>OZ010790.1:369705990-370905990 GCA_963932465.1 Maratus speciosus | reverse complement strand
TTTTCATTATAATTGCCGAGTAATGATGTTCGCCTTATATCTAATTCAATTCTTGATTAAGCTAAATACGCATGTATTAAAATGTTTCTAGTTTTTAATTGTCTGAGCGAAGCGAAGGCTAATACTCAGCGAAATATTACTGTCCGGACACTTTACTACTACGATGGATATTAACGCCATGTCCTACTAAAAAAAAAGCCTAATAAAAACCTTTCGTCAAGCATAACTCAAAAAATATTTGTCGGATTTCGTTTCTGATTGCACCAGAAGGTACCTATGAGGGTCTCCTACTGAATGCACCTACTATGAAAAATAAGTTCCAAACCGTTTAAAAATTAAATAGAAAAAACTCTTAAAAAAGCGCAGTTTATCTGCATACGTCACAGAAATTTGGTGTGCGTCACTTTCACCGGTGGATGTTTTCGTAGACAACTGGTTTGAACACATGGAGCAAATAAAAAAAAATACGCACGCAGTAATATTGAATAGATCAGTTTCAACCACGTGATCACAAACCTTGCAACAACCCGTGGCAACCAGTTTTGGTGGGCAAATAAATAATAATACAGTATTCCGTACCACGGAGACCGTTTTTAGCCTGTTGTATAAAATCTGGCATGTTGTATGACATACAATTGTGGATGATTAAAACAAAAGACATGAGTGTTTATTGATCCGGTAGGTTATCTTCTTCTGGATGTCTGTCTGTCTATCATACAGCATGCAATTTTCTTGTAAAGGATGATATTATTATGCAGGAAAACCTCCACAACGGACACACCCGATTAGTGGACACCTCTATTTAGCGGGCATTTTTTCGATTACCAACCCTTAAATAACTGTACAGTTTTTACTCTCAGTAGCGGACATCTTCAAATAGAGGACAAATTCTGCCCTCCCGAGTTCGCTATTCTGAAGTTTTACTGGTAAAACCTCCATAGCAGACACACCCGATTAGCGGATACCTCTATTTAGCGGACATTTTTTCGATTACCAACTCTTAAATAACTGTACATGTTTTACTCTCAGTAGCGGTCACCTCTAAATAGAGGACCAATTCTGCATTCTCGGGGTGTCCTCTATTCAGAGGTTTTACTGTATATAATATTGATAATTATTTTACAGGGCCGCACAAAAGAATAAGAATATATGAAACGAATATAAACTAAATTCGGGATTGGTAGATCGCCGATGGTAATGTAATTTTAGGATGTTGTTACAGTCATCCGCAGCATGTTTTTAGAGTTTCGTTCATCTAACGAAACCCTACCTGTCTCACTCCTTTGTCTGTCTGTTTGTCCGTCTGTCATAGAGCCCGTTCTCAGAAACTATATATGTCGGAGACTTGAAAATTTGCATACTTATAGCTGAACACCACACACCAAACGGCAAATAATAAAATTTTGAAAAAGTCTAATATTTAACCCTTTGGGCTCTAACTTCTGTATTTTAAGCAATTTTTCTAAGTCAGCCCCTAATTAAGTTGGAGACATGAAATTTTGCATACTTATAGCGGAACACCTCACATCAAACGACAAATAATAACATTTTGAAAAAAGTCTAATATTTAACTCTCTAGGCTCTAACTTGTGTATTTTAAGCAATTTTTCTAACTCAGCCCCTAATTAAGTTGGAGACATGACATTTTGCCATTTTGCATACTTATAGCTGAACACCTCACATCAAACGACAAATAATAAAATTTAAAAAAAGTCTATTATTTAACCCTCTGGGCTCTAACTTGTGTATTTTAAGCAATTTTTCTAACTCAGCCCCTAATTAAGTTGGAGACGTGAAATTTTGCATACTTATATCTGAACACCTCACATCAAACAGCAAATAATAAAATTTTGAAAAAGTCTAATATTTAACCCTCTGAGCTCTAACTTGTGTATTTTAAGCAATTTTTCTAACTCAGCCCCTAATTAAGTTGGAGACGTGAAATTTTGCATACTTATAGCTGAACACCTCACATCAAACGACAAATAATAAAATTTTGAAAAAATCTAATATTTAACCTCTAATATTTTGTCTCGCGCAATTTTTAAATTTAAACTGTTTTGCAATACTATTTTTTGTTCATTTTGCATAATAAGTGTAATGTGACGTAATTTGTTCTATTTCAGATTTCTAACGCATGTTAATGAATTTATTTTACAATATCATTTCTCTTTTAAAATTCACATGTAAATATAGTTTTTATGGCGTAATTTCCAATAAGTGCCTGCTATTTATACCTAATTATTTAATTACAATTTGAAGGTTTTTTCTGTTTATAATAGTAACGTGTAAATAATTTTTTTTTATTTGAAGCAAACATTATTGTTTGCGCTGTTTATACAGTTGGCAACAGTTTAAATTAATACCATTTTCTAAAATATGTAAAAAATATCTGTCAAAATGCTGAATATTTGAATTTAAAATAGAAATAAAACCTCAAAAAATGAGTCAAATTAAAAAAAAATTAATGAAATCTGAAGACCAGGATCTTCTATTGAATAAAATGATCTAAAAATGATTAAATTCCCATGTATAGCTTTTGCTTTTATAATTTTTTTTTAATGGAACGATTTTGTCCAACTTTAGCATTAAATATCTCTTAAAATAATTCTTCGATTTGAAAACTGTATGCATTAGCGTGTTAATCAAACATTTCGCTATAATACCGCCGATTTTCATATATTTGTATGCAATAGTTTTCTTAATATTAACGAAGAAAGACCTCAGGTCACAAAAAATTCAAAACCGGCGGTGGTGACAGCGTTAGTTACTTTTTATAGAATAGAGAGATATATAAAAATGAAAACTTGACTATCTGTCTGTTTGTAATTCTATAAAAAATCCACAATTTGGAAGCCAAAATTGTGAAGAGATACGTACATGTGTATTAAAACATGGCCGAAAAGACTAAAGTAATCCGGAATCGAAATAACTTATAGTTAATTTTTAATTAATAAAAAACCACCAATTTAGCAGCAATTTCTTATCAAATATAAACATTTTTCGTTATACCAGTTGCCAACAATTAAAAAACACAACAAAATTATTACTACAACAATTAATTTTCTACTGCAAGATTTCCACGTGAAAAATGAAAATGAAATAAATAGTTTGCCGAATTTAAAAAAAAAGGTGAATATTACGTCATAACTTTTCTATTGCAAGATATTCACGTGAAATATGAAAATGAAATAAATGGTTTGACGAATTTAAATGAAAGTGAATATAACTTCATAACTTTTCTATTTCAAGGTCCCACGTGAAAGAGGAAAATATTACGTCATATTGGAAATATAAAGGGCATGGTGGATATTGTATAGCGTCATATGAGTGTGAAAAATGTATTGAAGCATGATAAAAACCCGATTAGGGAAATATTGGCGTATTTTAACGTTATTGTTCCAATTATAAATTGAAATAAGTTCATTTATAGCTGTATTCTTTTGCGTCTGTTATATACATTTATACATTTTTATATAGCGTTTTCATATGATTCATTCAACAACATTTCGACTGCTTTTTTTAATGTTTGTTTTGTGTTGTATGTTAAATTTTGAAATTGATTTTCAGAACAAACATCCTTCAAATTCTGGGCAACGCCGGCACTTTAGTTTGTAAGAGATAAATGGCTTTTGTATCTGTACATCTAATGCTAATATTATAAAGCGTTATAATATTATAAAGTATATAATATTATTAATGCTTGTACGTTTGTGAGGTGTTATCTCTGAAACTACATAGCCAACTTAAAAAAATGTTGGTGGCCATCTCTGCTCCGAAAAAAAGACTATTTTATGTCAGTGCAAGAACCTACATCGCTGCAGGAGCAAAAAAGTTCTAAAATTGTGATTTCTGTGATATTGATTGGGTTAGAAACTTTATATTTGGTGCGGTAGTTACTTTTAAGATGTGAATACTCGTAATGAACGCTCTCTAAAAGGTTCAATTTGACGGATAAACGTAAAAATTTCTAGAAAGGTTCTAAACTATGATTTATTTGGAATACTGAAATTTTTGGGATACTGTTGGGGTTAGAAACTAGAACTTTGGCATGGTAGTAATTAATAAGATGTAAATGCTCGTTGTAGAACGAATTCTAAAAAATATAAAGACTAAACAAAGTGGAAAAAGATCTAAAGATGATCTAAGTAACGAAGAACATGGGACTGTTAGGAATATAAACATGAAAATTGACATGGCTGTATTTATCATGACGTAAATTCTCGCAATAGAACAATTTCTAAAAATGTCGCTATATAAAACAGTGCAGAAACAAAAAACTTTCAAAAATTTTCTATTTCTCTGTTACTGCTGAGCCCAAAATCTTGAAATTTTGCTTCGGGTTAGTTTTAAAATATACAATTGTCTCTATGAATGGTTTCTAAAAAAATTTAAATTTAAAAAGATGAAATTAACGGAAAGCGATCTCAATTACCATTAATTTGGAATTATTAGGTACAGCAACTTTAAATATTTCATAATGCTGCATTTCCTCCGCAAAACATGCGATTTAAATGCAACAAAACTGATAGATACCCACCTAGCATTAAATAAATTGTGTAAATATTGAATAAAGACCTGTATGAAACAGTGAGTAGGTTGCCCGAAAGTACTTGTTAAAGTTTTCCTTCTCTAGGCTTTTCTCTCTCTCGCCAAGGCCACTAACAGAGGGAAGTGCCGTTTTAAATGTGATATGAATTTTTTATCCGATTCATTTTTCTAGACATTTTATCATAAGGTCATATTCTCAATTATCATTAGTAGATTTTTTATATATTAACTTATTCTGGTGAAATTTTGTAATCGGGTTCATATTGGCGTATGTTAGCTTGCATGATTTGCTGAATAAATATGTATGGATTTGTAAATTACTTCAAATGACACTTTGACAGCTCAAAAGTTATGCAGACGTTATATTCAGATCTTGTGTTATACTTTATGTTGTAATCATTGCCGATTTCTTTTATTTAATACATGCTAAATACAGCTCAACTTGTGCAGAATATGTTTGAAAACAAAACAGTACAGCGTATGCAGTGGCCATCATACACTCATCATTTAAATCCGATCGAGCATATCTAAAACACACTCTAACGAAGCATTCCATGCCACTTTTGATGTATTCGGTACTTTGATACTATATTAGATTTTGAGAAGAGAATTCCTTAAATGTTATCGACAACCTCATTGCATCCGTGGAAAAGAGATATTGTACAATATTAACTATTCCGCGGGAGCACACACCATATAAAGTATAGTCTATTCTTTTTAAACATCATATATTTGTCATTTAAAGTTACTCAAATTGGTGCGGAGCGTCTGATTATGCTCTTGACATCATTTTATACAGTTAAAATTCCGATATAAGTAAATTAGTGTTTCATTTTCTATTTTACTTTTAATATATTGCGTACTTTCAATTTTATATCCATGCATGGCTGTCTTGAATGGTTTGATTTCCCATTTTTTTAAACAGTGTATACGAATTTATATAAAAGATTTTGTAATTCTACAATTTGTTTATTTTCATCATTTCAATTTTTCGCAGTATATGGACAATTAAGGATAACATCTCATTTTCTTTGCTTCCACATGTTATTATTAAATCTATGTTCTCAGTAATATCGCTCAGACTAATCCCTCTGAGGGAAGTCCTAGTATAAAACAAACATTTAATAATTACTTGAAAAATACTTTAAATATTACATAAATTTAAAATTTATTTAAATTTTTTAAACACAGAAAATACTTAGATCAAGCAGATGTAAAATAATAATAATAATAATAATAATAATAATAATGATTATACGTAGTTTTTTTACTTCGAATTACTGTTCTTAAGAAGCCAACTTAACCTTAAAATAGTTTTAATTTATAAATTTTATCAACATGGGAAGAATGTTCATTAAAAATAACATTTTAATAAAAGATTAAAGATACATAACTGAATTCTTCTTTCAATTTTATCAATCTGATTTACTGTTATTGTTATATATGTTTTTCTTTTATGTTTTAATACATATATATATATATATATATATATATTTAAATATTCACTGTCTTCATATTTCAAGAGTTAGGGATTAATTATAAACATATCATTTCCGACATTTAAAATATTTAAGTGATGGAAAGAAATTTACTACAATTCTTTCGAAATTAAACATTTCGAAAGGTTTAATAATGAGAAGACGAAATTTGTCTTGATTGTACTAATTTTAACGTCATTAAAATTAAACACTATATCAAAAATGCAATTTTAAACAGCAAAATATTTATTAAATTCCAATTACATGTTACTTTTCTATATCTATCCTTTATTAAAAATTCTATTTATGTTTCATATATAAAAGTTCTCATATTTCTGTACTAAATTATAGAAATACTGGGATATTTAATTAATGTTCACTATTTATTTTTTTTTATATATATTCATTGCATTCATTTAATATAATTATCTGATGATATTGATGACTTCATGAAAAACGAAATTACTAACATTTACTTTGCCATAAAAATGCTAATTGAAATTTTAAGTAAGCTTACATTTCAGACATAATTTGTTAATCATAAGAAAATTTCAATTCCTGGAATGCATTATTTTCTAATTTTACAAGGTATATCCAAACTGATAAAATAAATAAATATAGATAATTTTAAATTTATGAAAAATGAAGAATGTCATATAATTAGTATAAAGGCAGTTTATTATTTTATGGTATTTCTGACTTTACAAAATTTACAATAACACATTTCTTTCCAGAAATACGAGAGGACGACCTGGCTGATTGTTGAATAATACTATTTAATTACTGACGTAAAATAAATATAAGTTCAAAAAGAACGAAAAATCATGCGTACAGCATAGATTATGGAATACTTTCTAACACATTCAGACTACTGTTACAAAACTTTTCCATTTACTTTGGGGAAAGATGACGTCTTAATGAACAATTTGGAAAACGCATAACGCATTTGAAAAACAGATTTCTGCTATTACCACGAATAGTCGTTGAAATATATGATTTTCTAGTGCAGACCTGTATATGATCTACAGTTATATATGCATACTACATACTATGCTAAAAGTTAGTTCAGTTAAACGCATAGCACAGTTAAAAAATTCCACTCAGCAATTTCCGCCAATAAACAAAAGTTGTTGAGAATTTTGTGAGACCCTGTATATGATCTATTGAATTTATACACACAAAATAATATTTTTTAAAAAGTTCAGTTGAAAAGCACATACCACAGATGAAAACGCATTTCCAGCAATTATTGTTCATAGGCTTCAACAGATGAATTATTGCTCATTTTCTTCTATAGCCAAATTCTTCTGTGTGTCCCTGTAGATGAAAGATAAGTTCTATGCACACCATATTGTAAAGAAAGACTCTTATAGTACACCTCAGTGATGTATATCACTTTCAATATGTTTAAATACTGAAATATAATTAAAATAAACGGCAAATGATTTTTTCCCGTAGACCGTAATGTAATGGAATTCTTTTGAGTGGCCTTGTAAATGATCTGAAAATGCCAAGCACTTAAATTTCAATACCAAACATGCCATGACAAGTCTTAATAACATATATCAATTTCAAGGCATTCGGACCATATTTACGCGAGTTATAGCACGGACAGACGTATAGAAAAACCAAATTCATAAACACTTTTCAACTATCTCGGAAAAGGTTAAAAAAGAAGCTTGAAGAACTCTGATGTTTAAAATACTTTTATTGATTTTGGTAAATAATTTTCGAAGGAAATCAAAATCTCGTTCGTATTGTCGTATGTTTTGTCGTATGCCTTGTGCCATCTGTCACCAAAATTGCATTATATGGGGTTGGATAGAAATTATATCACGCACTTTAAAACAACATATCATGAAACATTGATTTTAATTAATAAAGGAACTGAAGTTATAAGTAATGTATAGATTTCATGTCATCGTTGCGGTGGTGTTATTTTTTTTCGGTGGGAAAATGGGGAGTGGGGCGTAATTAATATTTCTTTAAGGTCTAGAAATATTTGAAAAAGCCATCATATTGTTTAACTTTATTTTTCAATGATTCGAATTTTGGGAATAAAAGGAGTAATTAAATAAATAATTATATTTGTGAAAAATATTTGTATTTACATTACTTTTATTGAGAATTACTTTAAATTTTTGCTTAATATATGTCATTGTTATAAAAATGTTTAAATGAAAGAAGTGTGAACGAAATATGCTAATCACACACTTTTTATTTGCTGTTGTATGAGTATGCGTGCTTGTGCGAGTAAATGAAATCAGATAACATCAGTTTCTAACGTATGCGGAATTTCGAATAGAATTCACAATTACAAGTCGTTACAGCGATGACGATTAAAATCTAGTTGTTCGCCCACTACAAATAACTTTGTTTTTAATGTCATTCTAATTTTTTTTCCAATTTCGTGGACATTCTCTAAATTCCTGTTGCATTAAAAAGTAATTTCTAGAATGTTATCTATTTTAACTTTCTAATTTACGAAACATTCAAAATCGAATTCCTATAACCTTTATACAATAGCGTTTTCTGTTTCTTGATTGCTAGGAGAAATTTAATTTAAAAAAAAATATTTCACACAGTAATATAAATGAAATTTATTACCTCACAATTAAATAAACTGGAACGTGGGAAGTTCAAATTGGCTGAAATAATAAAGGCTATTGACCCACATATTTATACAGGATGCCTTTGAATTGATAGAATAAACTGTAAGGAAAAGTAAAGTACACATAAAGAAGGAATTCTGGTATAGCAATGTGGAGTAGGAAATGAAAGTTTTTGGCGAAAGCAAGAAATGCGCAGGAAATGAAAACAAGTGATTTATTGACATAACAATTACAGTAGTGCTCAAATGCGCCACCACCAATATCGATACATATCTTGCAGCGTCTTGCAAGTGATTAGCATACCCTTTAGAAGGTTCCAGATGTTTAATCTATGAGACACCAGCTGACTCTGATGAGGACATCATTGCAAGAAATTCAGTCTCTACTGCATATGTTCGCGAAACACTAGGGATCTGCGAAAAGGTACGCAAATCACTTGCTGAATGCTGTCAGTTACATATTTGAGCACTTACTGTAACTGTTATTTCAATAAATCGTTCGTTTTCATTTCCTCCACATTTTTTTTTTTTGTTTTTTGCCAAATTAATTCTTTATGTGTAATTTACCTTCAGTTACAGTTTCGCACATGAATTCAGAGACACCCTGTAAATTATTAACCATTCGCAAATATATTTAGGAAAAATGTAGATGAGCTATTTAAGTTCCTTGAAAAAAATAATTTCTTTGTATATACTGTGAGGTATAGTGCGTCTGTAACGCCGAATTTAAAAATACCTTTTAATTTTAGGTATTATTTTTTGAGAGATACCGTCGAAAATATAATGTAAAAATATGTCCCCTTCCCTCTATTTCCGAATCTAATGAAACTATAATTATGAAAAATTGGTGTAGTAGAAGATAATTTAAACGTTCCAGGAAAACTCTAGGGGTTATCCTAGGTCACATAGAATTTGAGAAAACCGTATTTTTCCGTTACACACAAATTTCAACAAAGGATTTAAGGAGCACTGATAGGTACTTATCGTCGCAGAAGTATCAAAGGATTGTTGATAACGACTTTCGAAAATAATTGATAATTAGCCGATATATAAACCCTTAAAGAAACGGATAGTTTGGACATAAAGACATGAACGGCGTACACTATGCTCCATCGGCTTTTAAGGCCTATAAACAACTTTTAATGATATGTTTGTGTAATGCAACGCTCAGTTACTAATTCATATATTTACTGTACAGAAACCTCTGTACACGAGTGATACTCGCACTGGGCCAGTTTTTTTTTTTTTGGGGGGGGGGGGCGGAGTTCCGTACTTAAAAAGTAAAAACGGAACCATTATAAGATCACTCCTGTGTCTGTCTGTCCGTCTGTCACAGCCATTTTACTCGCGAACGATGGAACGTGGAAAGTTCAAATTGGGGGAAATAATAAAGACTGTTGACCCACATATTTACAGATTATTAAACATTCACAAATATATTAAGTAAAAATGTAGAGGGGTTAGTTAAGTTACTTGTAAAAAAAATATTTTCTTTGTATATCGTGTGGAGTATCGGGTGAAAGCTGTCGTAACGCTGCACTCAAAAATACATTTCGTTTAAGTTTAGGTATTATATTTTCAAATATATCGTCTAAAATGTAGTGCAAAAATATGTTCCCCCCCCCATCCATTTCCGAATCTATTTAAACTAAAATTATGAAAAAATTAGATGTAGTAGACGTTAATGTAAACCTAGCGGAAAAATTATAGCGATAACCCTGGGTTACATAGTTATTGAGAAAAGTGCATTTTTCCGTTACAGACAAATGTCGATTTGCAGGCATTCAGCATCGGTGTTGAGGAGCACTAAAGTATATTATTATGGCTTATCGTAGAAGAAATAGAAAAACATTGTTGATAATAATTTAAAAAAAAATCTTCGATAATTAGCCGAGATATTAACTCTTCAAAACACGGACAATTTGGACATATATAATGACAAGGGCTGCGTAATCTGGGAATCTTGGGCTTTTAAAGCCTAGATAACACCTTTTAATGATATAAATGTGTAATGCAATGTCCAGTAGCACTATAAAAGCAATAAAATCCAAATTGTTAAAAACAGACTACTTTAATTAGAATTAATCACATAAATACTATGAAATTCACGACCATTTGTAATGAAATCCGGTTGAACTCCATTTTCCTATATTACTGTAACCTGCGAGAAGTAAATGCTTTTAAATCATTATGCAATCTGGTGGTTTCAGACAGAATTTTCAATTCGTTAGATCGCGAATTAATGAATTATACCGCAATTAAACAAACTGAGTCATATTTAAAACCACAGTAACTAGGTAGAGATTGCGATATTTTCTTATCGGTTAAAAATAAAAACAGAAATGAATCAAATTTCGTAAGTGAAAATAAACAGCGGGAAATAAATTGCAAAATTCTGAATACGCCTCTTGTGTCTTTAGACATTAGTAAACCATTCTGGAAGAACGCGGCACGGACCAAGCCGCGTTGCAATTTTACGACCTCCTTTCGAAGCGCGCTTAGCACAATGCCAAGTTTAAACTTTAAACAACAGTTTCGTTTTAGCTACAATATAAAATTAAAAGATTATTACTACGCTAAACTTAGTTTTATGAAAGGCCAAATAAAGTTTAAATATCACTATATATATATATATATATATATATACGCAGAAAAAACAATTTTTTAAAGCACCAAAACTTTTTAAGTAATTCCAGATTAGTTTCTATACCATTCGGCGTACCTTCACCAGTGCCATACACTGAATGCAAGCGAAACTAGTTTTAAATTGTACGTACCAAGTATAGAGTTATAGAAAATGAGTCCATGATTTCGAATTAAAATAACTAAGACCTTAAGGAGGCACAGGACCTTTAAACTTTCAAAAATTCAGTTTTCGGATATTGTTTTATTCTGAATATTTTAAATTTTCCCTACGATATTCAAAAAACCCCATTCAAAAATCTGCATTATGTCTTGAGTTATAATCATTTATAGACGGTGAGTACAATTAAATGTCCGTAGATATTGAAACTTTAAAACGCGTTTTCTCAGATTAGTAAATTTGGAGTTTTGCGCGCTCAGTTACTTTCAAACTATATAAGCTACAACTTTAGAAAATTAACCAAATATGAGTTTCTTTATAGTCTTTATGCTAAAACAAAACAAAAAAATCATATATTTTGGTAAGATTTTTTTTTCACTTGAAAAACTTTTTTTTTTTTTTTTTTTTTTTTTGAAAATTTTGATTTTTTTTTATTTTGTGCTAAAATTAAATTTTAAACAAAACTTTTTGTAAATATTTTAGCTTTAATTTAGACGTATGTGTGTTATGATTCTATTTTGTTCAACCATTGTTTTTTATATGCATAATTTAGAGTTTTGTCATGCGCACAGCACTTAATAATTTTAATTCACGCATTAGTGAGAGGAATTTTTAAATTTAAAATTTAAATATTAATTTTGTATATACAATACTAATTTCTCTGGATAATATACCTAAGAATATATATTTTAGGCAGAAAGCGTAAAAAAAGTTCGTAATGACATATTATTTGTATTTTGGTACTTTGAAAAAGGTGATTTGTTTTATTTTTCGTCAAACTCAAGGGGCCTGTGCCCCATCATTATAGTGCCATACTATTTCTAGATAAATTGCATAATGGATACAACATATTAATTTTATCTCTTCATTTCAACTGAATTCTCATTAAAATAAACTCTAATTTGATTCGGAAAGCTTTATTGTTCATTCAGCGGTGCTTTAATAAATGCATAATAAGCATTTGATGTATAGGTGATGGAATTGACCCGTATGTAATTTTCACTTCAAAATTCTTAGGTACTTATGTGTAAATGCATTATTCAGTTTAATTCTAAGTTAATGTACAATATGAATTGCTTACATCATTTGTTCAGAAAACATTGCAATAATTCTACATGTCCAAGGTATAAATTACAATCGAGAATAAATTGCCATGTAAATAATCATTTGTAAGTATTTAAGTCGAAATGAGTTCCTAATATTTTAAAATTAATTAGATAATTCGGATTCACGCATTAGTGAGATGAATTTTTAAATTTAAAATTTAATTATTAATTTTGTATATACAACACTTATTTTTCTGGATAATATATCTAAGAATATATACTTTAGGTAAAGAGGGAATAAAAAAGATCTTAATTGCGTACTACTTGTGTTTTGGTGCTTTGACAAAAGCGATATTTTTGATCGTTTGGACAATCTCAAAGTTCATGTGCCCCCATAATAAAGATAAATCATTTATTTTTACACTGTTAGATTAGAAAAATCAGTGAGGTTTTCTTTAATATGTATTACGGTTTTTTTAAACTTGTTAAACCAACGAACAAGGGTTTGTTTGTTTGTGGATGCGTACGACGAATGACAAGTTGTATCACAATAACAGATTTAATCTCGGTGTATCATAACAAGCACGGCGCTTTCTGCCTGTACACTCACCATGATTGCTTTGAACGTACTGATCGGCATCGCGTCACTAAGTGGCGTCGGCGCATGCGTGCAGTCACGTCAAAGTCAACGCAATCACCACTATCAAAACTCTATTATGTTGTGCAATTCCACGTTGATTTCGTACCGAATGATTGCATAATTCTCGTGCAATTTATTATTTTTATTAGGGTCACATTTTTCGATGACCATGTATAATCTTAATTGTCAAATTTGTATCTACCGTCAACTGGGGTAACTTTGGACCAAATTTCGCTGTTTCATGGCATTTTCAGCATCTCCGTTCTCTTATTTTATTTAAAAAAATGAATATCGTGTTTATTTTTTGTTTGCTAAGAACATTTGGAGCTACACTATTATCATAAATTTGTCGGGATTAAAAGTTATTTTTTTAACCAGAAAATATTTTTGAAAATTAGGGCCAAAGTTTCCTTGAATTGCGTTAACACTGGTCCATGTGTTAAAACGAATGTTATATGGCCTACAGCTTGATGCGGGCCAATGTTATAGATT
This sequence comes from Maratus speciosus, assembly GCA_963932465.1. NCBI lineage: Eukaryota > Metazoa > Arthropoda > Arachnida > Araneae > Salticidae > Maratus > Maratus speciosus. The sequence continues at coordinate 370,892,369 of OZ010790.1, read as the reverse complement.
GAAAAAGGCGGGAGAGAGAGGGTAAGAAGAGTAAACATGTAAAAAGACAGTCAATTAGTATTTAGTATTTTAATAAACAAATTTAGGTACTACATAGTTATCGCGTCGACCAATTTTGCGAAATTATGTAAATTGCCAAACCACTTGCAAAATTATACAAATTGACATAATTTTTAATCTAAATAACGAAAGAACAAATAAATTAGTATAACATTATTAAAATTACAAATAAAACTTCGAAATAAAAATCACTGATGACCTAAACACGTGTAACTTGTTAACTTGTTTAAAGTCAAGTGAATGTGACATTTACGATCAACCATTATTGGCAATTAATCTTATAGTTTGGAGATAAATTTTTCGTCGACGGGATAACTCAGTAGCACCCAAATTTATTACAAAACTCATAAATATTGTTTAACATCGAATGTCCAAGTCTGGGACTAAATACTGCTTTTTTTAGACAAAAGTTTAGGCGGATTATTTTTCGCCACATTATTGTTCCATTCACATTATCGAGTCAGGCCGTTGAGGTCAATGCCAACACATTAATTTCTTTTCCATGCAGTCAACAACGCAACCCTCCTTTGATTTCAAAGTATTCCTTCCGGGATAGAGATATCCATTAAATAGCACAAATACAAAATTTTCAAAGTTACTCATCTTTGTCCATAGCTTTCTTGTTTGGTTTAGATGGATGGATAAATCTCCAACAAAATTATTTTTTGTATAAGCACAAATGTCTATTTACATAAGTATACCAAAAATAAACAAAAACATTAATGCTTAAATTCAACAAAATAGCAAAAAGCTCCCCTTTAAATATAACATTTTTTATGCATTGATAAGATGTATATACAAAAATTTAAATGATAATCGGTTAGGCCAATGTTACCCAAATGTTTGGCCAAAGTTACCCCAACTTAGGAAAACGCTTTTATATATTTTTTTTATCTCAGGATATACAATGCATAATGCTACATTAGATCTTGATTTACACTAATGAGGTCATAATAACTTGTACTTACCAAGGTCCAAATGAATTAACTTACAGCTTGGCAGACAAACGCTGTGAGAGTAAAATTCTCACCGTCTTCACACGTCTTTGTTTAATTGGTGCTGTCACGGTGGAAGCTCGGCAAATTACTTACAATGAGCTGCCAGCCTCTACTTATATTTTGAGACCAAAACTTTCTCGATAACTCAAGGAAAGTAGAAAATATAACAGACTTAATCGTTTTCCTCTTTTGGGCCAAAGTTACCCAAATTCACGGTACTAAAACTTATTTATTTCGTCCACCTCCGTTTCAAACTTTGAACAACAGAGATTTTACTCGTTGACCTGTGGATGCCTCATACTGTTTTATCTAGATTTAATAAGACAATAAAAAATATTTAAATAGAACAATATTATACAAGGATAATTCGGAACCTAAAGTCCGATTTCTTATAAAACATAAACCATCACAGATTTTTTCAAAAAACTTTTTTTTATTTAATTCCATACATATTTCTCTGTTTTATTACAAAGTTTCCATATTTGTATAAATATTTTTCGTCACGTTATACAAACTTTTGCATGCGTAAGTTATAGACGCCTGCCGCCTGTGAGGATAACCAGTCTTTATCTGATTTTTTCAAAATTGTTGATTTAAAGTTGAAATTGTGAATCGCCGGTATTCAGGAATTTTTATCTGTCTAGTCTGATCGAGGTCATCATGAATATTTTCCCGTCCGTCCTTAAAATCTGTCACCCACGTATGCAATTTGCTGTCTCTCATCGCAATGGGGACAATACACTTTACTTATCTGTGGATGGATTTACAACAGAATCACTGACCGTATTTCACAGTCCGCGAATGATCAACTACTTTAAACATTTTGAACCGATAATATAAACAGCGCACTGCAACAATACCAATGCAAACGGCGCCGTTTGACGAGCAAAGCATGCCGGGAGTCGGTGCGCATGCGCGTTTCAATGTTGACGCGACATTCGATTAACTATGGCTATTCGGACCTTTTTTCCGAATAAGGCATGTATCAATGTATTTGCTTAAGAGCGTTATAGACTTAAATATAATAATGATACCAACATACTTATACATATAAATAGCTTAAACATATAAATAGTTTTCTGATATAATAGCATTATATTAAAGGCTCAACAGAAAAAGTTTTACATTATAAAATTTTCTACGAATGAATGACCGTGTATAAATATCGAAAACATCCTAAAATTGAGGATCGTGAATAAAAGCTATTTCTATTTTTTCAGAGGTTTTATTTCTAAACAGGCATTATTTCAGTATATGCATTATACCAATCCTAGACATTATTACTGAAGAATGTCGGCAATAGTATTTTATAAGATTCTTCTTTGTTGTATTCCTCTTTATTGTCTCATATTCTTCTTTGCTGTAATTAAATTATTCCAATATATATAAATACATATACATTTATTCCTCAACATTTACCTAAAAAAACGGGAAAACATTCCCATAGTTAAGATACTCGTATTATAATTTCAATGATATATATTCCTTAAAAAATATCCCGAAAGAAATCTTAGCACTTCCTTTAAGACGACATTTTCAGTAGTTTAGAAAATAAAAATCTGGTTTCCTTTCAATGATAATCTGCACTTGTTAGGTTCCTATCTATTTTCTTTTTAATACTCTCAAATATAAATACACTGACGAAAAAAAAATCCCAACACCAAGAAAGATTTGTGCTAGATAAACGAAATTTGGTAGGCATGTTTATACATCTGGAATATGACATCGATTGAAATTTCGCGCTTCGCGCATATGTGTGGCGCTGTTAGCGCCACTCAGGACTTGCAGGTCAGGTTTACTTTAAATGCATGCTGTAAAGTTCGTGCGCGTTATTTAGCTTCGAAATGTGACGTATTGAATTGATGTTAGCCAAGAAAGCCTTTAACAAGACGAAAAAGCCACTGTCAACAGCTCGCAGAGTTGAACCGAGGTCGCATAATCGGGCTACGAGAAGGTGGATTTTCTTTCAGCGGTATTGCAGAAAGACTTGACTGGAATGTATCCACTGTGCATGATTGTTGGAAGCAGTGGTCAAGGGATGGTACTGCCTCAAGAAGACCGGATTCCAGGCGGCCACGTGGCGCTCCTGAGAGGGAAGATCGCCGTATTCGTCGTACGACTGTGGCGTATCGTACTGCGTCCGCGGCAGAAATTCGAGCTGTAGTTTGTAACACGGTGATACAACGAACTGTTAGAAATCGGTTACTTCAAGGACAGCTCAGAGCTAGGCGCCCTGTAGCGTGCATTCCACTGACTCCAAGCCATTGCCGTTTGCGAATCCATTTGTGTCAAGCCAGAGCTCATTGGTGGGCGGAGTGGAGATCTGTTGCATTTCTTTTTCATCAGAAAACAAAACAGATCTCCACTCCGTCCTCCAATGAGCTCTGGCTTGACACCAATGTCTTCGCAAACGGCAATGGCTTGGAGTCAGCGGAATGCACGTTACAGAGCGCCCAGCTCGGAGCTGTCCTTGATGTAACCGATTTCTGACAGCTCGTTGTGTCACTGTGGTACCAACTGCAGCTCGAATTTCTGCCGCAGACGCAGTACGATACGCCCTAGTCGTACGACGAATACGGTGATCTTCCCTCTCAGGAGCGCCACGTGGCCGCCTGGAACCCGGTCTTCTTGAGGCAGTACCATCCCTTGACCACTGCTTCCAACAATCATGCACAGTGGATACATTCCAGTCAAGTCTTTCTGCAATACCGCTGAAAGAAAATCCACCTTCTCGTAGCCCGATTATGCGACCTCGTTCCAACTCTGCGAGCTGTTGAAAGTGGCTTTTTCGTCTTGTTAAAGGCTTTCTTGGCTAACATCAACTCAATACGTCACATTTCGAAGTTAAATAACGCCCACGAACTTTACAGCACGCATTTAAAGTAAACCTGATCTGCAAGTTTTGAGTGGCGCCACTAGTGCCACACTTATGCGCAAAGCTCGAAATTTCAATCGATGTCATCTTTCAGATGTATAAACACGCCTGCCAAATTTCGTTTATCTAACACAAGTCTTTCTTGGTGATGGGATTTTTTTTTCCGTCAGTGTATATACTATTTTTAGATTCCCTTGGTAGTTTATTAAGTAGAGTTTCTTAGATCATAATTTTATAAAAATAATCATATGTTTTGTTTAATAAATCATAAAAAATATTTCACATTTTTTTTTTTTTTTTTATAAATATATAAGCTGATATATTAATTTTTCTTAAATTTTCCTATTCCGAAATTTTTTGTGAAACAGAATTTTTTAGTGCATAATAATTTTTCTTTTCCCGACTTCTTATTTCCATCAGGGACGCTATCACTATTTCGCACTGAATTCTTGAATAATAACAATTTTTTCTCCAACATCAATCTCTTAAAACGATGGCTTAATAAAACAAGTCTTCGACACATTTATTTTTCTGCTTTCTGTTACCTTCATAAAACGTCAACTTGAAAATATACTGACAGGCTTGCAATAAAAAATAACCTTTAACGAATTTTAAAGACATTTTCAGTACGAATTTCAAAATCCGTACTATTGAAAATTACGAAGTTAATAAATTCTTTTAACATAATACATTCATTTATTCGATTAGTTCAACTCAAAAAATTGAAAAAAAGTTATATAAAATTATTTAATGATAATTTATATATTATTTTAACGATATATATAAAAGATTTAATTTCGCTAGTTTAAAAATTTATCTTTTTTCCTGTTTTAATTTTTATTTTATAATATTAATTTTTCAAATATTTTAATACATTTCTGTTTCGGTTTGACTTAAAAAGAGAATCAAACAAACTATTAGTACATTATAGCTTTTTTTTTTTCATTCACGACTACCCATGCTCATCAGGGGTGCTAACACTATTTTACATTCAATTCTTGAAGAATAGCAATTTCATCCCCAACATCGATCTCCTAAAACAATGGCTTAAAAAAACAAGTCAAAAGTTTTCCCAAGAATAGATGAAATCTCTTCGGCACTTATTTATTTTTCTACTGTTTGTTACCTCCACAAACCGTCAACTTGAAAAATTACTCACAGTATTGCAATATAAAATCTCTTTTAAAAATACTTTTTAAAAACTTTCCGTACGGAATTGGAAATCCGTAAATTTGAAAATCACTCACTTCATTTCTTAAGATAATAAATGCTGTCAATCAAAGATATTCAAATGTAAATAAGTACGAGTAATAAGTCAGAATTACGTCCACTAATAACCACATCATAATATTAAAATATTTGTTTGCTTAAAAGACGTTATAAAAACACATTAAAGTTAAATTAAAAATCTATATTGACATGTTTCAACTCTTTCACTGAGTCGTCATCAGAATGTATAAAAGAAAATTACAAATACAATGCATATGAAAAATGGAAAAAATCATTGAATATAATCAAATAATCATATAACGCGACCTACATTTTCGCGATCGCACGTGTTCAAGCTATGTCGCGACTCCGTAAGTTGTCCAACCATTCAACCCATTAATGAAGTTAATATGAAAAGGGTTGTGACAAATTATTTCCCGGGTTTCTTTGAATATATAAAACATAATTTAAGAAATTTTGGTTTATGTTTGATCGCGAAGCCTCCTCCGAAATTTAAGATGCTTGTAAACACTAAAATTGATCCTATTAATAGGGCTGACTTCTTAGGAGTTTATATGATTCCATTTATTAGGGAGGGGGAATCAAAAATCATTATATAGGTATAGCCCAACGAAAATTCAATATGAGATGTAAAGGACATATAGCGGACATAAAATATAATAAAGGTAATACTGCTTTATCCCGGCTGCACCAAATGGAGAACATTAACACACTTTTTAACGAGAGTAGAATAATCTACAGGTCTTATTTTTATTTACAATTATTTATAAGAGAGTACATTGAAATTTATTTTAGAGGTTCAGGAGTTTGTAAAGATACATTATCTCTTCGTATCTCGAATTTATGGGTTGAATGGTTGGACAATATACGTAGTCCCGACATGGAGGGAACACGTGCGATCGCGAAAATGTAGGGAGAGTTATATGATTACTTGTTTATATTCGATGATTTTTTCCATTTTTCATATACATTGTATTTGTAATTTTCTGTTTTACATTCTGATGACGACTCAGTGAAAGAGTTGAAACATGTTAATATAGATTTTTAATTTACATTTAATGTGTTTTTATAACGTCTTTTAAGCAAATAAATATTTTAATATTGTGTTACGAAGATATTCATTTAATACTAATTTTGTTCATATCTTCGATTAGTGCAACTTGAAAAATTGGATAACAAATTTCAATAAAATTGCTTAATGATAGTTCATAATTCATTTTTAAGGATATTTCTGAAACATATAATCACACATCAAGAATTTATCGTTTTTCCTGTTTGAAAGTAATTCTACATTTCACTTTTCAAATTTGACTTAAAAATAGAATCAAATAAACTGTTTGTGTTATTCAACTTGCTTAAGGTGCCTGCCTACGAACGGAGCATTTTTTTTCAAAAAAGCTATTTAATTATTTTTTAAACTTATTTTTACTAAGATTAGGACTAGAAAATGTGAAAAAAAGTAAAAAATATTTCATTTATTGATATTTTTGGTAAATGGAGGAATTTATAGAAAAATTTAGTGAAATTTGGCCCGAAACGCAAAACGCTCTAAAGAAGTTTCTACTGTATGTATCTTAATTTCCTTTTTACACTTTATATTTATGACATTGGTGAAGGCAATGAACTAAAATCCAAGGGATTCTTTAAGTATTTCAAAACTTATAGCATATCGCACCTGTTTACATGTTAATTTTCATAAAATTCATCGATGCCATTCCACAAAACCATCCATAAAACAAAAAAATATTTATTCTAAATTTAAATCTTTAGTTCATTGCTTTCACAACAGTGTAAATAACATATATTTTAAATTTCATAGTGATATTCCAATAACTTTTCGAGAAATCATGTTTTGCGTATGGAATTTTTATCGAAAATTACATTTTCCAAAAAATGCATTTAAAGTTTAGATTTATGTTTTACTACAAGAATTTACAGTAATATACATCTAAATATCATGGAGTATATTATTTACATTTCTTACTATTAAACAAATGCATCCAAAATCGCGAAATTTCTCCAAACATACGACCCTTTAAAAGCAATTTAAAAATTTTAAATTTTAAAGCCCTTTAAACAGCACTTTCGGTTTGAGTGACAGCTGTTGAGTTGTTTTAAAACCGCTATAACTCCGGATCTATTTACCGAAAAATAAAAACAAATACAGTTTTGGAAAGTTAATGAGTTGGTCTTTAATAAAATAAAATAAAATAAATTTGACAATTTTGGTCGAAAATTGCATTTTCAACGTAGTCAGATACCTTAATTTTATCTGTGCACTGTAAAAAAAAAAAAAAAAAAAAAAAAAAAAAAAAAAAAAAAAAACGGACTGAAACACGGAGATTCTGCTAACAATCGAGACGCCAGTACTATTTCCGTATTTTAACGGAAATTCCACTCCATAAATTCCAGAAATCAGTATTTGTACGTAAATTTTTCCCCATAAATTACAGAAAATTTTCCGTTTATCAGGAATTTATGGGGGACAATTTCCCTTAAAATTCGGAAATAGTACTGGCGTCTCGATTGCCAGTAGAATCTACGTTATTCAGTCCTTTTTTTTACAGTGTATTTATGTAGACTTCAGAACTCATAGTTTCCTAAGTTCCATAACGGATACGGAAATATGACCGACATCCTGTGTTAAGTTTCAAAATCCACTTCTATAAAATAAATACACAATAAAATTTTATTTTTATTTAAGTTTGACAGAACTTCTAAATCATATTTCTATTTTAAATTTTGAAAGAACTTTATTCAAACAAAAAACCTATGATGGAAGATGTCTGTTTCAAAAATGCTCCAGGTCATGGACTTTAAAAATAGTACTATTCCACTTTATGCAGTAGTTCATGAAAACTCATAAAGCATAAGCGATTTCTCACATGCTAGAAATTCATTGTCATAATATTCAGTAATGTTTTCATATGAATGCTTTAAACGTTCCAAGAAAATATTTTACCTATATTTAAAAATACTCATATAATTATTTATTTTAGATTAGAGTTATTTAAAAACAGAATAATACACAGAAGTATCTGTTTAATTCGAATTATCAAAATATTCGAATTATCAAAAACTCCAATTAATCAAAATTTCGTTGATTTTCTATGAAAATTAATGTGATTAAAGAATGTATAATCAAGAACTCACAAATGTATGGCCCGTCCTTTACCAGAACCAATTATAGCTCCACCTCATAAAATGATTAGATTGTTACAATTCGTGTTTTGTAATTCAACATTTCGTAAGATAAATTCCTACGAACATCATCCTGTACTTGTGCATATATTTTAGCATATAGGGGAGGCCGGGGTTAGTTGGCTACAGGGGTAAGTAGACGCAGTCCTCAAAAATCGCCTGTTTGTGGATAGATTGCACAAGCAAACACAGAGTACCTTTCTTCTTGCTTTTTACAATCCTCATTGTAGTTTTGCAGTGTTACCTACGTGCAGTGGACATTTATTACGATTTTTCTCTTTTTTGCACTCATTAGTAATTTTTTGTTGCTTCATTCTTTTTCTAATTTTTAATACTTATTTTAATAATTGCGATTTAACTTGTGCAGTTTTTCTTAGTGTATGATTCACTGTACCTACCCCATATGTGATTTACTTGGATTATTTATGTTTAGAAGGTTACGTCTCCCTTTTGTGAAGAAATTTATTATTGGGCTAGTAGGCGCATTGAACACGGGATAAGTTGGCTGGGCGTCTGGTGTGTGCTGGTGGGTTGAAATACAACAAACACAGTGAAAAGTGGTTGTAATGCAAGATTTTGGGCACATGGGGTTTGCCAAACGGAGACACTCGATTTTTTATTTGTGATAACTGTAACTCTGATGATGATGATATCGAGTAAGATAGAAGTTACTCAGTGTTAATGTTTTATTCATTATTTTTATGTCTGAATAATTTAGAATTTACATTGTACTGCGATAACGCCATTGTTTAAACTTACTGGTAATAAAGAAATTGATTTCTCTGAACTGCGTGCCTTATTTGAGTTTCATTTAAATTTTTATAAAGCGTGTGCTTTTCTCCATTAGTAATTAATGTTATTGTCTTGAAGACTAGCCCGACTCATAATGCTTAAATTCATTCGGTGAGATTTTTTTAATGTGGTTTCTTTTCTCCATTATAACATTTGGCTTTGAATTCAAAAGGAATTCCGTTAATAAAAAACGGTGTTTCAAAATATGTGTACACAATTTAACTGATTGCAATGTTACAAATTATATAGATCTTCACCATCGTCAATGAGAACTTGGATGAATCTTCGAATGTAACTATACCTATGTAAACGCTCTAATATGTCATTGACATTTGATTTTGAAAACCCTACATTGCTAGTCGCTCGCAGAATTGACAGGCTTCTCTTCACCTGCGGCGTTTATTGTTCACATTAGTCTTCGCGGACGTTCCTTGTGACATTTTGTAGAGTTTCAAAAGCTTCAAACATACCTCTAATTCTAGCAATTGTAAATCGCTATGTAGGATCTATATTTAAACTCTTTTATAAATTTTCTCTCTCTTCCAGCTACAGTTTATATCTTTTAGTAACATTCTAGGATAAATTTTCTTCGTCAAATGCTTAGTCTGGTTTAACCCATTATTTAAATTTAATTAAACCTAAAACGAAAAGATGGACATGTCAGTTATTAACCAATAAATTATGTATAATTTCCTTTAAAACATCCTTTATATTAAACAATCCATTTCATAGGAAAACTCCATATTTTCAAAAATAATATTTAGTTTATAGCAAGACTATTTTTAATACCAGCTGTCATTGGAAGTATCAAGTATGACTAATATGAACAATGTCATAAGACAGAACTGGTACCTTCATATGAGAGAATAAAATATTTTATAAATTTTAATGAGAGGGAAGAGCAATTAAAAAATATTCCATAAAACAAAGCCATATTTCGGAAATATTCACTTTCATAAATCGAAACACGTGTATTTAGTTTCGTTACTATAGATTTCTAAGGTTAAAGCAAACCGGCATTATTTCCATTTTTGGCACTTTCTTGTTATAAAAAAAACCTCTCGGAATATGTATTTGTAGGTTATTAGTGACAAACAATACCTAGGTGCAAAACTAATGCATAAGTGAAAAAAGCGACTTTTGAGTAAACATTAAAATTTAAATATCTGAATATTTTTTGTTGCCCTAAAATTTCAAAAGTAGTCCTAACTACTTCTTGCTATAGTACCCCATCAATTGGTATAAAATTGTTTAATAGTATGTTCTAGTTCTTCGGGTCAAATTCTTTCGATTTTTTTTTTTTTTTAATTTTGCATTTTTTTCAATACGTCTAGTCTCTAGTGTGAAAAAAAAGGCGCGAAAGCGATGCTTTTGGTCAAATGATCCCTATTTTGTGGAAAATCAACTTTCTAAACTAAATATTGGTATAATTGCCGAAACGTCAGTGAAGGCTTACTGTGGAGACACGAAAAGTTTTGGTTTCTGTTAGTCTGTCTGTCTGTTCCGCGATAACTGCCGCAAAAAGCATCCGATCGGCTTGAAATTCACTGGGAATGTTGATGAGGTACCCGGACTTAGCTGTATAGTTTTTGGTTAAATTTGGTTCATTCGTTCGGGAAATATGGAACATTTTATTTTGCTCTATAATGCTTTTCAATGGCAAGTCAGACGATTTTCAGATTTTCATTTGTTGAAAGAAATGGCTCATATGAAAAATGGATTTAAATGGTAAATTTTTGATGCTGAAATTTTTAAATAACATTAAATTATTCCAATAAATTATGTCAATATATTTGCGAGATTTTTTAAATTAGGTTTATAATATTGGGGGGAATTTTATGCATGTTTTCCAATAATATAAAGGATTTTGTTTTATCAAATTGACATAATGCATATTTCATTTTCTTCCTTTTCTTTCCTTGTTGCCTAGCAACGAATTTGGTCCTAATAATATTAGTATAATTGCGTGTATAATGCTTGAGTAAAGCCAACGTCAAAACAGATGAATTAATGCATCTTTGCATATAGAACGATTTTAGACCAGAAATAATAATAGGCAATATTTCATTTATTTTCTTGAAATATTTTGCTTAAAAATACAAAAGTTCATTATTTTCATAGAGAATAACGTAACATTTTCCCATAACATTTACCAATATTTCTTTAATTGTTGCCAAGAAAATCAAAACCCGGAATAATATTTTCTTTTAAACAATTTTCAATTGAAATGTTTTGTCGTGAAACAGGAAAATGAAAAATAAAATTAAGAATAGAAAAATTAATATGGCGGCATATTAAAAATAAAAAGAAAACTCTCGAGTATTTCTTAATATAACAGGATGAAAAGTTTTGAGTAAGTACGCATAGCAGGTGAATTAGACGTCATTTATCGAAAACAAAGATGATGGAATAAAAAGATCTTGGGTAAAATAAAATTAACTATTATTCACGGAGGAAAGAGATAGATGGAGATGCAGTATGCCGTAAAAACAGTTTGCAATACGATGTGCGTTATCGCTCAGATTTAAATGCCCTCATTCGGCCCAAACAAAACAAGCACGTGGAACAGGGACAAAATTCTTTGACTTCATCCGTTTAAGCACGTCGTTGTGTTGTGCCGAATGTAGCGGATTTTAGGGTTACATTTTTGGCGTCACTTCAAGATTTATTGTCTGTGTACGGTTAACATGAATATTTTATTTTAAATTTAAATTTTATTAATTTATAAAAAAACTTATACTTATCCTTAAAAATCACAGCGTAAAAAAAAATCTAAGATATACGATAACCATCCGCACAATCAATAAAAAATTACGAATGTAAGTTTAAATAGACTACGGGGGTTAAGGGGGGCAGAGCCCCCCTGAAGAAATGCAATTTTTGATTTTAAAAGTTACCAGAATAAGTAGCTCATCAGAATTTCAGAACATCAATGTACAACCACTTGTTTAACACTTTTAATTTCTGAAACTTTACGAAGTATCTTGTATGCTCATAAATATTTATGTAATTTGAAAACTTTAAAAAGAGATTTGTAGGAAGTTGAATATTATGCAATGAGTGTTAAAAAACAATGACTTGCAAAGATGACGTTGAGGCTCCTGATCTGCAGATTTACTAGTTTCAAGCTAATTGCCGAAACGTCAGTGAAGGCTTACTGTGGAGACACGAAAGTTTTGGTTTCTGTTAGTCTGTCTGTCTGTTCCGCGATAACTGCCGCAAAAAGCATCCGATCGGCTTGAAATTCACTGGGAATGTTGATGAGGTACCCGGACTTAGTTGTATAGTTTTTGGTTAAATTTGGTTCATTCGTTCGGGAAATATGGAACATTTTATTTTGCTCTATAATGCTTTTCAATGGCAAGTCAGACGATTTTCAGATTTTCATTTGTTGAAAGAAATGGCTCATATGAAAAATGGATTTAAATGGTAAATTTTTGATGCTGAAATTTTTAAATAACATTAAATTATTCCAATAAATTATGTCAATATATTTGCAAGATTTTTTAAATTAGGTTTATAATATTGGGGGGAATTTTATGCATGTTTTCCAATAATATAAAGGATTTTGTTTTATCAAATTGACATAATGCATATTTCATTTTCTTCCTTTTCTTTCTCTGTTGCCTAGCAACGAATTTGGTCCTAATAATATTAGTATAATTGCGTGTATAATGCTTGAGTAAAGCCAACGTCAAAACAGATGAATTAATGCATTTGTATCTTTGCATATAGAAGGATTTTAGACCAGAAATAATAATAGGCAATATTTCATTTATTTTATTGAAATATTTTGCTTAAAAATACAAAAGTTCATTATTTTCATGGAGAATAACGTAACATTTTCCCATAACATTTACCAATATTTCTTTAATTGTTGCCAAGAAAATCAAAACCCGGAATAATATTTTCTTTTAAACAATTTTCAATTGAAATGTTTTGTCGTGAATCAGGAAAATGAAAAATAAAATTAAGAATAGAAAAATTAATATGGCGGCATATTAAAAATAAAAAGAAAACTCTCGAGTATTTCTTAATATAACAGGATGAAAAGTTTTGAGTAAGTACGCATAGCAGGTGAATTAGACGTCATTTATCGAAAACAAAGATGATGGAATAAAAAGATCTTGGGTAAAATAAAATTAACTATTATTCACGGAGGAAAGAGATAGATGGAGATGCAGTATGCCGTAAAAACAGTTTGCAATACGATGTGCGTTATCGCTCAGATTTAAATGCCCTCATTCGGCCCAAACAAAACAAGCACGTGGAACAGGGACAAAATTCTTTGACTTCATCCGTTTAAGCACGTCGTTGTGTTGTGCCGAATGTAGCGGATTTTAGGGTTACATTTTTGGCGTCACTTCAAGATTTATTGTCTGTGTACGGTTAACATGAATATTTTATTTTAAATTTAAATTTTATTAATTTATAAAAAAACTTATACTTATCCTTAAAAATCACAGCGTAAAAAAAAATCTAAGATATACTATAACCATCCGCACAATCAATAAAAAATTACGAATGTAAGTTTAAATAGACTACGGGGGTTAAGGGGGGCAGAGCCCCCCTGAAGAAATGCAATTTTTGATTTTAAAAGTTACCAGAATAAGTAGCTCATCAGAATTTCAGAACATCAATGTACAACCACTTGTTTAACACTTTTAATTTCTGAAACTTTACGAAGTATCTTGTATGCTCATAAATATTTATGTAATTTGAAAACTTTAAAAAGAGATTTGTAGGAAGTTGAATATTATGCAATGAGTGTTAAAAAACAATGACTTGCAAAGATGACGTTGAGGCTCCTGATCTGCAGATTTACTAGTTTCAAGCTAATTGCCGAAACGTCAGTGAAGGCTTACTGTGGAGACACGAAAGTTTTGGTTTCTGTTAGTCTGTCTGTCTGTTCCGCGATAACTGCCGCAAAAAGCATCCGATCTGCTTGAAATTCACTGGGAATGTTGATGAGGTACCCGGACTTAGCTGTATAGTTTTTGGTTAAATTTGGTTCATTCGTTCGGGAAATATGGAACATTTTATTTTGCTCTATAATGCTTTTCTGTGGGAAGTCAGACGATTTTCAGATTTTCATTTGTTCAAAGAAATGGCTCATATGAAAAATGGATTTAAATGGTAAATTTTTGATGCTGAAATTTTTAAATAAGATTATTAAATTATTCCAATTAGTTTGAAATTTTGTCAATATATTTGCGAGATTTTTTAAAATTAGGTTTATAATATTGAGGGGAATTTTATGCATGATTTCTAATAATATAAAGGATTTTCTTTTATCAATTTGACATAATGCATATTTCATTTTTTTTTCTTTTCATTCATCTGTTGCCTAGCAACGTATTTGGTCCTAATAATTGCCGAAACGTCAGTGAAGGCTTGCTGTGGAGACACGAAAAGTTTTGGTTTCTGTTAGTCTGTCTGTCTGTTAGTCTGTCTGTCTGTTCCGCGATAACTGCCGCAAAAAGCATCCGATCGGCTTGAAATTCACTGGGAATGTTGATGAGGTACCCGGACTTAGCTGTATAGTTTTTGGTTAAATTTGGTTCATTCGTTCGGGAAATATGGAACATTTTATTTTGCTCTATAATGCTTTTCAATGGCAAGTCAGACGATTTTCAGATTTTCATTTGTTGAAAGAAATGGCTCATATGAAAAATGGATTTAAATGGTAAATTTTTGATGCTGAAATTTTTAAATAACATTAATTTATTCCAATAAATTATGTCAATATATTTGCGAGATTTTTTAAATTAAGTTTATAATATTGGGGGGAATTTTATGCATGTTTTCCAATAATATAAAGGATTTTGTTTTATCAAATTGACATAATGCATATTTCATTTTTTTTCTTTTCATTCATCTGTTGCCTAGCAACGTATTTGGTCCTAATAATTGCCGAAACGTCAGTGAAGGCTTACTGTGGAGACACGAAAAGTTTTGGTTTCTGTTAGTCTGTCTGTCTGTTAGTCTGTCTGTCTGTTCCGCGATAACTGCCGTAAAAAGCATCCGATTATCTTAAAATTAAGGATGCATGTTGGTGAAATCCCCGGATTTAGCTGTATAGTTTTTGGTTAAATTTGGTTCATTCGTTCGGAATATATAGAACATTTTATTTTGCGACTTAATGCTTTCCTATAGCAGTTCAGACGATTTTTCCATTTTTATTTGTTGAAAAGAAATGGCTCATAATATTAAAGGATTTAAATGCTAAATTAAGGATGAGGAAATTTCCTAATTAGAACCATACATTATTCATAGTAGTTTGAAATTTTGTGTATACATTTGTCAGAGTTTTTAAATTCGGTGTATATCTTATGGAGGGATTTTATATATGTGTTTCAATAATATAAAATATTTTTTTTAATATAAATTTTCTTTTTAAGCACATATTTAATTGTTTTTATTATCTTTTAACTGTTACCTAGCAGCGAACTACACCTAAAAATATCGTAAATGTGAAAGTATGTGTAATTGTTTGAAGTTAAATCAAAGTCAAAAGGGACGAATTAATGTCTTTGTGTCTTTACATATAGAAGGAATTTACCACAGAAATAAAGAAAGACTATGTTCTATTTATTTTGTTCAAATATTTTTCTTTTAAATTAAAAAGTTCATTATTTTCATAAGGAATAAATCGACATTTTGCTATGAAATTTAACAATCATTTTTCTTTTTTTTTGCCGTTGCCACGAAAATTCAATCCCGGAATAAAAATTTATCCTAAACAATTAATTTTGATTTGAAAGATTTTTATGTGCGAGAGGAAGATGAAATAAAAAATAGACATGAATACACCTTCATATTAGAAATAAAGTGAAAAAACGAAAAGAAGGTGAATTTGATCTCATATATCAAAAATAAAACGAATACGCTTTGAGGTTGAAATAAAAGGGGCTTGTGTTATGATATTAATTCTTATTATTAAAAAAAATGTTACTAGTATTTCATGGTTTATCGTCTGCACAAAGTTAACAGATCTTAACAATTCTTTATCGAAAATTCCAATGAGGAAAAAAAAAACTTTTGAAGAGCAAATATATATAGTAAATATCAAAATTATGCACCGCAAAATTATCGCTGTCGAAAATGACGTCATTGTATCTGGAAATAATTATTTTCATCCTTAAAAACCAAGCATTAACTAGATTGCCTGAAAAAACGTTTTTTGACGGGTGTTACTTCTTAATGCCGCCTTATTTCAGAAAATATGAACGAAAATTATTTTATTTTTAAAGGAAATTACATTTTCATTCATAAAACCTAAACGTTTAATATAATTGCGTCAGTGTAAATCATTTTCTGTGTTACCAGTATTGAAAAATAAGGCTCGGAAGTGTAAAAAGAAATCTAAGATTTGCGCTAACCATTAGCGCAATGAATAAAAAGTTACGTATGTAAATTAATAAGACCACGGGGGGTTCAGGGGGGCGGAGCCCCCCTGAAGAAATCTACTTTATTATTTAAAAAATATACCAGAATTAACAGCTCATGAAAATTTCAAAATATCCTTCCATAACGTTTTTAATTTAATGCTTCTAATGTCTGAAAACTTCGTATTTTTTATTCTTATAAATAATTACATAATTTGAAACCTTTAAATTGCGGTTTGTAGGAAACTGAATATTACCAAAGTGAGTCTAAAAACAATGACTTGCAGAGCTGACGTTGAGGCTCCTGATCTGCAGATTTACTAGTATTAGTATAAATGCGTGTATAATGTTTGAGTAAAGCCAACGTCAAAACGGATGAACTAATGCATTTGTATCTTTGCATATAGATGGATTTTAGCTCAGAAATAAAAATAGGCAATATTTCATTTATTTTATTCAAATATTTTTCTTAAAAATACAAAAGTTCATTATTTTCATAGGCAATAACGTAACATTTTTCCATAACATTTACCAATATTTCTTTAATTGTTGCCAAGAAAATCAAAACCCGGAATAATATTTTCTTTTAAACAATTTTAAATTGAAATGATTTGTCGTGACACAGGAAAATGAAAAATAAAATTAAGAATAGAAAAATTAATATGGCGGCATTTTGGAAATAAAAAGAAAACTCTCGAGTATTTCTTAATATAACAAGATGAAAAGTTTTGAATAAGTACGCATAGCAAGTGAATTAGACGTCATTTATCGAAAACAAAGATGCTGGAATAAAAAGATCTTGGGTAAAATGAAATTGACTATTATTCACGGAGAAAAGAGATAGATGGAGATGCAGTATGCGTAAAAACAGTTTGCAATACGATGTGCGTTATCGCTCAGATTTAAACGCTCTCATTCTGTCCAAACAAAACAAGCACGTGGAATAGGGACCGAATTCTTTGACTTCATCCGTGCATTTTTTCTGTAAAATGAAAATGATCTGTTTATATTTAAGCAATAAGCATTCTAAGGTATCATTTCATTGTATTGTGAATTAAAAACTGTATTACTTAAAATATTATTATTATTATTATTATTTTTTTTTTAAGCACGTCGTTGTGTTGTGCCGAATGTAGCGGATTTTAGGGTTACATTTTTGGCGTCACTTCAAGATTTATTGTCTGTGTACGGTTAACATGAATATTTTATTTTAAATTTAAATTTTATTAATTTATATAAAAAAAAAACTTATGCTTATCCTTGTAAATCACAGCGTAAAAAAAGCTAAGATATACTATAACCATCCGCACAATCAATGAGAGATTACGAATGTAAATTTAAATAGACTACGGGGGGTTCAGGGGGACAGAGCCCCCTGAAGAAATGCAATTTTTGAATTAAAAAGTTACCAGAATAAGTAGCTCATCAGAATTTCAGAACATCAATGTATAAACACTTGTTTAACACATTTAATTTCTGAAACTTTACGAAGTATCTTGTATGCTTATAAATATTTATGTAATTTCAAAACTTTAAAAATCGATTTGTAGGAAGTTGAATATTACGCAATGAGTGTTAAAAAACAATGACTTGCAAAGATTACGTTGAGGCTCCTGATCTGCAGATTTACTAGTTTAATGCTCTTTGATAACATGGAGACCAAATTTATTTGAAATGCTTGTGACTAAAGAAAAACGGACGGTCGATCAAAAATTTATGCCGCGCATCTGTTGTCGCACATTACATAATATTATTTTTTTCAAACAAGCAAATGTAACTGTATACTTAAAATGTCAATAAATAAAATGCAAAAAACCTCAAATGTGATATCCTTTTTAGGTAGATTTCGTAAGAAATACTACCTATTGCAGTCGTTACCATGGTGCGACTTTTGAAAAATTCCTTCATAACTTTTCAGTATATGACCCCAGGAACCCAAAACCACCCCCACCTAAAAAGTTTATATATATATATATATATATATATATATATATATGTATGTATGTATGTATGTATGTATGTATGTATGTACTAAATTTTGTCCGCACGATAAAAGTCGCAATTATGCACGGATTGTCCTCAAACTCGCCAACAACTTTGATATGGCTAATATCTCGGCGGGGATTGAAAATGGGCGAAATCGGCCCAAAAGGGTGGAAATGGGGAGGGTTCAAAATTTGAGAACTGTCTTAACATGATTCTAATAAAACCAGCTCTTACACAACAATGGCAGGAAAAAAATAAAAGTTTTTCGTTATAGCAGTTGCCAACAATTAAAAAAATAATAAAATTCTCACCACAACAATTAATTTTCTATTTCAAAATTTTCATGTGTAAAATTAAATAGTTTGACAAATTGAAAACAAATTGAATCGTCAATTGAATCGTCATAAGTTTTCTAGAGCAAGATTTCAGCATGAAAACTCAAAGTAAAATAAATATTTTGACGAATTAATAAAATATGTACATTGCGTCATATTGGAAATATAATGGACCTCAGCAGGTGAATATGTAACGTCATGCGAGTTTGAAGAAACGTATTAAAACATGATAAAAACCCGACTATGGAAATATTAACATATTTTAACAATTTAAGGCTCTCTGAATTTTTTGTAGCCATTTTTTAAACCTATTCCATATACATGTTTGTGTGTATGTACTCGTGTATATTATAATTTTCACAAAAAGTTTAGCTCCCTACAGATCATTCTTTGTGAAGAAACTGGGTTTATCTCTAATCTTGATTTAAGTTTTGTTGGTGAATTTAGTACTTAACTTCGAAATCTACCTCCGCCTGTAGGCCCGAGCCGGCAGGGAATTTTTTCTTTTGTAATCGGAAAAATATTGTAAAAACCACGTACATTTTAGACCAAATAAGTAGAACCTCCCCTTAAAACATCACGTCATTGCTGTCATTTGCTTGTAACCACTCATGTAATAATAATGAAGTTTTATTTATACATGATTTCCCCTGAATAGCTAAAAATTGATAACTTGAAAATGCACTTTTGTATATTCAGTACGTTGCACACAACAAACTGTTTTGTTATTATGTTGTTACTTATACAGAATAGGCGAAAGTCAGTAATTTTTTTTTACCACAAAAAAGAGCAAAGTATCGTGTCGGGTGTGGCGTACACCATAAGACTTTTTTATCGATTATTTTTCAAAAGAATAACTAGTTTAAAATTTCAACTATAGGTGATGCTATTAAGGGCCACATCATAACAAAAGAAAACATTGAGATTATACAACAAGTATGAATTTGCGCTTGAGACTACTATATTCTGGACACAACTTTCAAGTATAAAGAATTACCTGTTGCATAGTCTCATTATGTTTCATGTCAATAACATGGACCTCAATAGTGGCACCTATTAGTAAATATTAAAAAAAAATTTTTTTCGTCACAAAAAATCGTATTCTTTGACAAATCACATGATGCAAACCGTACTTATGTATCATTATCTTATATTTTTGTATACAAAAG
Organism: Maratus speciosus; assembly: GCA_963932465.1. Lineage (NCBI taxonomy): Eukaryota > Metazoa > Arthropoda > Arachnida > Araneae > Salticidae > Maratus > Maratus speciosus. Next base: position 370,872,335 of record OZ010790.1, on the reverse strand, counting down.
AATAACTAGTTTAAAATTTCAACTATAGGAGACGCTATTAAGGTCTACGTGATAACAAAATAAACCATTGAGATTATACAAGAAGTAACAATTTGCACTTGAGACTACTTTATTCTAGACAATACTTTCAAGTATAAAGAATTACCTGTTGCATAGTCTCATTATTTTTCATGTCTTTTAATAATATGGACCTCAATAGTGGCACCTGTAAGTAAGTATTTGAAAATTATTTTTCTTTTCTGACAAAAAACCGTATTCTTTGATAAATCACATGATGCAAACCGCACTTACGTATCATTATTTTATCTTTTATGTATGAGTTTTTGAAGTTAATACGAACTTTTTGCGCTCCCTGTAAATTAAATATATGAGAAACTTTGAAGCTAAAACTATTCAAACTATCGAAAGAAGTTGCTTCAAAATTAAAGTTGTATCAGTTAGATTTTTTTAAACATTTTTATATCATAAGAAATATATTTTTGTGTTATATTTTCATCGGGAATGAGACTAACTTTAAATCAAATAATTTTTCCAGTTCGAATTAAAGAGAGCTTAGTCTATTTTTTATTTTTCCGTGGTAAATTAAATACTTTATTCTTCCTTTTCAAAATTTGTCGATAAATCGATTGTAATTTAAGTAGTCTCTGTGTAGAATTTAAATTAGATTTCGTCACATCTTTAATGACTAAAGGGTATTTCGATTGAAATTTGTTAATTTAAATTTCACGGTCTGCTGTATAACACAAATTACTCAAAGTAAGATTAAATTTGCAATGAGTATTACGCAAGAAAATTCACTGTGCACAAGTGGGTAATTAATTTTTATTTTCAAAGATTTATGTTAATTCCTTGTTATTTTCAAATAATATTTAATTGATTGATTGGCGCAAAAGGAACTGTAAAAGATAGAAAGTAGTGATTATTGTAATTTAATAGGACGTGTAACCTCCGCGCAAATAATTATTCGGAGTTAGTAAGCATTTATTGGAACTTATATAAAGACTGTAAATTAAATACTGAAAATATAACTTTTCATATTCAAATATAAATGTATATTCTGTTTTACTTCAGATTTGCTTTAAAATAAATCATTAAACTGTATTTTGGCATGCTTTCCCTCCTTATTAATAAACATCAAAAATAAAATTTATATATTTTATGATATTTACAAAAAAAAATAAGATGGATTATAAAGATAAGGAGAGTGAACTTCTCAAATTTTTGTTTCACAGAAATAAATTTCAAAGGAAAAAATACCTGCGGTGCTCCTAATTTTTACGTCCCTGCAAAATTAGACAAGGCAACAAGCATTATTATTGATAAAAATCCAGAATAAAATATTGTCGGTATTAAATATTGCATAATATTATTAAAAACCTTTTAAACCTAGAGCAAATTGTATCACTGCAATTTTAAAGATTCTTCCGAAATTTATTTCTTATTTGAGCCAATCTCTGTTGGATAATATATAGTTTTATTCGGAATTTAGGTAAATAAGAATCTCATTTACTCAGAAAATATTCTACCCGCTTAATGTTTCGTTTAATAAATTGGATTTTACTAATTATTTAACAGTAGTTTTAAGTTAAAAATAAAACATTAATTTCGTGAAGTGTTTATACTAATGAACAAAAGATCTGATTATACTTACATGTTAAATAAATAAAAGAAGGGTAAAACAAGTCGTGCAACAACAACACGAAAGAAATCGCAATCTCTTCAGAAATATTTGCAACATAACGTTTTTATGCAGTATAATATATCTATGTTTGATTTCAAAAAACATTTCATTTTAATCAATCAAAAATTAATTCATAACATCTTAATAATAGAAATATTGATTACATTGCAAATTTCTAGCTATTTGTTATAAAGACTAAGGTATGGTTATTTGTGTGACAGGATATAAGATTTAAAAATGAATATGCGCTCTTTTAAAATTATTTAAAAATGGGGAAATACATAAATAATTGTTTATTTATGTATAAGTTCTTTATATAATCTTTTAATATAAGTTGCTTATTTTTTTATTTACTTGTCAGTTAACGCTTAAAGTTTATTTTAAACTAACAAGGAGACGGCAAGGGTGTGGGGTATCCAAATCAAAGCAAGGTGACAAATCGTAGCGCTCGCTACTCAGTAGTTATTTAGAAAAAAAGAATTAAGTTGGAATTTTTTTCTTTTATTACTATATGACAATTTGTTATGATTAATTCAGTTATTTAGACACTTCTAAATTGTGTGAAGTTCTTGCACAGTTTTATTAAACGCATGAATAATAGTACGTATAAATTTTTAGATAAAATTTTGTTACGTATAATAAATGAGTATAAAATATTAGAGTAAAATTCATGTCAGTGGGCGTGGCGTCCCATTCTTGTCTTCCCTTGAATTTTTACAATTATTTCTAATGGGCAGAAAAAAAATTGGGCATACCAATGGATTCAGGAAGGTTCAAAGCATTTTTTAAGCCAATAATGATCAATGTTTTAACAATCAATTTTTTTCAAAAAATGTCCCTCATGTCTCCCCTTAACCCTTTAAAGGGCGGAGGCTACACGGTCTAGCCACCTAATCTTAATTCCAAAACTGACAAATAGTATGAAGAATATTTTAATAAAACTTTGCTTTTGTTATGACAGTGCAAAACAACGAGTTTTTATTTTCTAAGAAATTTGTTTGAAAATTCTGGTGTCAGTCAATTATTTCACCATTTTACGAACTGAGTTCTCCTACCCCTGAAAGGGTGTGTTTTGTGTGTGAACACACTAAAAAAGTAAAGATTTTTTTTTCTCAATAACTACTAAGTAGTGCGCGCTACGGCTTGGTCATACGAGTTCTCTTACTCAGTACTGATTACACACATAAGCTTACTTTGATTTGAATACCCCACACCCTTGCCGTCTCCTTGTAAGTAAATTCTTATTTCAAATGAAAATCTAATTTCAAATTAATTGCTTAAAAGGGACAAAGGCCAACCTGGTGAAAAAGATTCCATGCCGTGACATCAGTATAGCGCACTGACATTCTACCGCCTGAACCATATGGAACGATACCCAGCCTGGAACCTCCCACTATTACATGTTGGCAAGGCTACAAACGCAGCACAAGATGGAATATATTTCCTTGAACCACAGAACATGGGCAAACTCGTAACTTAATTAAATGCAGCATCGATTGAAAATGTATATTAATACTTGGAAATTTATCCAGAGAGAAACTTTCGCCTTGCATACAATATTTCAAATGAAAATCAAATTTCAAATCTTTTTCACTAGGTGGGCCTTTCTTCCTTTTAAGCAATTAATTTGAAATTTGATTTTCATTTGAAATACTGTATGCATGGCGAATGTTTTTCTCTGGAAAAATTTCCAAGTATTAATATAAGTAGATTCTTATAAATATTTAAAAAATATATCATTAATAGCTATCTGTACATTAAAATTTATAAGTTACCCCAAAAAAATAATTGAATGAGAACGAGATAGCGTCTCCCTGCTTCATATTTTTAAAGAAATTTGTACTGAGGAACAAGATATTATTTAATACTAAAACTCATTTTTTTTTTTTCTACTATAAATTTTTTTATGTCTTATCATGTTCTAATAATTTATATTTTAAATTTCCATCATAAATAGTATTCTTATTTGAATGGAATTAATTACTGCATAATATAAATATTTTTTGAAGTAATCAATCTTGTAGAGTCTTTAATTGTCTCTTGACGGTTAGACACGCTTAAATACAAATTATCACATTCAGTCGAAACGTAAACAGAGCATTGTTATACAAATGAAAGCCATAAAAATTATTTGTCGTATGAGGTAGTTTCTGTAATTATTTGTGCTTTGTATTGATAAAAAAATTTGTATTTGGAAAACGATTTTTTTTTTTAAATTTATTATTTTCTTTATTATTATAGTATGTAATTCTAATCTCTAATGTCTTAATATTCTTTATCTGTTATTAGAATTATCATGTCTACGAAATTAAAAACTTGTTATCACATATTTTTTTTAATTAAAAGCGTACGAAAATATACAGGGTGTCCAGCGAATAAGACCCAGATTTCAAAATTAAATATCTCAAAAACAAAGATCAATAGAATTATGCGGTAAACGGTTTGTTTATTAGCTAAGCTGTAAAAATGTTATACGGAAGTTTCAAAATTTAGTTGCAAAAACCGCTAACAGATGGCGCTGTAATCGCAATTCCCATACATTGTGTTTTGAAGTCGAGAGCACTAGCGTCTCATTCCTAGATGGCTTCCTATGGAAGAACGAAAATTGGGAAAGACCGCTTTTTCGTTGGAGTGATGTGCAGAAGTGGAGACATCTAGTCACAGAATTATTGCATCAGCTTCAATTTTAGAGGGTTTCAATTAATAGAATTTTCAATAAAAAGTTTAGCAATCATTATATAAGACCTTATTAAAATATTTTATTTGGGTAATGTGCAAAAGCGGAGCCATGTGTTGACAGAATTGAGATTTGTTTCAAATTTTGTTATAAGCTACTTCGGTCCGGATACCAGTATCTCTGTGGTATGTCTTTTCTCCCCTAATTGGCAGATCGTGGAATCGAATCCAAGTAGAGGAGGATTTGAAAAAAAAATGGAAATCTTTACTTTTTAATATTTATTTAAACTGTGAAAAAAGTTTGAATAAAAAAATCCAAAGTTTCTGGTTTTAAAATTTAATTAAGCTAAAAGAAACCCTTTTATAAAAATCATTAAGCATTTATAATAATGATTCATAAATCATTTTTTTTTTAATTGTAGAGAATAGTTTGAATGAAAAAATACAAAGTTTCTATTTTTAAAAACTTGATTAAGTTAAAAAAAATTTTAATTTTAAAAACTCAATTTCATTTTTTTTAATTGAGCGCAGAAATATGGTGCAGCTTCTAGCGATAGCGAAGTGTTGGAAAGGAATGCAGCATCCAAAATACTTTTGCTTTGACGTTGATGATATGACTTATCATCAATTCCTTAAAAAAAAAAATAATTTAATGCATAATTTCTGTGTCTAAAACTTTGTTTACAAAGAAAAGAAATATATGTGTTGTGCTAAAACCAAAGTATTATGCCGTGATTTAAAAATAAATTAAAAGTGAAAAATTACTTTTTTATTTTTAATAATTCAGGTATAAAAAGTAATACCAAAATATTATGCCGTGATTCAAAAATATAAAAAATAAATAAAAAGTACAAAATTATTTTTCTAAATATATGCATTTTGATTTAAATAATTATATGGCATTAAAGATTGAATTTAATAAAATATTTAATAAGTTCTTATAATGATTTCTAAACTTTTTATTGAAAATTCTACTAATTGAAATTTTCTAAAATTAAAGCTCATGCAATAATTCTGTCACCAGATGTTTCCACTTCTGTACATCACCCCAATGAAAAAATGGACGTTCCCAATATTCGTTTTTCCGTAGGGAGCAAATCTAGGAATGAGACGCTAGTACTCTGGACTTCGAAGCTGTTTACAAGTATTGCGATTACAGCACCATCTGTTAACGATTTTTGCAACTAAATTTTGAAACTTCTGTATAACATTTTTACAGCTTAGCTAATAAACAAACCGTTTACCGCATAATTCTATTGATCTTTGTTTTTGAGATATTTAATTTTGAAATCAGGGTCTTATTCGCTGGACACCCTGTATATGAGACATTTTATTTACTAACTAAATAAATTCAGGATATAAATAAAATGTACAATTACTTAACTAATGCATGCCTAAAAAGTATAACATTTCAGTTAAATATTGTAGTGGATTTATTCGCAACTTTCGAATTTATTGCATACATATACTATGCAAAAATCTAACTAGATTATATTTATAAACTTCATAATAAGTGGTATTATCTTTACCCTTATCTGAACATTTCTTCAAAGTACAACAAAAGTAAAATTTAAAATTTAAAATTACCAAATTAAACATATTTCAGCTGCTTTATAACTACGCATCGATCATTTTTGGTGCTAGCCCGATAATTTATTATTTTAAACTAATTGACTGAGTATTATCTATGCTTAATTTAGGTAGATGAAAAAGTCATGCCCCGTACATACATAATATTCATTATTGATCCGTATTTAATATATAACGGATAACCAATGTGTTATTTTGAATATATCCTTTCTTGAATTTATACCAAATAATAAAAGGAAACATTTAAAAACAATTGTGGCGATTGAAGCCTTTTCTCAAGAATTCATTAAAAGTATTTCCTGTGACTTCTAGAAGACTATTTTCATTAAGCCATTTAATGCACTTACGATAATTAAAAGAGAAAACATTTTAAAGTTTTAAAAATCTGTGATTAATTATGAAAACGTAAGAAAGTAATTTTAGAGATGGATAAAGTGATTTAATCCGAAAAAAAGTATCCAGTAACATTACATGAGCGTGCAGTAATGAGTTTCAAAGTAAAAAAAAATATAAGGTTACAAAATATTCAATCTCATTATAATTTATTTTCTTAATTGTGCAATTATCTAAATTGAATTCCTAAATATTTGTAGCCATTAACTGTTTTATATTAGGTTTAGATTAGGTTATTTTGAAATTTAAACATCGTAGCTGTTTTACATGGAAGTTCCTTTTATGATATACACTTGTGTTATACATTGTATGATCCCCATTAATATAAATGTATTTTTATTAATAGGATAGGTAAGAATCGTTTTAATTCTTATAAAGTGCTTTATAAGTTAACAAGATATAAATTAAAAACACTTACAAAAATACAGACAATTTAATTAAATAGTTAAAAAGCACATAAAAATCATTATGGAAAAATATTAAACTTTTTCAAAGTTCCTCTTCAGTATTATTGTTATGTGTATTTTCATTATTTAATTAAATCGTCTGTAGTTTTGTATTTTTTTTAATCATTTATGAACAGAGGTAATATCTTTTTTGACTTAAAGATGTAAATTATTCAAAAATGAACCAATCTATGTTAAAGATATTTAAACATAAATTGAACAATATTTTAAGTAATCATTACTTTTTATTTTATTAGCATTCAGAAGATGATTACAGATTTTTAGAACGATTTCGGAGTCGTTTTTAATGTTTAAAATGTAATGGCTAAGTTTTTAAATGTTAAGTCTGATAACGTTTTCTTTGGATTACATGTCTGCATCGTAGTTTCTATAGTAGAAAGCTTTTCGTGAAATTTACAAGGGTATAGCTTGCTATTCGTCTTTCGATACGTTCCAGCATAATTAATCCTGGTCTGTTTCCAGAAATCCAAATAAACAATAATAAATATATGAGAAGTCAAATCAATTTGCAGAAATATGTTAAAAAGTGTGGCATATGATTTTGCAAAAATATGTTAAAATGGTATGGATGCAATATCTCTGTGAGTTTTTATTTTTTAAAGGAATGCGGCGGTATTTTTTGACATATGATCGACGACTTTGTATTAGTGCAATTTCACTCTTGAAAAGTCTTTGGGATAAATAAATAAATTTTTTTCTGTAAATATAATCCGTTAATCTACTGAAATTATAAACAAGAGTGAAAAACATGCAATGGCATTTTATCCTACAACGTCAGAAATATATGGATGAGTTTTATCAGGCAGCAGTGATTTGCAAAAAAAAAAAAAAAAAAAAAAAAAAAAAAAAAACTCTCCGTCCTCCACCACCACTTTTCTGTTTTCGACGTATTAGTGGAATCGACCATAGAACCCGGATGTACGTTTTCAAGCGAAGGTTTTTTGAGTAAGTTATGGAAAACTAGCATTCATATGAACTGTTTAAATTTTAAGATGCTGATGATGGCATAGTATTACATGAAAGTACTCGATTTTGACATATTTTTAATTGTTTAATCATTTTCTTTTAAGTATTGAATCATTTATGAAATTTTATATTTGATAGAGTATTCTGGATGAGATGATATAAAGTACTTTTAAATGCAGTTTATTTCTCAATTAAATCTCAATTTATTTTTGAGATATTAATTTATTTTTGTAGTTTCTAGCGCCATTTGTTTAATTTTAGCAACTCAAATACTCCATTTCTCTAAAGAGTAAAGAAAAAATAGTTGGAAAATAGTAATTAGATCTTATTGTTGCCATTTTCCAATAACTACTGAAAGAAATGTAATTAAAGTACGTGTTATTTTGAAAAAATATAAATGAATGATTTCTGATAAAACGTGGAACTATTATAAACCAAAGTTAATCTATTTATCTATATAACAAACAAATGAAGACATATGAATTATCAGATAGCCTTTTTTAAGTTTTTTTTTTTTTAGTTTTTTTTTTAAGTTTTTTTTTTTTTTTTAGTTTTTTAACTGACGACATCTGTTTTTTTTCTGTATTATTTAGCGATAGTGACGTCATATGAATACTTTACTATAGATGTTGCTTAAGACTGTATCGTAAATGAGAATGCGAATGGCGTAATTTTATATAAAATAAAAGCATGTGTTGTAAGTTTTAAAACGGAAATATGTTTTGTATTATCAATGTTTATATTTTTTTTCATCGGAGTCGACACTGAATTCTGAAAAAGCAGAATACCTGTTTTCTAGTTATTATTATTTCTGTCGGACACCGAGCAATCACTATTTTAAACTTTAGCAATAAAATAAACTTTTCAAAAAAAAAAAAATAATAATAATAACGGACTTCAAAAAAAAAGCGCTAAAAAGAATTAAATAATTCTTTAAAATTCTCTAATGACGAAACATTATCCAATAACCACACATCGGATATCATATATCGGCATAAAAGCCTTAAATTTAATATGTAGAATTTAATATCCACCAAACATGGATTTTCTAGAGAATATTTTTTACAAGAGATTAATTTACATATTTAAGATTTAATTTACGAATATATACATATAAAAAGTAATCAATTACTTTTTGAAGTTGGTGCCAAGCATTCGCAATCGATAATGATTAAAAAAATAAGTTTTTGAAGAATTAGAGCATTTTTTTTTTAAAACTTTGTATCATATTTTCCATTATCGCTGTATTCATGGTAATAGGTACAATATATTCACAATTTAACTATACTTAAGATAGATTGACACCAACTTCAAAAAGTAATTGATTACTTTTTATATGTATATATTCGTAAATTAAATCATAAATATGTAAATTAATCTCTTGTAAAAAAATATTCTCTAGAATATCCATGTTTGGTGGATATTAAATTCTACATATTAAATTTAAGGCTTTTATGCCGATATATGATATCCGATGTGTGGTTATTGGATAATGTTTCGTCATTAGAGAATTTTAAAGAATTATTTAATTCTTTTTAGCGCTTTTTTTTTTAAGTCGGTTACTATTTTTTTTTTTTTTTTGAAAATTTTATTTTATTTCCTACTTTTTAGTTATTCATACCGTAATACATAATTACCCTTATTTCAATCAATATCTGCTGAATAAATAATTAATTTGTCATAGAAATAATAATTTACAAAAATTATTTATTAAACAAATAGTTTTTAATGAATTTTTTGTAATTTCATTCGAAGTATTGATTTTATTAGCATTTAATACTTATGACAGTTTTTTAAACAAGTGCATTGTATTCCAACAATCTACATTCATTTGACATTTTATTAACACACATCTGACCTGTGCGCTTGGCGTCAAGTGCTCGCTTATAAATCATCGTCAATATATGCGGACGAGATAGCACACTCAAGGAAATTTACAACATAGAGAAATACAGCAGGGAGCTTCACAAAGAGTGTGCGGCTGAGCCAGCGGGATACTCGCAACCGATTAGCGGTGTAATGCCTTGACCACTCAGCCACGGTGAGCCCGCCTACATTCAAGAATGGGGATATTCTAAATATGGGTTTTGAGGCTGAAAGAAATCACGTGATACCGGTAATTTACACAAGGAATTTCTAACTGATAAGAAGGGAAGATACTACTGCTTTGCCTCATGAACTGTTTCATTGGCTAGCGGGGATTTACATTACACGTCTACGGAGCCGTCCTTTCTTTACTCTACAAGTTTTTACCTTGACCACGTGATCAAAACGGAGATGGAATATCCTCCATTGGGTGTGGAAAAGCTGACAATCCATCAGTAAAGTTAAACATCAGAGCGCGGCAACGTGCTTTGAGATATGCTTTTGACCAAACTATAGCAAACCTAGCCATTTTCTGTTGCATAACTATAGCATCTAGAAGATGAAAATCAGTCAACCAAAAAGTGTTAAAAAATTGTATCCCAAAAATGTAGAATGATGCAGAACGGAAAATGGCGATCGCAGTGACATATGGTAGTTCAAACCTAAAATTTGTATAAGGATTCAATTGAGATAGCGTTTCGGCCTGTGTAGAGCAGCAGATGTTACTGCGATCGATATTTGTCTTCAGATATTTGTATAAGTATCGTTAGACATTTATGGGATGCAATTTCTTAACACTTTTTAAAGCATTACTGCAATAGTCGGTTTCGACACTATATCGCCTAGATGCCGTATAACTTGGCGATAGTCATCTGAACGAATTCGATTATATGAATGAGAGAAGTTAACAAGCGTGTCGGTAATGGCTGGCTCACCAAGATGCTTGGCGATTCGCTTTAGTGCAGAATCATCTCTTCCAATCAAATATTATACCCCATATGTCGTCACTTTCATATTGAGGAAACCTACCTGAAAAAAATCTGAAGTCATTCTGACAACCGAATCTGGATCTAAAGACAGTGGCCGGAATCCAGAAACATTTTTCGCTGTTAGCAAAACAAGATTGACCAATCAGAAACCTGCATATTTGCAAACAGTGAAAAGTTGCAAACAAAAAAAGTTGCAAACTATAGCGCCTAGAATATATAGTGTGGAAATCGGCTATCCCTGCACTGTTAAAAATATCGTGAAAAATTACCTCTGTTTTTAAAGGCTATCTATTTTATGACCAATGAGAACGCTACATAAACACCTATCGAGCGTTCTCATTGGTCAGAAAATATATAGACTTTTAAAACAGAGGTAATTTTTCACGATATTTTTAACAGTATGTAATACTTAAAAAGCGCTAAAATATTGTATCCCTTAAATGTGCAACGATGTTGCTGAAATATAAAGATCGCAGTGACATATGCAGGATGTTTTCTACATCTGCAAGATATTGCTCGTCTATACAATGTAATACGAATATCCCGCAGATGTCGCTGCGTTCGACACTTGGGATTTTAGCAGTATCGTCGCACATTTAAGGGATACAAATTTTTAGCATTGTTTGGATAGCATAATTCCACTACAGCGTCTAGAATACCTAGTGTGGAAATATGCTATCCAAGCAACGCTAAAAAATTTTATCCCTTAAATGTGCGACTATACTGCTAAAATCCCAAGTGTCGATCACAGCGACATCTGCGGGATTTTTCTATTACACTGTATAGACTAGCAATATCTTGCAGTTTTAGAAAATATCCTGCAGATGTCTTTGTGATCTGTATATTTCAGCAACATCGTTGCACATTTAAGGGTACAATATTTTAGCACATTTTTAAGTATTACAGGGATAGCCAATTTCCACACTATATATTCTAAGCGCTATAATTCCACACTAGGTATTCTAGACGCTGTATTGCAAACAGTGAAAAGTCGAAAAAATGCAGTCTTCTGATTGGTCAATCTCGTTTCGCTAACAGCGAAAAATCTATCTCTATCCCAGCAATGGACTATATTCCAAATATGGGTTCGAGACTGAAAAAAGTCACGTGGTCCCGGTAATTTACCCAAAGAATTTCTAACTGATAAGAAGAGAGGCTACTACTGCTTTCTCATGAACTATTTCACTGGCCGGCGAGGATTTACATTACGTCTACGGCGCCTTTCCTTCGTTACGCTAGAAGTTTTCACCTTGACCACGTGATCATAACGTAGATGGAATATCCTCCATTGTCTCTGCACATAGTAAAGCACTTCACTGTGCTCTGACATATGGAGGGACTTTTTGTCTCCAGCACAATGGGCACCTTCGTACACAGGCACTAGTGCTCTGATATATGAATGTATTTTACTGGTGCATTTTAAGCTTTCGACACCTACTTCCGATGCCGGGTAATATCGATGCGGGGATTCCAGTTTGGTAGATGCGAGAACTTGTCCAGTTAAGGTTTCACACTTTGGAAAGATCATTCACTTCGGAAAGTTACCACATCCAGCAAACCTTAGAGTCCGCATCGATACACTGTTAAAAAATCTGTAGCTTTTGGTACATAGTAGCTCCACCGCTTTTATAGAAAGTAATTACTTAGCGATATTATGGAGCATTCTCATTAGTCATAATAGAGATATTCTATAAAAGCGGTGGAGTGACTATGGACCAAAAGTTACAGATTTTTAACAATGTATCTAACGACATCGGAATTGGTTGCTAACAATCCATCTCTAAAGTGCCCTTACACATCAGAGCGCGACTAAGTTCTACTTTGTGCCAGTGCACAGCAAAATGACTCCATATGTAAGCGCGCAGTACTTTCTTATGTGCAGTCAAAAGTACTCCCTTTCCATAAAAAAACTGAAAAGAAAAATGCTAGCAAAAACCGAGCCATGCTTCAGTAAATAAACTGCAGCTATCTAATATCCATAAAAGTAGTAATAGCATCGGAAATGAGTGGTGATGTTTGGATGTTTAGTCCTAATCTGGAAACCTGAATCTGACAGCCTCTATGTGCGAGTGGCATAAGATTCTATGCTCAGATTGTGCTTTGACAGATGCTTTTGTCCAAACTATATCAATCCTGGAAATTTTCTATTCCAGAACTTGACGATGGTTGCCTGAACGAGTTAGGGCATACGAATGAGAAAGTTTAACAAGCTTGTCATTGCTGGCACACTAAGATGGTTCGTGGTGACAAAAAAAAAAACGGATTTTGATGACGAAAAAATTAAATGAAAAATACTTCATGATGACGAAAAAAAACAAAAATTAAAATCGCATTTGTCTAGATTCGTCTCAACCAATCAGATAACTCCGTATGACACTACTTTCCTATCGAGGAATCCTACCAGAAAAAAAATCTGAAATCATTCTGATATCTAATTCGATAACCGAGTCTGAATCTAAAGACAGTTTCGCTATTGTGCCTAGAATATATAGTGTGGAAATTGGCTATCTTTGTAATACTTAAAAAAGTCTAAAATATTGTATCCTTTAAATGTGCAACGATGCTGCTGAAATATACAGATCGTAGTGACATATGCAGGATATTTTTTTACAACTGCCAGATATTGCTAGTCTATACAATATAATACGAAAATCCCGCAGATGTCGCTGCGATCGACACTTGGAATTTTAGCAGTATCGTCGCACATTTCAGGGATACAAATTTTTAGTGTTGTTTGGATAGCATATTTCCACACTAGGTATTCTAGACGCTGTAGTTTTGCTACACAAAGCAATGCACTCTACTGTGTATTGACATTTGAAGGCACTTTGTGACTTGGACACAACAGGTACACTCATACTACAGCCTTTAGAATATATAGTGTGGAAATCTGCTATCCAAACAGCACTAAAATGTTGTATCACTTAAATGTGCAATGATGCTGAAACCCACGGAGCCGATCGCAGCGATATCTGCGATACATTTTCAAATTTCAAATTAAACATCGTATTATTACAGCTTCTAGACCAAATGGTCTTGGAGTTTTAGAAAATATCCTGCACATGTGCTGTGATCGACTCATTGGATTTCAGCATCGTTTGACATTTAAGGGATCCAATATTTTAGGACTTTTTTAAGTATTATTGGGATAGCTTATTTTCACACTATGAGCGCGTTCAGAGACCGAAGCACGGGTAACTAGGAAAATTGGGGAATGACGTCATACTGGTTTCTCGGTGTAAGGTTGGGTAAAAACGGCTCTGAACGCTTTCGGGTAAAGTTGCGGGATTTTTTTATTTACATTTACAAACATGGCGGCAGCTGCACTTTCGACAGTGCAAATAGATTCAATTATCACTTTTTTTAGATGGGAAACTGTTCCACACTGTTAAAAATATCGTGAAAAATTACTTCTGTTTTTAAAGGCTATCTATTTTTTGACCAATGAGAACGCTTCATAGGTATTAATGTCGCGTTGTCATTGGTCAGAAAATAGAGAGTCTTTAAAAACAGAGGTAATTTTTCACGATATTTTTAACAGTGCAAGTTAATTTTTATGTGGAATACTATCGCAACAAATATGTATCACAGGTTTTGCTAGCCAGTAGGATGAATCGGAGATTCATTCATTCGATGGAAAATATAGTACGTTCAAATTATTAAGTGTTAAAATTATTGTACGTAAAATTATTATTATTGTAATATGAAAAAGCAGAAACAATGTGCGATAAAACTGATCAAAGCAGTGATTCCGATTAACAGTCACAGTTAAGCTATAAAATGGTAAACAAATCAGATTTCCCAACCACGTGATCACTTTACCCAACAAAATTTTTCAGGTAATGTGGGTTCCCCGAAATCTGGGTAATCTCCGGCTCTGAACGCTGATGGAAACTCGGAAAAAGTCACGTGATGCCGGCTCTGAACGCTTCGGGTTCATCACGGGGAAACCTGGGGAACCCAGAGTGCGGTCCGTGAACGCACCCTATATATTCTAAATGCTGTACCCTTACTCAAGCACTTGTGCTGCAGCGTCTAGAATACATAGTGTGGAAATATGCTATCCGAACAATGCTAAAAATTTGTATCCCTTAAATGTGCAACGATACTGCTGAAATCCAAAGAGTCGATAGCAGCGACATCCGCGGGATATTCGTATTACATTCTATAGACTAGCAATATTCTTGTAGTTTTAGAAAATATCCTGCAGATGTCGCTGCAATCTTTATATTTCAACAGCATCGTTGCACATTTAAGGGAAACAATATTTTAGCGCTTTTTTAAGTATCACAGGATAGCCGATTTCCACACTATATATTCTAGTCACTATACTCGTGCTCTGATACATGAGGGAACTTGTTGATTTTAAACTTTTCACCTATATCCAATATCATTTTGTATCGTCCGATTTGGTGGATGACAGAACTTGGACAGCGATCCAGATAGATTTTTCGCTCTTAGCGAAACGAGATCGACCAATCAGAAGCCTGCATTTTTGCAAACAGCGAAAAGTTCGCAAAAATGCAGGTATCTGATTGCTCAATCTCGCTTCGCTCACAGCGAAATATTTGTCTGTATCTCGGCCCTTGTTCAGCTAAGTTTTCGCACTTTGAAAAGACCTCGTATCTCTGTAAGAGTAACAGAATAAAATATGAACGCTTATAATTAGGCGATTGCTTCAAAAAGGATTTCAATTTTGAAGTTTTTATTTTTTTTAAATGTTATAATCATCAGATTTTGATGAAATTGCAATGGGACCAAATGGGTGATCCACACTTTCAAACAAAAAAAGAATTATCAAAATCGGTTCATATTTGCGGAAGTTATGCGTGAACATGGGCAAAACATACATACAGGTCGAATTGATAACCTCCTTCTTTTTGAAGTCGGTTAAAAACAGAATGTCTTTCATCCGTTTGTGACTAGCTATATGATGGTAAAACTCCGTTTTCGCGGCGCATGCGTGAAAGTTATCTTAAGGCTATCAAACTGAGGAAACATGGAGATCATTTATTAGCGTTCGTGAGAATTTTAATTCTGGTCTCGGCTTTTTATTAAAAAAATTAAAACTCTGAGCCCCGGTTGGATTGGGACATGACTTCTATTATCCTTATAGGAATTTGAAGACATCTCGTGTGATAGATTTCAGTTGTCATCGTCAAAAGACAGACACTTAGAGAAATGTATTTCTTTTATTACTAGATAAATAAGTTGCACTTTTTAAAATGTTTATATATCTCTATATATGTATATACGGGCCCATTTTCGGATGTCTGCAGTCATTTCTTTTACCTCCCCTCCCTTTTCTTCCCAGAATTAAACTAAAAAAAACGGGGAATTATTTACTTCAATTTTTAAAACTATCAAAATTTAAATGTACTTAAATATACAAATCATAAAAACGATATACAGGGTTAAAGTTTGATTAATTATTTTGAAGAGAAATTAAAGTGGTAAATATACAGAAAATACTTCAACAGTTGATATACATAGTACATGATATGCAACATTACCTTTAATATACATAGCACAAAACTCCACTTTTTAAATCCCAGATAAATGTCACTGCAGTTATAATAGTCCCCGTAAAATTCACAATCCAATTTCATCTACCAAAATGTAATGTAAAGTCACTGCAGTTTAATAGACCGTAATCTAAAAGATATAAATCATAGAAACATCTAAAATATTTCTTAGAAACAATATATTTTAGTAATAATTTTGAGATACTTAGGAAACATAAAAAATGAATTTATTTTCCCTTTATGAATTTGTGATTGCATTTATATTACTTACTGGAAATTAAGACTCTGATGCCAGATTCTATAGCGAACATTCCAAAGCCAGTCGTTATTTTTACTGTAATGTCCGTAAATAGTTTTAAATACACTTCAAAGCAGAAAATGATCTTTCATAAAAACAGTTTGTTACTCGAATACGGGTGTAAATCTAATCTTGAGTGCAGAGTACATCAATTAGATTTTCACAAGTACAGATATAATGTATTCTCAAAGCGATCCACAATGAAAGAATTCCAAACTTCTTACTTAAGAAACATAATAATAGGACATTTTACGACTCTATACATTTAATACATTCAGCGAAAGTTTCATAAAATTCAATGTAACACTTTTTCCGAAATCTTGTGCATAATGATCAAAATCGATTTTATGAGGAAATTGACTTTAAAGATTAAATTATCCCTTTATCGCATAAAAAAATCTCAAAGTATTATAAACACAACTTCTCTTCTAATGTGAATTCTTATATGGGATTTGTTTTTAAATGTTTCTAAAAAATCATGTTTAATTATAAGCTATTTAAAAAAAATCTATTTTGGAACACTTTAAAGGGTACCTGAGCCCTTAATTAAATTCTTTGTAGGCATACACATTCTTCTCCAATTCATTCTGAGAAGTTTGCATTATCTTAAAATATTATATTTATATTCTTCTCCATATCTTGTCGTTATTTTTAAAGCAGTCTGATCCTGTTTCTTTTACTGGACTTTCTGATTCCGCATATCACACACATAATTCCTTAGGGGCATCCCACACTAAGGCGACACATAAGACATGTCGCTTGAATTCGCTGGAAAAACTGGTTTAAGACAGGTTTGAAACAACTTAGTTCTTTGTTTCGACCGGTTTTTGCGCTACATGTTTCTGCTACATGTCGCTTGTCGCCTTAGTGTGAAATGCCACTTAAACGATCTATTATTATATTTGATTTCACAATTTTGTTGTGAAATGGCAACTGCTGAAGAAAATGGAACTAATTGCTGATTTCTAATCCCAGGAAGTTCTTTTCAGCTGGATCTGTGTAAGTTGAGAAAAACATCTGTAGTTCTGTTAAAAATTACAAACAATAAGAGAGGATATGGATATTTCAAAGCAGTTTAAATGTCCACATCATTGGCTTAAATTTATAAAATTGCTTTTTGAAATTGATGAAATATACAAACCCAGACCTAGTCAAGCGTCGTCGACGAGTTTTGAAATGGAATGAGTGTTACCACAATATTCTATAACCTTTTTAAATGTCCCTTAGTTAAATTTAAACGTTTTATATTTTGAAATTGTTCACAGAGATTCTCTCGTAAAAAAACCAACCGAGCGATCTACTTAATACAAAGCGGCTATACAGAGTTTCTTTTAAAACGCCAAAGGCATAAGGTGTATACTACGTAATACGCTTTCACTTCACCCCTGTGTGTTCTTAATGCAAATAAAATTACTTTAAATTTTGCATTCAAATTCTTGCAAGCATCTGCAAGTACACTCGATTGCGTTTTTGATTATAATTGAATGTCATATTTGCAGAATTAAAAGAAAAATGTTTGGAAGATGCTATATCTCCCTTTAAAATATTCAAAGTAGTTGTCAAAGTAGTTGTTTAAACTTTTTAGTAATTTAAAGCATCGTATTGCAGTTTTACACCTTTTACAGTCCGTTCTCGGTAAGACGTAGCATAGAAAGCTGGAAAAGTGGAACTATTTAAATTGGAATTTGCAGGAGTTGTGCTATTTTAATTCTGAATAACCTGTAACACCGAAGTGACATCAAATATTTATTCATTGTAATTTATCAATTTTAAAATACTTGTAATATTTTCATTCGGTTTTTTTAGCCTTGCTTAATAATATGCCTTTAAAATTAACGTTAAAAAATAAACTGTATGTAACTTTTTTTTCTAAAATCCTTACTTTTTTTCGCTTAGAATTTACAGTCTTTTTAGAGTTGAACATAGAATACAGAATTCAACATATATGTAAAAATGAAAAAATATTTTGTCAATTGTGAAAACTGTAATTTTACTGTCCTGAGCAGTCGTTTTTCGTTTTCCGATAAATCAAAAATCTGAATGACTTACTATCCAACATTCTATGGCTTCGAAATGTGAACAGTGAATTCGTCTATATATCAAGTTTTGAGTAAGTTATTTAAGACAACTTAACAAAGATTTTCGATCCAGGACTAGATTATGACACACGCCACCAGCACGAAGTACCACGACCTTCGAATGATCTTATAAAGACATCATTTCTCTCATAAACAAAGCAAAAAATTCTATTCCGAAGTAGCAATGAATTAATGTATGCGCTAAACCCAAAACGTACTTATCGTGTACTGTATCGAGCTGGTATACCGGACTTTAGATCATCGACCGATCTGTGGACGTTTTTGGATTCAGTTAAGCTGGTTTAGGAGTTTTAGATGTAGTAAATAACGCAGTCGGGATTTAATGTAATCGAAAAGGAACACAACGTAGTCATATTTAGCATACGTTGTGGACGTCGTGGTTCCGAAATAGACAGTGGTTTCTCAGACACTTGAATACACACCTATACTGAACTGTAGCTCTAACACAAGCATACTATCATAATACGAGATTGCTGATCTATTGTGAATTTCATAAACAAAGGCAAGAAAAGACATTAATATCTTTGTGATTCTTGTATTATTTGCCACTCTTAAAATTTTTTTCATAATTCAAAATTCTTCGGCTTTTAATTCACTGTTCCTAAACTTCTACCGCCCTAGGCAATTCCACATGTTGCATATGCATAACACTTTCATCGCGGGGGACGAGATAACTCGTCTTCCAATAATATTCGCTATGCGCTAGGGACGAGATATCTCGTCTTCCAGATATATTTGCTTTGCAAGATGGATGAGATAACTCGTTCTCTACTCAAGATTTTTTATTATTATTACACTGTATGCCGCGACTTATTTTATCAACATTTTAGCGTATAGCGGACCCTAATATTTTCTTTTTACACCATTTCTACAAGGTGGCGCCAGGAGCACAATTTGTAGTGCTTTCATTTTTATTACGTTTCTCGTAGGTTATGCATATTTGTACGCTTTTCTGACCAAAATTAAAATGGGTATCTGTGCAAAAAAAAGCATATCAGAGACAGCATTATGAGTAGTAACTCGTTTTGAAAAATATCACAGATATTCTAATTTATGCAATATTTAGGGTTTTTATTTTATTATTATTTTTATGTTTGTAAGCACAAACAAATCGTTAGCGTGAGAATTGTTATCGATTATTATTTTTTTAAGTAAAACAAACAAGTTTTAAATGAATTTGTGTTTTGTTTCAATTTGAGCGTTGTGAGGAGCGGCTCAGGGTCTTAGCGCAGAAAATGGGACAAAGGCGCGCAATTGCCGCGAAAAAAATTTTAAACACGTCTAACGGCTATATATATATATATATATGTGTGTGTGTGTGTATATATATATACAGGGTGTCCAGCGATTAAGACCCTGATTTCAAAATTAAATATCTCAAAAACAAAGATCAATATAATTATGCGGACAGCGGTAAGTTTATTAGCTAAGCTGTAAAAATGTTATACAGAAGTTTCAATAATTAGTTTCAAAAACCGCTAACAGATGGCGCTGTAATCGCAATGCCTATAAATTGTGTTTTGAAGTCCAGAGTACTAGCGTCTCATTATTAGATGGCTTCCTATGGAAGAACGAAAATTGGGAAAGACCACTTTTTCGTTGGGGTGATATGCAGAAGAGGAGATATCCGGTCAAAGCTTCAATTTCAGAGAATTTCAATTAATAGAATTTTCAATAAAATGTTTAGCAATCATTATATAAGAATTTATTGAAATATTTTATTTTGGTAATGTGCAGAAGCGGAGCCATGTGTTGACAGAATTGAGATTTGTTTCAAATTTTGTTATAAGCTACTTCGGTCCGGATACCAGTATCTCTGTTGTATGTCTTTTCTCTCCTAATTGGTAGATCGTGGAATCGAATCTAAGGAGAGGAAGATTTGAAAAAAAAAATGGAAATCTTTACTTTTTAATGTTTATTTAAATTGTTAAAAAAGTTTGAATAAAAAAAAGCCAAAGTTTCTGGTTTTAAAATTTAATTAAGCTAAAAGAAACCCTTGCTTTAAAAATCACTGACCATTTTTAATAACGATTCATAAATCATTTTTTTTTTCAAATTATAGAGAATAGTTTGAATGTAAAAAATCAAAGTTTCTATTTTTAAAAACTTAATTAAGTTAAAAAAATAATTTTAATTTAAAAAACTCTTTTTCATTTTTTTATGAGCACAGAAGTATGTTTCAGATTCTAGCGATAGGATCCGAAGTGTTGGAAAGGAATGCAGCATGCAAAATACTTTTGCTTTGACGTTGATGATATGATTTATCATCAATTCCTTTTAAAAAAGAAATAATTTAAAGCATAATTTCTGTCTCTAAAACTTTGTTTACAAAGAAAAGAAATATATGTGTTGTGCTAAAACCAAAATATTATGCCGTGATTTAAAAATACACTGTAAAAAAAAATGGTAACGTTCCATGTAAAATCCAGGAACGTTTCGCCTTTTCTCAGGTTTTCAGAATAATTTAGCTCTTTCCTGTGAAATTCTGGTTTTCTTATCTGAAACGTTCCTGACACAAAAGTTGGAAACAGCAAAACGCTGCGGCCGCCATTTATTATTTTTTTGCTATAATCCGTTGCTCGCGCGCGAGTGTCGAAAAAGAATTCCTTAAATGAATGTAAAAAAATCAATATGGTATGCAAATAAATCAATAGACGACATAATCCTTTACGTCTCTATTGTGAAGACAATTCAGATGAAAATAAAATACCTCCGTGACATCGCTAAGAGATTATCTCTCGTACTTGTCTGTGGAGCAGACCGAATGTTTAAGGAGCAAGCAGACCGTGTAAAAAAAAATACACCTAATATTTCGATCTCCATTAACCAGGGGACCATCAAACATGATTCTCACCGATTTTGATTAATTTAAAGTATGTTTTAGAGTTCTTATCTCTAATTATTCTTGTGGGATTCTTCAAATGGGACTTAGATTTTCAGAAATTAGATGCCGTGGTTTAGCATACGTTTCAAATACCCATTAGTTTGCAGCTCTCAACATGTCTTTCGTGGTGTGGACGCAGAAAGCTCGCACGCCGCCCGTACGGCCCGGGTTCGATGCTACCTCTGGACTTTTTTTTTTCTTTTTTAATTAATTTTATATTTTAACACTTTATTACAATTTGATTTAAATTTGATATATATTTGACACTTTGAATATCTGCAAATTTGATTTTTTTTTTTTTTT
Organism: Maratus speciosus; assembly: GCA_963932465.1. Lineage (NCBI taxonomy): Eukaryota > Metazoa > Arthropoda > Arachnida > Araneae > Salticidae > Maratus > Maratus speciosus. The sequence goes on along the minus strand of OZ010790.1, from coordinate 370,850,598 downwards.
TCGTAAAAAATATACAATTACGTTTAGGTTTTTTTTTTTCATAAAAATTTATATGTATTTTATCTAACTTGTAAACTAACATAATTACTAACGAAAATCCATAATATTTTATGTCTAGATTTTTTTTCTAATTATTATTTACATTTATATATTTTTATATTTTAAGCAAAGATCAGAAACAATATATCATATATATATTTACTTTATTGAATTTTAACTGAAAATTTATTTTTACGTGTAAATTATAAATAATAATTTTGATGTCAATTTCAAAATATTTTTTCATTCTAACAAATAATGCTAATAAAGCGAAAATTGTCAACTGGAAATGTAAAAATCGTCTGCGGATCCCGCATGCTGTGAAATGTCAAAATGTTTTGCTGTCAACAGAAATATTCCTGGTATTTCGCAGGAAACTTACTGGCATTTCTGTAGAAAGTTTTTAACATATACAGTAAAGTTCCAGTCATTTTCAAGAAATGTTTCTTGGAAATAATGGGCAACTCAGCTGCCCATTTTTTCCCAGGAACGTTGCGGAATTTTTTTTACGGTGTAAATGAAAATTGCAAAATTACTTTTTTATATATAATAATTCAGGTATAAAAAATAATACCAAAATATTATGCCGTGATTTAAAAATATAAAATTAAATAAAAAGTACAAAATTATTTTTCTAAATATATGCATTTTGATTTAAATAATTATATCGCATTAAAAATTGAGTTTAATAAAATATTTCAATAAGTCCTTATATAATGATTTCTAAAATTTTTATTGAAAATTCTATTAATGGAAATTTTCTAAAATTAAAGCTGATGCAATAATTCCCCTGCACATCACCCCAATGAAAAAGTGAACTTTCCCAATATTCGTTCTTCCGTAGGGAGCCATCTAGGAATGAGACACCAGTGCTCTGGACATCGAAGCATAGTTTACAAGTATTTCGATTACAGCGCCATCTGATAACGGTTTTTGTAACTAAAATTTGAAACTTCTGTATAACATTTTTACAGCTTAGCTAATAAACAAACCGTTTACCGCATAATTCTATTGATCTTTGTTTTTGAGATATTTAATTTTGAAATCAGGGTCTTATTCGCTGGACACCCTGTATATATATACAGTAGAGCGCCGATTATCCGAACACGTCGGATCAACCCTAGTTCGGATACGCAAAAGTTCGGATAAACAGACAGACAATTTAAGGGATGTTCCTAAGTAGATTAAAACCTTCACAAGTTAACCAGATTTAGGACTGGCAGCACCTGTTAATGGTGGTGTCAGTGGTAGTTAAAAAAAATTATCTTTTTATTTTATTTTTTTACTTTTTTATCATTTAAAATTTTCTTTTACTCTTTTTATCACTTTCCAAAGATTATAATTTAAGCAAAAACGCTTTCGATTGTTGCTGCTTCAAAGAATACATTCTTTCAATGCTGCGATACCTCGAATTCTTCTTAAATACATTAGTTTAATAGAATCAGCGTTCATCTGCCGTTCGAGCCATTTCATAGCTGTTTCCAAACATTCAAAGGTTTCGTTATGTGAGGACCTGGGTCATTTTCAGACCATTCGTTTTCATTTTTTTTTTCAATTTCACCCCCTTATCCCAAACCTTTTATTCTCTTGTTACTGCTCCCAACGATAGACTAATCCGGGATTCGATTTCGGTAACTAAATCCGAAAGGGAGAATATGAGAGAAATAGGGTGTCTGGATAATTGGAAGTTCGGTTTAAAATAATTTTTGAGAGAAATAGGCTGTTCGGATAATTGAAACTTCGGTTAATTGGAGTTCGGATAATCGGCGCTCTGCTGTATATATATATATATATATATATATATATATATATATATACCGGGTGTCCTAAAAAGGACTGGCTGATTTTATAATTCAATAACTGTAAACGGTGACTGATATTTAAAAATTCTTGCAGGAGGGTTATGCATAAGGTCAAAGGTTTTTTTACAGTGATTTTCAATTTTAGTTCGAATTACAAACAATAGATGGCGCTGTGATCAATAGACGCTAAATTCAGGCTCGATTTTTGGTACTTCGTGGCCGGGATAATGGATTTCCATCTCCCTTTTCCGCATGAAACAAGAGAAAGGACCAAAAATCGAGCCTGTATTTAGCGACTATTGCTTACAGCGCCATCTATTGTTTGTAATTCGAACTAAAATCGAAAATCACTGTAATAAAACTTTTGACCTTATGCATAAACCTCCTGCAAGAAATTTTTAAATATCTGTCACCGTTTGCAAGTTATTGAATTTTAAAATTAATCAGTCCTTTTTAGGACACCCGGTATATATATATATATGAGGATGCGAGTTTCAAGACTCGCCTTATCCAAAATTTAAAAAATAGTGTTTTCTCTACCAATCTATTCTACTGATAAACGTGCACCGAAAAAACACTACAAACTGCGAAAAAAATAGTTTTTTCCTGTATATATGGCATTGTAAGATCTTGGATTACAATCATACAGAAAGAAATAAAGCTGCCAAATTCGGACTTAATGTTACGATAGCCGCTGATACTACAATCGGAGAAAAAGTCAAAATAATAATACTAATAATTATATTTTAAAACAAACAGTAATTTCGAAATGAAAATAAATTTTTAACATTCAAAATTATGTATCAACTAATTTTCATTGGAAAATTTTAGTATGAATATAATTTATCAAATAACTGCAAATAATACATATGCTGAAATTTTCAATCCCATTACCTTAAATCATATTCATTGCAAGAATCATATTAATAATGCATCCAATTATTATCTCAAAGTATCAGGACAGATCACTTCACCAAAGAGAAATTACGATGATAAAATCGATGTTGATACCGTTTGGTAAATATATTTGCATAATTACTGAGTCGTGTCTGTTAAGTATGGAAATCGTTTCTCTGAGATATTGAATGTAGATCAGTAAAGATTTATATACTGCCTAGAATAGCTTAATTGTGTGTCGAGATTGGCAATGATAAGTGAATATCGAATATTAATTATGGTATTAAATTTTGGAAATCCTGGAGTTAATTAGAGACTCGAGGTTAATAAGTAAAGAATAGGTGGAAAGTAAAATTCAATACCTGATTGCATGTACATATTTTAGTAGTGTTTATTTTTTAGATAAAGTGCAGGGGGTTCTAAAAAGAATCCGTATAACTTCAACATTTTATTTTAAACAAGTAATATAAAAATTTTGTTTTTAAAGTCAATTCCTACTTAGATCATCAAAGAAAAATTTAATATAATCCCTTAAGCTAATATTAGTTTTTGTTGCATTAAAATATCTCAATTTATTGATTTTCTATGATCTTCAATAACCAATGGCCACCATTTTGTTTCCCATGCAAAACTAAAATTAATTAATAGAAATTTATGTAATTAATTAATATTTGAAAAAATTGTAAACATCAATTGTCATCCAGTACAAACCTAAAAAAAATTATTTCAACTTGATAGGATGAATAATGAGTATTTTATTAACGATTGAAAATTTGAACAAGATATATAAATAAATATATATATATATATATATATATATATATATATATATATATAGGGAGAGTGTGAACTAATAGTAGGAATTGAAAAAAAGAATAGGCCTATAGAAAAAATAGTTATAAGAATAGATAAAATGATAAAATAACTAAAAGAAAATACTGCTGCATTAGGGCCTCAACATGAGATCCTTTCGTAGCACGAATAATATCAAGACCATATTCGCCATTCAATCCACGGGCGTTTTAGCATGCTAACATCAACAGTAGCTACAACTCTTTGGATGTTTTGTTTCAATTCCATGAATTAATTTTGTAGGGTTTCTAGATGATGTTTCACGTACTCGTTCCACACTAGCGCAACGGTGACCGTTTTGAATAACTGAATTAATCGTGTACGTGTTGTGCAGCGTCATCAATATACTGTGCCACCAGAAACATACTGCAGAAAAAAAACCGTTTTGAGTTATTCTGTCTATTGTTGTAAAAAATTCTACTGCAGGCCTATTCTTTTTTAAAAAATAAGATTTTGAAGTTATGCGGATATTTTTGGGACCCCTTTACTATTCGCAGAAATGCAGATAAAAATGATAATATTTATTTAAGGAAGTGGTTCTAAATCTTGGGTACGCTTAATCCTGAGAGATGGTGGAGGACCAGTTGGACGTAATCTGAAATTGATTTGACAATAGCGAGAAATAAGGTAAAACATGAACGAAAAATCATGCATGAAGCATATATTTAGAAACACTTTCCAGCACGTCCAGAAAACTAGACAGATCTTCAAAGTAAATAAGGTGAAAGAAGGTATGAATGTAAATAGAGATAACAGGTATGGCCTCTCAGGGAAGCTTTAGTCAGGTTTCGCTTTAGATTATAACTGCAAAACCGGTGGAAGACTCAAATCCACTACATACATTAACATACAGTAACTATACGAAAAAACAAAAAAATTACGATATAATACAACCGTTAATTATATGTAAATAAAACTATATAAACAATTAATAGATAATCAAGCAAATAAATACTTTCACGAATGAAACATATTGAAAACAATACTGAATACTAATTCACGTGTTTGAAAGAAATCTAATGCTATCTAATACAGATAACAAATAATTGATTTATATGATTATACATTCATTGCGGAATTCACTGAGCATACAAATTCAATTTGCTGATGTACTTCTAAAACCCATAAAATATGTCATCATTTCATCTACTGTCAGAACTATTACTATATTCTATACATGCATGAACAATTGCAAGCCACAATGATTACTACAACAAAAAACCGACTAGATTTGCAAGTTTGTACACATCCTTAAATACATTAACATGAAAATTAGAGTTAGAAAATATCAAGTGAAGTGCATAGGCAAAAACTTATAATGCTTTTACCAACCGGCTCAAAAATGCAGAGGGTTTGTAAGTTTAAATTTAATATCTTCTCGAAATTTCAAACGATCCACGTTACGTTGCAGGAGAAGTGGTCCGTCAAGCAGGTAAGTCAGCCAGTCATGCACTGTCATCTGTTGTGGCTTTTTAACGTGGTAGCGAGATGTTAGTGAGCAATGTAAAGTATAGTTTTATGATGGTGATAAGGATCCACATACGCAAAGAGGTGAGTCACGTTTATTAATGGTAGATAAATGTTTTTGGAAAAGGGCATGATTAGTATATAAAAGTAAATAGTTTAGAAAACATATAACAAGTTTAAAAATTCAGCTTTACCATTTACCATCTATAATTTAAAAAGTGGCTTTTATTTGCCTTCCATAATTAAAAAAGCGACTTCATTATTTTGAGCAACTTTGTATATGATTTATAGATTTGTATATATATAACACGGAAGCTAAAATTTAGTTCAGTTAGAAAATTCACATTTAAAAGTTTTTGTCAACATAAGGGAATGCATTCGAATTCTTTTGTACAGCCCTGTATATTATCTAAACACTTTTGTACATATCACATATTAATCTTAAATTTAATTCAGATAAAACAGCCTAATACAACTTAAAACTCACTTCCAGCAATAAAAAGCAATGTATCTTGTTCTTTGCGTAGCCATGTATATGAATTTAACTATATTCCAAAAATCTTCCCATTGTATACTAAATATAGTTCAGCAGAAAAATGCATAACACAATTAAAATCTACCCTTTTGCAATTTCATCCATATTCTATAATACTTACGAATTACTTTTTGTAACCCTGTATGTGGTCAACAGAATTTATACGTACCCACGTTTTATACAAAAATTTAGTTAAACATAAAAACCAGTGTTGCCAGTGGGCTACTTTTTTTAAATTCAGATTTCTTGATTGTCACCACTTTTTTGAAACGGTAAAATTACCTTTGTTTTCGCCTTAATTAATATGTCATTAAATAATGCACATTTTACCATTTCAAAAAAGTGCTGCCAATCAAGAATCTGAATTTAAAAATTGTAGCCCATCTGGCAACACTGATGAAAACGCAAACCAAAGTTGGAAACTCACTTACAGATATTATCGTTCATATAAGTGCTGTGACCGAATTATTTTGTGTGATCCTATATGTGTGTAAATGAACAATAAATGCAATGCACACCATACTTTTCAAAAAGCAAATTATAGTGTACCTGATATGATCATTGTGTTTGAAATAAAAATTACATCATTCAAATATACTACTATATATTCAAATATAACATTTTTCCCGTAGACTATTATCAAACAGTATTATTTTTTGTGACACTGTAACTGAATATTAAATGCTTTGATTCCCACATATCTACAGAATACATGTGTCAGTACACTTCATAAATGCATATCAATTTCATTATGTTTAAAATGGCGTAACATCATCCAAATACATTTTAAACGATTTTCCCCCTTTGAGCGTAATGTAACGGATCATATACAGAACGGTTTTAAACGTCCTTGTAAACGAATTATATAAGCTGCACACTTCATTTTCAGTAGCAATCAGGGTATAGTAATCGCCAATATAATACATAACAAGAACAAACAAATCATGCTTCAACCATAGATTACGGAACACTTTTGAACACTTCTAGAATACTGAGACAAAACTGCACCGTTTAATAAGGTAAAATATGACGTCTAAGTAAACCATTTGGAAAAGTCATAACACATTTAAAACCTACTTTCAGGAATTACCATCAATACTCGAAAAAACATCCGAATTATTTTGTGCACCTCCGTATATTATCTGTAGATTTGTATACATATGTTAGATACATAATACGCTAAAATTTAGTTCAACTTGGAAAGGAATATTACAGTTTTAAATTCCACTTCAGCAATTTGTGCCAATAAACGGAAATATATTCAAGATCATTTGTGCTGCTCTATATATCATCTCTGGAATTCATGTACACAAAGTAATAGGCAAAAAAATTCTTTAAATTTAAAAACGCTTTCGTAATTTAAGACAGACTTCTAGCTATTTTTAGATAGTACTTTAACCAAATTATTTTGTGTATCCATGTAAATGATCAATGAATGCTATGCACTATATATTACACTATACAGTAATCATTTTATAATGCATCTAAATGATATATATCATTTTCAATATGTTTGAAATAGTGTGATTTCATTAAAACTTTAAAGGTACACATATATTAAAACAGCTATAAATATCGTAAGCCCAAATGGAGTGAAAAAATTAGCCGGGCCAGGACTCGAAACTGGGTCCACAGCGTACCGTGCCGTTGCTCTACCGCTAAGCTATCCAGGCCGATGTCCTAACTTGGCAATTTTTCACTAATAAATAAAGTTGGATATATATATATATATATATATATATATATATATATACATACATATATATATATATATATATATATATATATATATATATATATATATATATATATATATATATATATATATATATATATATTAAAGAACATAAATTAATGTCTGAATTCCATTTTTTAATTAGCAAAGGAACACATATATTAAGACAGTCTATAAATACATTAGTATTCATATACATTACTATGTATTAATATATTCTTAAAATAATGTTTTTTACACAAATAAATGTTTTTTTTACATATAGACTTTAATGTGACGGAATTCTTTTGAGTATACCTGTTGTAAGAGAACTATACACTTCATTTTCAATATCAAACATGCGATATTAAACCCCCAAAACATGTATCAATTACATTTCAATCCAGGTTCATTTATATGAGTTAGAATACGGACAGACAGACAAACTGAATTCTAAAACACTCTCTAACTTTGTTGGAAAGTGTTGAAAATGAAAATTTGCCTGTCAGCCTGTATTTTAATACAAATCCACAGTTTAGAAGCGAGAATTTAGAAATTTTAAATATAGATCCATTAAATACGGCCGATCCAACGGAAGTAATCCGGAATCGAAAAAAAAATCATACTTATTTTTAATTAATAAAAACCCAACAATCAAACAGCCATTTCCTAAGCAGTTTAACCATTTTTAGGGATCCGTACTTAAAAAGTAAAAACGGAACCATTATAAGATCACTCCTGTGTCTGTTTGTCTGTCCCAAACATTTTACCCGTAAACTATGGAACGTAGAAAGTTCAAATTGGGGGAAGTAATAAAGACTATTAACCAGCATATTTACAGATTATTAAATATTTACAAATATTTTTAGGGAAAATATAGAGGGGATAATTGGGTTACTTGAAAAAACAAATATTTTCTTTGTATATCACGTGGGGTATCATGTGAAAGCTTTCGTAACGCTGAACTCAAAAAAAAAAAAAAAAAAATTCTTATAATTTTATGTTAGTGCAAAAATACGCCTCCCCCCCTCATCTATTTCCGAATCTACTGAAACTAAAATTATGAAAAAATTAGAGAAAGTAGACGTTAATTTAAAACTTGCATGAAAGTTATAGCTATTACCCTACGTAATATAGTTTTTGAGAAAAGCGCTTTTTTCCGTTACGCACAAATTTCGATTTGCGGGCCTTCAGCAAAGGTGTTGAGGAGCGCTGGTGATACCTATCGTAGCAGAAGTATATAAACATTGTTGATAATGATTTTTGAAAAAAAAATCTTTGGTAATTAGCCGAGATATTAACCCTTTAAGACACGGACGGTTTGGATATACATAATGACAGGGGCGACGTACTGTATGTACCATCGGTTTTTAAAGCCTAGATAACAATTTTTAATGGTACATTTGCTTAACACAATGTCCAGTAGCAGTATAAAAGCAATAAACGTTAAATTGTTAAAAACATACTAAATTAATTAGAATTAATTACATAAATACTATGGAATTCGCAACTAGTTTGCATTGGATACATCTCTCAACACGCCTCCCGTGTCTTTAAAAGTTACTTAAAAAATATCTCGAAAAACGTGGCACGGACCAAGGCGGCGTTACTGCTTTGCGAACTCCTTTCGAAGCGCACTTAGCAAAATGCCAAGTTTAAACTTTGAAGAAGGATTTTGTTCTAGCTACACTTTAAAAAGAAAAGAGTATTACGACGCTGAATTTAGTTTTATGAAATGCCAAATGAAGTTTAAATGTCACTACTTTCATTGTCTTTGCCGAATTAAATTCATCATAAACTGATTAGGATAAAATTAAAAATAGAGTTATACAGAATAGAAATATTTGATATTATTTAGGCTTCATATCTCTATCAGCTTTAACGGTATACCCATTTATACTTTTCTAGTATATATACAGCTATACCAAACTTTACGTTGTATAGTTTTTTACAAAGTGTTATTTCTCTTTTTGTAACGATATTTTAGCCCCCCCCCCCGGTTCGGTATGCTATTTCTTTCTCCCAGATTATTTTGTGTCGTCTCCAAAAATACCGTTACTTTAGAAAAACAAGACGTAAAACAAAGCAGTACGATTAAATATTCTATAGCAATTTTTTAAACTTTTAAACATCGCAAATTTTTAATTTTTATATTGTCGTATTGAAAAAAAAGGTACTTTTAAATGCAATTTGTTTGAAAACTGCATCTCCATTTATTTTTGAAATATTGTATTTTTTTTATAGTTTTTGGGCTCATATGCTTAATATTGGCGACAGAAGTACTCCATTTCTGTGGAAAGTAAAGTAAAATAGCTGTAAAATATTAATTATATAATTTTGTTGCCCTTTTTTCATAACAACCAAAAGAAAATGTAATTAAAATACGTACTATTTTGAAAAAATGTAAACGAATGATTTCTGTCAAAACATGGAGCTATTATAAACTATATTTGATTTTAAGTATCTATATGAATTTTACAAACAGAGGAAGGCCTATAAATCATTAGCAGCCGTTTTTTTTTTTTTTTTTTTTTTTTTTTTTTTTGTTTGTCGAGTTTGTTTAATGACGGCTTCATTTTGTTTCATTTGTATATTATTTCGCGATAGTGACGTTCTATGCATACCTTACTGTAGATGTTTAAGAGTGGATCGTAAATGTGGAATTCTTAAGCGGATGCGAATGACGTCATTTTACATAAAATAAAACCGTGTGCTATAAGTCTTAAAATTGAAATAAGTTTTGTACTATTTATATATGCATTTATTTTTTTTTTCTTCATCGGGAGCCACACTAAATTCTGAAAAAGCCGAATTCTTGTTTTCTAGTTTAATAATGCAGCTAATAATTCATACCCCCTTGAACCCTCTAAGCGCGAGTAATACCCGCACTTAATTTATTATTGACCGTTAATTGATTATAGCAGCGTAGCCAAAAATTCAAAACACACAATAATATTCTTTCCACAAATTAATTGAAATATTTACATGTGACAAATGAATGAAATAAAAGGTTACAAAAAAGATTAATCCGACGTCATAGTGAAAGTATAATGTACATTTTCGAATATTTGCCAATAGTGCTAGTAGTATGCCAATGAGTAAGTACAGAAACAAGATGAATGTAACTTCATTCTTAAAATTCCGGGCACTGACGAATACTTCAGCTGGAAATAAATAAAAATTTCAGTACAATCCTATTATACGTACGAGAGTTAGAGCACGGAGAGATGGAGTGACAAATTGTACGTCAAACGTGTCAAATGAGGTGAGTTCGTACTATAACGAAGTTTTATAAATATTCTGATCTTGGTGCAATAGCTGTTGCACTCTTATGCAAAAATGCATGAATACAAAATTTATTACGATTATATATATTAATTTCAGTAATACGGAAATAACAGGACGTAATCACTATGCCAACCAAGAATCATTACCTATCATGGGATATCATTGAATTAATTACGTATGATAGAATTTAATAGAATGAAGAAAACTTTTATTAATATCTTTTTAAGTTTTGATTCGATTTTAATAAATTCTGCAGCGATTATATATGTCGTAGGCTAATTGAGAAATCCGGCTCTTTGCAAAGAACCGGGCTAATTGGAGAATCCATCTCCCTTTTTCCAATTAGCCTGATATTTTTCAGGCTTATTGCAAAGAGCCTAGAAAGCATTAGGCTAATTGAAAAATGACCACTTATTATCCGATCAGGGTGATATTTTTAGCTCACAGGCTATCAAAGCCTGAGAGCTTATGTGCCCGCCGATTCTGTATGTACGTGTGTACGTACGTATGTACGTAACACGATAACTCTTGATAGAAATATCCGATTTGCTTCAAATTTTTTTTTCTAGGTTCATTCTGATAAGGTGCTTCCCTGATTAGTTTTTGGGGTTTATTGGTTAAGGATAAAGGGGGAAAAGGGGGGCTAGTCCCCCCCTTAATTTATATAAAGGGGTTTTTCATGCAGAAATATTCGATTTGCTCCAAATTTAGTATACCGGTTTATTGTGTTAAGGAGCTTCCCTGATTAGATTTGGAAGCTCATTATTTAAGTATAAAGGGGGGCAAGGGGGGCTATCCCCCTTAATTTAGATAAATCGGTTTTTCATGATGAATTATTCGATTTGCTCCAAATTTGGTATACCGGTTTATTAAGTTAAGGAGCTGCCTTGATTAGATTTGGAGGTTCATTAGTTACATATAAAGGGAGGAAAAAGGGTGGGGCTATCCTCACCACCCGTAATTTAGATAAATGGGTTTTTCATGCAGAAATATGCGATTTGCAATAAATTTGGTATACCGGTTAATTATGTTACGCAGCTTCCCTGATTAGATTTGGAAGTTCATTAGTTAAGTATAAAGGGAGGAAAGGGGGGCTAAACCCCCCTTCCTTAATTTAGATAAATGGGTTTTTCATGCAGAGTTATTCGATTTGCTCCAAATTTCGTATACCAGTTTATTATGTTAAGAAGCTTCCCTGATTAAATTTGGAGGTTCATTAGTTAAGTATAAAGGGAGGAAAGGGGGTCTAGATACCCCCGCCCTTAATTTAGATAAATGGGTTTTTCATGCAGAGTTATTCGATGTGCTACAAATTTCGTATACCGGTTTATTATGTTAAGGAGCTTCCCTGATTAGATTTGGAGGTTCATTAGTTAAGTATAAAGGGAGGAAAGGGGGGCTAACCCCCCTTAATTTAGATAAATGTGTTTTTCATGCAGAGTTATTCGATTTGCTCCAAATTTCGTATACCGGTTTATTATGTTAAAGAGCTGCCTTGATTTGACTTGGAGATTTATTGGTTAAGTATAAAGGAGGGACAGGGGCTAGTGTCCCCTTAATTTAGATAAATGGGTTTTTCATGCAGAATTATTCGATTTGCTTCAAATTTGATATACCAGTTTATTATGATATGGCTTCCTTCATTTGATTTGGAGGTTCATTGGTTAAGTATAAAAGGTGGGAAAGGGGGTGGCAATTGCCCCTGCCCTTAATATTTAACTAATGAACCTCTAAATCTAATCAAGCCATCTCCTTAACATAATAAACCTGTATACCATATTTGAGCTAATCGAATAATTCTACACGAAAAACGCATTTATCTAAATTAAGGGGAGAGGCAATGCGCCCATTTCCCCCCTTTATACATAATAATGATCTTCCAAATGTAATCATGGAAGCTTCTTAACATAATTAACAGGTATACCAAATTTATAGCAAATCGCATATTTCTACATGAAAAACCCATTTATCTAAATTACGGGGGGGATAGCCCCCCCTTTCCTCCCTTTATATGTAACTAATGAACCTCCAAATCTAATCAAGGCAGCTCCTTAACTTAATAAACCGGTATACCAAATTTGGAGCAAATCGAATATTTCTTCATGAAAAACTCATTTATATAAATTAAGGGGGGGGGGGACTAGCCCCCCTTTTCCCCCTTTATCCTTAACCAATGAACCCCAAAATGTAATCAGGGAAGCACCTTATCAGAATGAACCTAGAAAAAAAAATGAAGCAAATCGGATATTTCTATCAAGAGTTATCCTGTTACGTACACACGTACATTCAGAATCAGCGGACACATAAACTCTAAAGCTAAAAATATCACGCTGATCGGATAATAAGTGGTCATTTTTCAATTAGACTAACGCTTTCTAGTCTGTTTGCAATAAGCCTGAAAAATATCAGGCTAATTGGAAAAAGGGAGATGGATTCTCCAGTTAGCCCGGCTCTTTGCAAAGAGCCGGATTTCTCAATTAGCCTACGACATATACATCAAATTTCCAACCATTCGGCTGGGTAGTTTTTGCCCTGTTATATGCGGGCAGACGGAAGGACCAGATGACGACTGTATTTACTTAATTACGACATTTCCCCGTAGACCATAATGTAATGGAATACTTTTGAGTGTCTGGGTAAATAAACTACGATCGCTACATACTTTATTTTCAATACCGAACATGGTATAGTAAATCTCCATAACATCACAGTGCAATCATATCAATTACAGTGCAATTCAACATATTAACTGAAGTTAGGGTGCGACAGACAAACAGAAATCATAAACACTTTTCAACTATCTTAGAAAGTGTTAAAAAAGCGTAATAGGTTGAAATTTCACTTTCAGCAATTTATACCAATAGACGGAAGTATACTTGAATACTTTTGTACAGCCCTACATTTTACCTACAATCTTTATGTGAACGCCACTATTTAGCTAAAATTTAATTAAGAATAAAGCACGCTTAAAACTACTGAAATCGCACTTCCAGAGGTTATCATCAAAAGACGACCATGTATCCAATTCTTTGCGTGCCTCTGTATATGATTTTATCTATATTCTAGGAACATATCTTATTATACTAAATCTAGTTCAGCGTAAAAATGTATAACTCATTTAAAAACCACCTTTAACCTATTTTCGTTCACACTCCGTAACCCTTAAGAATTCTTTTGTGTAGCCCTGTATATGATCTACAGCATTTAAATCTTTTACTTTGTCAGGAATGTGTTGTAGATCTACTGCAAAGAAGATAGGAAGATCGGAAACCGTCATCAACAATTTTTTAAGGTTAAAAGACGAGTATTGGAATAAAACGGCTGGAGGCAGAACACTTTTCAATTATGTCGGAAAGTGTAAATAATGCCAGAAAAAGTTGATTTTTTTTCTTTTTTGTTAAAGTTCAATAAATTATTCTGAAAATCTGAAAATGAAGGAAAATTCTTAAACTTAGTGATTGATTGCTCATTTGTTCTCTCTGTTCCTCTCATTCCTAATAATATTTCGTGATTTTGCGTAGCCATTCTCCCCACTCCTGCGTTTCTTTTTTATTGTGTTTTCTTTCAAATAATTCTGTAAATGTGCTGAAAGTATCCGTATTGTATTAAAACTTTTGATTTCTTTTATTTAAAACACGTTTAAATGGTAGCCATCATTTCAGTATTTGACTAAACCATATGAAATCAAAAATGTATAGTGTCGAGGGAGCCCTTTTTCGAGAAGATTGCACGAAGCATTGAGATCTGCTGTATTTATAGACCTATAGTCCAAAGTTAAAGAACTGATAAAATTTTATTGCAAAAATTGTATTTATTGATTTTACAGCAGCATAACTTCCTGAAAATGCAAATTTTAGAAACACTTTTCGGACTATATAGGGAGTATTTTTTAAGTAAAAATACAAACTAGTTAATAATAGGAATGAAATATTAAAAAAGTTCTTCAAGAACATACGAATTTCATTTTGAAAAGATGAAATATTATAACTGCATTTTTGGCTTCGTGAAATTGTCTTTATTTATTGCCGTACAATTTTTTTACCGAAAACGCTGGCCGAATGTCGTAGTCATCTGTTGTTTACGAGCAGTGGTTTGAATTCCTAGCACAATATTTAGCGACTTAACTGTCTTTTGGATGGAAATTAACAATTAAAAATTCATTATTTTTTAATTAAATGCATACAAATATATATATAGGAGGAGTTCAGTGCACAAATCGATTAACTCCATCAAATGAAAATGCTCAGTATAAACAGATAAAGTTATTGTAACTATCAAAATAATATATCTGTATAATATTTTTTCCCTCGGAATATTTTGATTGCATTCATTAATTTTCTTTTAGTCAAGGGTAATGTTTTATCACTGTATAAATATATAGAAAATTTTCAATGTTCCTTTGCTTAAAAAAACGCCACTTAAAATTGAGTTAGTCTGATTGTCTTCTGAACGCCTCATATAATAATACGATTTTTGAAGTAAATTTTTCCGGTTCACTAACTTTCTCCTACAGGGTTTTAAATAAATCACGTCTCAATGCTGGATACGAGATTCTGCGAAAGTAGTTCGCTTTTGAGTGGAGCTACATTTGTTCTTCCTGAGTCCTTAATTTGTAATCCTTTGCTAATATTCAAGGACTACGGTTATAATATTTTGTAAATCAAATTGGATAAAAATGTAAAATTTGGAATGCTTAAGAGAATTGCTTCTAACGTACACTGTTAAAAATCTGTAGAATTTGAAGTATAGTCCCTACACCGCTTTCATAAAAAACGATTACTTGACTATACTACGGAGCATTCTCATTGGTCAAAATAGAGATATTCTATAAAAGCGGTAGAGTGACTATGCAGCTGAAACTGCAGATTTTTAACAGTGTATGTAATAAACATAAAACATTGCAAACAGACGAAATATTTCTGGTTAAGTGTTTATGCGAGAAAAGATACGCATAAAAGGAAAGTCTAAGGAAGGAATACGTTAGAGAAAAAAGTTTGGGAACCACTGACTTAAGCAATTATGAGAGATTTTGGATTAATTTCTTGTATGTCTGACATTTGAAAAATGTTTAAACTTTAAAGGGAAAAAAGGTATTACGCCTGTTCATAATTACATCAAAAAACAAAAACAAAAATACAGACAACTTAATTAAAGAGTTTAAAAGCACAAAAATAACTTTTAAAAAATAACATTAAACGTCTCATACTTGTTAAGGTTCTTCATCAGTAATGTAAATAAATTCGGATTCACGAAAGATGACTGTGTAACAAACATTTAAATACGGAGGTGAGTATTTGACTCAGATTAAAATAGCATATTCAGATGTAACTGAACTAGCCGCATTGAGTGGAAATTTTGCCAATATAGTAAATCATGCCTCCATTAAAACATGTCTCTTGTATAAGTTATAATTTAATTTAATGACCTTGGAAATCACAAAAGCTGGAAAATTATCAGTTTGTACTAAAGCAGTTTGGTAGCTACATGACTTTAGAAAAAAGATGGCGGTCTGATCGCACTCTTATTATTATGTTTTCAATTTATTATTATCTACGGCAACATTCGTGCAATTTGCAGATTATATTTTAAATACATTGTGTTCTATTGGATTAAAAAGCAAACGATTGGGATGTTTCTTTTGATTATGGAGAAAAAGGAATTTCGTGTTTTGATAAAACCCTATTTTGCACGGAAAACAATTACCGAAACTGATGAAACGTTGAAAAAATATTATGGGAACTCTGTGTTCATCACATGGTATAGTTCACAAGTGGTTTACGGAATTTCATTGTGGGCCGTACGAGCACAACGTATGCAGAACGTTCTGGACGTCCAATTAAGATCATGACTGAAGAAATGTTCAACAAAATCCATGATATCGTGTTAAAAGACCGAACTGTGAAAGTGCGTGAGATAGCTAAGAAGGCAAGCATTTCAAATGAACATGTATTCAATATCTTGCATGAATATTTTGGGCATGACAAAGTTAGCAGCAAGATGGGTGCCGCGGTTGCTGACAGTGGATCAAAAGCAACCTCTTGTAACCATTTCAAAACAATGTTTGGACACGTTAAAGCGTAATTAAAGCTAATTTTGGCGGCGTTAGGTTGCAGTTGAAAATACATGGGTGCGGCGATTGCTGACAGTGGATCAAAAGTGGATTCGTCTAAATTATTTCAAAGTAATGTTTGGACAGGTTCGAGCAAATTTTTCGGCGTTTTATGTTACAGTTGATGAAACATGGATACATTACCACCTACCAGAAATGAAAGAATAGTCTAAACAGTGGAATTCTTCTAATGGACGTGATCTGAAAAAGGCAAAAAACAGTTCCATCGGCTGGAAAGATTATGGCCACACTTTTCTGGCACTCAAAGGGCGTAATCCTCATTGACTATCTGGAATAAGGGAAAATGATCACCGGACAGAATTATTCTGATTTAGTAGACCGTTTTAATGCAAAATTGAAAGAAAATCGGCCCCAAGAAAATTTGTCCAAGAAAAAAGTGCCTTTTCATCGCGACAATGCGCCAGCGCACTCGTCTGCAATCTCAGCCGCTAAATTGGTTGAATTCCGATACGAATTGCTACCTCCCCCACCCTACTCTCCTGACGTGGCCCCCAATGACTTTTTTCTGTATCCAAATTAAATAAAATGGCTTTGTGGAAAGAGGTTTTCTTCACATTCTGAGATCATTAATGCCTCAAATGCCTATTTTGAGGAGTTTGAGAAATCTTATTTTTTGGAAAGATAAAAAAAATTAGAACATCGTTGGAAAAAGTGTATCATTATGAAAGGAGCTTATATCGAAAAGTAAAATGCATTTTGGTATTTATATTGGTATTTTCATTTCAAAGTCACGGACTTATCAAACTGCCCTTATGTCGGTGGATAAAATTTTAGAATTTAAGTTTCTCCAATTACAAGCATTATGGTGTTCTTTTAACCGTATCTCCAAGGTGCGGTTATTGCCTCCGATATATTTTGCATCACACTATTTACATGGGATACCATAGATTTATTCCTTTCTGCTGAGAACTAGGGTATTTATATTTAAAATTACAGAGGAAATCTTGTAAAGATTTTTGTGAAACAAAATATGTAAATATACCGAATGGTATCATAAGACTAAATGCAATATTCTACATTGATTCAATCACAAAATAGCAATTAATAATAAAGATATTCTCTGACGATGACCACGGGAATTGCAGGCAGAAAGCACTAAGAATTTTCAAATAAAATGTATATTTTTTAGCTTGTAACGTCTATTTGTTGTTATTTTTCTCACCTTTAAATTAAACTCTGAGCATACTGTGTATTTTGTATACCGAATGGTTGATAAAGAAGCAAGATTTTTTCCGATAGGTTTCTGCAGTATGGTATGGACAGGAATTGACCGATAGTATTCCGTTGAAAAGATGGAGGGGTCATCGTAATGGAGTATGTATAATTTCGAAAATACAGTCGAGTCTCTCTATAACGAAATTCCATACATCGAATTTCTCTATATAACGAATTTTTAGTAGGAACGGTCTCTTTTTCCCATGATCTCATTAAAAACAGTCTCCATATAGCGAAATATCTATCTCCATATAACGATTTTTTTCATAAAATGTTGTTTATTTATTGTTTTAAAAAAGCTTCCAAATCACATGGAATCAATTTTCCATCACTGATTAGTGATTTATCGTTTAGTGCTGAGTTTTTCATCTTACTTTTCTACCTTGAATCTCCTTGTTCTTTATGCCCAACGAATACATCTCCCCCCCCCCCTCCCACACACCTTCCAACATACTTCTCAAAACAGTGTCAATTGGATTGTTACACATATAAGTGCGGGATCAGAGAGGTAATTGAAGTTTAGGGTGAATGAGAATTCAAATGGAGGAAAATGTTCCTTATACAATTTTTCATTCCTTGCTAAAGTGTGAACATTTTTTCGAGAGTATAACAATTTTGAAATCAAAACAGCGAAAAATTACAGATTTCTTAGTCTAAAATTAATGTAAGTTTTCCTTGTGTGATTTTTATTATCCTGTCAAATAAATGTCTGTTCTCTTTTTTGAAACTGTTTAAATAATTCCGAAATACAATATTAGGTTAATATTTATAGTTAAACATTTCAAATTCTTAATTAAACACTTCAAAAGTAATTTTTGTTCAAAATTTAAACATTAAATAGGAATTTTTACTCATTCCCTATATAACGAATTTCTCTATGTAACGAATTTTTTACTGGAATAATGGATTTCGTTATATAGAGACTCGACTGTAATTCTGTTACACCATCTTCAAGGATGGTGCATCTATTCAAATTAATCGTATCCATTATTCTTCAAATCATAAAAAACCTTTTTTTTTTCGATCTCGAAGAGTGCTTTGTGTGCTTTTAAACTAAATTGTCTGTATTTTTGTATTTGTTTTTAATGTTAAAACGTTGTTAAAAATTCAAATACGCATGGAAGTTATAGCGATTGTTATTGCACATTGAGCGTGCAATCGTAGTACTAGTTAGACGAAACTTTAATTATGATTTTCTCAAATCAACTTTTTTTTATGTCAGTATCAAAATATCTGAGCAACAAATGAACAGATTCACTTCTTTTTTTAACTTTTTTTTCTATTTTTCATGAAAGCTAACATATTTCCCTAGTGCTTCACAAGTGTTCTTTTAGTTAATTCGCTCACTTTTTATGTTTAAAAAAACTACGTAAGAAATGTTTTTGGAAACTAATGCATTAAGTTTGATGGTTCACCATTTCATTGAAAATGTAATATTTCAGGCGAAAAAATCAGAAAACCCTTTTTCTATTTCTTATTCGTTCGTTTTTATGTAAAAAAAATACATTTTTTTTTCGCAGCTAATGCATTAAGTTTGATGATTCACCATTTCGTTAAAAATGCAAATTTTCAGGAAAGCACCGGTCAAGGACTAGAGAATTATATAGTATATCTGAAAATTCTTTTTGTTTCATTATGTGAAACCGCACACAGAAAGTTTGTGTATCGCGTAACGCTATATACCGCACAATATCAAAGGAAAAAAGGAAATAAAACAAGTGCAAAATGCATAATATATATATATATATATATATATATATATATATATTTAAGGTGAAAATATGTATTTTTTATGCAAAAAACTTTATATTTCTATTTCATTTTTAAATGTAAAAAACGTTGTGCTTATTATTACAGTATGCTTGTTT
The DNA here is from genome assembly GCA_963932465.1 of Maratus speciosus. Classification (NCBI taxonomy): domain Eukaryota; kingdom Metazoa; phylum Arthropoda; class Arachnida; order Araneae; family Salticidae; genus Maratus; species Maratus speciosus. The sequence continues at coordinate 370,830,791 of OZ010790.1, read as the reverse complement.
TTTAAGCCGAAAACTTCGAATAACCACTTAAATAATTATTGTATTAAATGAAAAAAAAATACACATTAATTTTTAATACTATGAAAAATAATTCTGAAAGTACTGCATACAATATTTATGATGCAAAATTAGAATAAATTATTATTATAATGTATTTGCGCTTTGTTTAATAAATGGGCGATTCTCAAAAGGTGGGCACTGGACATACGTCATAACTTTAAGCCTTTCAAACATATCATTGACTTTAATTTTTTTTTACACTGAGTTTTTAATTCTATTCAGAGACAGAAAATGACATAATTTATTGTAAAAGCTTTGTATAAATATCTTAAAATTTTATTATTTTATGCTAAAGAGGCCAATTTCGAACATTCATAACGTTAACTGCTCCAATGTACCACCAAGAAAAAGAGTTTTAACTTTTTTCCAGGTGGTTCTAATGGTAAACAAGAAATGCATAAAGGAAGCTTTTTTTTTCTTGATAATTTCGTTAATAGATGGCAGGCTGATTTATCGCTTTTCTGAAGATAGAAAGACTTTTCTATAAAGAATTTTTTTGTATTTTGTTATGTCCGAAAGTAACGTACGCGACAAAGCATTTGATTTTATTATTATTATTACTGGATAACAAAAAGTTAATTATACATATATATATGTATATACATACAATTATAGGACACATTTACTACATTCTTAGTCTTAAGAATTTTTTAAATACTAAGCGCAACGTCCAAAATCTGTAACGTACGTGCGAAAAAATGTCAAAAATTTGTAACGTACACAACTGCTAATTAAATGCTTTAATAATTAATTTTTCAGAATAGTTGCTGCCTTTTAATGTTTGTGTATAATTTTGTAGACATACTATTAAAAATATTGATATATTATATTTATAGACAAAATACTATACTATTAAAGAAAAATTGGCCTTAAATTTGAAAATTTTAAAAATGACACATTGTTAACGTTTAATGATCCCACCTTTTGAGAATCTCCCAAATATAGTCCGTCACAAACTAATGATGTAGCTACTTCTTTTTAATTTAAAATATATAATAGGCAAATTAAGTTAAAATGAGTCTTCTTCGTTAAAAAAACATCCAGAAATTCCTGCGCAAAAGATTTTTGCATCTAGAGTTTGCATTTTATATTTAAAAAGAAAATTAATTTATCCCTTTTATTTTAAATAATTTTCACAAGTGTAATATTAACAATTTTCAGGAAAAGATAACCTACGACAAATAATTTTAAACATGCATAATTCTACTTTCAGTGAGCGGCAAATTTTAAACAAAGACATTCATTTACAATATAAACATTTTACTACAATAACTCGCATAGTCTTAAATAACTAACATTTAATTAACTCTTATTTAATTGCAAAACAAAAGTCTTACTGCTTCACTGAAAAAGATTTTTGCATTGAACAAAATATGTTAATTTGAATTTCTGAATGTAATTTTAGCATCAAAACATTTACGCTGCGTGTGTTACTCAGTGCTGTAAATTTATTTTTTTATAAATAATTTTGTAAGATAATGTTATTTTTTGTATCATTAATGTGTTCGTGAGTGCTATACAGAGGATAAAGTACTTTTTTGTTGCATTTTATTGAGCTAATCTTTACTAAGTTTTATATATTTTGGAATTTAATTAATTTAATTCCACACTGTGATTCATGAATAGTCTATAAGAAAATACAAGATCATCAAAGGGAAATATCTGTAAAGGAATATTAAAACTCCAGTGCCAAATTAATCTTGAGTAAATAATTACAATTCGTATAAAGCACAAATATAACGTACTAAATCTGCTTTTAGATGCATATATATAATATACAATTATTTAAAATACATTCAAATACTTTAAAAATACATTAAAAATCAAATTAAATTCTCAAAACATTTGCGGCCAAATTCACATGACCATCGTAAGTGTTTATTTAAATGTTGTTATTCCTTTTTGCTCTTATTCATCAAGTAGAGACCATTGTAGTTTAAGTATGGTATATAAGATAAGTTGAAAGGAAATGGTATTCAATATTTTTAACAAAACAAGCTTTCATCTAATATGCAGCAATTCTTTCCAGACTGCATGTATGTCATTTCTTTGCGTTGGAGTCTGGTAAAATTGGCTGCTTAATAGATGAAAGTTTGTTTTGTTAAAATATTTGAATACCTTTTTCTCTCGGTCTATCTTCCATACTACCCTTAAATTACAATGGTCTTGATTTTACGAACAATTGCAAAGAGAAGTAACAACGCTTAACACAAGAGTAGTCGCGTGTTTCTTTAGAACGTTTTTGATCGCGTTCGGTGTTTTTGCCGCTGGGGCTTGCTACAGGAAAAATTAAAATAGCAAACACTTTTCATTATTTATTCAAGCTACACATTTGTATTTTAGTGAAATAAGCCAGTTTTCTCAGAAACTATGAAATACTTGGAAAACGTGAAAATGAACCCTTACAAGTGATTATGCCGTGATAGTTTTGACGTATTGCTACTTTTAAAGTCAATATATACTTGGAAAAAGCTAGAATGTCATTCAACTTTGCTACGGTAGAGAAGAAGCATTTAATGTCAGCTACATGCAATTCCACTTTTGTATTTATAAAATGAGATGACTCAGAGGCCAATAATTATTATGATCGTGTAAAAGCCCGCCCAGGTCAAAATTCATGCTGGTATTTGTTTGCTAGACAAGCATCAAATGCTATATCCCAGCAAAGTTAACTAGCATGAACTACCATAACACATTTGCTGGTTCCACCATAATTACCAGCAAGTCATGATGTGTATTGGAATACTTTACTGCTTGGCCAGCATACATATTCCAGCTTGTGTTGCTTGAATATGTTGCTGGCCGAGCAGCAATCAAGACCACCACTTGCTTGTAATTTTTGCTATTCTAGCAGTAATTCACCAGCAACAGATACTTTTTTTTGTTGCTAGTCTATCATTACATTTCTACCATCAGTTGCCTTTAATTTTCTAGCATCACTTGCTTTTAATTTTTGCTATGTTGGCATTGCATTTCTAGCATCACATGCTTTTAATTTTTGCTATTCTAGCATTATTTGTCTAGCATCACTTGCTTTTATTTTTTGCTATTCTCCCGGTTAGAAAAAAAAATGACGCTGGTGGCTCCATCTTTGGAGAATTTCTGAAGTATCTACAGTTTTGAGAAGGGGAAACTTAGGTCGGCTTTTCTTTTCCTCTGAGAAGGACAGAACTCATTGTCTCCGGTAAGGAAGCCAGATGCTTTACTTACTTCGCTACTGGGGTCGTGTTTGTAAACGATTTTAAATGCGGGTAATGGATGTAGAGCTGATTCTGCTGTGTGTTGATATTTTTATAAGATAGAGGGTTATCGATTATTATAAGATTATTTATAAGACATAGAATTTATCGATGCTGTTATCCTCAAGTTTCAATTAATGAGGTTCATTTATTATTAGGGTTTTTTCTATATTTAATGGATAATTAGAATATGACTTGATTATTATATTTCATTAGTGGAATTTTCTTTGCTTAATGAATGGTTTGAACATGGTCATAATTATTTCTTCCAGAACAATAAAAGATTTTGAAGTGTATTTAGGACAGAATTTATCAATTTAGGATGGGGTTAAGATTTTAAAAGTTAGTCCTTATTGGAAGGGGGGGGGGTCAATTGTAGATATTTTCAATTCGATTGTTATGAACTTATTTCTTAAATGAAACAGTGCTCCTTGAATTTTGAAATTTAACTGACTAAATTCTCTTTTTGAAAAGCACGGATTTTTTTTTTTTTTTTTTTTTTTTTTTTTTGTATAACTAAAATAATTAAACACTAAGAGAATGAGCAGTTGGTTGTGTGGGGTTTTAAGGCAAGAGAATGAACAGATAAGAATTTTATGTTGGGGGAGTGGAGGGAGGCGCTTTTTTCCAAAAATACTTCACGGAATTTAATTTTCAGTTTTTTTTTATATTTATGTGTTAAAATTTTATCTAAACCTGGGGGGGGGGCTTTTTCCCAATAAATCCTTTATAGAAATTAATTTTCAGTTTTTTTTAGATTTATATGTTTAGATTTTATCTAAAACGGGTGGACGAAGGCAGTATTGAATTTACGTTGTAGTGGTTCGAAAAAGGAAATCTACACCCCCCGCCCCCCTGGATTTTGAAATTTAACAAAATAATATTTTTTCTCTCATTTTAATAAACATAGCAAATTTAATCTTTTCGAGAAACTTAAAAGAATTAAATACTAAGAGAAAGTGCAGCGAGGAATTTTCTTCCAATTCGGGGGGAAGGGGAGGGGGCTTTTTCCCTTTAAGTATACCATGGAAACTATTTGTTAATTTTTTAAAGTTTATGTGTTAAAAAATGATCTCAAGCGCATTCAAGGGGCATTGTTTAATTCAGGTGGCGATGACACAGCCCTCCCCCCTCCCCCCTCTCCCAGCTTTTGAAATTTAATGAACAAAATTTTATTTTTCTCCCATTCTTAAAGATATAGAAAATTTATAATTTACTGGTAACCTAAAATAATTTAACAGTAAGAGGAAGATCAGTTTAAAATTTTCTGTTGGGGGGGGGGGGGGGGGTTACTCTTGTATATCCGCTTTGGTAATTAATTTTTAGTTCTGTTTCTTTTGATATTTAGATGTTAAAAACTAATCTCAAATGAGTGATTTAAGACGGTATTGAATTCAGGAGAGGGCCAGCCCGGATTTTAGATTTTAATGAACAAAAGTTTCTTTTTCTACATTTTTTAAAGATATACTGCATTTTTTTCGAGTAAGTTAGAATATTTAAATTCTAAGAAACAGAAGAAAAAATTCCTTTATAGGCGGCGGGGGAGGGGGGAAGGGCTCCCCTAGAAGACTCTCATAGAAGTTAGATCCCTCATAGAATTTAACCCACCCCTATAGAAGTTAATTAAAAAAATAGAAGTTATATTTTACATCTTGCAAAATTGCAATGTACAGTGAAACCTCCATAATGCAAACTCCTGAGTATTCCGTTAAGGGAAGAGCGCTTAGGTGATCCATTAAGCCTCCCTCGAATTTGAAATTTAACTAATTTTTTTCTCCGATTTTGAAAAACAAATTGAAATTTAATCTTTTCTCTTAGCTTAAAGCAAAAGAGAAATTAAGAATTTTCTGTTGGGGGGAGGGGGGCGGAGATGGGAGAGAGCAATTGTCTCTCCCCTGATTTGGAAAATTAATTTAATTTATAATTAAAATTTTCTTTTCTTCTATTTTCAATAAACATAGTCAAATTTATACTTTCGAGTAACTAAAACGTAAAGTACTAAACGTAACTAAAACGTAATTAAAACGTAAAAGTATATATATATATATATATATATATATATATATATAATAAATAAACATTTGATGCTGCCAAGCTATAACAAGCACGAAATTCTCCATTTAAGTATCTACTTCATCATTACTGGGAAGAGATTTGTGTAGCAAATTAGCATATCTTACTGGCACATAGTACGTCATGCTGTTTTCTATCAAAGTTGGTTGCATAGCATATTATGCTGGAAAGCATAAAAAAACATATAATAGTATGTAAAGGTACCTACCTCTCCATGCTTTGGAAAAAGCTTAAACAGCAAACAAGCATAAAATGCTTGTACGTAGCTTGTCATGCTATTTATACCTAAGCTGGCTACATAGCATATTATGCTGGCAAGCATAAAAAAGCATATAATAGCAGGATAAAAATCTTAAATAGCAAACAAGCATAAAATGCTTGTATATTGCTTGTCAAGCTATTACTGTGTAAGCTAGCTATATAGCATGTGATGCTGGCTAGCATGGTAAAGCATATACTAGCATGAAAATCTAGCAGACAAAGCAATACATAGCAATAACTAGCATATTTATAATGCTAGTGCTAGCTAGAATTTTGACCTGTGGGCACGCGACTACTGCCGGTGAAATAAACGTTGACGATGGCCATTCGATTTTGGACGAAAACGTTTCGGAAATTTAATTTGATTTTCATGGTATTTTAATGTGAAATATCTAGTTCCAATTTTGATTAATTCATCAAAATATTGAGATGCATTGCATTGAATATGCAACTGAGAGTATTATGATGCTCACATTAAACAGAACATATATACAAAAAAAAAAAAAAAAAAAAAGAAGGAGAATCGTCATATTGAGATTAAAAAAAAAAAAAAAAAGAAAAAAAACGGGAAAAACATGGCCACGATTTTTAAAGATTGAAATAAAAATTCTTTGGATGCAAATACAAGGAATATTTATTCATATTTAAAATTCTTATACATATACTCAATATATTTTGGGCAAAAAATAATTAAATACTGAGAACAAAAAGTGGGAAACAAAATCGAAATTAAAATCTCCTTCAAGCCGAGGAGAGATGGCCATCCAATACAAGAAAGAAAAAATGAAGAAAAAATAACATATTTCATATAGTTAATTATGAAAAGCACATAGCAGTTCGTAAAGGTGAAATTATATCATAGAAAATGAGTGAATAAAATTCGAATAAATAAAATTTGAAGTATAATTTCAATCCTTCACTTTTCGTAAAATTTTACCACATCTCATGGCAAATATCCTGATAATTTGTACGCGTTTAATGGAACCACTTCAGGCACCTTATGCATTTTATCCAGTCATGCTTTTTGGTTGTGGGATTATATTCTTCTCCACAAACAACACAATGATCCTCATCCAATTCTATTCCCTCGGAAGCTGTAGAATTTGATAATCTTAAATGTATTTTATCTTCTGCTGCTGGAAGTGTCGTATATTTGTCTTTTTTTCTCGCATTTATTTTAGTCTTTTTCACTGTTTTAAGTTTCTTTATTAACTTTATCTGTTTCTGGGATGAAAATGACCGACATTTTTCAATATTTTCTGCGAAGAAAATTCATCGTTATGCACTATTATATCATTATTATTGAAATATTTATATTAGTTAAAATTTAAACAATTAAATCAATTAATATAATTCTAAAAATAAAAATTATTTTAAATATACTATTTAGTTAAAATCCTCACTCCATATAATTTTGAAATACTGATTAAAGGTGGTCATGTCTCCTCGATTTGATGTGGCCATCTATCCTCTAACTGAAGGACAGATTGCCACCCAAATTAAAGAATCACTCCGCCATTGTACGTCTTTATTTTAGGCTTAAAAGCAAAGATTGTATTATATACATGCCTTAAAAGTCCATATAGTAAAAAAAAAAAAAAAAAAAAAAAAAAAAAAAAAAAAAAAAATGTAACGTACGTACTGCAAAATATTCAATTATCCAACTTAGCAAAAATATTCAACCACTAAATTAAATAAACATTAAAATTACGTTTTATAACCGAAAAACACAGCTGCACGTCGCAATGAATGAACTCATCAAACTATTTATTACGAAAAAAGTTTCAGTCTATGATCAAGTTTCGGAGGTATTTAGACTGGCCATTTCTCCTCTATGGTCATCCATCCTAGAGTTACAATAAGAAACACTTTACAATGAATAATATGTATATAATTAAAAATGTTTCGTAAGCAAATAGTTTTAGCAAAACAAACAAATAACGATTAAAAAAAACTGCTTCTAATCTTCCATTATTAAGCAGAATTCATGTACCTCATTTGATAATATTGAATATTATATATTTTTTACAGCAAAAGACGAAATTTTATGCCTATAAACATTTAATCTATTTGACAGTAATATGATATCAGTTAGATATTGTTCGCTGTAGTATCTAATCTTAGTAGGGGAGAGTGGGGATGAAAGGGACAAGGGATGAAAGGGGCACTTAAAATTTGAGGACGAAAATAAAATGCAGAAATTTGCAACTTTGGCTCAATCGATGGCGATACTTGTTCTGCCCTAATAATCCTTAAAACTGACGTCAGCAATTGTAGCGTTGTTGTTGGTGAAATCAAAACTTATTTTTTATATAAAAAAGTAAATTTTGATCTAGCATTTCTTTTTTTCTCTAAAAAAATAATATTGTTTTTAGCATTATAATATTTATGTTATTTAGCACTATAAAGTATGCACTTTGTATGAATACCGGTACATTTTGTTAGCTAAAATATTGTCATACATGAATGCATTTTTTACTTAGCTATATGGATATGGGTTTAAAAGGGACAGTAACTGAGGGGTTGAAAGGGACATGTCCCTTTCAACCCCTCGTGTTTTATTATTATTTAAACAAAATATTATTTATGTTTTGTAAAATTTAAGTTATGGTTTTAGTTTTTTATGTAGAAAGAATGAGTGCATTACTATGTAGAACAAAAATATGCAAATATTACAATAAAATATACCTACAATTTTGGTATTTTTTTATTTTCCAAAAATCATCAAAATGTCAATATGCTTCGGAAATATAAAAGGAAATTTTAGAAAAATCGAATTACTGAAGAAGAAATGATGTGTGCTGTATCTGAAGAAGTGGACAAAGGAGTGTCTGTTAGATCAGCAGCTAAAGCCTACGTCGTTGAAAAGTCCTGTTTAGAAAGAATTGTTCTAAAATGTAAGAATGCACTAGCAGATAAATTTCAATACACCTATTTGGTAATAAAAAAGTTTTTAGTGAAGGTCAATAAAAGAATTAGCTTCAAATTTGCTCTAAGCATCCAATATGAACTATGGTTTAACAATTGTTCATATGAGTATTCAATTTCTTTGAATTATCGAAATATGTCCCTGTTTTGTGACACAAACAAGCAAGCTGAAAATGATTGGTTCCAAGATTTTAATCAACAAAATTCATTACTTTCTCTTACGAAAACCTATAGTCATTAGTTTAAACAGAAGTACAAGTTTCAACAAAGCTAATGTTGATATTTTTTAACACCTTTAGTCAGTCATGAATCGCTAAAAATTCATACGGAATATAATATATAACTTTGATGAAACAGGTTTAATGAGAGAGCACAAGCTTCCAAATATAGTAGTAAAACATGGTGAAAGCAGTTTTCTGATGTAACAACATCTGAACGTGGTCAACTTGTCACACTTTTGTTTCTGCATCAGGTAACTCTGTTAAACAGTTTTCGTTTTCCCAAAGAAGAATTACAAAGAGTTCATGCTCGGAGCTGCCCCATCCCAAAGGCTTGGACTTGCTCATCAAAGTTGGTGGAGGACCGCAGAATTTTTTTAAAGCAATTGTGCATTAGCCTAATATCCTAGTTCTTCCAAAACTAGTCCTACTCTTCTCTTATTTGATAATCATTAAAGCAATACAAATATTAAGGCAATAAAATTTGCGAAAAGTGCTGGAATAATTATGGTAACATCCCTGTCGCAGTTTATCCACAAACTCCTGAAAAGCACTCGGAATGAATTCGAAGTACATTTTTTCAGAAAGAAAAGGATTGAAACCACTTTGTATTTACTGATACTGTTGAAATGAATGACGTGAATATCAATGATATTGTGATGAAGTTACCTAAATCCGTAACTGGTGGTGAGACAGGTAGAGCTAAATATTTCTTAAAATTTTTGATTTAACCCTTAAATGCCGGGTGTTGCTTTTCGGCAACATACCAAATTTCGGCTCTAAAATACTATTAGAATAATATTGAAGCTATAATGCCTAATGTTGCCAATAAAATACATTCTGAAAATATTATTAAATCGATTTTCAACATGTAGATGGCAACACTTGTGCTGTTTAAGAATAAATATAGATTTATTTTTTCAATTGTTGCTACTTGTTCTTTTTGTTTTGTTTGGAGGCTTTCGAAATATCCTATTTTGTTCTGCAGTGAAGAAGTAAATTTTATTTCTTATTATAGTTCCTAAAATTCTTTTTTTTTAATACTGTAGAATTTTATCAAGAAAAATTATTTTATCAGTTAAAGACCAGTATTGCCGATTAGTAACAAACTGTTTTTTAGCCGTAAACCATACTTAAAACAAAATATGATTTTTTAAAGTATTTTTCCCATGATTTATTTAAAAAATGAAAGCCGAAGAACATTGTTACAATGATTTTTGAAAAATCAGGCATTTAAGGTTTAAAGTTGTTTTCTGTCAAGTAGACCTAAACAAGTTATTTTTCTTGTTTTTGTTCTATAATATGTTGCAATATGTTTTATTTTTAATTCTGTATTATTATCTTTTATTTTTGAATAATATAATCTCAAAAAAAAAGGAAAAAATGTCCATACAATTGTTTTATTTATGTGTGTCCCTTTCAACCCCACACAGTGTCCCTTTCATCCCCCACAATGCGGTTAAAAGGGACATTTCTCCCAATTTATAAAAATGCGTGCAAATTTTAAATTACAGTATTTGAGGATAAGAGGTTTTACTAGCATTAAAGCAAAGGTTTTAGACGAGAATTAGGCGCAATCATGATAATGATATCTATTAATGTCGTTATTTTATAAGCTTATAAAAACAAAATGTCCCTTTCATCCCCACTCTCCCCTACATATAACAGTGGGGTAATACAGTAAGATACATCCGCATCACCGCTGATTCTGAGCCCCCCTTTTATATCTACTGATCACAAAAACCAATCACTAAACTCTTTAGTAACGCATTCTAAAAAAGAGTAATTGTTCTTAATAAAAATATTAAATTTCCAATGTAAATCATGTAAATCAATCAATGTAAATAATCATATAATTATTTTCTATAAAAAAAACCAAGTAATACACAAACGTTTCAAATTAATCTTGTCTTCCTTCACCAGGCGTAAACAAGTCAAGCTCTCACCTTAAAAGCAGGAGCAAAAAACATGCTCCTTCTATCAAACTGATAGACGCATTAGACGCAAGTCTAATGCGCGCCTTATAAAGAAATGCAGAGTTATTTAGAAAGGATATGTGAATAACTTATTTTTTGTTATTTTTAAGAATATTGTAACTTGTACTGTGTATTCCACTAGTTTATTTTTAGTATACTATTTTAATGAAGAATATTTTAGTTCTGTTTTGGTTCAGATGAATTTGTAAATTGAAGTTAAATTTCTTTAAACTTTTCAGGTACATATCGATTAACTGTACTAAATTGTTATTTAATCATTTTATTCAATTCTGATTATATCAACTATTTAAGCTATCTGACATTTAATTTTCAAAGCTTGGGAATTGCTAAGTAAAGTACTGTTTGTATCATACGAAAATTGAATTATACTATTCATATATTCATATGATTATACTTAGGGCGATATTAAGTAATCGACTTAAAAGGCTTGCTTAATATCATTCTACTGTATTACTAGTAATTCTTTTTCATATTTTTTTGTTTGTTTTTGTGAATAAAAGATAAACAATATATGAAACACCAAAGAATTTACTCTTGATTTTGAATGACATACACGAAGAAATATATTTTACAAGTGCAGGGAACAAATATTGTGAAATAGCAGACCTAGACTAGAGGGTTTCAAATATAATATCCATAAATGTGCCTAATTTAAAAAGTGAGCTTTTTTTAAAACAAACCTCACCTGTTTCCACGCACATAATAAAAAAAAAGCTCTGTATCGCAAGGTCAAGTGTCTCCTCATAGTAACGGATTTTAGTGATAAAAATAATATATTGTAAACCAACGCTGAAACCTTTCCTCTCTTTCTTCGCTACACTTAAGAAAAAAGATGGCCATGATTTATAATAATAATAATAATAATAATAAAGCTATTTCATACTGTTATATTTATTTTTTAAATGATTCCCAAAATCAGCTGTATACGGGAGTTTAAAATATAAGATTCGATATATAAAGTATCATAAGAAATTGGTTGATAAATAATAAGCTTATACATTTCAGCAAAATTGACCCTTTAAAAATCTCGTCAAATAAACTTTTTTGAAAAGAGGACAAAGTATCGGACATGCCATCAGGACTTGTCTCTGTCTATACGAAACCAAATTTGAAGACTTTCTACGCCTTTGCGTGCAATAGATCTCCCTAGTCATCGCGAAAAAACAAATAGACACACACAAAGTTTATGATTAATATAGATAGATGATGAAAATTGACTTTAGAAACATACATAAAAAAAATATAAAACAATTTCGCTGATACTGATTGTCAGTGTGATATTTTGTTTACAAAGTTTGTTATAAAGCTGTTTATTTATTACGTTTTAATTAAAATTTCTATAAAGCACAAATAAATATACTAAAATTGCTTTTAAGTGCATCTATGTAATATAAAATTATTTAAAGTACTGTCGTGGAAAAAAAAAAAGTAAACACCTCCTAATAACTCCTCTACATATTTTGTAGAAGAAAGTTACTGGTACCGAACGATTGGAAATAAAGCCTACTTTTAAATGGTGTATATAAAATGAACGAACCATAACTTTGTTTTTTTTCAATAGCAGTACCCAATTCTGACAGCATAAATGAACTCTACACCCTTCAATTAGCCTAAAAACGAATTTTTATGCAATTCGTATCATAAGTTTCATTGAAATTAATTATTTTAAAACGAGCATATTTTAAGGGCTGTATCCAAATTGAAGTTCCGTACTGAAGCGCCACTCAAAGAGCCAATGAAGCGTGTTAGATTACAGTACGGCAGAATAAATTTCAAAATGTCTACTCATTTCCATCATAGACGGCCCCTTAAACCATCATTTTGCCGTTTTTTAAGCATAATTTGAAAACTACTTGGAAGAAAAATGTGAAATTTTTGAATTTCCATAAAGCAGGACTTAATAAATCTAAATCCATCAAAAAAATTGTAGGTTGCAATTCATAATTTTTTCGAATATTAATTTCATAATTCATATCATAAAATTATAAAAATTACAAATTCAGCTTATTTATGTTTGGGTATATCAGTATTATTACCACAAAAAAAATTAGCACATTAGGAGCATAATTTCGGGAGATATAAATAAAAATATGAAAATATAATTTAACATTAGAAGCACTAAATTTTGAATGTTTATAATTCAAAAACTTATCATTCAAATGACTTGAAATTTGGTGTCTAGGCATAGTTTGAACCGAAGATTTGAAATATCTCGTTAAAATCGGGTATTGCTATTGAAAAAAATGAAGTTAGGATTCGTTTTAATATGTAGATGACCCCCTAAGAAAATTTTATATACATCATTTAAAAGTAGACTTTATTTCCAATCGTTCGGTACCAGTAACTTTCTTCTATGATGATTTGTTGAGAAGTTAGTAGGGGGTGTTTACTTTTTTTTCCACGACTGTACATTAAAATGCATTTAAATACATTAAAAATCAAATTAAAATTCCAAAACGTTTTCGGCCAAATTCATACTGCCATTGGCAGTGATTATTTAAATATTGTTAATTTCTCTTTGCGCTTATTCTGGAGGGACCATTATAATTTAAGGGTGGTATGTCGGTGTTTGAATACCCTGTTCTCTCAACTTATCTTTGATACAACCTAGGGGTCTGCACAGGCCGGAATTTCGAGCCCCGGCCCGACTCAATTTCTGAAAAAAAATTCCGTTTTTTCTCGATATACAATTAAGAATCTTTTAATAAATACTATATACATATTTATGGGGAAATTTTACCGTATACTTTAGATGTGTACTAAGTGTATACTATGTGTTCGCAAAACAGAAAACACACAATAATGAACATTAACGACTACTGACAGTGTTTTAGTCACCGTCTCTACAAACGTTTCAAAATTCAAATAAGGATTCATTAAAAAATTAATGTAGTTAAGAATAAAGGGTTAAAAACATGATAATTTTCGAAGCTGTATAATAAAAAGTAGATTTGTGTTTTCTCAAATCCAAAAGAGCTACGTTTCGACGCATTTATGAATTCATTTATTTTCGGAAACGCGTAAGATTGGCAAGTATTCTTATTCAGAAATCATATAAATGACGTTTTTCTTCTTAGATAAAAAGCAATATATCTTTCAGAAAATATTGCCAAAGTTAGCGTTTTGAATCTAAATTCCGGAAGCGATAGCACAGGAAAGGAGAAAAACAGTCACGTAACAAGAATCTCTGTTATCTCTGTAAGTAATTTATCAAAAGTGGAAAAAGCTATTCGATTCCAAATGCCTCCAATAGTCAGGCCTGTCGATTTTATGTCTTTATAGTTAAAAATGGGTCAGAAAATGTGTCTGAAAGTTTCGCATTGTTGAGCAGTGAATATGAGAACCACCTTAAGGTATGTTTCCAAAGACATTGTTAATTGAAGTTCATTATCGCTATTCATACTTTTACAAAACATAATGTCTGCCCTAGACATCCTGAGAACGATTAAGACCAGTTCCGCCCCGGCACGAGTCTGCTGAAAAAAATTAAACCCGGCATCAGACATTATGTAACTGTACGATGCCGATCTCTACGATGGACTTGTTTCTTTCTGTATTGATGTTGTTAAACTCGCATCGACTCGTGACGCACAATATTATACTTCTCGCGAAAGTGATATTCATTGAAAATGGCTCGTATGTTATCTGCTTCGCTTAAATTCTTATCGGGTCGATAGGCCGATTAATTTTTTATCGACCCGCCCCGGCCATGCAGGCCCGTTCATTTTTTGGCCGGCCCGAACCGTTTGAAAATTCGTCTTCATTTCGTTGGCCCGGGCCCGTGCAGACCTCTAAACAACCCTTAAATTACAATGATAAATAACCATTGACGATGTCCCCTGTGAATTTGGTCCGAAAACATTTTGGATTTTACTTTGATTTTTAATGTCTTTTTAAGGTATTTTAATGCATTTTAAATAATTTCATATTGTACATATGCACCTAAAGGCAATTTTAGTACATTTTATTTGGGCTTTATAGGAATTTTAATTATTTAGTCAGTGTGAATTTAGCACTAGAATTTTAAAATTCCTTTATTACGTTTTGTCTGCTACTTTTAATGTTTTAACTTTGCCTTGTACCCTGTAAAACTTATACAGAGAATTGCTCATAAAAGAACAGGGTGTCCCAAAAGTCCCTGTGGCATTTTAAAATTCAATATAAAATCAAGTAATTGTCGTACAGGAGCGTGATTTGGGCTATATTGCTTCTCACAATGAAAAATTTTCTTCAAGCGAATAAAAAAAAATAGTTCCAAACTTCGAGCATAGATGACGCCACTTGCCTGTGTTTGGTTTCAAGCATGCTATCTTTCTAATTTTCACAATAGTTTCGATTTGGTTTCGAAGTACCATGCTACGCAATTAGATTTTTCACTGAGAGTCGTCATTTCTATGTCACAGCGTCAAAACTAATCTGAAAATCTAAAAAAAAAAAAAAAAAAAGATCGAAGTTTAGAACTAATTATTTTCATTATGTTGAAGAATACTTTTCATTATGAGGAGCATTTTAGTGCAAACCGCACAACTGCACGAGAATTACTTAATTGTATATTGAATTTCAAAATATGTCAGGGATTTTTGGGACGCACCGTATATTTAATGTTCCAATACATTCTATTTAGAAATAAAGAAAATAGTCTTCATTCACACATCAATTCTATTTAAATTTACGTCTGGATTATTCTAATTAAAAAATCATCTCGTATCTAAGTGTAATTTAAATTATTTTTTATATTCTTTTTCAATTAAGTTTTTAGAAAATAAATATAAATTCAACTTTACAATTTTAAGCTTTCAGATCTGACAATTGAGACACTTTCAAAGCTTTATTCTATTTTAATAGTTATGTAGAAATAAATTTTAATTTACAACTCTACATTTACCTTTATCTCTATCTGCAGTTTTATGCAATTCATGAAAAATCCTTTTTTCTTTCCCCCGCTGTTATTTGCATTTCAAGATTTATTTGAGTTTTCGAAAGGTTATTTAAATAACAACAGCTGATTTAATCATATTTTGTATTTATTCTATTATAATATTCATTTCCAAAATGTTCCAAAAACCGGATTTATTGTTGTTTTCATTTCTCTAAAAGATATCACAATATGTACTTTTAGAATAAGCTAATAGCTGAGTTGTATAGCTCATATTTCAGGTGATTCTCGTAAAACGTATATTTTTGCCAGTTGTTGATGATTCACGTAAATTATAGCATGCATTTTTCAGATGCTATGTTTCTTTTAAGCAGTTGTAAAATACAGCATGAAACTTTAACTGAAATTTGAACTATGCAAGATTAGAATATAAACAGCACAGCTTAAAGTGTCCAATATTTTATCTTTCTAAAAATGCCTGAATATCTAGAACAGCATTAACAAAAACAACTTTATTCTAAAAAATATATATATATTTTTTAATACAGAATGCTGAATGCTTATATAAAATTATACAGATTTCAAATATCTAAAAATGTTTCCATTTTCTTAAAAAAAAATTAATAAAAAAATAAAGAACAGAACATCTTAAAGTATCCAATAATGCATCGTTCTAAATATTCCTGAATTTCTGAAACAACATTAACAATAGCAATTTTATTCTAAAACAATGGAATTTTTTTTAATACAGAATGTTGAATGTTCATATAAAGTACTATAGTTGTGAAATATCTAATACTGTTTGCATTTTCTTAAAAAAAAAAAAAAACAGCACAGCCTAAAGGATTCAATATTTTATCTTTCTAAAAATGCCTGAACGTCGGAAACAGCATTAAGAATAGGAATTTTATCCTAAAACAATAATTTTTTTTAAATACAGAATGTTGAATATTCATATAAAATACCATAGTTGTGAAATATCTCAAAAGATTTCTATTTTCTTTAAAGAAACAGCACAGCTTAAAGTATCCTATATTTTATCTCTCTAAAAATGCCTGAATGTCGGAAACAGCATTAACAATAATAATTTTATTCTAAAATAATAGATTTTGCTTAAGACAGGATATTGAAAGATCATATAAAAGACTATAGTTCTGAAATATCTAAAAATGTTTCCATTTTCTTTAAAAATAACAGCACACCTGTATCCAATATTTTATCTTTCTAAACATGCCTGAATATCGGAAACAGCAATAACAATAACAATTTTATTCTGAAAAAAAATGCAGAGTGTTGAATGCTCATATAAAATGCTATAGATCTGAAATATCCAAAAATGTTTCCATTTTCTCTAAAATAATTTCACTTTTATCTTTACAGCTATAAAAAGGATATACACTTTTATTTCTCTAAACAGTATTCCCACTTTTTCTTTTTCTTTTTTCCTTTTAAGAACTTAGCATCGCACTTTATACTTGCTGAAATCTAACAAGCCTTTTTTTTGTATTGGTATACCACATTAGAAAGTTCCAAATTGGCTCGAAACAGCTTTTTGGTAAGTTTATCCAGGCGAGCAAGTCTTTGAAAACAGAACATCTATTTTCAGAGAAGTGCCATGGGATGCGTAATTTCAGTTCATTTATCACTGGAAGCAGATGTTGTTTCTAGATGTGTCTTTTATATTCTTTAAAAAAGCATAATAGAATGACTGTATTTTCTTTGCGTAAGAATGTTTTATTTCTGCTTCTTTTGATGTTGAGAGAAAACTCTTGTGCGAATATTATGTATTTTCCATTTTTACACCATTTTTGATGTATTTATAAATATCTCAAAATTACTTGCTTTTATATTTCAAGCTTCAGTCATTTAATAAAATAATTACATTTTCTGGGATTCATAATAACATAAAGGACGACAGTTCACACTAACATAAATTGCCCAAGATCATAAATATCACATATTATCGCATATTATCACATATATTAGAGATTTTTAATAAGTTGTTCATCAAGTTTATTCATTTTCAAATTAATTTTATTTTCAAATTAAAACCCGCATTTTTAATGCGAATTAAATTCATCAGTAGATGTTGTTTCTCGATGTATCTTTCATATTCTTTAAAAAAGCATACTAGAAAAGTGGTATTGTCTTTGCCTATAAGAATATTTTATTTCTGCTTCTTTTGATGTTGTGAAAAAACTTTTGTGTGAATATTATGTATTTTTCATTTTTTATGCTATTTTTGATATATTTATAAATATATTAAAATTAGTTGCTGTTAATTTTCAAATTTCCATCATTTAAAAAAATAATTCTGTCATTCCATGTTACGTGTGGGACACCTTTTCTACATTTTTTTTGCTGCTTTAAGGGGACCGAGAAAGCAAAATTCAACCAAAAGATCGATTTTTACTTTTTTATATCATTAAATAATTTAAACTGTTATCTTTCCAACGAAGTGTCACACATATTTATATATATAAAAAAAGTAAGTGTTAAGATTATTCACTCTTTCTAAGAGTACTTCACAGCTTAATTGCCATTTAAATCTTTAATTGAAGTTTTTTTCAAAACTTGGATTTTTCATGTTTATGTTCCTTTTTTTTCAATATCTATTAAACTTAACAACTCATGTATTTTTTATTACTTATATTATCTTATATTGTATACTTTAACACAGGGATTTAATGATTTGTTGAGAGTTATTTATTTTAGGCAATGAAATCTTACCAAAATGCTAACTTAAAAATGAGTTTCAATAAATAATTAATAATTAATTTTTAGTTTCACTTAGAAAGAAAATGGTCTGTTAAAATACGCAAAACATGTTATTCTAACTACTCTAAATACCTACACCACTGTCTTTCACCTTTTTTGAGAAAAACGTACATAAAGTTGGTGGATTTAACATGGCGGTGATAGGACTTTCCGGTCTCCTTAAAAATGTCTCTCAAATACACTCCTTAAATTAAAACAACCATGCTAATATGAAAATCTAGTTTTTTTCTTATTTTTAATGTATAGATTATGTTTTAACAACTTATCAATAGATGTAGGTATTTATGTAAGTGTCGCACGCAGGACATTCTGTCAGTTTTTCATGGAATGGCCCTTAAACGGGCAGATTATTTAGGTCTGGGATTTAAACTGTGAAAATTTTTTGTATCTATTATTTTTATTGTTTACTTATTTTTTAAAACGGGCAACTTACAAAGGTCTAGAGTTTAAAATGTGGAGATTTTTTAACCTATTAAAGGGCCATTTCACATCACATGTGAGATAGTTTCTCTACATATTTCTGCTATTTTAACAATGCTATTATATCCTAAAATTAAAACAAAAATGCTAATATGAAAATCTAGGGGTTTTTGTTATTTTTTATGTATGCCTGTAGATTATGTTTTAACAACTTATAAGTTAAGATATAGGTATTTATGTAAGTGTCGTGCGGAAGACATTTTTGTCAGTTTTTCATGGAATAGCCCAATTACATTTACTGGAATCCATAATGACATATAAAAGCATAATAGAAAACATAACACTGACGACTATTCTGATTAACAAAAATTCTACAAGATCATACATATCACATATAATCGTTCATACATATTTATAATGACTTATTTTATTAACCCGTTCGTCACCTTGAGCCTCATATGAGGCTCCTACTTCGAATTGCATTATTTGAAAGAAAAAAAATATTTTTGTTAATACCAGCAACTAATAGTGATAGCATATGTCGATACATTTACTATTATGACTTTACTTATGTTTCAGCATTTAATAATAATAATATCAATAAAAGTTTTATTAATTATTAGTAGTAAACCGTTGGCGTTTGTTTTAATTCAAACATATGTTTCACTCTTTAAATTTAAATTAGGGACTCCTTTTCCGAATTAGTAATTTGTGACAAAAGATAAAAAATACTACTAAATTTTTTATGTTTGTTTTATCTGGTTGTAATACGACATTTTCCAAACGTCTTAAAAATTATTCCCTAGACAATGTTTATATGAAAAATACGCAACATAACTACATTCATTAGTTTTTTGTAAAGAGCACTTTCGTTAAATTTCAGTAAACTGTAACTTCTGTGATTTCGATAGCTACTTATAGTTCTGTTAGCGTAAAAGTAATTTTTCTCAAAATTGAAAAACAAATTTAGTTCCGAGAGGGTTAAGTTTAGCCCTTTTTTAAAATTCCCATTGCTTTCAAATTAAAATCCGCATTTGTATTACGAATAAAGTGCAGCAATTCTAATGAGAATATTATCAGATGCTATATAATTTTAATGGTTTAATTTTTTTCTGCAGTAAATGTGAAGTAGTGAAGCATTGAAAATTAATAAAGGATTTAGAGGAAACATACATTGATAATTAATAATCGTCACAAATTTGCTTAGGCAAATTTTCAAAGAAGAAATAAAAATTTGGTTCTTGTTTTTAGCATAGGTCGTAATCAATTTGTAGTTATTTTCTTAAAATTCAGTTATTATCCAGCATATCTTTATATATAATTCATAACATGAAAGAAAATATCCAACTGAAGTTCATCTTAATAGTTAAAAAAACATAATTAAGATACTTTAGTCTATCTCATTCTTAAAGGAGATACCTAGTAAAACGACGTTTAATAAATATTTGTTTATCATTTAGCATACCAAATTTATAGAAACATTTATGTTACATTTTTGAAAAATCTAAATAATATTTCTAATCATTACAAGCAATTATTTCCTACGAATTGAAAATTTAATTTAAATCTCAAATATGGCTCACGGTATTTTGTTGCAAGAGCATTATGTAAAAAACGACAGATGAAGTTCGAGATTGAATAATGTTTTCTTTCATATACTTTCTAAACATTTTTATGCTTAAAGAAATTTCTCTATGTTTGAAAAAAATGTAAATTTTAAGGAAAATATGAAATCGTTAACTACAGACTTGCGGTCGAAGTAACATTTTATCCTTTTAAACAAGCTATTAAAAAATAACTGCAAATTACTTCAAATTGATATTGCTTTTTATTTTTTCCACGTCAGTTGTCGTATTTTAACAACAGTACTTTCGCATAACAGAGAATTTCATCTGACAACATTTTCATCATTTACATTCTCTTTAAACATCGTTGTTTCCTGAAATATTCGTGTTTCACAATTATAGATATTATTATAATTAATTATTATAATTGACTCTCATATATTATTTTTTTAAAGTGTCTAAAAAAAGAATACCTGATAGGATGAATATTGATAGAATGTACAGTAATAAATTGTACCCCAATAACGTATTCAAGTGTAATGGCAACTTGCCAGCTTTGTGGAAATTTAAAGCTTAGTAAGTTCAAAATAATGACATGTGACAGCTGAAAAATATATCCCGAGACATTTATATTGGGTCATCACAAACAGAAATTCTAACCAATCAAATGGAGCTATCAAAATCGGAGCGTCAGTTCAAAAAAATTTTATTGATACTATCAATAAAAAAGAGAAGAAAGTAAGAAAGAAAATAAATTGCATAACCTTCTTCGTTTGAAGTATGTTAAGAAAGGTATATCTTTCCATCAATTACATTGACATCTTCATCCTTTTAATAAATTTTTGATGATAATAAATTTATGTAATACCAACGTTTTCGGTATTTTCATACATTTAAAAAATATATATTTTTTAAATCGATGTGCTATAGGAAATGTTAGACTTTATGTGAGGCTGGTGGTTATTTTCTTTTCCTTTCTTAATCTGAACTCCATTGTAGAGATTTGACATAAATGATAGATTTTGTAGTTTTTCCCTTTAAAAACAGATAAGTAAAGTACATGCTATTATTTATTATGATTGTTTTATCACTTTTTTTATGAAGTGTACTATGTATAAAAGGCAATTCAAATTATAAAACATGTATTTAATTAAAAAAAGTTTTAATTAGCTAAAAATATCTTTAAAGCTGTTTATTCAAGTGATAATAATCTTGTAGCAGATAATCTTTATTATTATTTAACCAAATAGATCAAAGCGAGTTCACGAACAGCGAATATCGATGTTTACACAAATGGACATACTATTAAAATGAAACATTTCGAACACTGTCTTTCTTGGCTGATATAATTACTGAATATAAAATTTTACTTAAGCAACCATATTCAATAATTTATATTCAGCAGCTATGCACTTTTTCCAGCACAAATATAGTTGCTGAAAACATTCCTGGCGACGTTTGGATGAAATGGTTTTATTGCAGTTGTCGCAGTTTTCTTAACCTCATATCCACCCTAGAAACTCTTTGTGATGTGGAATCACATACATTTTTTCTTAAATTATTCCTTTTTCTAAATTTCAGTTAAAGTTAACTTTTAATTACTTTTTATTTTATCCTAACATTTATTTTAGTTCCCATTATATTTCTTCTCTAAAAGGGATAAAAGAAAATATATGTCATGTTCCTTTATCACTAAAACGCCTCTCACATAAATAGAAATCATTTATATGATTCTTCACCCTCAATAGATACTAAAAAAAGAATAAAGATGGACCTTGCTTTCAGTCAGTAGAAACAACTCTTTGCTCTGCTTAATTCTTGAGTTTATCTTCCTCGTTAATTCATAAACATTTCCAGTGCATGCGGTTTGTTTTGCCTTTCACGCTATGTTCCCAAAACTTTGCTCCTAACGTACAAATTGGCGTTCGAATTCTTTCTGGCTTACACTTTAAGACTGCAAGGCTGGTGGACTTGCATAAAAATTAAAAATTCTCCTAATTGTCCCAAGCGTAACAGATAATTTTTACTCATATGATATTCATTTTTCATGTGCTCTTTTTGCCAATCGTGTGACACCAATGTGTGTATTGCAGAATGATTAATTCAATTTCTCGCTCTCGCTTCACGAGCTCAGAAAGGTGAAAAACATTTCTTAGATATGCTCCAAGGCACCATTCCTATCCATTTCTGTATGAACTGCTTTAATTTTATATTTGTACTTAAAATAAATAGATTTCGTAAAAAGCAATTAATTAAAAAGCATTCATTTTTATAATTTATCACAGCTTGCAGCTATTTATAAACTCCAGCGAATGCATGCAAACCAAACCTGGTCAACATTTACGATCGTCAGATATTTTAAAGTACAGAACTGTATTATACTGCTCTCTTTGAAAACAGCTTCAAGCGACACATTGTTCGCTGATCGTACGCATCTTTTAACATGTAAAATGTATTGTAGGGTATTTCTTCACATGCTAACAGAATTTTACTTTCGTAAATTATACTACTAACACATTTCTGCTTTTGACGAACGCAAATGACGGCAGTTCGCTGACAGACATTGACAGGAAAGGAATGTACTGCAGACTTATTTCTTATTCACCATAACCCTACGTGCTTCTATGCCGCGGTAAAATAATGTCTATCTTTTTCAATCCGAATTGAAGATATCAGCCTCGTTTCTGATTTATTATTATTTTTTTATCTTAAGAGCAAACAACATCTGCACTACAAACTTAAGTGCCCATATAAAACAGATTTTATTTATGTACAATGATAATTTATATTAAACTATATTTCTCGGGTAATTTAATTTAACAGAAAAAAAATCTTTAGAAATTAGTTGCGTTACTTTACTTATCAGAAGAATGTTTGTGACTTACGTATTGTACATGCCATGGAGATACCTTGCCAAAAAATGGTAGCCAATTGCCAACCGAGCTTCTCTTTACCAATCACCAATCGTGTGCAAAACACCAATTTAATATACGTTTATTAAATACATAACATCGACATGCATGTTAAATGATATGAAACAAACTAAAACAATGAAAAAATGCAGTAAGGTTAAATACATTTATTATGATATTATAAAATATAACCGTGTCTATGCGTAACGCTGACGTTATTTTGAAGATAACAACAATAGACGATTTAATTTACCGTTTATTGCAATTTTTTAAACTTCTATATATCGCACATTTTCAATTTTTACACCATCGAATGTGGAAAAAAAGTACTTTCAAATGCAATCTGTTTGAAAACTGTATCGAAATTTATTAAATTTTTATTGTTTTTAAAATAATCTTTAAGCATGAAAGTTTTTAAAGTCTATCTTTATCGCCTGCAGACGATTAGGAAAAATACATATGTTTGCACTTAAATTTATATAAATAGCTCATAATTTGTTTCCAGCTTATATTCCGAAATTAACGAAATTAAACCATTCATCAATCAATATATAAAACAATAAAATATAAATAAATGACGAATTTAAGACAGGTAATCGAGCTGTGCGAGCTTCTGAAATGAACTTGCTGGAATCAAAGAGTTTGAATGTAAACACCAATTTCTTTGTCTGTTAATTCTTGTCACGAGGAGCTAACCAATATTAATGTTTCAAAATTTTATTTGAACGCATTATCGCCATTTTTCATATAAATATGATTTTTAGTATTACTAATGTGCAATCTAAAAAATATGTATACCAGGTGTGGCTATTGAATGAAGAGATTAATGCTGTTACAGAAGAACTGCGCTTGCGCCGAATTCGTACGATCAATAGTTGTGTGGTGCAAAGCCTCCTGCATAGATTACTACCTCTTATTAATGGCACTCTAATCAGTCTGGCTGTGACCTTCATTTGTTCTGGGCCCTAGTTTAGTGTTTTGCCGGAAAAATGTTAAGTGTTTAAAAAAATAAACGAATTAATATCAAATTTCTTTTTATACTTGAAATATCTGCTATTAAAACTCATCATTTGTTAACAGAAGGATACGGTAATGAATTTATTTTCACGTGCGCGGATTTTTGGGTGGTTTAAGCGTTTCCAAGATGGCCGAGAAGATATTGAAGATGATGTTTGCCCGTGCCGTTTTTTTTTAACGTCAACAACGAAGAAAATTTCCAATATTCATGAGATTGTGTACCTTCACTGGGTTCCTGAAGGTCAAACTATTAATCAACATTACTACTTTGAGGTCTCCTCAATTCCGTAAAAAAATACGAAAAAAAATGACAAGAATTGTGGAAGAAAAAGTCATGGGTGCGGCATTAGGACAGCGCATCGATTCACAGTCTGTCAAGAAGTTTCTAGCCAAGCATAACATCCCAGTGTTGGACTTCCGCCTTATTTGCCTGACTTGGCACTATGTGACTTTGATTTGTTCTCCAAGGTCAAATTTGCATTAAAAGGAACCAGATTTCTGACCGTTCAATCTGTGAAAGAAAGAGCGGCACTCGTCATGAAAGATCTCACAGAAGAACACTTCCAGCACAGTTTCAAATAATGGAAAATTCACATGGAGCGTTGTAGGAATAAAGGAGGAGTGTATATTGAAGGGGATAATAGCTAAATATGTATAAATTTAAAATAAAATATTTTACAGCATTAGTCTCATTATTTAATAGCTACACCTCGTATATCATGTAAATATTGCATTAAAGTTACCATTAGAAAAATCTATAAATCCGTGCAGACTTTCTCGCCGAAATCTTTGATATTTACTGATACCTTTATTCATTAATTTTTGATTAACGTCATTTTTCTTAATCAAACGTCTTTTACAGCAGGCATGAATCTTTCAAAACATACTTCCTTCATTGCTGTGCCTTTAGTGTGTGTAGAGAAAAAGGTTGTTAACAACAAATATATATATATATATATATGATGGCTTTCACCTATATTCTGTAACTCGGGAAGACAGGGTTTGTCCCCTTATATACGTAAAATCAGATTGGCGTATTTTAGTGATAAAATATATTTACTATGTAGTTTTATTTCCGGTGGGATGTTATGCTCTCCGGGGGGAATGGATATAATATATATATATATATCCTATATACATATTATATATATGAATAAAATATATCGTTATTATATAATATAATTTAGTTACATATATATACTTCTACATTTCTCTTATAATTTACATTTATATTCATAATACATTTTATTTTCATACATTTTTGCATAAGAGTGCAAAGAATACTGCACCAAATTATAGTACGAACGCACCTCATTTGCCACATTTCACGTATAATTTCCGACTTCTTTCAATTTTCCATTGGTATAAAACAATCAGCATATATTATTGATGCACATTTTACGATATTCTAAAAAACTAAAAATTCAATTAATTTTAAAATATTATAAACGTACTAGGGGGCTCTGCCCCCTGCAAGCTACGCTCGCCAACCCCCGTTCAGACACTGCAGAATCTAAAAGCACGCTAATCTGATCGGTTTTAAAAAGATTATAGAAGATTGAATTATACTGAAAAAACCTGTAGCGATCTCCCTGTAAACGGGTTTCCATTCAATTCCCTTTGATTGCAAAAATTTAATGTAGAATCAGTTGCTGTTAAGATAGTCAGTGGTTGTTTAAAGTTGGTTAAAGAAGATCAGTTAAACATTTGAAAAGAAGATAAAATAAAATGAATTAAGTAAACAGAGTCTTTGTCATCGGTATTTTTAACAGCGTTATAAAACGATTGGCATAATACAATTTTATTAGATGTAAATTTCCAACTGGGCGAAAAATGTCCGAACCAGGATTCGAACCCGGGACCTCCTGGCTGAAGCTGCCAGTGCTCTGCCATCTGAGCTATCCCGGACGATTCTGGTTGAACTTTTTCACCCAGCTTACCTTGATGATTTCAGCATCTGGTCTGAAACGTGGTTCAGCTCAACAGAATAAATCACAGGTAATGGAAATCCAGAAGTCGCTGGATACGAAATTACACTAGAATAATATTATCACAATTATTCTAATTGGTAAACAAATCATATTAGATGTAAATTTCCAACTGGGCGAAAAATGATTCGAACCCGGGACCTCCGGGAAATTTACATCTAATATGATTTGTTTACCAATTAGAATAATTGTGATAATATTATTCTAGTGTAATTTCGTATCCAGCGACTTCTGGAGTTCCATTACCTGTGATTTATTTTGTTGAGCTGAACCACGTTTCAGACCAGATGCTGAAATCATCAAGGTAAGCTGGGTGAAAAAGTTCGACCAGAATCGTCCGGGATAGCTCAGATGGCAGAGCACTGGCAGCTTCAGCCAGGAGGTCCCGTGTTCGAATCCTGGTCCGGACATTTTTCGCCTAGTTGGAAATTTACATCTAATATGATTTGTTTACCAATTAGAATAATTGTGATAATATTATTCTAGTATAATACAATTTACTACAAATCCTAAAATTTGCTGCTTTAACCCCTTCAAGGGCGGTGGTTCATTTTTGGTCCACTTAATTTTAATTCTTAAATGCCACATTGGCACCAGAATATTGGGATGAAAATTCACCTTTTATTAAGTAAGTGAACAAAAGCATTTTTGTATTTCGAAATTTCTTTGTAAATTCTGGTGCCATTCACTGATTTCAAGATTTTACGAATAGAAGTGCCTTGTCCGTGAAAGGGTTAAACGCATATTAATGTATTTATTAGTTTAAAGTTTCCTTTCCCTTTTAATATTCACGTGTAAATACAATTTTCAAGACATAATTTTCAATTTTTTCCTGATTTTAACACGTACTCGTAGTAATTACACGTAGTAATTTTAAAGGGTTTTTTTTCTGTTTTTAATAGTCACGTGAAAATAAATTTTTAGTCGTTAAGAAATCTTATTCTTTACGTTGTTTTTAGAATTGAAAACAATCTCTATAATAATAGCCGAAGCCATGTGACCATCATCAACAGCTCCAGGCAGATCCCTTCGCTTTTTATATTCCAGGAGGCCATTTCGGTACTTTAATGTTAGCCAGCCACAGGTGTGATAAGTCGCCGAATATTATTCTATCGCCATTATTTCGTTTATATTATAATAGTCCAAGTCATATAACTGCTATAAACAACGGGATGATTCCTTCGCTTTTCATAAGAAAGGTTTCCATTTTTATTAAACAATCAAAATTATTTTTTCGAATAAAACTACATAAAAGTTGCCATGATCGCAAAGAATTCCTGGTACTTTTATATTAGCTGGATGAAAATCTCGCCAATAGCTTTTTTTAAACTCGCGAGTTAGGATTTTTTTATTATTCAAGTGGTAAATTAAGACGCTGTTACTTGGTTATCCCAACGACCAAAAATCTGTCGCCAAATTATAAGGTTAAATGCCAATAATGGTTGATCGTAAATGTCACATTCACTTGACTTTAAGGAAGTTACACATGTTCACGCCATCAAGTGATTTTTATTTCGACGTTTTATTTGTATTTTAATTAATGTTATACTAATTTATTTGTTCTTTTGTTATTTAAAATTTAAAAAAATATATGCCAATTTGTATAATTTGGCTATTTATATAATTTGGCGAAATTGGTCGACGGGAGAAGTAATAAAATTAAAACGTTGCTTTGAAGTGAAAATTAAATCTCATGATTTTTGCATTGTCACATACGCACCGGGTTTGGCGTGATTTTTTTTTACGACAATTTGGCGAAAACCTCGTTTTCAAATACCTGTTACATATGTATTTTTACTGTTACATATATTTTTAAATTATTTTCTGTTATTTTTAAAATGAAATAACAATAAATAAATAAAAAAAATAATAACTATAGAACAAAACAATGTATAACATTTTGTGTAAATAAAAATAAAATACATTCAAATAAACATTTTTTAATAAATAAGCAACAATAGCCAGGTTACCATGTCAGGCAAAATAACGCCGTTTTGGCGCCAATTAGGTACCGCGTTGCGTATATAAAGAATGAACTAAAAGCCATTTATTTTAAAGGTTTCAATCTTAAATGAAAGTTTTGTATTAAATAAAACGATAATCAAATACAAATTGAATTATGAATAAAAGTAACATGATGTATTTCTTAGCATACATTTAAGGGATGCCAAACTCGTCGCCAAATTAATTTAAAATAACCTTTTCTAAAATATGAAGAAAAAAAAAATATCTGT
Source organism: Maratus speciosus (assembly GCA_963932465.1). Classification (NCBI taxonomy): domain Eukaryota; kingdom Metazoa; phylum Arthropoda; class Arachnida; order Araneae; family Salticidae; genus Maratus; species Maratus speciosus. Next base: position 370,802,225 of record OZ010790.1, on the reverse strand, counting down.
TTGATTAAAATTTGAGTTTCCATCATTAGAAAAAATGTATATAAAATTAGAAAAAAATAATATTTCAAAAACTAATTCGAATTTAAAAATTCTAATACCAGATTTGAAATCTGCGGATCAATATTGATTTTTGGTGTTAATTTCATCGCAAAGTATTCCATATTTTAGGAGAAATCGCCGCGAAACGTAATCAGTTGTTTAATAAGTCGATTCATACTTCCGTTTCATACTTCCGTTTCATAAATTCGCTTCATTAGGATTTTATATATATAGGGTAGATGTTGACTTAAACACTTACAAATGATTATTTACATAGCAATTTATTCTCGATTGTAATTTATACCTTGGACTTGGAGAATCGCTGCAATGTTTTCTGAACAAATGATGTAAGTAATTCATATTGCACATTAACTTTGGATTGAACTGAATACTGCATTTACAGATAAGTATCTAAGAATTTTGAAGTGAAAATTACATACGGATCAATTCAATCGCCTATACATCAAATGCTTGTCATGCACTTATTAAAGCACCGTTGAATGCACAATAAAGCTTTCGGAATCAAATTACAATTTAGGTTAATGAGAATTCAGTTGAATAGAAGAGATAAAATTAATATGTTATATCCATTATACAATTTATCTAGAAATAGCAAAGCACTATATATTAATGGAGCATAGGGCCTTTGAGTTTGTCGAAACGATCATAAACATCACCTTTTTCAAAGTACTAAAATTCAAATATAGTAAAACCTCCCTAAAGCGACCACGTTCCGTTCCAATATAAATTGGTCGCTCAGAGAGGTGGTTTCTTAATGGAGGTCATGTTTAAATCTAGATTTTAATTGTTGCTATAAGATAACAATTTACGTTACTAAAATTTATTTTTCACATTAGGGAAAAATATAAAAGTTAATTACATAAATTAATTACTGCAGAGTTTAAAAAATGAATACATTGACGTTTGCTTTGAAATTTTGCGTTTTTATCTTTTATAACTTTTATTTCCATGTCCTTTCGAGTTGATTGAATAAAAAAAATGCAATTTTTTGGGGGGCGGGAACAAATAATGACGATTTCATTAATTTATCTATTTCTTAAGGGTTTCCTGACAGAATAGGGCAGTGTAGTTTATTGATCGTCATTCTTAATTTTTCATCAGATTTAAATTCATTGCCTAAATTAGATGTAAATTTCCAACTGGGCGAAAAATGATTCGAACCCGGGACCTCCGGGAAATTTACATCTAATATGATTTGTTTACCAATTAGAATAATTGTGATAATATTATTCTAGTGTAATTTCGTATCCAGCGACTTCTGGAGTTCCATTACCTGTGATTTATTTTGTTGAGCTGAACCACGTTTCAGACCAGATGCTGAAATCATCAAGGTAAGCTGGGTGAAAAAGTTCGACCAGAATCGTCCGGGATAGCTCAGATGGCAGAGCACTGGCAGCTTCAGCCAGGAGGTCCCGTGTTCGAATCCTGGTCCGGACATTTTTCGCCTAGTTGGAAATTTACATCTAATATGATTTGTTTACCAATTAGAATAATTGTGATAATATTATTCTAGTATAATACAATTTACTACAAATCCTAAAATTTGCTGCTTTAACCCCTTCAAGGGCGGTGGTTCATTTTTGGTCCACTTAATTTTAATTCTTAAATGCCACATTGGCACCAGAATATTGGGATGAAAATTCACCTTTTATTAAGTAAGTGAACAAAAGCATTTTTGTATTTCGAAATTTCTTTGTAAATTCTGGTGCCATTCACTGATTTCAAGATTTTACGAATAGAAGTGCCTTGTCCGTGAAAGGGTTAAACGCATATTAATGTATTTATTAGTTTAAAGTTTCCTTTCCCTTTTAATATTCACGTGTAAATACAATTTTCAAGACATAATTTTCAATTTTTTCCTGATTTTAACACGTACTCGTAGTAATTACACGTAGTAATTTTAAAGGGTTTTTTTTCTGTTTTTAATAGTCACGTGAAAATAAATTTTTAGTCGTTAAGAAATCTTATTCTTTACGTTGTTTTTAGAATTGAAAACAATCTCTATAATAATAGCCGAAGCCATGTGACCATCATCAACAGCTCCAGGCAGATCCCTTCGCTTTTTATATTCCAGGAGGCCATTTCGGTACTTTAATGTTAGCCAGCCACAGGTGTGATAAGTCGCCGAATATTATTCTATCGCCATTATTTCGTTTATATTATAATAGTCCAAGTCATATAACTGCTATAAACAACGGGCTGATTCCTTCGCTTTTCATAAGAAAGGTTTCCATTTTTATTAAACAATCAAAATTATTTTTTCGAATAAAACTACATAAAAGTTGCCATGATCGCAAAGAATTCCTGGTACTTTTATATTAGCTGGATGAAAATCTCGCCAATAGCTTTTTTTAAACTCGCGAGTTAGGATTTTTTTATTATTCAAGTGGTAAATTAAGACGCTGTTACTTGGTTATCCCAACGACCAAAAATCTGTCGCCAAATTATAAGGTTAAATGCCAATAATGGTTGATCGTAAATGTCACATTCACTTGACTTTAAGGAAGTTACACATGTTCACGCCATCAAGTGATTTTTATTTCGACGTTTTATTTGTATTTTAATTAATGTTATACTAATTTATTTGTTCTTTTGTTATTTAAAATTTAAAAAAAAATATGCCAATTTGTATAATTTGGCTATTTATATAATTTGGCGAAATTGGTCGACGGGAGAAGTAATAAAATTAAAACGTTGCTTTGAAGTGAAAATTAAATCTCATGATTTTTGCATTGTCACATACGCACCGGGTTTGGCGTGATTTTTTTTTACGACAATTTGGCGAAAACCTCGTTTTCAAATACCTGTTACATATGTATTTTTACTGTTACATATATTTTTAAATTATTTTCTGTTATTTTTAAAATGAAATAACAATAAATAAATAAAAAAAATAATAACTATAGAACAAAACAATGTATAACATTTTGTGTAAATAAAAATAAAATACATTCAAATAAACATTTTTTAATAAATAAGCAACAATAGCCAGGTTACCATGTCAGGCAAAATAACGCCGTTTTGGCGCCAATTAGGTACCGCGTTGCGTATATAAAGAATGAACTAAAAGCCATTTATTTTAAAGGTTTCAATCTTAAATGAAAGTTTTGTATTAAATAAAACGATAATCAAATACAAATTGAATTATGAATAAAAGTAACATGATGTATTTCTTAGCATACATTTAAGGGATGCCAAACTCGTCGCCAAATTAATTTAAAATAACCTTTTCTAAAATATGAAGAAAAAAAAAATATCTGTTTGATTAAAATTTGAGTTTCCATCATTAGAAAAAATGTATATAAAATTAGAAAAAAATAATATTTCAAAAACTAATTCGAATTTAAAAATTCTAATACCAGATTTGAAATCTGCGGATCAATATTGATTTTTGGTGTTAATTTCATCGCAAAGTATTCCATATTTTAGGAGAAATCGCCGCGAAACGTAATCAGTTGTTTAATAAGTCGATTCATACTTCCGTTTCATACTTCCGTTTCATAAATTCGCTTCATTAGGATTTTATATATATAGGGTAGATGTTGACTTAAACACTTACAAATGATTATTTACATAGCAATTTATTCTCGATTGTAATTTATACCTTGGACTTGGAGAATCGCTGCAATGTTTTCTGAACAAATGATGTAAGTAATTCATATTGCACATTAACTTTGCATTGAACTGAATACTGCATTTACAGATAAGTATCTAAGAATTTTGAAGTGAAAATTACATACGGATCAATTCAATCGCCTATACATCAAATGCTTGTCATGCACTTATTAAAGCACCGTTGAATGCACAATAAAGCTTTCGGAATCAAATTACAATTTAGGTTAATGAGAATTCAGTTGAATAGAAGAGATAAAATTAATATGTTATATCCATTATACAATTTATCTAGAAATAGCAAAGCACTATATATTAATGGAGCATAGGGCCTTTGAGTTTGTCGAAACGATCATAAACATCACCTTTTTCAAAGTACTAAAATTCAAATATAGTAAAACCTCCCTAAAGCGACCACGTTCCGTTCCAATATAAATTGGTCGCTCAGAGAGGTGGTTTCTTAATGGAGGTCATGTTTAAATCTAGATTTTAATTGTTGCTATAAGATAACAATTTACGTTACTAAAATTTATTTTTCACATTAGGGAGAAATATAAAAGTTAATTACATAAATTAATTACTGCAGAGTTTAAAAAATGAATACATTGACGTTTGCTTTGAAATTTTGCGTTTTTATCTTTTATAACTTTTATTTCCATGTCCTTTCGAGTTGATTGAATAAAAAAAATGCAATTTTTTGGGGGGCGGGAACAAATAATGACGGTTTCATTAATTTATCTATTTCTTAAGGGTTTCCTGACAGAATAGGGCAGTGTAGTTTATTGATCGTCATTCTTAATTTTTCATCAGATTTAAATTCATTGCCTAAATATGCACAAAATTGGTTTAAATACTTAAAAGTTACCGGAATTTAAAAAAAAACTGAAATTAGTTAACAAGGTTGATGAATAATGCGCTCTCTGGAATTATTTTTCTAATAAAAGCGACCAGGAAAAAACGGAATTTATTTCATTTTCTTCAAAGAATTTGGTTGCTTATGGAGGGAGTTTAACTGGGATGGTCTCTGAATGTAGGTAAAATTAGTAGTGAGCCTATGGGAATAAATTTCGTTCCATGAAAAAATGATCGTTCAGGGAGGTGGTTGCACAGGGAGGTTTCTCTGTAATATGCAATTACGAACTTTTTTACGCTCCCTGCCAAAAGTATATACTTTTAGCTATAATGTCCAGAAAAATAAATACTGTATATACAAAATTAATATTTAAATTTTAAATTTAAAAATTCTTCTCACTAATGCATGAATTATAAGCATTAAGCGCTTCGCCCATGATTAAACTCTAAATTATGCATATAGAAAACATTTTTTGAACTAAACAGAATCATAAGCAACATACTTCTAAATTAAAACCAAAATATATACAAAACGTTTTGTTTAAAATTTCATTTTTGCACAAAATATCAAAAAATGTTAAAAGAAAAAAAGAAAATTCAAGTTTTTCAAATGCAAAAAATAAATAACCAAAATATGTGAAATTTTTTGGTTTTAGAATGAAGAATAAAAAGAAATGCATATTTGATTAATTTTTTAAAGCTATAGCTTATACACTGCAAATAAAGGCGTCTTAAATTCAGACACATATGTGACTGAAAAGTTAATTCAGACACTTAAGTGTCTGAATATGAAATTTCAGACATCATAGGTGTCTGAATTAAAACACTTAAGTGTCTTGCTATGTTTTATTATGATAAACACTGTAAACTGAAATGTCTGACATTCAGACATATAAGTGTCTTAAAATTGAGTGTTCAATTTTCAAACATTTTAAAGTGTCTTAATTTTTAAGACACGTGTATGTGTCTGAATTTAAGACATTTGAAACGTCTGAATTGCATCCATCTCTGATCAACCTGCATCTTCGGCAATAGGCAACCTTTTTTTACTTTTATTTGTTAACTTTATACACTGTAATAAAATGTTCGTTTAAATATGGAAAGTGTTCTGCCAATTGAGACACCAATTTACGTATTTTAATGTAATTCTTTTTTTACGTAAATTCCAAAAAAATGTCCATTTTTTGCGTATTTCTGTATTTAAAAAGTTCTATTTAAGGCTGTTATTAACTGCTCTGCTCAACAAGGGCAAAACGTTTCTACACATTTACAAATTCCTTTTTTAACAGAAAGGTATAAAATTGGAAAGCCTGGCCATGAAAGAAGCGATTTGGCATTCAACTTTTTTTTCCATTTTTTGAGAAATCAATAGTTTAATCAATAGTTTAGTTAATCAGACACGTTTTTCGTCCGTTCTTGAAACTCTTTCTTCCTTCGCGCGGAAATTCGGTTCAAAACACCCACTTTGACATTATTTTTTGAAAGATCTATTGCGTTTGCAAAAAAAAAGGAAAAAACAGCTCTATTACATAGTTTCTGGACAACAAAACCAGCTAGTTTCATGCATTTTTCAACAAAAATAAATTAAAACTTATGTCAGAAAGTTGCCCTTTTGGATTTGAGAACACCCTTTAAAAAATATATATATAATATTCCAAGGATAAACCCATATATTTCATTCCCCACTTTCTAACTCACGTATTTTAGACATGATTTATTTATTTTTATTTAAACCAGTGGCGTATCTAAGGGATGGGCAGATGAGGAAACAGCCCCCTTCTTAATTTATAGAAAATGTCATGTTTAATCACAAAAATTTAGCAAAAGACATTCATCTTAGAAAGTGGTGTTACTGCGCAGAAACCATGAAATTTTTCATTTCAGTCAAGTTTCCGTTATACAGAGGTTTTCTTCAATTTTATTTACTGTTTACTGAAGAGCATTTAGCAGATAATTTTCAGTGATCCGCTTAAAAAAATGCGGTATAACCATAAATTTAAAATTGTTAAGACAAAAACCTACTAAAAACGAAATTTTGCCCAGTCCCATATGATTAAAAATTTCATTGCATAATAGATGCCTTACCTAATCTATAAAACCTGTTTAAAGATGAATTTTTTTTCGTTTCCTGCGTTCTATTTTAGACATTTTTACGTATCTCAGCGTTCCTTTCCGAAATGAAATGTTTAGATACGCCACTAATTCAAACTTTTTTCGGTCGCTTATAATTCGATAGGTAATTTATTCATAAAAAATGGAAAATTCATTCAATCACATACTTTTTGAATAACATTACCTGCCAATTTCATGTGTTCAAGAACAAAAATGAATTACAATTTCTGTATTGTTCAAACACAAAACATCTTTCGGAAAATTATCAAGAATAAATAGTGGCGCCATCTCGTGTGATTAAAAAGTTATCAAGTAATCAAACTTTTTTTGTAATTAGCATCCCCCAATTTATATAAGTAATGCGTTTCTCAAACTTATACATAACTTGAATTTTACATAGGTCGAATTTGTAAATTGACTAGGTAAAATTTTGTAAGAAATTGCAATATTTATTATATATATATATTAACGATAAGAGTGATGATAGTTTTTAATAATTTAGAATTTAGTACAGTACCTTATTTACAAATATTATATATATATATATATATATATATATATATTTTATTTCGAAATTAATGAAAAATTACTGCATGAATGGCGCTACAGCAGCACATATCTAATGCAATAAACCATATTACATCATTTCAAAATGTTAAAACACCATAACTTCAGAAGGAAGGTGTATATCTGCAGATTTTTTTTTTAACTATAAAATATTTATAAAAACAAGAAAGACAGGTAAAAAAAAAAACAGTCTGTTCTTCATCAGTGGGAGGACAGACAGAAAACTAACTCCACCCCCCACTTTTAAAATTTGCAGGTTTCTGAACACATGTTCACCCCGCATTCAATACTGAAAAACTATTGTCATTTTATTAATCAAATTCCATAAAAAACTAAAACAACTCAAATTAAAAACTAACAAACATAATATTAACCATACAAAAACAAAAATCTTTAATAAAAAGGTCTTTTGGAGGAATGCTTAAATTATCATTAAACTAAAAACAAAAGAAAAATATAAGAAAACAAGCATGAATGCAGAATAAACATGCGCCCCCCCCCCCCCCCAAACCCGCAAAATGAAATTTCTCAAAACATGAATACCTGTATAATGTTTCTCACCCGTCAACTATAAACAAATAAATTTTTCTTCCAAAGCCATTATCAAAAACCAGAAATTCCAGGTCTGCAACTTTCTTTCGTTTCAATTCATCAATAGACACCCGTTCTTTTAACAAGACTTTAGGATGCCCATTTCATACAGAAAGATACAGAAGGCTGCCATCACATGTTCACGCCGCCAGCCCACATCGTTGCCATTCACTTTTTAGAACTGTCTTTAAATAATATTTCAAAAACTTAATGGGGTAATTATTATTGTAAAATAAATTAGCCAATAACTTAAAGATCTGTTTATAAAAATTATTGTCTCTGCCACAAATTTTATAGAAACGTATCAATTGGATAATGATTATATTTATGTAAATTTTTTTATGCAAATTTGAAAACCAATGTGGCATGCTTCTAGTAAAAAAATTTAAACTATTTCTTTTATCGTACAAATCCAAAATCAAATTATTATCAATAATTTTGAATAAAATATCCAAAAATTCTGCATTATAATCATCACTGTTTGCTCTATTCAATTTTAAAAAATTTGGATATATAATATCATATTCATTAGAAAATTCAAAATTCAAAATTAAAATATCATCAATATACCTAAAGACCTTTAAAGACTTATTATATTTCATAGTATACTTAAATTCATAATAAAATAAAAATAAATTTGCTGCTGTACTAGAATAGTTTGTTCCCATCCCTATACCACATATTTTATTAAAGGTATTATTGTTAAAAGTTACATAATTATTATAAAAACAGAAATGACATAAGCTTGAAAATAAATCTCTATTTATATTTAATTCATCATTTATAAAAAAAAAACATCAAAAATACTCATTAACACTTCTATTATTTTTAGCTTCAACATGATCCAAAATTTGAATATTAATATTATTAAAACTGTGAATTCTAAAATGTAAAATTTCAAATATGGGGCATTTCTTATTATCATTATATATTCACAGTTTTAATAATATTAATATTCAAAATTTTGGATCACGTTGAAGCTAAAAATAATAGACTGGATAAAGAAAATGATTATATGTTGCCGTTCAAAACTATATATCCATTTAGATTAAATACATTGGTTAATAAAGTTAATTTATTGAAGGTTAAAAATGTATATGATTTATTTTATAATTTTAATGATAAAGTTGATATAAAAAGAGGAAAGAGGGGGTCTCGTAAATATAATAAAGTTACTAATCAATTAATTCCTAATATATGGATTAAGGATATGGAATTTGTTTTTGATAAAAATTATAGTGTTAAAAATGTTAAAATGGAGGTTTTTAAATTAAAGATAAATGTGCTTGAGAAAATTAAAAAAATGTTTGGATGTTTTCAAATTTAAAAATTTACAGTTTAAAGATTTATTATATGATTTAATTAATTTTAAGTTAATGAATAGAGATAAAGTTAATAAAGAAGTTATTCATTTTAATATAAAATTTCAACAAAAATCTTTTGATAATTTGAATTTAAATGCAATATGCAAACCGATTTACGACCCTTTTCCTCTTAAAGAATGTATTATTTCAGTTGCATATAATTATGATAAAACATTAAGTAATAAGATTTTCAATTACAGGCAAATAGCTTTTTCAAATGTTAATACATTTTTAACTTGTTGTTGTAATAATATGGAATTTAAAGATTTTATAGATAATTATCATGGACATATAATTACAGGTAATCTTGATATAATCAAGAATCAAAATGTAAAATATCTAATGAATTTTGGTACAAAATTTAGAATCAATAGTAAAATTAATAGCAATAAGGTACTAAAAATTTTTAAAGATAATGTCAATAATTTTATAAAGAAATATAGTTATAAATTTAGTATGCCTTTGGAGGCATTTTTTGAATGGAAGTCTCAAATTTTGGGGCATTTCAATAAATTTTTAAGAGATTATTTAAATTCTGATGAATATGAATATCAAAGTTTTAAAGATGAAGATATAAAATTTATTGAAAGTTTACAAAATAATTTTGTCATAGTCCCTGTGGACAAAGCAGCTAATAATTATGCAATAATATGAAAAAAGTTTTATATTGATAAAATAGAGTGTGGATTAGGTAATAAAAATTTTTATTCAAAAGTTAATATTGACAAAAATCCTGTCGTTACAAACTTTTTTGCATATAAAAAGAAAGTTAAAAGTATGTTTTCTTATAATTTTGATGTTTCTAGTCATCACTGTTTGCCATTTATTTTCTTAACGCCTAAATTTCATAAAGATCCGATTAAATTTAGATTTATTTGTAGTACTTCTAAAAGCATTAATAAAAATTTTAATATTGGTTTACAGAATTTATTAAAAAAGACATATGATTTTCTAAAGTATAAATTTAAGAAGTATAGTTATTTCTGGTCAATTGATAATAGTGTTGAAATTCTGAACAAATTGCCTTTGACTCCTCTGAAAATGCAGGTATTCGATTTTGAAAATCTGTTCACCAATATACCTATTGATTCACTTTATGAAGTTTTAATGAGTATTTTTGATGTTTTTTGTATAAATGATGAATTAAATATAAATAGAGATTTATTTTCAAGCTTACGTCATTTCTGTTTTTATAATAATTATGTAACTTTTAACAATAATACCTTTAATAAAATATGTGGTATAGGGATGGGAACAAACTATTCTAGTACAGCAGCAAATTTATTTTTATTTTATTATGAATTTAAGTATACTATGAAATATAATAAGTCTTTAAAGGTCTTTAGGTATATTGATGATATTTTAATTTTGAATTTTGAATTTTCTAATGAATATGATATTATATATCCAAATTGTTTAAAATTGAATAGAGCAAACGGTGATGATTATAATGCAGAATTTTTGGATATTTTATTCAAAATTATTGATAATAATTTGATTTTGGATTTGTACGATAAAAGAAATAGTTTTAATTTTTTTACTAGAAGCATGCCACATTGGTTTTCAAATTTGCATAAAAAAAATTACATAAATATAATCATTAATCAATTCATACGTTTCAATAAAATTTGTGGCAGAGACAATAATTTTTATAAACAGATCTTTAAGTTATTGGCTAATTTATTTTACAATAATAATTACCCCATTAAGTTTTTGAAATATTATTTAAAGACAGTTCTAAAAAGTGAATGGCAACGATGTGGGCTGGCGGCGTGAACATGTGATGGCAGCCTTCTGGATCTTTCTGTATGAAATGGGCATCCTAAAGTCTTGTTAAAAGAACGGGTGTCTATTGATGAATTGAAACAAAAGAAAGTTGCAGACCTGGAATTTCTGGTTTTTGATAATGGCTTTGGAAGAAAAATTCATTTGTTTATAGTTGACGGGTGAGAAACATTATACAGGTATTCATGTTTTGAGAAATTTCATTTTGCGGGTTTGGGGGGGCGCATGTTTATTCTGCATTCATGCTTGTTTTCTTATATTTTTCTTTTGTTTTTAGTTTAATGACAATTTAAGCATTCCTCCAAAAGACCTTTTTATTAAAGATTTTTGTTTTTGTATGGTTAATATTATGTTTGTTAGTTTTTAATTTGAGTTGTTTTAGTTTTTTATGGAATTTGATTAATAAAATGACAATAGTTTTTCAGTATTGAATGCGGGGTGAACATGTGTTCAGAAACCTGCAAATTTTAAAAGTGGGGGGTGGAGTTAGTTTTCTATCTGTCCTCCCACTGATGAAGAACAGACTGTTTTTTTTTTTTTTTTTTTTTTTTTTTTTTTTTTTTTTTTACCTGTCTTTCTTGTTTTTATAAATATTTTATAGTTAAAAAAAAATTCTGCAGATATACACCTTCCTTCTGAAGTTATGGTGTTTTAACATTTTGAAATGATGTAATATATATATATATATATTATTTTCACAGTATTATTTTATAAATAAAACATCATGCAGCTTTTTTTACTCGGATATAAACTATAAAGTATGAAAAAACATAAAAACAAACTGAAAGAACACTTTTCAAATAAAAAATCTGTTATGGAATGCGGGATTTATAAATTTAACATTGATGAATTTAAACAATTTTCAATTTACATTAAACGAATAGGTGAAGTTACGAGAAAAAATACACTCGTTTCTCTTCATCGAAACTTAAAAATTAGCTTTCGTTCTGGTTCGAATTCAGCTAACATAATTGTTACGGTTGAAACCCAGACATTTTGTCCTCATTTGTTAAAATAAAACTGAAATTAAAAGGCCACACATTCAAATTTCTTAAAAGAAATAGCGTAAAATGTTCAAAATTATTCTAGAGTGGAAAAAAAGCTACTGCTACTTAAAATACATTTTTGTGCTTGATAAATAACATTATTTCAAAGCTCAGCTGCAGAACCTATGGTCGAATGGATAGCGCGCTGTTCTAGTGACAGATGGTACTGAAGTTCGAACCTCGTCTAGGGTAAGTGTTCAAAGTTTCCAGTAGTTTAAGTTGAATATAATAATCAAATGTAATGTAAATATGTACCTTAAAAAGAAAGTGGTTGGTGAAATGGTTTACAGAATTGTATTTTTTATCTTTTAAATGGAGATTTTTAAATACAGAAATATGCGAAATAAATGGAATTTTTTCTGGAATTTACATCAGAAAATTCCATTAAAATATGTAAATGGTACTGGAGTCTTAAGGGGCAGTACAATTTCTATATTTTAAGGGATATATATATGTTTACAGTGTATAACGCTTACAAAAAAAAAAAAAAAAAAAAAAAAAGTTGAAAAAAATGTCTGTTGAAGTGGTCAAATATGGATGCAATTCAGACGTTTGAAGTGTCTTAAATTCAGACGGATTCAAGTATCTTACAAATTAAGACACTTTAAAATGTCTGAAAATTGAACACTGTTTCAGACACTTAAGTGCCTGAATTTAAGACATTTCAGTTTAGAGTGTATAGTTTGAAAATAACTCCAAAGTTTGAAAGCAAACTCGAAATTTATAATCTGAGAAAACGCGTTTTAAAGTTTCACTATCAACTCACTTTCATTAGTACTCCCGTCTATAAATGATTATAACTCAAGAAATAATGGAGATTTTTGAACGGGGTTTTTGAATATTATTGGGAATTTTTTAAATATTAAGAATAAATTAAAATATTAAAACTGATTTTTTGAAAGTTTAAAGGTCCTGTGCCCATTTAATAATATTATTTTAGGTATTACTGTGTGCATATCTTACTTGTATATTTTGACTAATTTGTCTGTATACAACTATACATTTAATAGTCATTAATTTAGAGTAATTAACTATTATTAAAAGTTCAGACCTCTACATTATAATATGCGGAAGTACTCATGATTATCTGCTTAAAATTTAATCTGAATCGCAATTACTTTTGAAACGTTCTGCAATAGCATTTTTGTTCTTATTTATCATACATAGGCGGCTATGTATCCAATTCTTTGCGTGACCCTGTATATCATTTTATCTATATTCTACAACCATTTCTTAGAAAACTAAAAGCAGTTCAGCATACAAATGCATAACTCATTTAAAAACCACCTTTAAGAATTTACGCTCATACTCAGTAATCTTTACGAATTCTTTTGTGTAGCCCAGTATATCAACTATAGCATTTGTACATGTCATGTAATTTGCAGAAATATAGTAAAACTTAAAAGCGCATATCATATTTAAAAATACATTTCCTGCCATCATCGCTAATATCCAGTACTTCGGATACAATGTACAATCTGAAATCTTTTGTGTGTCCCTGTAAATGCTATGCACTTCGTATTATACATGAAATAACTTATAGTAAGCCTCAGTGACGTATATCAAATTCATTATACATGAAATAGTTTAACATATTTAAAGCACATCACAAACAATCCCCCCCCCCATACCATTATGTGACGGAATTCTTTTATGTGGCCCTGTAAATTAATAATAACTATCCTTTGCACCGCATATTCTGCAGAATGCATATTTTAGTTCACTTCGCAAATGCATATCAGTTTTATTATGTTTGAAAGGGTATAAGATCTTTAAAATTCATTTGAAACGATTTTTTCCCATTGGCCGTAATGTAACGGAATACTTTGCACTATCCCTGTAAATAATCTAAACATGCTACAAACTTTATTTGAAATCGGGTTTGTGCTAGGGTAAGTGTAAATAACATCCAAAAATTTCAGGACAACCCGAGTACATTTACAAGAGTTAAGCGCGGACAGATGACCAGGCGGCCATACGGACAGACGGGCAGACGGGCAGAAAACCGAAATCATAAACACTTTTCAACTTTGTTGGAAAGTACTGAAATTTTCATGACATTCCGAGTATATTTATGAGAGTTAGAGCGTGGACATACGGACAGACGGTCAGATAGACAAACGGACAGACAAACCGAAATCATAAACACTTTTCAACTTTGTTGGAAAGTGTTAAAAAATGGTTGCGAGCATAATCTTTTCAGAATTAGACTGTGAATGTAAGCGTGGGTCTTTTTCTCAACATGAATATTGCTTCCCAACATCTTATGATCTTATATGAAGATGTTTGATTGGTTGAGAAGCTATTGTCAATCTTGATTATCAGTATCGCATTAGATCAATAGTCTAATTACAGTGCCTGTATATGAGAGTGGCTAAATGCATGCCGGGTGCATGATTAGACAGACAATTTTTGCCTAAACTATGGCAAACCGACATTCCTGAAATTTACGATACTCGCCTTAACCAGTTCAATTAGACAACTGCGAAACTTTAACAAGCATCAGCTTGCTGATAATGCCAGGCTCGCTAAGATGATTGGCGATTCCTTTTTGTCAGAAATCGTCTCAACCAATCAAATTCTATATCCCGTATGTTGTCACTATCATATAGAGCAACGCAAGCTTAACCAATCATGCATATCACAGTAACACCATTGATATTTAACTACTGGTGATTAAAAGTACGATTTTGAATCATGACACTATACTATATATATCGACGTCCTCATTAAACATCTCTGAAAGTCCTCAATACACATCTCTATTATTTTCAACATTTTTCTATGCTACTTAACTCTTTTCAAGTTTGCACTAAAAATTGCTTTTAAACGAAGGTTATTTAATACAAGGGTAAATAATTTAGTTGGAATATATATATATATATATATATATATATATATATATATATATATATATATATATATACTTTATCCAGAGTATGTATGCTTATTAAATAATTAAATAAATTTTTCGCACGCTACTAAATCAAAAAAAAACCTCGCGATATCAGCAATAAACATTCTAAAGAACGGGAAAGGAACATGCCAGTCGATTAATAGCCTGAATTTTCACAAAAAATCGTTTGAAGTTCACCGCTCGTTGCTCATAATTTTATGAAGTATTATTATTATACATTGACTTATAAGTATCAAAATTTTTATGCCATTCTTTTTACAAAATGTAATATCATCCAATGATATACATGATTCAAAGTCAACTTTCATGTGATATTTACAATGTAGAACTTTCTAAAAAAATACTGACTTTTACAATTCACTGGACTTTTACAATTATTTATTTTACAAAGAATATCGAATTTCACAGTTTCTCTTTAAAACGCCATTAAACAAAATGGAGAAGTAAAAAAGTTTATAACAACGACACAAACATATTAAAAAGTTTAACTCCAAAGATTTATTTATCAACAATGCAACTTTATGTATATGAATTAAACTTTTTACACACTGACGACTTCCTTATTGCCACATAATAAGTAAGAATTGGAAACCTAAATTTCCCACTACAAAATGTTCATTGTCTATATTTATGCCTAGCAAACACACGCCTTTTGTCGTCGGCTTAAAGCCGACAACAGCAATCTCCACCAGGATCTTCTTTTCCCATATTTCAGTTTGCAGTTTAATTCCAGCTTACATTATAATAGAAAAAAATTGGTACTCTTTTGCTTAGAAATTGTAATTTGTAGTTATTACTTCATTTAATTTTAGTGTTAGATTAAACAGAACTGAGTCAGAAGAAGAAATGAATATTTCTTTTGAAAATAAATAAACTTATTATTAATTACATGTTTTTTGTAAGTTCCTTTTTTAGGGCTTCGTTCATCTCCCGAAACCCTTATAGTGTCGCATGTTTGTGTGACCGTCCGTCCGTCATAGTTGTACTCGGAAATTATTTAAGTTACAGATTTCTTCTTCTTCTTCTTTTTTTTTTTTTTTCTTGCATAGAGCTAAATACCCTTTTATCATCCCAAAATCCTAAACATTTTTAAAAATTCTTGTATTATTTTAACTAAGCGAATTCGTCTTTTTTTCGATTTCAAAACATAATCTTAAATTCAGCAAACATCGCCAAGTACCGATGGCGTCGTGGTAACAAAGATGGCTCACACGCAGTAGGTCGTGAGTTCGAATCTCTCAGCGGAACTTCCAAATTTTGATTTAAACTTAAATTTGTACTTTTTTTTTTTCGGAATTTCTTTTTAAAAGTAACTTTGTGAAATATCATGTGTTCCACCTCCACCCCTCAAACAAAAGGAAAATATTAAACATTTTAAAAACGGAATTGTATTGAAATTTTTTTAACTTAAATTTGTAATTATTTTAACGATATTTCTTTTCAAAAATAAATTTGCGAAGTGTTATGTGTGCCCCCCCCCCTCCCCCCCCCCAAAAAAAATAAGTATGAAAACACTAAAAAATAACTTTTAAAAACTAAAATACAAAAGAGGGAATAAGGCAAAATAGAGACCAAAATTTTTGTTTAATATGTTTGTTTCTCAAATAGCTCTAACAATTGAAAGGGGAATTCAAAATATTTTAAATTTTAACTAAAAATAATGTCTTTTAAATGTGATTTTGAGTATTTTTTAGGTGTTATTTCAAAATAAAATATAAACCTTGGATTTTCATGCGTAAATACTGGTTAGGTTTCCTTAGAAAGACCCCCAACGTAGGGCACTCCCCATAGGGCCTATATCTCTCGAGTTGATAATCAGCCGTCAAAAATGAACCCAAGCAACTCAAAATAAAATATTTTTGATATATATATATATTTTTTTTTTTCGCGCTGCTATCTATTGGGAAAACATGTAACGTATAGTAAATGTATATTACAAGACACGTTGTCTAAATAAATGTAATGGTGCTACCATTTATTAACTTTATTTAGATTAGTAATTAGACTAGTAATTAGATTTTGATAACTATAAATTAGAAATTTTCATTTATTAATTTAAGTATAAAGTGTTTTAAAAGACATATTTAAGATCTGCTATCACACTTTCCCACTTCTTTTTTGTATGTCTGTGCGTGTCTTTCATTTAATCTATTGCACCGTGATAGAATATTAGAATTTTTATTCTCGAATTTTAATATGAATATTCTGTTAGAATCTTACATGATTAATATTAAATTTTTATACAATTTTTTTGTTTTTCATCTTATTGCATTACTTTCTTGCTTTA
Organism: Maratus speciosus; assembly: GCA_963932465.1. Lineage (NCBI taxonomy): Eukaryota > Metazoa > Arthropoda > Arachnida > Araneae > Salticidae > Maratus > Maratus speciosus. The sequence continues at coordinate 370,785,032 of OZ010790.1, read as the reverse complement.
CATGCTTTAAAAAAATATTTTCTCTAAATTAATTTCTGCTGGAAAAAAACAAATTATTCGTAAAAATTCGTTTTCTTAGTTCAAATATAACAGATTTCTGTACAATGGAATAAATGTATGCTACATTTTTTGTCACTTCTGTTGCACTTTTGTTAGAGAAATGCAATTCGAATTTGTTTCAGTATTAGACATTTTATTTCAAAAGTATAAGCAAGGTTTTGTGCATTCCTATATATGTTCGAAGAAGAAAGAATCAAATTGCAAATTTAATAATAGAAGGCATTTTTTGGTTCAAAAGTTTCTGTATCTATAAAACCCTTTTACTTAAACATTTTTTTTCAATTCAATTATTTCGAAATTTAGCTTATCGCGAACGGAATCTGCTAATCATCATATTAAACCTTTCGTGGGTGGTGGGATATATATGTCCCACTTAATTTAAATTACCAATGTAACAATGGCACCAGAAATTTTAAACAGAATTTTACATTTGTAATGTATTTGAAGAAAAAGCTTTTACGTATTATGAAACAAATGTGTTCATAAAATCTGGTGTCATTCAATCATTCCAACATTTTAGCAACTGAAATATTTCGACCATGAAAGGGTTAAACTATTACATTTTATTCTGAAAATTTGAACAATTGTTATACGATAAATTAAGCGAAATTTGGAAAAATATCTAGATCTAAAATTCGATCCTTACTCTGAAATTCGGTCTCTTTTAATCTTCTAATGCGGCGTAAGTGTAAACTGCTCCAAATATACAGGATAGCTACAAAAGAATGTCCTAGTTAAAAAAATGAATAATATCAACTGTCAGCGATGTAGAGTGTTGGTTCCAGCTCACGAATAATGATTAGCTCAAACAGTTTTAGATAAGCGCATGCGCGAGTACTGCTTCGAGTACTATTTATTCGCCTGCAGTGCCACATATGCAACTCTTGAGCGAAAAGCGTTATTGCTGGGCTGAAGATTTAAAAGAGTACACTACCAGAGTATGCCATGTGATTTTTTAGGAAGATTTCGTGTGAAATACTATTTACTGGGATCTCCCCTATGTTATAATTTCGGAAAAAATGTTTGCAAATCTACACCGATCTTGACCCCTAGAACCCAAAACCACCCCCTGTATAAAACTTATATCTATTTATCTATCTGTCTGTCTATCTATTTATCTATCAATCTACCTATATCACTTTTTTATGGACACGATAACTTCCATAATTCTGCACAAATCTTTTCCAAACTGACACACAAAATCAAGGGCATAAAATCTCGGTCAAGTTCGTTAATGGGCAAAATAGGACCAAGAGGGTGAAAGTAGGGAGGGATTTTGGGAAAAAAAAAAAGACGTATAATTTATTTAGTTAAAGTTTTTCGACAGAAGTCCCTGTCTTATTTAATGCCTGTATTATACTTATATTCATCTTATACCAATATTTCAGACATTATTATTGTAGTAGCCATTAGAGTATAGACATATTTTTCAAATCTGTTATTACATTAATATACAGGGTGTCCGGTCCAACGGTGTCCAATGGCTACTTCCTAAAGCGTTAGTCATAGACATATAGTTCCAATTAGAGAAATGCTTTAAATCAGGTAAAGAAATATTTTAAAAATGCTTTGGGTCAATAAAAACATTACTTAAAAAATTACGAAACTTAAATTTTTATACGGTCCCCCGGTCCTATAAGTTATATTAAGTAAAATTTTCCTATTACACTGACAAGTAAGATAAAAAAAAGTCCCATTCATATAACACTCAAATTGTGCGAGTTACAAAACATTAAAAATGCATGACTTATGCTATTTTTCTGCTCTGGAAACAAATGAGTTCGGCTTGGCTTTGAGGGGTCACATTCCAAGTGCTTAAAGAATTCGAAGATCTCATTTCATGTGCATCTGCACTTTGAAAAAAATCGTAAAAGTATTACGATTAAGTTAACATTTATTAAGTTTCAGATTGGCTGAAATAACAGGATTTGTCAGATTTTGTCAGAATTTAAGACTATTTCTTTTATGATTTCTTTTAATAAAATTATGTTATTTTTATAAGTTTTTATGTTACTTCAACGATCTTATGTATGTTTTTTCAGTTCAAAATTTGTATTCGAACTTTCACCCACTTCCAAATATCCGATCGAGATTACATTTTACATACTGGCGCAAATCAGATAACAATCTAATATTATTATGATTTTCGGTGGTGACCATTTATACTTATTTTACAGGATAACACAAAAAATTTCGGATAGATTACCGCCAAGAAGTTTAAGAAAAAGTTTTAGATTAGATAATACAAGACGGAGATTGTTGGGTTTTTTAACTTTTATGTATTTTTTAGCACTGAATCTGAAAATTACATTAATTTTTAACCATCATGTCAGGATATTTCGTAAATCAGAAATTGTCGAATTTAAAGGATAACAAAAATCGGATACTATAAAGTAGAGGAGATGGTTGTATTTTTTAACTTTTGATAATTGATTTTTGCGTACTTTTTAGCACTAAATCTGAAAATGACTTTCATTTTTAACCATCACGTTAGAATTTTTTTGCAAATGTGTAAGTTAAAATATAGCGAAAATCTCATACTATAAAACATATGTAAAACTTATTTGTTTTATTTTATTTTATTTTATTTTATTCAATAATTGATTCGATATTTTTGCTTATCCTGGGATTTTTACAGCTAAATAGCTGAGTAGTCCGATGAGATGAGAGAGGAGTTTCAATTTTAACTTTGAACTTTTTAACTTTGAAATTTGCGAAAAATCCTGATGTGATGGCTAGAAATGAAGGTCAATTCCGGATTCAGCGGTACACAATACATAAGAATCAATTATCAAAAGCAAAAAAAAAAAAAAAAAAAAAAAAAACATGAAATAACCCAACTTTTGCAGGCTAGCGTAATCTAATAAGATTTTAAAATACGCATCATTTTGTAAAGAATTGAGGCTGTTAATTTAGCATCATGTTATTTAACAAAAATTCTGTTTTTTTTCCTTTCTTCTTAAATGTTTATTACAAATTGTATATTTTGCATTAATATGTCAGAATGACTAAAGGTTTCAAATTTATATTGCAATGTTAATTTTACTCTCAACCATTTTTTAATATGTCTGACGAAATAACATTTCGACTAAATTTGTGAATGACCCCCAATTTGCAGCAAAAAATATGCTCCAACTTTAAACAGGTATTACTCGGTCAATTTTAATCGTAGAACAACGGGAATTTTTTTGTATTACTTGTCAGTGTAAAAGGAAAATTTTACTAAATTTAACTTATAGGACCGGGGACCGTATAAAAATTTAAATTTCGTAATTTTTTAAGAAATGTTTTCATTGACCCAAATCACTTTTAAAATATTTCTTTACCTGATTTAAAACATTTTTGTAATTGAAACTATATGTCTATGACTAACGGTTTAGGAATTAGCCATTGGATACCGTTGAGACCAGACACCCTGTATATATATATAAAAAAACAGACACCTTATTTTTCATTAAAAAAAAATCCTTTATCTTGCTTTGTATACATATGGACGATAATATTAGACGATGCATTATGTATTGTTATGTAGCATATTAAAAAAAAAAAAAACCTGCCGAAATATATGTTCTTTTAAATAAAATAAGGAAGTGTCTTTTAGTCTTTTATGAAAAGTAAAGAAAATGTGATTTTTGAATATTGATTTTAATATGTATACAAAGCAAGATAAAAGGAGTTTATTAAATGAAAAATAAGGTGTCATGAGTTTTTTTATATATTAATGTAATAATAGACATGAAAAATATGTCTATACTCTAATGGCTACTGCAATAATAATGCCTGAAATACTGGTATAAGATGAATATAAAGACACATAACTTCTTAATTGTAATACATGTAGACTCAATTTAAAGTTATTATTACTTCTAAAAATGGCACAAAAATTTATGTATGACAGATTTTTGATAAAAATAAAAAAGAGCTCAAGGGGAAAACAAAATAGGGTTTTGGAAAGAAAAAAATTCATAACTTCGTCAATTCTCAAGATATCAAATCCAATTAAATTTAACATAAATTGTCTTAATATTATCTACCACTTTTATATTAACAAGTTTTTGATAGAAATAATTCCTACCGCAAAAAAATTAAAAACGAAAACAAAAAAAATGGGGGGGGGGGGGGGTAGAAGAAAAAAAAACATAACTTTGCCAATTCACAAGATATAAAATCCGTATGAATTTATTATGTATCTACTTAATATTATCTACAACTTTTATACTGACAAGTTTTTGTAAGGACCAATTCTTACAGGAAAAACAAATTAAAAATACATAGAGTTTGAAGAAAAAAATATCGTATTAAGGATGTACTCAAATCCAAACTGCTTATTTTCTGACTCATTTTTATATTCTTTTTTGCTTTCAAGCACATGAAATTGATAGGTTCTCTTATTTAGAAATTATATAATGTGCCCTTATGGTCGATTTTTTGATACAGGCAGAATATATTTTTTAAAATGATGTCAAAGTGGGCATTTTGAACCAAATTTCTCGAAGCGATTGAGTTGGAAACGAAAAATAAAAACATAGGTCGCTTATAAATGTCTTTAAGAATCACGTCAGCAAATTTCATGTTTCTCCTTTTAAAAATCAATGTGAAAATGTGTCAGAAAATTTCAGTTGTTGAGCATGAAAAAATATTTCTTCAATACTGCCTTAACATGATTCTGATAAAACCAGATATTATATAAACTATAAATAAAAAAACTCGTCAAAAGAGGCCAGATAAAATTGTTAAACTGGGTTTATCTCTAATTATGATTTAGTTTTTGTTGGTGAATTTAGTACTTATCGAAATCTGCCTGCGCCTGTAGGCCGAGCAGGCGAGGATTTTTTCTTTTGGGGCTTTATAAAAGAGCATATCTGCGTTCCGCCGCTACTTAATGATTTGCCAAAGTTGTGACACAGAATTGAAGAGGCTATTGCTTCCATTACTCCGGAATTGTAAACAAAACGTGGAAAGGTTTGGACTTTAGGTTAATTTCGTGCCGTAAAATGGAAGTTGCACATATTGAACATTTGCAAGAAAAACTAGGTTAGTTTACTTTCAATCAGATGTATGATTTTTTGTAAATAGTCTAAATTAAACTGGTATAATATACCATTGAAACTGGTACATTCTTTTACGCACACCCTAAACTTTCACCAAATAAAATAAACAATCTAAATAGATTAATATTGTTTTAACGGATTACAGCAAACACATACGTTTAAAACAAAATTCAATTTATCCACTTTAAATAGAGAACACGAAATTTTGCCATTTTTGTTTACAATTTTATTAAACAGAGTTCTACGCGTTTCTCTAGAGAAAAGCTCACGTTTTGTGATACAGCAACTACTCATCTCAAAATTCATTATAAACATTGCCAATAACGATGAAAAGAAAATATCTGAAATTCGTGAGTGTTTGCAATATTAGTGTTTAAGCCGGTTTAATAACAAACAAGTAATATAAAAATTTTGTTTTTAAAGTCAATTCCTACTTAGGCCATCAAAGAAAAATTGTTTTGTTGCATTAAAATATCTCAATTTGTTGATTTTCTATAAGCAAGTAGGTTTACAATGGAACTCTACGGGAATTTGGCGAAATATTAGAGATATCGCCAAGTTGGCGACAAACTTTGCGGTATTTGGCGACAGAACAGGGTCTCCCCAACCCCTTATTGAAAATACTTGAATTGATCTTCAATAACCAATGGACGCCATTTTGTTTCCCATGCAAAACTAAAATTAATTAATTAATTAATATTTGAAAAAACTATATTAACATCAATTGTCCTCCAGTACAAGTTAAAAAAAAAAAATATTTCAACTTGATAGGATGAATAATGAGTATTTTATTAACGATTGAAAATTTGAACAAGATAAATATATAAATAAATAAATAAATATAGGGAGAGTGTGAGCTAACAGTAGGAATTGAATAAAAAATAAATCACACATGCCATGCATTAAAAATTTTATAAGAAATCCAAATTTGAAAACGTTAAATTATAATTTCAGTAAATATTAGTATATAAGAAAACACATTTAGAAAATATTTTAAATGTCACCCGAATTATTTCTTTATTGGTTTTTATTCTTATACTACTGTATTTAAGCTGCTTTACTAAAGAAAGTTAAGCATTTTGTTTCTCTTGTTTAAAAAAATTCCCTGTAAGAAAGTTACCTTAAAAGACGACTTGCGGAGTGGAGTAATGAAAAGGAATTCATACTCGATAGAAAAAAAAAATATATATTCTTACTTGTTGTCTAAGGTTTATTAGATATAGTGCCAGTTAAGTTACTATTTCGGAATTAGAAATTTTCAAATGATATATTATGAATTAAATTAAACATGTCAAACTTAGTCATTCATTTCGAAAAGCGACGATATCGCTAAATCATACCTATATTTTCTTTATTTAAACTCTTTGACAATAATCTATGATAGATTCAATATATTTTACTTTATATATACATTTTAAATATCTTAGATAGATTATTTTAAATGCATTTGACATTACTGTTACAGATTTTTTAATTTAAGTTTTAATTGAATTAATTAGGTTTTATACAAATATTTATCAATTATTAATCGAACTATAACATTAAAAAAAGTTGTTCCCATTATTTATACATTTTCTGAAACAAAATTATGGATCAATAAATTTTAATTTGCTTCTACATTAGCTTTTGTTACTTCGTTTATGATTTCAAGGCATTTGAAATGATAAGCTATATTCGATAACATGCAGAAACAAGCATGCGAACTAATTTATTTGATACAAAAGTTTAGGTTTAGAAAAGAGTTCCTCGATCGAATCTTTGTCTTCCTGCATATGACTAGTTCTCAAAACGAAGTATTAAACTGCTCATTTTCAAGTATCAAATTAATTATTACTGGAAAGACCATTGTAAATGTCAATATAGTGTGAAATATGCTTTAGATAATTTGTTGCGCCTTTCTGCAGATGACAATAAAGAAATTTATGACACTCATAAAACGGTAATGCAGACATATTACATTAATATCAAATCTAAATTAAATAGATTTTATTATTTAATAATTTTAAGAAATTTAGAGAAAAGGTGCAGACTTATGAAGAAAAATTCTTTAACAGGATATTAACTTATTCAGTCGATTCTGCGAAATCGTTAAGCATTTTAAATAATTATTTTAATAAGATTATTCCGAATACGTTTTCAATTATCTATATTTCTGCAGAATATTATGAACATAATATCCTGTACCTTTAATGGAGAATGCGCAACGGAGCTTCTAAAAAGTTGTAGAAGTAAACCAGCTATTGAGTATGTTTGGAAGGAAGAGCTGGAAGAAGATGGAAGAGACTACGCTAGTAACAACTAACTAACGTAACACTGGCTAACTAATGTTGAACCAAACCCAGCGTCCTTTTCAAATTTATCGGTTGCATTTAAGTATTTTTAAATGATATTCTTTTTTCGTTGCATAAGATATTTGGGGGGGGGGGGGTATCCAAATGAGAATTTTCGTATATTTATGGTATTGGTTGCAGTTTTTTTTTTCTGAGAACTTGTTTAGTTTCTGGACCAGGGTTCTGAAATTTAAGTGTCATCAGAAAGAAAATGTAATTAAAATCGAAAATGTACGATGACACAGATGTTACACATCGACCTCAAATACCCATTGCAAAATAAAAGTCGTTTAAAATTTTGAAATACAAAAACGAAATTTAAAAGAACGATGCCATTGATTTAACATTAACCTGTGAGTGTCTTTTCGTTATTAGCGTAAGGTCTCAAATCTTGTCAACTCACATCATGGCAGACTCATCTAAAAAGTACATGGGTAAATAAAAGAATAACTTTTAAGTGCAGTCACTTTTGTTTATCTAACAAAATGCTAACGTAAGTTTCGTGCGACAATATTAAGTTTAGCAACTCATCAACCATTGAGTTACGTGGTAGAATTTTCACAAGTGCCCTCTTACGTTTATTATGAATAAAATGACGATTATGATACATAAAAAGTAATCACAAAGGTAATGAGTGGTCCGAAAAGTTTGAAGTAACAAGAACGGCGTGATAAAATATTTCATGAACTGAAATAAAATTAAAGAATATCTGGAAACCTGAAAAAAAAATTTAAACTAAATTAAAAAAAATAATAAAACCACACAAAACAAAATAATTTTATCAAGTATTTTCTGGTTCAAGTATGTTTAATTTACTTGAAAAAAAACTGAAAGCTTTGTAGATCTGTAATTATGAGTATAATCAAATGATACTGATAATCTGATGATTTGTATTCGAGTTATTTTATTAATCAGAGGATTTTAAATAATCGATTTTATATGGCGTCGATACTTACGATTTATTTTAACTTTTGCATGTTCTTCAAAGATTATTCTGCCTTTATTTACAGTTTGTCACGGCAGATCATTTTTCAGTTTTTAGAATTATAGTAAGCTTGGTGTAAAATGTTTAACTAGTAAAATAAATTGAATTATAATTTTATAGAATCTAAAAAATTTAATTCTAAATTTATAGAGATAATATTACATAAAATGTTTTCAAAAGTATTTCCAACATAAAGCTCTGTTGCGTATGTATAAAATATACAATTGTCAGAAAAGATTTCAGTGTATGTGCTGTATTTTTCCACTTTTTTAATTTTAATAAATATACTAAATTATTTGTTTATTGCATAAATTTATTTTCTGTATCATTATTGCCATAGTTTGCTAAAAACAAAAAGATATTTAAGAAAAAATCTGTTTTCTCTATATTTAAATAATGTAAGAATTTCTTCGTGATTAATCATTACATTTTTGCAGGCTCTTTAATTTACAACATACATTATATTCATCAATTATGTATATAGTTTTAAACTACTCTTAAAGTCCTTTTGTTTTGCAGGCAGCCGAAAAAATTGTCGATTGTCACGTGTTTTTAATTTTTTCTTCCTTGAAGATCGTGTTGTTTTGCTTCCGTAATCTTTTTAATTATGACATTCCAAATCACAGTTTTGGAACTTTCCATTAACAAAGCTATTTCACTTTCAGATAATATGAGTACCATTATTAAATAAAAATTTTCACACCCCGTAATAAGATAATTCTTTCCCCCGCGTCATCAGCGTAAATATCATAATGAAAACCTCGAAAATTACTTCATTGTTAAGGACTTTACAAATTACTAACTCATGCGCTTAATGATGATTCTGAATGGACATGCAATATTCAAATTTTCACAAGTGGTTTTATATTTTTCTAAGAGATTCCTTATTTGTTTTCTTATGAGTATATTTTAATAAAATTTCAGTAAAGTTGTGATTAGTACAGAAAGCATTTTACTATCTATTTTAAATATATATGAATAAAATTTGAATATTATCTCTTCTTATTTAACGATTCACGTATCCTTCAAGAGCTTTATAATTTCTTATATATTCTATTCACACGTACTCCAGTACATATATGATAATATCTTTGTAATACCATTGTATTTTGAATATAACACCGCAGAACCATCAGTTATGTCACCCGATAATGGCCGGAATGCAACGTTCTTAAATAAAATTTAATAAATAAATAAATAAACACAATTTGTCTCTAACATTACATTAAAATACTGTATCTTGGGTAGTTTCTTTCAAATATCCAACCTCAAATTTTCAAGTACCCCAAACTTTCAAAAACCCCAAACTTTCAAATATCAATTCTTCCAACTTATGAAGCAATTTATTTTAATAAAACTATCTGTGAAGAAGGCATTTTATCTCACTGAAAAAATTCTTCAGCAAAATATCCAGCCATTTGACCGTTTTTTGTAAATAACGGTACTTGACCATATTAAGTTTTCAATTTTACGATCTCCAATATATGCTTTTGCCTCTCGCTTGCCTGAAGCTGCTCTTTCGGCTGATTGGTTGATTGAGGTTGAATGGCAGAAAGCCCATTTAGGGAAATGCTGCGCCAAAAAAAAAAACTTTAAATAAAAACATCTGATAATATGTAGAATTTAAAAAATTTAAAAAAGTCAAAATACCCAAAATACCATAGTTAAAATACACAACGAAAATCTTTATAATTAAAATGTGTGTTTAATGATTGTTCAAAAAAATGTATAAAATGTCCTACTAATGCTGCATAAAAATAAAGTACAGATTATTAAAAAAAAAAAAAAACTATATAAAATCAAGTAGGCTCCAACTCTTCAAAAACATTATTTTTTTCATCTACACTCGAGTCATAGCTATAAGAGTCTAATTCCATGTTTTTTTTTTTTTTTTTTTTTTTTTTTTACAGTTTTCTATTGTGGAGAGGCTTTAGTTGATGATTTCTTTCTCACTTTCTGTGCACAAGATTTTGTTTTACTTTGCAAGTTGGAAAACTAATCTTTTGAGCTTAAAGTATAATTTAAATCAAGACTGAACAGAACCTGAAAATATAAGGAAGACGCGAAAAATTGGGCGAATAATCTGTGTTAAGTGTTTTAAATAATATTGCCAAGCCAAATAAATCAGAATAACTATTTTTAGAACGCTCTGGTTTTTAGAATTCAATCCGATGCCTATCGTATGCGATATATAAGATAATATGATCCGTATATGAGATAAGTTCCTCATTGACGGAGAAAAGCAATCACGCGGTGGGTTTTGGGCTGTTTTAATCCTGAAAAACCCGTTTATGAGGAAATATCTGAAATTGACTATGTAGGATAGTACATGTGATTATAGCTTTCTGAAGGAATAATGAGCATATTATTGAAAATATTATGGTCAGGATCGATTAAAATTATGGTTAAATAACCGTTACCTATAAAAACGGTCGAATGACTGGACAGTTTGCTGCAAATTTTTAACAGTGGCAATGGGCGTATGAAAAATAGCATTATGCCATAGTTGTCTTTTATTTGAACGTTAAATTAATGTAATTGTCAGTTAACAGATTAGATCAGGGATTTAAATCAATCTATGATTGTTTAAGTATGAGACTTCTACTTGAGCAATCTTAATCAAACTTTAAGATTCTGGAATAAAATTAATTGCTTTTGATTGTCCAAATTTTTATAGATTAATGTTGTATTTAAGGTATCTCGAAATGAAATTTCTTAGATTCTGTTTTACATGTAAAATTATTTTAATTAAAGTTATATGATTACCAAAACATATTATGTAAATAGAAAATTAAACATAAGTTTCTTGAGAAGTTCCTAATTTACTTTTCTTGAACATTGTTAAAGGCTGTAATAAAGATACAAAAAACTGTCGTTTTGTAAAATTCATATTCGAAATTAAAAAATTACATTAAATATTTTATATGCATGATACTAACAGATAGAACAGATAGTAAATAGTAATATTCGTTGCCTATATTCTCTGTTCTCGATCAAAGATCATATACATAAATGCATTAATTGACCAATTAATAGCAAGTAGGTGAGTTATTCAGTAATCATAGAATACTGTTATCCCCATAGTGCATGCTTTTGACAGGTACGTATTTCATTTGCATGCATGAGAACTATCAAGCACATGTCAAAGACAACATACACACTTCCCGTTAAATGACAAATAAGTACGCTAAAGGCTTTGTGACTCCAAAATAGAGATTGAATCATTGTTTATTTAAGCATTATGCATTTGTTTAATTTCTGGAAGAGAAGCATTGCGATTGTGCGAAATTTTATAACGTAAAGCTTTGGATTTAAAAGAAATGATTCAACAATTTTATATTCAAATAAGTCTTCCTGTACAAAAGGCAGTCACAAACTATATTTGGTATTTATACATAATAGAAGGTTAATTCAAGAATTTAAATATTCTATTTAAAAAGCTAAAACCACCATTCATAAATTATTTTTTACAAGTGCATAACCGTTCATATATTTTATTGTTTTCCTATTTTATGTCTGCATGGATTGTAAACACGCAAATGTAATTTTCTTTTGAAATCGGTTATACAATCATATTCAATTTTTCGTAGAAGAAGTATTGTATCAGCTGTTATAAAATAAACTTTTTTGTATTAGATTATAAAAGAACTCTCGAACAAACTTATGCATTTATGTTATGGGAATGTTATTCAACAACATTATACTGTATTAAGATTTTTTGCGGGGGGAGTAAATTACTTTTATATTCATTTCACTTATGGGTTCTTTTAATTGATATTTGAACAAATTAATTAGTAAAGCGAGATTCATTAACAACTTGTTGTTAGACGCTATTTTGTATTGTGCTTTGATTCTAGATTGTTATATGATAGCTAAATTAAATGAACAATAAAGTTTAATTTATGGAAAATTTTTAATTGCGTTTAGTCAACACCAGTAATTGCAACAACATCATTTATTCCATTCCGTTAACCAACGTCAAATCGTAACTTTTTGAACGGTCTAAAATCTGAAAAAGAAAGAGAAAGTTGTATTGCTAAAGCAATTGTTAGATTTTAAAATAACAGTTTTGTTGCATTTATATGGACAATATCTAGCATTTTTCATCGTTTTTAAGTAATAAATAAATGAATAACGATATTTGTAATATGCGAGAAAAACTCCTATAATTACGACTTATAAATATATGTCAACTGATTCATAGCCTCAAACAAACTGTCCTAAACTTTGTCTGGCATCTTGTTTTAAAATTCAAATTGATTGATGAAATATTCCTAATATATTAATTTCATAGATCTATGTCCAAATTATAAATGTTATTTTCAATAGATTTTCAAAAATCAAACTTAAACATACACTATGTGCAAACTACTTAAAAGATGAGACAATATTTAAAAAAAATATGTTAAATTACTTTAATATCCTTAGTACTTTCATCTATAAAAACATAGCCTTCGTCAGAGAAATGCAAGAAATACTACTGTTATTAACGTCTTATTTTCAAAATTCACGTAGATGGTGTCGAAAGGAGTGAAAGGGGAAGTCAATTTTTAGATCCAGAAAATATTGGGGAAATAAAACAGGGATATAAAAGTGGAATATTACTCATTTTAGGATTCTTTGAGCAAACTGAGCCAAATTCTTGGTATGTTGTAAGATAAAACATCATTACAAACAGTATTTTCTTTAGTATTTTCCCAATGTTTTCCGGATCTAAAAATTGACTTCCACTTTCACTCCTTTCGACACCATCTGCGTGAATTTTGAAAATAAGACGTTAATAACGTAGTATGTCTTGTATTTCTCTGACGAAAGCTATCTTTTTATAGCTCAAAGTACTAAGGATATTAAAGTAATTTACATATTTTTTTTTTTTTTAAATAATGTTTCATCTTTTAAGTAGTTTGCACATAGTGTATGTTTAAGTTTAACTTTTTAAACATGAATTAAGCATTTCTATTTATTTATTTACTGATTTTCAAAAATCATTCTTGAAAGTGGGGGTGTTAAGTAGGTAGCTACAGCTCAACACTTTCTCATTTCCCTTAAAATATTTTACAACCATACCTACCATAATAATCATATAAAATTTGAATCGCCTCAAAAAAATGCTGTTCAAGGCATGTTTTAAACATATACAAATTGAGTCAACATTGACAGTGATGGGAAATATTCAAATAATTTTGACATACAAATATACGTCGACTGATTCAGAGCCCCAAAGAAACTCTTCTAAAATTTATCTTGGAATTATTTTTAAAATTCGAGTTGACTGAAGAGATATTCATATATATTAATTTATATATATATTTATATGTTCAATTTAAAAATATTACCTTCAGTAGATTTTTAAAAATCATTCTTGAAAATGCAGGATGTTTTTAATTGCTTGTCGTATTCTCAGCATCATTTTTCTCATTCCATTAATTAACGTCAAATCGCAATTTTTTAAACAGACTAAAACCTAACAAATAAAATTTAATCTTAAACTATTGTTAGACTTTAAAATAACCGTTTTAATGTTGTGTTTTGTTTCACCTATTTAGACAATATCATAAATGTTCCATATTTTTAAAGCAATAAATATATTAATTAAAATATTTCCAATAATTGAAGAAATTTAAATAATTACAACTTACAAATATATGTCAACTAATTCAGAACTTTAAAGAAACTCTCCAAACATTTGTCTTAGATGTATTTTGAAATTAGATTTTATTGAAGAGATAATCATAATATATTAATTTTATAGATCAAAGTCTAATTATAAATGTTATTTTCGATAGATTTTTATAAATTATTCTTGAAAATGGGGATGTTCTGTAGATAGATACAGCTCAATACTTTCTTATTTCGCTTAAAACATTTTATAACTTGAATAATTAATTTGAATCGCCTCAAGCAAAATTGTTCAAAGCATGTTTTAAACATATACAAATTAAGTCAACACTGGCAGTGATGGTTAGAAATTCTTCGTAATAACAGCGTTTTCAGGAGAAGGAATTTACGCATAAGAGTAAATAGCCTAAAGTTCATTCTCAAGAATGTAAATTAATGCACAGCGAATATCTTTAAGACGCTCATTAAAAGCAAAAGCGGGATTGAAGCCGCATGCCCTTCATGCATTTAAATGTGTTATTTACAAGACTGCTAAAATACATGTAAAATATATAATAATCGCAAAATATGGATTTTTTAAACAAATGAAATAATTTTTCCTTATACCTATAAATGTTTATAAATTTATTGTGAAAATACTATTTTTATGGTGTGCTGGTAAATATGATATTTTCGAAAATATCAAAGATATTCTATATTTTGATATATATCCGATATTTTCGAAATAATCAACTAACTCCAGGTAATAAAAAATTTTATGCCTAATATAAATTAGGAACTAAAACATATCTCACTTAACATGAAAATTTAATTAAACAATATTCTAAAAATGCAGTTTTCTTTTCTTTTCTTTTTTTTTTTTTTTTTGCTTAGTAAAAAAAATAATTGAAGATCAACTCGAGATCAAGACATTTTTTCAGTATGCAAAAAAGCATTGTATTAAAGTAGAATATTGTACTACGACTAACAATTTTTTTATGTCCCCTCTAAGATGTGTTACACATTTACTTATTGACAGGGAGTGGAGTTGCTTTGCATCTAGGGATCCCCTGAAAGCATTCACCTTTTCACCTACCCACCTGTTTAAACCTTTACCTACTGACGATACTTATAAGTACCATTAAAATAACTTGTTACAGAATTCATTTAATACATCGTTTAGTTGTAATACAATTTAGAATGAGTTATAGATACATTACTTTATCTTGTTCCAAAAGCATTACTGATTACACAAAACAAAAATATTTTTAAAAGGATGATTTCTTTTGGCTTTGCATCTTTTCAGCTTTCTTGGCGTTGGGGGGGGGGGGGTTCAATTAGGAAATATTTCTATATTTCTATTGTAAGAACATTTTATATTTCTCAATTCTACAAAATACCAAGGAAAATATTTAAAATAAAAGATTTGAGTGGTGTTATAAATATTGCACCAAATCGCTATAAGTCCAAATTTAATTAATATTTTCAAGTCCTCCAATTCTTCTAAAATTTATTCAATGATTGTGTAAATTTTCTAATGTAGATTAAACAAGTCACGAAAAATGCTTTAGAAGATAAGATTTTCATGAATTCATAATTCAATAGATAAAGATTTAAAGGCGAAAATATAAAGGCAGCTTTTGTTACTTAAAAAATAATTATCTTTCTTTAAATATTTTTCAGTAAGAAGTTTCTACATTAGGAAAAATCGTGGCATTTAAAATTGTGATATTAAATTTAGATAATCTAGTTGTTTTTTTTCACAAATTACCAAAAATATCAATTTCTTTAATTTTTTATTACTGTTAATTATGGATATACATTGAAGGATTACCATAATACTTTACAGAATTTGTAATTATATTTTGTTTTACTTAAAATGCATTTCTGTGAAATTCATTTTTTAAATGTTTTATAATTATAGTTGCAAAGAAAGTATTTTTTTTTAATATTTGTAAAATTTACTTATAAACTTACTGCAATTACAGTATCTCTTTACACCACTTCTGAATTACCTTTCGTTATTTCTTTTATGAGACAAAGCTATAGCGAATCATTTCTAATAATTCGGAACAACGTGAATTTTCATTTATTTATTTTATACTAAACTTGAATTTTAATAAACAATACAACGAACAAATAATTGATTAGCTTTCCAAAGAAAACATTAAAGTACTCTTATTCTCAAGCGATGCTCATAATTGTTTGCAGAGCAATAATTGTTAACGTCAGAATAGTGCGAAATATGTATTGTCTGACATGTTAAATATCTCTGCATGTGACAATAAAATGATTTTAGACGTTCATAATACTGCAATGCAGAGATCGCACTAACGTCAAATCCGTCAAATCCTATGTACATTTTCTTTTTAAAGATTTTCGTGTAATATTCAGAAACATGATAAAAATGATATGTGAGAATTTTCTTAATAAATCTGATTTTCTTCGGAAGTTCTGGGAAATTGTTTGGTCATTTTAATTATTAAATTATTTTAATAAAATTATCCGAAAGAAACAGTTTACAATTTCTACATTTCTGTACAGTTATTCATATACTATGCGATGTAGCGCATTTGCTGAGATCAACGGAATAAAGACCATTGGCTTACTTGCATAGAGACCACCATGATGAAGCCTATTTCGGACTGTTTGGCTGGACACCCTTCATCCTGTGGTCAAGTACAACTGTGTTTGCAGCAGAGTAGCATTGCCCATTCCGTCTCGAAGAGGTGTTAACAGGATATATCGGTCATCAGTTTCTGTGGTAGCACGTGGCCGACCTTGCCCTTGTCCATGTCTATCATTCCAAGTGTCTTGGAATCAATCTCACAGCCTAGCCTTGCACTGACACTTCTTGCTATCCCAACAGCGTCCGCTACACTTCTTTGTGTTTCCCCAGATACAACTGTCCAGATAATACGCCAAGCCATGGATTTCGTTAAATCACATTGTTGTGACATTTTCAAGTCACCTTTTCTCAAAACACAAGCTGAGCAATTAAATTTTACATCTGAGACAGTTTTGTTCTGGCAGTACCACTCTTTAAAAAAATCTCTGCGGCAAATTTCTCTTTCAGTTGTTTACAATGTATAAGGTATGTATTATAGTTTAAGAAAATGTTACGAACCGCGTTAAGTAATGAAAAAAGAAATAGTCGTCTATGGCAACCGACTAAAAAAAGGCTGCTTCAGTGGTACTCATTAATATGTTAGTTGCATACCTCTTATTTTCAACACTAGTGTAAATGCGCGTCCTAGGACGGTGGGTAAAAAATGTGTTTTTCATTTAAAATTTGGAAAAAACGATAAAAATAATTGACAATATGGAAGCGTTTAAATTCACACAGTTCGGCTAGTTTGTGTTCTAATAAACACTCTATTAGCGTTTACAATACTTCAGGGTAAACCAGGCTTTCCAGCTATTATACCATAACAAAATTATGATTTCTTAATAAAAGAAAAATTTAACAAATATGCAATAAAACTGCGTAGTTAAAAAAAATTCTGCTGTGCAGCAACTATTGAAAAATACATTTATAATTAATCATTTTTTTAAATAACACTTTGAAATTGTACTTTTATCGCCCCCCCCCCCCCCTCGTCCCTCAAAAAAAAATAAATTTTAAAGAAGTAAAAGTCTCAGTGTGTTTTAAATCTGCCAATAAAACTTATAAGCAAAAGACGAAAGCTATTTTTATTCAAGGATAAGTTTTATAAATGCCTTTTAGTGTTTCGTAATCTTAATTTTTTAATATATCTATGTAGTTTTTAATTTTTTGTAATACAAAGAAGAATCAAACACAGTCAATGCCTATTTTTAATAACTGTACAAAATGTTTTTTGCTCGAAAAAGATGTTACATTAAAAAATATTCAGACTAAAATTAGCCGCTCCCTTTTCAAATTACTTAAATGAATTTGACTAAATAACTTATGTTTATTTATTATTATTATTTAAATATTTTTAGTAATGTTTAATTTAATATTTTTTTATCAATGTAATTTTGTTATTTTATACAATATTTATTTATACAATAAATTTTATAAAATTATAGACTTTTATGTGAATTTTGCAGATAACACATAAACTATATAAAATGTTTAGAGAATGGAAAACTCATGTGTTAGCTTTATAGTTTATAATTTTATTATGTATAGATCTCTTCACAATCAGATTTTCTTTTTCATTTAAATATAAATAATAGTCTGAATGAAAAATATAAATAAAAATAATAGTTTAAATGAAAAATAAAAATAAAAATAAAAATAAAAATAATAGTCTAAATGCGAAATATAAATAAATAATTTTTTATGCTAAAATAAATATTTAAAATGATATTCATGGATATTTATTTAAATTTCATGCTTTCACATTAAATTATTTTAAAATACACGTAAGACATTCTAACTGTCCCCGCCATCCTCGTTTGTTTTGCTATAAGAAAACAATGAAAAATTTCGAAAGTGAAGGCGATCATCTTATTACTTTTGCTTGCACTCATCTGATTCAGTATCAATTATTCTTAAATATAACACAACTATTTTTTTAGTAAATAAATAAATAGCAAACAATTCTAGGAATATTGATCTAAACTTTAGACAGACATATATTAAAGTCACTACAATTAAAAACAGGTATTAACTATTTTTTCTTTTTTGTATTACAACTTTTAAAACTACATACATATCTGAAAAATTAAGATTTTTGAGAAACAGTGAAAACCGTTCATAAAACTTACCTTTGAATAAAAATAGCAATTGATATCATTTTTCGCTTATAAATTTTATGCAGTTTTTTATGAATTTATTGTTGGTAAATTGTACTTAATGTTTTACTGTATCAAACGAAAATAATCATATCCTTCCAAGGAACGCCATTTGAACTTTGAAAAGACCGCCAAAGAATCTTTCGCAACCGTTTCGACCTTGTCCATTCCAAAGAACCTGTTTCTCTAGTTCATTCTAAACAGGTGCGGGAACATAGTTGCTGAAATATTTACAAGTTTCTGTCTTTAAGAGTGTTGTATTTTTTTTCAATTCTGGGGAAAGTCGTGTTGCTATTGGCTGCGTGGTATCCGTGGCAGAAAGAATTAGAATTTTGCTTCACTTGTTGCTTAAATTCGTTTTCACAGCATCGGTGCTTGAATTCAATTTCACAGCATTGCTGCTTAAAACAACAACAACAACAAAAAAAAAACATAAAGTGCAGGAAAAATCACTGTAGTTTACAACAGAAGGTGCTTGCACCCCAGCTGCCTACTCAAATGCTGTAAAATTTACAAGCTACTGTCTCAAGAGTGCTGTAAAAATTACAAGTTGCTGTTTTAAGAGTGCTGTAAAATTTCTCAAGTCTGGAGAAATGCGCGTTGCTACTGACTGCACGGTGCACGTAACCAAAAAAAATCGATTTTTACTTCGCTTGTTGCTTTAAATTGTTTCACTGCATCGGTGCTGGAAATCGATTTCACAGCATCGGTGCTTGAAAAACTACAACATAAAGCGCAGGGAAAATCAAAACATTTTTTTACAGAGTATTAATAATTAAAAAAAAAACTCAATCGAACTGGTAGCATTAACCCTCGTACTCTCCAGTAAAAGGATAAAATTGTAATGTTGGTTTCACCATAACTTTCTTAAATGCTAAAGAAGGGATGATTATTCCAGTATAATATAAATAACTTAATTAGGTAAATTAAAAAAAATCGAAGGTATTAACTTTGTTTTAAAACAGTGCTAAACATCTAGAATTATTTAAATTTTAATAATGCAATCATTGACGTTAAAACAGTAGCTTAGTGAACGAGTTCATTCGGGCTTGATAGTCAAGGCATATATTATGCAACCTTCCATAACAAAAGATGATCATCGAAGAGTACAAAAAGTTGGTACAATTACCAGAATGTTATTTACATAAAGACTTCGTTCTATATTCAAACCGCGATTTAACTAAAACTAGGCATTATGTAGCTTGACAAACTGTGTGTTACGATTTGCTGTCAGATTTGGAGGATAAACACTTAATGTGGGTGAAGAGCTTTGCAGTTATTCATACGATAATCTCCATTGACGAGAAAAAATAATAGCTTTTCTATATTCTGGTGAAAGCATTCTACCACGTCGCCTGCGAAGAAATTGGATTTGGAACATATTTCTCAAAACTGAAAAGTGAATTTATTAATGTTTTACATATAAACATGCATATATAACTAAAGCATATATAATTACGTCAAAATTATCATTCTCACATAATTTGGAGTTTTAAGTCCCTGAATAATAATTTTCATTTTAGTACATATTCTTGGGAATTTTTTTTCTTATACTGGAAAACATCGCATTGCATGACTGTATGACAATATTAACACAATAAACAAGTTTGGACGATGTTGGGGGTCCAAATATACCACGGAATTCCTATCCCGGCCCGTGTCCCTGATGCTTATTTTTAAGTTTAGAGCTGCCTGTATAAAATTGTTTCAATAAAAGTAATTCGATGTAATATTTTTCCCAAGCTGGGACTATTGTGTTATATAAATATGCAGCATAAAATTAATCTGTACACATTTTTAAGGTTGTTATTATTTTTTTAGCTCTGACCCTTGATTTTAGATTCCTTACTGTCCCTCTTGTTAAAATTATACAAAAAATCCCTTTAGATGCAGCCACAGAATTTTTTTCAACTTTTTTTTCATGAAGAAGTAGCTAGAGAGAGAATGGCTAAAATTCTTTGACAGGAAATTTATTGTAGAATTTGAATCAGCATTTAAAAATCAATTTCAAGTTTCGTAGCTTTATTGGTAGCCTTACCGTCCCCAAGATTATTTCCTGCACTTTTCGAGGTAAATGAAGATTTTTTTCCCTAATGTAAACAACTGTTTCTAAAAATCAGTAAACATGGTGTCTATCACTTAGTCTTAACATGATTTGCCTAAAAAAGGGTAGTAATTGTCCTTATCGTCCCTTCCTTTCTGTCCCTTTTTTCCCTTACCGTCCCTTTGTCTTGCTTACCGTCCTTTCTTTAACACCTCTCTAAGACAGTGTTATACTAAAAGTTTGTAATAAAAATACTACATTGTTATAATTTCTTATTTGAATGTTCTGTAGGTTAAAAATTCATTATAAGTATAAATAAAATAAAAAGTTAGAGAGGTAAAACGGTCACGGAAATTAAACTTGCAGTTTTACTTAAACCTCAATTAAATAAAAAAAATCTTCGCTGCTGACCATTTTTTCTTCCTTTTGAATCATTAAGGCATTCGTCTATAAGTTTAAAATGTCATTTTATTAAGTTTAATTTTACCAGATTTTTATTCCTGTAAGTTAAAATTTTGTGAGAATGCCTCATATACGAAACGTTTCCAATATCAACGGAAGCTTTTTTTAAACTTGGTATAATGACAACTGTTAAAAGCCATTTACAGTTTAAAAAATAGTTTTGTATCGTGTTTTTTTTTTTTTTTCAAAAATTTATTTATTTAGTTACTAGTATTATTAATGAACAAAAAGTACCCAGAACAGTTGCATAAAATATCGGAACAGATGTCATATTCGCCCCATATTGGCGCGATTTTTTTCTGTCGCCAATATCATATAGGCAACAGGTACTTAACTTGCGTCAAAGTGTCGTTATTTTGTTTGATGTGGTAACCCGGATTATGTTGTTTATGCTGTTGATGTTTTTGCCAAATTGGCAACCGAAAAAAATCGCGTCAATATGGGGCGAATATGACATCTGCACCAAAATATCATTATAGAACTTTTAACAAATGAAAATTTCAAACTTATTGAAATATAGCGTATATTCAGCATACAATAATGAAATGACACCTTGTTAAAGTCTCAAGTAAGGAAATGGCAGAAGTCGTATAAAAATGGTCACAAAGAAGGTGAAACTAGGCGATAAAATATAGAAAGGCGCACAAAAAATGAAAATTCTCTTACTGAAATGCTCATTAATACTTTTGTGATTTACCGAATATAGCGTTAGTCAATTTTCTTCTTGAAAGACGAACAATTAATGTTATATAGTACTGCGAATTTTTACAGAAGATTAAAACAGCACAACTTTTTAAAGAGCACTTCATTAAGATCGAGTCTTATCCAGAATCTTGAAAATCCTCAAACAGCTTGTGTAACACATCAAAACATTAGATAAACTCCACTGGGAATAATGTTGCCTGGTATCACGCGTAAATCGGGGCTCCATATTATCTGGACACAAGTATTTTAAAGTAATTTTCTTCGCCTTATCTAATAGCAGAAATACCTGCGATTAAATATGGCGAAATAAACTGTAATAAAATAGCGGTGTCCAGAGCATTTCGAGCCCTAATTTACGCAGGACACCTCGCAATACTAATTGGGAAAAAATCTGTACTGTACAACATTTTCCTTATTACCCGAACTTATCATCTAATCATTTATTATCTAGATGTGTTTTGTATCTGCTTTAAAAGAAGAATTATGGGGAGTATATAGTTTTTTTTTTTCTTTTTTCAAATGATAAAATCGAAAGAATTTTTCCAATTCTTTGACAATCAGTTTTATGAACGTCCTAATTCTTTTTATACCGCAATAATACAACAAATTCCCAATACAGAGGAAAAATATAGATGAAGAAACTGCCATACTTTTTAGTAAAAAATTATTTTAAAAATAATCTTGTTTGATTCACCCTGGTATTTTGATAATAAAATTTCTGTGACATTTCTATAAAACATTACAATATGCGTAATTCATTTCATATACCCAGCAAAACTTTTTGAGATTTCATCCTGTTTTCTTGAGAAATTATTTTTAATAAAAGTTTTGATGAACAATTTCTTTTTTATATATCAGAAATTAAACGTAAATTTATGCTCGTATTACCGTACAAGAGAATATTCAATGAATTCAATTGTCAGTTCACCTATTGCAACATGTATTTGAAAAAGAATATGATTGATTCTATCTGTGATTTCTATATAAAAAGTTTAATCAAACCTTCTTTTGTAAAATTAATTTTCATTGTCAAGATATTTAAAGAATAATTTCGCATATTAAAATAGATGTAATACGATTTCTTTGATCTGATTTTAATTTAAACGAAATAATTTAAAAGTTGTTTATTTAAAGATATGACATGATGGTCTTAGAGAAATATAAAATTTATCTCATTTTCTTACAAATTTCATAAATTACATGCTTACACATTTTCATATATCTTTCTTAAACTTTTCTTTTTATCTTTTACCTCCTGCCTATATCACTTGTAGAAACACAGACGGTTTCAAAAACTTTTAATGAGATTATTGTTTAATGCAATGTGGAGCAGTATTACATAAATTACAAACATCAAATTGAAAGAAAAGCCTATTTTAATAAGGGTCAATATAAGGCGGCCGTTTTTTAGTGACACATACAGCGTATATTAGATATGCCAATATACTTTAAAGATTAAATGTACACTTTTGATTACATTCTTCCTTTATGCGATGTCTGGTAATAGTATAAAAGTAGTAAACATCAAATTTATATATAAAAAAATAACAAAAAATGGAAAAGAATACAGAAATAACACGGGCTGTCATCCGTCCGCCAGTGCTACACTTACCAATAAAAATAATGAAAAAATTTCAAACTTCAACTTTAAGTATGCTTCAACACCGATTGGTATTTAAGAAGATGGTCAATGAAGTGCAGATGTTAATAGCCTAATTATTTTGGAATTTACAAGTGTTTTTTCGTCGATATTTTCATTTAGTACGCCGTCCGTGATGTTGTTAAATGTTAAAATTACAAAAAAACAAAATGAAGATTTTTATATAAACGTAGTATACAAATATCGAATAGTAGTATGCAAATAAATTAATCTTCTGTGCGCGCAAAGGAGTGGATAAATACACTAGCTTATTAACGAATTAATAGGAATCAACTGAATTATTTAGTAACAATATTTTCTGAAAGACCTGCATTAGCTAGATTGAATTTCATTTTCATGAATGACGATGAAAATGGGAAATGTAACAGACACATGTCCCGTTATCTGCCAAATACATGTTCGAAAAGCTTTGGGCAGCTTTCACATCAATGACTACTTATACTCATGAATATATATCGTTATCAATTTATAAATCTGGATGTATCTATTAGAAATTTAGATGGAAGTGCTTCTTACAGGCTTGTAGAAATGTTATGTGTTAAAAATAGCAATTTAATGTTTGATTATAAGGCCTGCGATTAAAAAAATACAAGGGAACTGATAGTTAAACTTTATGTATTTTTTGGTGCAAATTAAAAAAAATAATTATGAAAAAATCTATCACGTCACGTTTTCTTGAAAAATTCAATTTTAGTTGGACTTTTATGAAGTTTCTATGGTCCATACGTTCCTCATGGAAGTGGTGTGCCAGCGATTTTGACTCCAATTGAATTGCAAAGTCATCTCTTCAAGGTCTTCAGACTCGGAACATCCAGATGTACAGTCGCGGAAAAAAAGTAAACACACCCTACTAACTTCTCAACAAATTATCGTAGACGAAAGTTACTCGTACTGAACGATTGGAAATAAAGTCTACTTTTAAATCATGTATATAAAATTTGCTTAAGGGCCATCTACATATTAAAACGAATCCAAACTTCATTTTATTCAATGGTAATACCCAATTTTAACGAGATATTTCAAATCTCCGATTCAAAATATACCTAGACACCAAATTTCAAGTCATTTGAGTGATACGTTTTTGAATTATAAACATTCAAAATTTAGTGTTTCTAATGTTAAATTACATTTCCATATTTTTATTTATATCTTCTGAAATTATGCTCCTAATGCGCTAATTTTTTCTGCAGCAATAACACTAATATACCCAAACATAAATACGTTGACTTTGCAATTTTTATAAATTTATGATATGAATTATGAAATTAATATTCGAAAAAATTATGAATTGCAACCTACAATTATTTTGATTGATTTAGATTTATTACGTCCTGCTTTATGGGAATCCAAAATTTCACATTTTTCTTCCGAGTAGTTTTCAAATTATGCTTAAAAAACGGCAAAATGATAGTTTAAGGGGCCGTCTATGATAGATGTTACTAGATATTTTTAAAAATTTCGGATTGCGTACCGTACGTGCCCCGTAAAAGGGAATGAAATCATTCTTCCTTTATCTCTAATTCCGATTTTTCTGCCGCAAACATTTGTTTCTTCTTTTGAAGCCAGGAGGGACGATAAATAGGCCAAATGAAAACAGTTGGCGACTGCAAAGTGAACTGCTCTCCCTCTATTATATTTCATTTAATCGGGGATTCTTCACAAATTTAAGCAGGATAGATTTATGGATTGCAGAACTTTTGTCGATAAGTTTGTAAGAAATATATGACCTGTATTATTATAATTATTTTATAACGATAGCTGATAAATTATGATGCATGGTAAATTATTTATTACAAATACTAATACCAGGGTTTGTACGGGTACATTTATTTTCAAGGCTAAATATGAGTAATTTTTTTTACAGAAAAATAAATCTAGTTTAAATGCGCGAAATTTCGTTTTATTTAAGGAAAGATTTTCTTTAAGAAAATACTGGTACCGAAGAATTTCTTAGTCTGGAAATTCAAGGACCCGTACGAACAATGAATACATCAATACTTATAAATAAAAAAAGTTTTTTTATAATTACTTGAATACTAATGTGTATAAATTTAACTGAAGAATATGATTGTTTTTTTTTACAATATCATTGTTACAATTTTGTTTCAACATTATTGTTTCAATTTTAATAAAGAAAAATAGTCTTGAACAGTTCGAACATTTTAAAAGCGTTAAAATTTTTATTTTTCATGCTGTTTGATGCCGAGTAATTAAAAAAAAAGATTCATAATCTATTATAGTTGTTCATCAGGAGTGAAAACAGCCAAAAAGGAAAAATAGAAAAAAATATCTGGCTATTTTTATTTCCTTTTAAATTAGTGATGTATATAAATAATTAATAATAATAAAAAAAAAACTACAAATAGAATAAAACAATAATCTGTATTATCAACTCATTAATTTATAAGTACTGATTTGTGTATTCACGAGATATTTGCGAGTTATTTTATTTATATTAAACACTTTTTTTAAAAATTCAAAACAATATTTTGTTTGCAGTTACAGAAGTACTTTTCGTATTACCACGTTTATACTTTTTAGCGCACATGACTGCCACGGGCGACTATTTTTTAATTCTATTTTGCACCACTTTTTCAAAACAAATTATATATATATATATACGCTTTGACAACATTTGCAAGAAAAATATACTACAAAATGTATTTTTTTAAAAATAGTGGTGCGAACAGAATATAAAAATAGTCGCCTGTGGACGTCTGTGGCAGCCCTGCTGTCAAAGCCTGAGAGCTAATGTGTCCACAGGCTCTGTATTAGAGATGAGATTTCCGCATTTTTGCACACCAATATATTCTTAAGGAAAATGTTGTTTTGTTAAATCGCAAAAATGTTCAGATTAAAGAAAATATCATTTTCTCTAACAAAATACCGGTGTGCAAAACCGCGGAAATCTCATCCCTGCTCTGTATGTACGTAACGCGATAATTCTTGATAGCAATATCCAATTTGCTTCAAATTTTGTAAATAGGTTCATTTTCATAAGGCGTCCCAGATTAATTTTAGGGGTTCATTGGTTAAGTATAAAGGTTTAACCTTAATTTAGAACGCCCCCCCCCCCTTTTAATTTAGATAAACGGGTTTTTCATGCAGAATTATCAGATTCGCTTCAAATAATTTGGTATACCAGTTTATTCTGATAAGGGGCTTCCCTGATTAGATTTGAATGTTCATTGGTTAAGTATGAAGGAGGGAACGGAGGTCTAATCCCCCCTTAATTTAGATAAATGGGTTTTTCATGCAGATTTATTCGATTTACTTCAAATTTGGTATACTGGTTAATTTTAATAAGACGCTTCCCTGATTAGATTTGGAAATTCATTGGTCAAGTATAGAGGTGTGTGTGTGTGTGTGGGGGGGGGGGGTAATCACTCCCTGA
Source organism: Maratus speciosus (assembly GCA_963932465.1). Taxonomy (NCBI): domain Eukaryota; kingdom Metazoa; phylum Arthropoda; class Arachnida; order Araneae; family Salticidae; genus Maratus; species Maratus speciosus. Next base: position 370,757,979 of record OZ010790.1, on the reverse strand, counting down.
ATTCAGCTAAATGTTTTTTTTTTCTTTTTGTCGATTTCTTTATTTTTTGAGGGGCATTATTCTTTGAAATAAGAGTGTAATATATAATTAGTGTCAATAGCCTGTGTCAATGCCATCAGTTTGACTGGTCACTTTTCTTTTCTCATAAGCATTCAATGTTCATTTTAAACTCGTGGTATCAGAGTATTGCAAAAGATTTCCCCGAATACATTTTTTTTTAAATTATTACGTTAGATTTAAATTTCTTAATAATATTCTGTTAGTGTTGCAAATTGTTTCATAACCTATGCGTGATACATAATTTTTCGTTTTTGTTACTTTTATATTTGCCCTCATGCTATCAAAGTCTGAGAGATAATGTGCCCGAAGGTTCTGCATGTATGTAACGCGATAACACTTGATAGAAATATCGGATTTGCTTCAAATTTTGGATATAGGTTCATCTGATAAGGCGCTTTCCTGATTAGTTTTGGGAGTTCATTGGTTAAGTGTAAAGGGGGAAAACGGTGGACTAATCACCCCCCCCCCCTTAATTTAGAAAAAAACGAGTTTTTCATGCAGAATTATCCGATTTTCTTCAAATAATTTGTTATGCCAGTTAATTCTGATAAAGCGCTTCCCTGAATAGATTTGGAGGTTGATTTGTTAAGTATATAAAGGGGAGGGGGGGTGGGGTAGAAATGGAGGAGCTAATGGCACCCTTAATTTACTTTCTTTTTCTTTCTTTCTTTTTTTCCCAGTGTGGTTGCACCTTACTATTTATTTTTACCCCTTTTATGAACCCTAAATTAATATTAAACAGTTTTGTACTTTTTTTCTTTATTAAGTTAAAATATCCTTTTTAAAAAGAAAGAGATGACTTTTCATTATCTAGTAATGAGAGGGGGCAGAGGCCAAAGTTACTAACAGAAATAGTATAAAATATTCTTTTTAAATTGTTAGCGAAGAGATTTTTTTTTTCTAAATGTTTCCATTTTTTAAGTGAGTGGCGACTCTCGCACATTTTCACTGGTGGGACGCATAATACGATTTGTGTAGTAGAAGTCTGTAAACAAACAAACAAACAAAAGAAAAATAGGAATCTTATAATACTTTCGACTATGGATGCGCATATTAGGGGAGACCGGGCTAGTAGGCGCACTTTTTAGTTATTGATTTTTATTAATTTTTTGTTTAAGTTTTTTATGAAACTTTGACTTTACTTTTAAAGAACAGGCATTGAGCTATAAATACCCGGAGTTTTGAGTTTATAGCTTTTAGAGTTTATATTTAGCGGAAGCCTAAATAAAAGGCAAATTGTGCGTCAACCTACCCCGTCACGGAGCAAGTTGCCTATACCTATGGGGTAAGTTGGCACACGCTTTATAAAAATTTAAATAAAACTCAAATAAGACACGCAGTTAAGAGAAATCAATTTCATTAATACCAGTAAGTTTAAACAAAGGCGTTATCGCCGTACATTGTAAATTCTAAATTACACAGACATAAAAATAATGAATAAAACACTAACATTGTGTAACTTCTATCTTACTCGATATCATCATCAGGGTTACAGTTATCACAAATAAAAAATCGAGTGTCTCCGTTTGGGCAAGACTCGTGTGCCCAAAATCTTGCATTGCAGCCAATTTCTCGGTGTTTGCTGTTTTTCATGCTACCAGCACACACCAGACATCGAGCCAACTTGCCCCGTGTTCAATGCGCCTACTAACCCCATAATGAATTTCTTCACAAAAGGGACATGCAACCATCTAAGCATATATAATCCAAGTAAATCACATATGGGGTAGGTACAGTTAATCAACAGTACAATAATACAGTAACAGTAGGTACAATTCACCGGTTCGGAACCAGTTTCAGATAAGGAAAGAATGTTACTTTGAAATTCTCAGTACACAGACCATGCAATATATAATATAGTAAGACAAAATAATATAGGACCATAGTTCTAATAGCAGATGTTTCTCAGAACCTGACAACACGGGTGACGTATAAAGAGAGCCGCTCAATGCAAACTAATCGCGAATCTCACAGTAATTATGCGATTAAATCTAATTAAATTAGTCTGTTTTTAACAGTTTGACGTCTATTGCTTTTATACCTACTACTACTGCGTATTGCATTACACAAATATATCACTAAAAGTTATCTAGGCTTTAAAAGCCGATGGCGAATAGAGTACGCTGCCCGTATGTTTATGTATGTCCAAACTGCCCGTGTCTTTAAGGGATAATATCTCTGGTAGTTACCAAAATATCTTTCGAAAATCATTATCAACAATCATTTTATACTTCTGTGACGATAGTTAACTCCAGCGCTCCTCAACTCGTTTGCTGAACGCCCGTAAATTGAAATTTGTGTGTAATGGAAAAATGCGATTTTCTCAAAAACTATGTGATTTATTGAAATCGCTGTAGTTTTCTTGCAAGTTTTAAATTGACTTTTACCACCCCTATTTTTTTCGTAATTTTAGTTTCAGTAGATTCGGAAATATAGGGGAAATATTTTTACTAATACCTTTTAAAAAATAGCAGATAACAACTTTTGAATTAATTTTCCAAGAACTGCAACTGTAATTACATTTAAAAAACCCTGTTTTCACACATTTTTTCTTTAATTCAACAATGAATTGACCTTTACAGCAATACTTATCTACATGAAATTCGATTCTTGCTCCTATATATTTTAACATTACATAATTTTAACAAATGTGCATCGAATTTGCAAGATTTTAACACTTCGATGACATGCACTTCAAGAAATATTCATAATTAAACAAAACAATAATTTTTTATCTTATCAATAACTGAAAAATTCACATTTAAAAAAATATTTTCGTGATTGTACATATAAAAATAAGAATTTACAAACCAATTTCCATAATTTTATCACATTCCAACTTAATTTTTACACACAAAACATTGATTGTGCATATAAAAACAAGAGTTTACAAATCAATTTCCATAATTTCATCACATTCGAACTTGATTTTTATGCGCAAAACATTTTTAAATCAAATTCTATACTTTATGTTTCAGTGAAATTTGTACTAATCAAGGTTATTCTGCTCATATTATTAATCAAATTCTCATATGTTTCACCTTGCACTTCAGAGCTTTTTGAATTACCGGTCATCAAGTTGTTTAAAATATAAATACTATTTTTATAGTTTTAATGGTATATAGTGTACTTGACTAGACTGAGTTATTCTATCCATATAATTAATCAAATTATCATATGTTTAATCTTACACTATGAAGATTTCTGAATTTTCATCCATTAAGTTTCTTAAAATATTAATACTATATTTATAGCTCTAATGATGCATAGCATACATGAATAAAATCTTTAATTTTAACATTTCATATTTCAAAACCAAACTATATGAATTTTTACTACAACGCTTATCAACATCACAGAATGCTTCAGAATTTATGCTTCACACTTTTCTAATAATTATGAGATATGTATTCCTCAAAAATATTACTATCATACACTGTAAAAAAAAATCTGTAATCCTACAAAACTAGTTTTTGTAAAACTACAGAAATCTGTATGTTTACTAGAATTGTATCTGTAACCGGGTAAAATATTTACCACTCGCATAGTACAAATACATGAAATATCTTAGTTGCACCTGTCAGCCAATGAGAAAGGACTTCAATGATGACGTAATGACTGTTCACGCAGCCACAGAGGTGTTCAAGGCATCCATCTTGATTATGATTTCAAATTAGGATGCAAGTAAATATTTCTTCTGTATGAGTTAAATTTTGTTATATTTCCATTCCTTTAATTATAAAATTGTTTCTTCAAATTATGTTTCTACATTGTTCAAGGACAATAGAAAGTATTTCATTTTGTATTCTGTAAACAGAAATATTGTTTTTGTGTCAAACAAAGTTCTTTTTCTTATTTTTGTAAAAGGTGTCCCATTCCTCCATACTCTCTCCTATGCTTTTAACTCTGAATATTGGGCACTTCTCTATCTATACACACGTATCATGGGTTTGGGTATGTGTTTTAAAACTATCAGAAATATTATACATGTGTTTGCGTGTATATGAAAAATGAAATGTTGGTAATATTTTTCCTATTCCTAGAGAAGAAAAAATCGTTCTTAACTGTGCCTTAAATAAAAAGAATTTATCACATTTTTTATATACTTTTTATTTCTTAACCTTTAACTGATGTTACCGGTCTCTCAAACCGCAGCTTTTTTTTAATTTTTATAGTTTTGCAATTTTTTATATACTTGCAATTTTCAGTTTAACTACAAACACTACCGAAATTTTGTTCCGTTGTGAACTTTAGTAGCATCACCAGACACTTTTGAATAGGTGAATTTTAATTATAACAGTCCTATACAAAAAGTTTAGTACAAAAACACCATCCTATGAGTTAATCGTGCCTTTTATTCATCTTTCAATAAAGCGGTCTCACAGACAACTTCACACTAGTTGACTTCACACTAGTGGTGACAATTTCTGTGACATCAGTTAAAGGTTAAGGAGTAAATTTAATAATAACTCATTCATATTGAAATATGTATTTGTTTTATCTGAAAAATTGTTCTGCTAAAACTTTTTGTGAAAATCTTAGACTTGCAAAAAACCTAAATATAAACATTTGCATTTTAATTTTACCTGAGTTTCTGAGCGATAAAATGCCACGTTTTTACTTTCTCATGCAAAGAGAGATATAGGGTAGGTAGGGGTAAAGATACGAGCGGGGCAAAAATACGCACCGGCTGATTTCATATGAAGTTACATTTCGGCTCTCTTGGCCAATAGGTGGCAGTTTTGTTTCAAGTGTACTAGTCATTTGTTTAAACCTTTGATAAAAGTAGCAATTTGTGCTAAGAAAATGAGGTAAGTTTAAATTTTCGAATTTTGATCTAATATTTTTAAAATTTCACTTTATTCTTTAGCTAACAGTACCTGGATTTTTACGAATCCAAAATTTTAGTGGAGATCGAAAGATTTTTAGCTTCTAAATGCCGCAGTTTACCTCCATCACATTTGTTTATACTTATCCGTAGCCGGTTAAGCAAAATACTGCAGAATAGGGTAAAAGTACGCATCCTTCTTGGGACAAAGATACGCACATGTTTAAGATACGGGACTTTGCCCTATCGTTTTAGCTAGATGCAAAGCTTTCCACAATTTCTAAATTTGTATTATATAAAATATAATAGCTACTTAACTAATATAAGTTAGTAAACTACATTTTCCTTTTTCTAGTTAAGTTTTTTTAAATATAGAACGTAGGTATCTACCTACCTACTTTTAAAAATCAATATTGTTTCATGAATCGCTTTTGTTTTAAACATTAATCCTTAACTCCTGTTAACGGTCTCACCGACCGCTGCAATATTCAGTTTTCACAGTTTAACTTGTAACTTTCAATTTAAGTAGTTATGTTAGTTTAATTTTGATTCGTTTGGTAAATTAGAAGTATAGCTGAAGACTTCTGAATGCGGTAAATTTTACTATAATAGCCCTTTGCATAAAGTTTAGCACAGAAACCGCCTCTTATGAGTCAGTCAACCATTTTATTCAATCAACGATTAAGCGGTCTCGGAGACCGTTTACAGTATTTATGAAACAATTTTTTTCACAACAGTTAAAGGTTAACTGCTATTTGCGATCTCGCAGACCGCTGTTTTTTTTTTTCATGGTCTAGTTTAGAATTTTCAGTTTAAATACTATCGAAATTTACTAATACTTTTACATTACTCATTCATTTTAGTGAAAATGAGGCAAAATCCGGCCATAATGGGCAAAAATGCGCACTGCGTATCTTTGCCTCATCACTGCGTACTTTTAGCCCAACCATTGGGGCAAAGATACGCACAGCAATGTTTTTTTTTTTTTTTTTAAATTACAATTTCTCACGGAATTATAACTTGACAGAGTGTCGTTACATAGTGGAACGTGCCTAAGGTTTTAATACAACATTTCAATCAGTCGTCATATAAGTTTAGATCAATGTGTTCATTAAAAATCAAAATTAATGATAAGTGCGTAACTTTAGCCCCCACCTATCGTACATACCTTAGGTGTGTCATGTGATTGTTGTGAGCCATGTGGACAACTTGTCACCAAGCGCCATTGAGATCAACCATGATGGTGAATATCGATGGCGCTTTTTAACAAGCTGTCCTCACTTCAAATACTTGTGGGCATGATACCCACATATGTTTGGATATTAAAGTATATACATTTGTCCATTTTCCTACATAAAACATAAATTGTTATTAGAGATGTAATTGTAGATTACATTTCATAATATGAATAAAACACGATTTCCTTTCCTTTTATTTCGGGTTAGGGTTGAAATAAGTCTGGGTTGAGTTGCAGGTTGCCGAAAATTATTTTGGCTGATTCTGGTCAGGTTGCGGATCGAGGAAATATTTTTGAAGGGTTCGGGTCGAGTTGCGGGTTGACTTAAGTATAATATTCGGTTTTGTGTCTTTTACAACTTGACCCGTGCAGGACTACTCTGTAGTCGGAAAATTTTCAATATATCAGGATTCGTACGGTCCTTAAAAGTACTTGCATTTTTCAAAAAAGGATTTTTTTTTGTGCTTGAAAGTACTTATTTTCATACAAAAAATTTTTTAAAGTCTTTAAAAGTGCTGTACTGTCATATTATTTCTTAATCGGTGGTGGAACTCTTCTGCATTTCTTTTCACTTCTTATTTAAAAAATAAAGATAAAACCTCCATTGCTAACCTTTCTTCTGAAATTTCACCTCCCCTTTTTACTCCTTTCTGCACAATACCAAAGTTTAAACTGTTTAAAACTTTTTTTTTATCCTTTAACTCATGTTACCGGTCTCACAGACTACTGCTTTTTTCAATTTTCATAGTTTAACTTGCAAATTTCAGTTTCTCTACAAACACTACTGAAATTTTGTTTCGTTTGAAACTTTAGTACTAACACCAGAGACTTTTGAATAGGTGAATTTTAATTATAACACTCCTGTACATAAAGTTTAGTACAAAAACAACATCCTATGAGTTTATCGCGGCTTTTATTCATCTTTCGTTGGAGCGGTCTCACAGACCGCTTCACACTAGTTATGTGACAATTTCTTTGACATCAGTTACATGTTTAAAAAAAAAATTGCTCTACTGTATTTGTTACTTTAAGTGAATAAATAATCAGTCCAAAATTTCATTAACTATTCATTCCATCATATCCATTTCATTAAAATTTTATCTGAATTTCACCTTCAAAATTTCGTTTCCCCGTTTTCTTCACCTCTCACAGTAATAATACTTAAAGTTTCAAAACTCTTTAAAACTGCTTAAATTAAAAAATATATATATATACATATATATCTGTTCTGTGTCATTTTATTGTCACAATAAATAATCAAGATTTTTCTTCCCACTCGAAATTGGCATTCCCCCCCCCCCCCCGAAAAAAAAACCAGAATTTTAAAGTCTTTAAAACTCTTTATAGACCAGTGGTAGGGAAGGAAAAAAGGGCCGCATTTGGAATTAATTAGGGGAAGCTGGAAATTGTTTTAATCCCTTTACTTTAAGTCTAGAATGAATGTACTAAGTTTTCCCCCTCTTACTAGGTGAGTGGTTGAAGATATGTACAGATTTATAGTCAAAAAACACATTTATATTAATTACCATAACACTATCTAAAAAAAATAACTCTATTAAAAACATTGTCAATACAGATGTTGTAGAGGTTAAAATTATGATTGAAAGGTGTACTTAATATTTTTGTTGAATTTTTACAATTATATTGCAAAGTTTTGCCTAATTCGTTAATCAAGTGATTGAAGCCAGACAAGACGAGGTTATCAGTTCACCCTGTTTCTAACTTATAGGGGAGATGGGGGCACATGTGAACAGGGGGCAGATGTGAACATCGCAATTTTTCAATAGTTATTGTAAGTTTTTTTTATTTGAAAAAAATTACTCAAGATGACAACACCTGTAGACATACGGTAAAAAATTTTTGAAGCTTTTTGACCTCTTATTTGTCCTCTGTAGCCAAAACACTGTTTTTAGATCTCAAAAGTAAAATCTTTGTTCCGAGTTCATAAGCGTTTAACTTTATTTATTTATTCATTTATTTGAATTTGAGTGTTTTAACATGCACTATGAATACTAATAAATATTTTTAATACAGTTCTTTTTCTTCTAAATTTGAGAAATGTTAATAATTTATCAATTTAACAGAAGCAGCAATGTGGGGCACTTGTGAACAGACAAGTTGGGGCAGATATGAACAGTACTTAAGTGCCCCAATAATCATTCTGTGATTCTGTTCCTTTCAGTTAACTTAATGATAAATAATGTCAGTTCCATTACCTATAATTTTCCTGAAATAGGAGATATTTTCCTCACACAAAGTTGATTTTGCATTGAAACTTCATCAAACACATCTTTCAGCAAATACATAAAGAGCAACAAGCTCGTTTACATTCAATTGTACTTTAAATATATTCAATGTTTTCTAAAATCCAATAAGTGTTATATATTATTTTACTAAACAGTTTACAGCAATATTTTTTATGCATTTGTTAATACAAAAGTATTACCCTGAAAAACTTTGCAAATATTTGTATTACATTTGTTCTAAACTTGCAATGATGGCTTACTTCCATATCTAAAACAGTTATGTATATGACGCTTTGAATGGAGATACATATGAGTAATATTTTAAGAAAGTAAAATTTTTAAACTGATAACTACCGTAAAATCCCTATTGTAACCCCTCCCTCTTTCAAAAGGAAAAGAAGTTAGGTGAGGGGGGGGGGGGGTTATAGTCGAGATTTTTTTCAGATCATTAAAAACCCCTTCTTTATCTATAATTTACAAGTAAATAAGGTAAATAAAGCAGTGGGAATCTTTCGTATTTCGGCAGATTTGAGATAAATAGTATGTAAACGCCCCCTCCCCCAAAATTTCCCCAAACAAAAACCCCTAAGCAAAATTTAAGTTTTAATTTCTTTTTTAAAATTGCTTCTTTATTTTTTTATTTTATTTCAGCATGACTTAATGAATCATCTAAGCCTCCACCCCAAAATCTACTTATTTTCATTTTATAATCTTTTGCTTAAACATATCACCCAGATACTAGAGAAATATATATATATATACTTTTTTATGGCGAATTTCACAGGTAATTAACTAATCATTACGATGACAAATGAATAACAGAATAAAAAGCATGTCAAAGGATATTTTTCCTTAAGTTCACATGTGCCCCACGTGTGTTCACAACTACCCCGCTGATGGGGCACATGTGAACAATTTTTCGAATTTATAAAACTATTAAAAAATGTAAGAAGAACTATACAGGTGATTTTTTAAAAATTACCATGCATAAAAGAAAGTTCTATTTACTATATTGAGTAGGTTTTGTTTATAGAAATTAGTCCAGTCATGAGAAAAACCTATATTTATGCGAACTGTTCACATGTGCCCCCATCTCCCCTATATATATTTTAATTTATTGAGGTACTATTTGAGGATTTTAATTATTTTAGGCTTTATTTTGGATATTTTCAGAGTTATGGCTTAAACTCTTGATTACGGATTATAGCCCAGTGGTAGGAAATGAAAAAAAAGGCCGAATTCGGAATTAAATACGGGAAAGCTGGAAATTGTTTTAATCCCTTCAACATAGGTCAGAAATAAACGTACTAAGTTTTCCCGCCCTACTAGGTGCGGCTTTGTCGCTACGAACAAATAGATAACTTAAAAAGTGCATTATTTCATGATTTTTAGCATATTTCAAAAATGATTTGTAAATGATGGGAAATATTGTTTATGATCTCTGATATTGTATTTGAATTATGCGTCGTATTTAATTTGACATATATAGCGAATAACAGTGCGTATGAAACACATTTAAGGAGGTCGAAAATAGTGGGGAGGAGCGAGGGAACAAATGAGTGTGCAGGATTCTTGTCGCTAGAGGAATTATAGGTCAACCAATAGCACGATTTTAAACTTCGATATTTAATGAAAAGGACTAAGATGGTTTTAATAAAAATTACTTTTGACTAGTATACGAGCATCTTAAGTTAAATTCATAAAATTTTAAAACCTTCGGAATATTGAAAAAAAAGTATTATAATCTTTACGTATTTTTTTTTTTTTTTTTTAACTAAGGTTTAAGTTTGACGATATCAGTTGGGAAATGGTATGAAAACGGCTGTCAATTATGTACCTCTTTCTCGATAACTACTAAATTATAATCCTCAAACTATACAAAATAAAGCATTAACATAATTACAGAAACATCTCGAGGGCCTCAACAACTTAAAGAAAATGCATGTATGTAATAAATGGAGGCAGGGCGGATTGATAACTCTGTCTCTCTCTTGATTAGCGGTTAAGACAAAATTTACAAATAGAATTGCGACCTTAATGTTCAGCAAAAATATTAATATGGGTACTCATTTTATTCAGAATTTCAAGTTCTACGACATTTGTATTGACAATGTTTTTGAAAGAATTGTTCTGAGATATTGTTAAGATAATTTTAAAAAAGTGTTTTTCGAATATAAATATGTACATATTTTCTAATGTTCACCTAGTACGTGGGATAAAACTTAGTACTTTCATTTTAGACCTAAACGGAAGGGATTAAAACAATTTCCAGTTTCCCACCCACATAATTGTGAGTTACATCCCCCGATCACGGGTCTTTGAAATAGAATTGTGACAATGTTCAACAAAAATGTTAAATGTAGTTCTCATTTTACTCTGAATTTTAAGCTGACGACGAGCTGAACACGGAAATTGCAAAACCTAAATTTCATTCCAGATTTCAAAGTGCTGCCATTTGCAAAATGACGTCAGCGTTACGCACAGATATATTTGTTTTTTATAATATAGATAGATATAGATTTTATTTTCATATCAAAATCTTGGTGGGGGTTTTTTCTTTTCAAACTAATTTTTTCACCCTTAAATCCATTTATATCTGAATCAAATGAATACTCGATAATTTCAAAGCTACTGTATAACATCGTGTATTTTAAAATAATATATCCGTAATGTGAGTCGTACAGTAAAATGTGCAGAAAAACAGAAAAGTGACTTCGGACAATGAATTTTTTTTAAGATTAATTTTGTATTTTTTTAAAATGTATTGCAGTATTTCAAACAGAATTGAAAGTATATGCTTTTTGGTATTGTTATTATTATTTGGTATTAATATTCTGCATAATTTGATTTTTGGAGTCTTATGTGTAATTTTGAAATATGCCTGGAAAGGGAGGTGGGGGAGGGACAAGGTTCTTCCAGTATTTTAAATTCTTAAAGTTTGCCGTTATCATCCAAACTCTTTGAAATTTTTAGATGTTAAAAACATAATGTTTTCGTATCCCGGGTGAAAAAAAATTAATATTTAGTGGGGAAAATGCTGGTAAGATTTTTACCACGATGTAACTGAGGTTTTTGCTAATTTTGACGAAGTTTTTACACATTTTATTTAGTAAAAAATATTTATATTTGTCCGAATGTTTCGAAATTTTCGTAAGTAAATGTAAATATGGCCTGTTGAGTTGCTCTAAAAAAGATTGTGTTAAAATACGGACGTTTAGTTAGTTTTATGGTAGAAAAAATATAGTCTTTGTGAGGGGCGAAGTGACCTACGCTCACCAATGTATTTCAAAGAGTTAAAACTCATGTTTTTAAAAATCAATTGCATCATCAGTTAGAAGATTTTAACTTTTAGAGCATATATGTATATTTGCCGATACTTCTAAAATATCATCCTGGAATAAATTGCTACAAGTTTTCGGAAAACCTTTTTTCACCTTTTTTTCAAAAGTTTAAATTCTAGGTGGGGAGAATATCGTAAATTTAATATCGGAATGTATCAACGTGTTAATATTGGTGATATATCGCGATAACTACCGTAATGTGTATGCGAATAGAAAAATTGCTTATTTTAAAAGATAAATGGCATGTTACCAAAAATTTTAGTAGAAACAGATGTAGAAAGGAGCTAATGAATGTTTCATGCTATTTTCTTCTACAGCATCCTTTAAATAAATATATATATAGTGAAGGTGGGGAAAAATTGGGTACCATATAAGTTTGTTAGTCTCAAATGCTGTGAAATTGGAAAACAAACTTTGAACACTGTTTTTAATGTAAAATGAATACTTGGCTATAATTAAACATTCTTTTCAAACAATATATATAATTGTTTATTTAAAAAAGTAGCTTTTTTCAAACATATGCAAAAATCCGATTTTACCTCGCTGGTTGGGTAAAACATATCCATTTAAAACTACTGGAAAACTCATTTTGGTCTAAAAGGTCTTGCTTAATGTAGTAAAAAATAAATTTTTATTATTTTTAAAAAAACGAAATTGCACATGTGTTCTTCCATGTGTAGAAAAATAATTCGTTGGAAAATTTTCTACCTTGTATAGGCCTGCTTACTTTACACTGTACGTTTAAGAGTTTTCTTTTAGCTTCAAAAATCACAGATGAATTTGTCATCATATTTTTCTGCAATACTACATGCTTCGTGTGCCTATCCGTGGCATTTCAAACATCGTATTTGGATTTAGAATTTGAGTAAAGTTCATAGCAAAACATACAGGTTTCATTATCCTCTTCTTCTGAAGATGTTTCCGCAATCTTTTTTGGTTTCTTTCTTTTTTTTTTTTTTTTTTTTTTTTTTTTTCCTTTTAAAGAAACTTCTTTTTTCGTCTTGCAGTTTGGTTTTTTCTCCTTAATATCTGTTTCGACCTGTAATTTATAGGGAGAAGAAATCAAAAGTTTTTCCCTTTCTTTTCTCAATTCTAAAGCCTTCCTTAGAAGGGGATAATAATATTTTAGGCGAAATTGGAAATACAAATTGCTGGGCTATATAGTCTGAAGATGTCGAATAGATAATTTTACTAATGTATTTTGTAGATGTAAAATTTTGAATGAGTGATGACGTCTGTGACTGTGATGTTAACTGCTACATCTGGAAGCAGCTCGACGTGAAAGACGCTGGATGTTGTCAACTCGTTTATGTTCGGAAGGTTGAGCTCCATTATCCTGTGATGTTTCAGAAATATTTATTTCTGCAGCTATGCAAACCTGTGGCTGCATAGACCTAGGTGTGTTATCATGACTTTCATGGGTTTCTCTCTCACTTCCGAAGGAGCAAAAAGATGGTCTGGAAAAACATTGTTGTAGGGAAAACTCCCTGTTTTCTCGAACCTTCTGATTGCAGTATTTACAATTGCTGCTCTCGAAAATGAAGTTTTAAATAATTTTCCAATTTGGTAAATTGTTACAGATCGCGTAGAGTTGGAAAATAACCACTTCTTCACCTCTTGTTCTTGGTATGAGCTTAGAGATGCATGAATGACACATGAAGGGGTTGAAATCAATGCGTTGCGTAAGGAAAGAATCGTATATAAATACATTGCTTTCTCTTACTAGATTAACAGGATTCTTTTATATGAATTGAACACCTGTTAAGGATTTAAAGAACGGGCTTTTCAGGACAAGGATTGGAAAAATCTATACATTTTTAAACCAAATAAAATAAAGACCTAATTTCGTAATCCATCCACTCCTATTATATACAGCAAATGAGTCTGGGAAAATTTCATTCATCAAGAGGTTTTTTTCTTGCCTGTTTAATATTTGATAAAAAAAATCCTGTTATAGATTATATAGCCTAGTTATATAGGATTGAGATTTTATGGATTATTTGTCAATTTGGGCAGATTATTTTATTTAGAGAAACAAGTCACGAAATATATTTGCATTTTAAGTGGACCTATAACGCAAGTTATTACACCTCAGATTAGAAAGTTATTAAAATGTAATAAGCATAATATAAAATTATGCCTTAATTAGTACCATTATTTTGTTCATTAATAATTGCAAATTATTTAATTTCATAAATGTAAATTAAAAATTAGACCCACTTTTTAATATAAAACAAAATCAAAATTAGTTTTTTTCATTATAACTAGATAGATTTAGAATTATATTATAACTTAACAGCATTAAGAATGCAATTTAAAATTCCATGCTAATTTATTAACTATACTAAAAAACATTCTATGAGTGTCGGATAAAATCGGGAATAACCAGTTTTGACCCACCCTTAAGTACCCGGTTTTACCCCAACATGACAGAGTTTAAAATATGGCGTCACTACTCTTAATCCTATAAGCAAAAGATCAGTAAAAATTTTTAAATATTATCAGGAAAGGGAAAAATTAGATGTAGTACTCAGGAATATTAAATATGCTGAAAAATAGTGGTTATACGCGTAAAATCTAGAATCAAATAAAACAATTTTTTAAGAGTAATTGAATCTAATTCCTTCACACTAAAAAAAACGCACACAGTAACGTTTCAATCAGCTATAAATGCCATAATGGTTACCGACAAGTAATTCCTCGTGTTGGCTGATAGACAGAAGTACAACTGAAGGAGGGATCTGCGCTACCCGGCTTAACCCACCTACCCTGTTTTTTACAACTCGCCCATATATATATATATACACACACACATACAAAATAAAAATATTTTTTTTAAACAAGAACGTAAAATAATCAAGCTTCAACGACAGATTATAATTTTCCAACACATTCAGAATTATGTAAAAAAAAAAAATCAACGTTTAATAAAGTTAAATATGATAGCTAAAAAAGCAAATTACAAAACACGTAACACATTTGAAAATTAAAGTTCAGCAATTATTATCAGTCATCAGAAAAATATCCGAATTCCTTTGTGCAACGCTATATATGATCTATAGATTTGAATATATACCAAATAGTATGCTAAACATTAGTTCATTTAAGAAACGCATTTTCACAGCTGAAAATTCCCCTTCAACATATTTCGTCAATAAACGGAAATGTATACATCTTTTTTGCAGCCCTGTATATGATTTACAGATTTTATACATACGAAGTAACTAAATTAGTTAAATTAAAAAAAAAACTCGTACCACAACAGATAACGAACTTCCAGCAATTATTGCTTATTTATACAGTACTATAAGCGAATCCTTTTGTTTCAACCCATAAATAAACGATTAAATTAATGCTATGCTCATCATGTTCTATAGTAAGCATCTTTTTGTACATTTCAGTGATGTGTATCAATTTCTATATGTTTGAAATAGTGTAATATCATTCCAATATACTTCAAATGATTTTTCCCTACAGACCATTGAAAAAGACCATAAAAAATCATTGATGAAAATCATAATTTTTCTAAAAAAAAATCAGTTGATTAAAATAATGATTTAATCGTTGATTAAAATCGTTAATACCCTATTGCAGCCAAATGGCAAGCATTAGTTTTTGTTAATCACGATTGATTGACGATTTTTTTCCCTCAACCAACTGACGCTTTTTGCAATATTTTTCCACATTTGATTTAAGAATTTCACAATATTTTCCTTCTACCTAACAAACGGAGAATTTTGCAGCTTTTTCTTACAAATTTTCTTTGCAGTTATCCAAAATTTTCAGCCTAATAAAATATAAAATTATAACTAAAAATTAAATAAACAGCACATAAAGAAAAACTATAAAATTATTAATTTAGATATTTTAATTCCAATATTTCAATTGACTAAGGTTTAATGCAGTTTTATTTATTTTTTAAAATAAAATTCTGTGATTTGTGTTTGGTTGCCGTTTTCCCTGAGACGGGAAAATTTAAGTTTACCTGTGACCGTGTAAGAGAGGGGAAGGGGGGGGGGGTTACTGTTCCTGCTGACCACTAAAATTTTCAAATTAGTGGTCCGAATGAATTTTTGGTGTTCTCGGACCAGCGGACCACCAATTCAATGATTTCGAACACTGATTGATTTTTTAAATGCTGAAGATTTCCTTGTAAAAGAGATTTGAATTGATATACTGTTTAATTTTTGGATTAATTCCCCTGTGTAAAATTTGATTATTGTTATGTCTGCACAAGAAATATTTTATCTCTTAAAATATTTACTCTTTCATTTAAAATAGGTGGCTAACTTAACCTGATGCTTGGATCTATTCCTGACTTGAAATCCTGATTCAGAACATACTAAGCTTCAAGAATTCTTTATATTTGATGACCTGAATAGTCAGAGAGGGTGCAGCACCCTCCTAAAACTGTCTGAGAGAAACTCTATGTAAAATGATATTATATTACAGTAAATATTAGTCTGACATACTATACATATAATTTAATGATTATATAATTTGTATTTTCAATAAATGGAGCGGCATACCGCAAACCAACTTAAATGTGTTTCTATTTAATAGTGTCTGTAACCATTTCTTTTTCAGCTATTGCAAGGCTGCTGCTGGTGAATATTTTCCTTTTTTACGAGTACTGTTAAAAAATAAATAAATCGTCGTCATAGATTATCATTTAGGAATATTGAAAAAATACTTATATATGTAAGAATAATTAGTCGCTTGGTGGCGACACTGCTGTTATTAAATTAACCCTTCAAAGTAAATATTTAATATACTATAGAAATACATTGTGTATTTTAAAAAAGCTTTAAAGTTTAAAGTAATATTTTGTATTAGCTGTTATTAGAGGTTAAATGGATTCTGCTACTTATAGCTGCCTTTTTGATGCTGATTATTTCATTGTTGACGCATATACTTTGATTATGTATTCGTTATGTTTGTGCTTTATTTATTCAAATGTGTTATATTCATTATTGAATGTTAAACAGAAACAAATACTAAACTTTTTTTGTTGTTGTTTTATATTCAAATCAATTAATTTTGCATAATTGAGCTGTGTTGCAATATAAATTTTAAAAATATTTCTATTTTATTTTTTGTTTTGTGAAAAGAAGGTAAAAATTTGAAAACTGTATAATATGAAAATTTCAGCATCTATAGATTCACAACAATTAAAGAAAAAAAAACTGATCATGAAAGTAGCAGCTAAGTGCATTATGCAAAAAACCTTTTCAAACTCGTGCAAAAAATTATATTGGTTGAAGAAATTTATTCAGGCATTGTTTAAATTAAAACAATAATAAAAACAGGGTATGTATTTAAATCTAAAGAATTTTTTTTTCTTTGTGAATAAGCAAACACTAAATGGACTATAAGTGTAACTGAGTGCGAATAAATATTCCAAAATGTAAAAGGACAGAATGGTAATATTTGTGGTGAAAAAAATGCAATTATTTTGTGAAATTAGATCAAATTGGTTTACATTTGTTTTTTAAATATATTTCAAAGACAATAGAATCAATAATTAAAACTTAAATAATTTTCTGTTTAATGAAAACAAAAAAAAAGTAAGCTTTCCTACTGCAAGATAATCTCGCATAATCTGAAATTTGGTTTATTACACCATAAAATGGTAAATTTAAAACCAAAGTGAGGGGAAAAAAGAAAGTTACAATCCGGTGTAACCATTCCACATAAAGATGAGAGAAAATCCTGAATCCTGAAAACTTCAACTGATGAATGAAAAATGTGTAAATTAGCAAAATAAAATTTACAAAAGTAAAAAAAAAAAATTCCAAAAGAAAAAAAATTACAGATAAGTGCAAGGTGAAACATATGACAATTTGATTAATAATATGAGCAGAATAACCTAGGCTAGTCCGAATTTCACGGAATAATAAGGTATACAATTTGATTAAAAAATGTTTTGAGCTTAAAAATTAAGTTCGAATGTGATGAAATTATGGAAATTGGTTTGTAAACTCTTGTTTTTATATGTACAATCAATGTTTTGTGTATAAAAATTAAGTTGGAATGTGATAAAAATATGGAAATTGGTTTGTAAATTCTTATTTTTATATTTACAATCACGAAAATATTTTATTATATGTGAAATAGTCAGTTATTGATAAGATTAAAAATTACTGTTTTGTTTAATTATGAATCTTTCTTGAGGTGTATGTCATCGAAGTGTTAAAAACATTACAAATTCGATGTACATTCGATGTACGAAATATGAAATTTTTGAAAAATTAAAGTTTCTATTCATGTATACTCTGTATCATTAAAAAACTGTAAATATAGTATGCATATTTGAAACAACTTGATGCGTGATCGTTCTGTGATTTAATAATTTTCTGATAGATGGATAAAAAAAGTTGTTAAACTTATCTAATGTTAAAATATATAGGAGCAAGAATCGAGTTTGATGTTGAAAAGTACTGCAATAATTCAGAAATCTTCGATGCTCTTGTAGTGCAGTCGGATAGTGCATATGGCTGTTAACCATGGGGTTGGCAGTTCGAATCCGCCCGAGGGCGACTTATTATTATTATTTGTTTTTACTTAGTAAGTTTAGAGGTTTCAAGAATTCATTTGTTTTTCATTTTGAGGGAAATTTACGTATTAAGCAATTATTTAATAACTTCTTTTTTGTTTGTGTTTAAGTTTTAGTGTGCTGCTAATTCGTTTCGTTTCACTCAAAGCTGTAAAATTATAGGAGGCGCTCATGTTTTTTAATTCTTGGGATTGCTTTAAACAGGGAAAAATCACTGACTTCCGTTAACCCTTGAAGGGAGGTGATACCGTCACGGCATCACATAATTTTAATCCCAAATTGCCACATTGGCACCGGAATTTTATTATGAAAATGTCATCTTTATTAAATACACGAAAATTTACTTTTAGTTGTTTACAAATAAAGTCTCTTGTTAATACTGGTGTCATTAAATTATTTGAACGTTTTACGAATACCAGTACCTTGCCCTGAAAGGGTTAAATTAGAAAGTACTGAATTTGATTAAATAATGTTTTGTGTATGAAAAATTAAGTTTGAGTGTAGAAAAATCCAGTTAAATGTAATAAAAATAATGATATTAGTTTGTAAATTCATATTTTTATATGTACGTTCATGAAAATATTTTTAAAATGTGAAATTATCAGTTATTGATTAGATTAAAATTAATTTATTTTTGTTTAGTAATGAGTATTTCTTGAAGTGTACATCATTCAAGGGTTAAAATTCTACATAGCTAGCATCTAAAAGTATGATAAAATCTCAAACTAGTGTAAAAGCTAATCAAATTCGTTTAAATTCGTCTTTTTTCATTAAAAATCATATTTTCCTTTTGTTATTTGTCCAATTATTAAAATTCATTAAGGTAATGGTTGTTCAAAACTGAAATATATGTTTAAATTTCGTTTTTAAGTTGAAATCCTAATCACTTTTCTCTAAGTTGATATTTTCATCTTATAGTTGTAAAAATCTAAAGAAATCGGTCCTTTTCCTTAAAAATTGATATTTTCCATTGTTTTGCTTAATTATTAATATTCATTATAGTGTTGTTCATTCAAAATTCAGATATCTGCTCAAAATCTCGAATGTTTCAATGATCAAATGATCTCGAATGCATAAATCAATTTTATTCATTTCCAGTTTCCAATATAGGGAAGAAATTTGTACTATTGGTTTCAAATGTAGTAGTCATGATGTGAATAGATGTAAATATGAACACTATATAAAGGTAATGAAGCTTTTTAAGATAGATAAAGTTTAACAGTATAATTAGTATCTTGTAATATATAAACAAATGTATTTCAAAGTTGAAAATTTGCGTAAAATTTCATCTTTTTCTTGAAAACTGATTTTTTTTTTTGTTTAATTAATGATATTTATTAAGTTTTTGTTTTTAAAAACTAAAATACGAGGGCTGTAAATTAAGTAATGGCAACATAGGTATAAATCAATTTTTAAGGAACTTACAAGTACAATTGCATTACATTCCTTCTATGTAATCACCATCAAAGCTTATAACCTTTTGTCAAATGTCGGGAAGCCGTTGTAGACCAGTGGCAAGGTGTGATTGTTGATGTGAGCGACCGAGCGCCCTACTGCGTAGAGTACAGATGGACTCAGATCAACCTCTAAGGATAATTCTCGGACAGTCCATCGACGGTGTATGGTAAGGAGACCGCTCAGGATGTCAATCTGCTCTTGAGGAATGGAGGGCCAACCTGTGCGTTGCAAATCCGCAGTCTCATTCCGACCCGAACGAAATGCTTGAACCCATTGTGCTACTGTCCTATACAGTAACGCATTTGTGCCACAGGCTTCCACTAATCCTCGATAGCATTCTGTTGCTTTTTTGACACGGGCAACCTCGATTTTAAGCCACGACCGCTGATCCCCTTTTGAAAACATGCTTTAGAGCGATGGAAACGAAATTCCTTACTTTAACGCCACACAACAACTACTCTTCTAAGCAGACCGACTGTTTTTTTTGCATTCTACACATCGACAACAGCGCCACAACACCGCTCCGATATCCTATTTGCGCATGCCCACCCTTCTGCGAGTTTTAAGGTTAAGTTGCCACTATTTAATTTACAACCCTCGTATAAGTTTAACTCTTCTCTTAGAAGTTGATATTTCCATGATACATCTGAAAAAATCATAAGAAATTATCTTTTATCTCTTAAAAATTCATATTTTCCACTGTTCTGCTTAATTATTAATAATCATTAAGGTAATGATTTTTAAAAACTAAAATATAAGTTTATATCTTTCACGTAACAACTGAAAAGAAGCGTAAAAATTGATGTTTTTCTTGGATGTAAACAATTTCCGATATGCTTTTGTGACATCAAAACTCTATTGTTGCGAACCCCCCAAGTTTAGGGAATGTGAGGGGGTTGACGGTGGGAAATAGGAGTTGGAATTATTTTCTTATACTAGTCTCGTCGAAAAAATCCTATTCAATCTGCTAAAAGATAAGAAAATTAGAATAAAAAATCGTATTTTTATATGCGTTTACGTGAAAATATTTTTTTATGTGAAATTTCAAGTTTTGAATTTATTTTGTTCAAATATACTATATTTTGTAGTGCTGTAGTCTAAAGTTTTATATCTTACATAACTAGTGTTTAAATATATGTTAAAATCTCAAACTAGTATAAAAGTTAGTAAAATTCGTTTAAATTCGTCTTTTTCATTAAAAAAATTCATATTTTCCTTTGTTTTTAAAATTGGTTAAGGTAATGGTTGTTGAAAAACTTAAATATATGTTTAAATTTCCCTTTTAAGATGATATTCTCATCTTATAGCTTGAAAAATCTAAAGAAATCAGTTTTTTTTCCTTGAAAATCGTTATTTTCAATTGTTTTGTTTAATTAATAATACTCATTAAGATGTTAATCATTTAAAATTTAAATATATGTTTATCTTTCCTCATTTAAGTTGATATTCTGATCTTGTAGTTGAAGAAAAAAAAAAAATATAGAAAGCAGCTTTTTTCCTTAAAAATTGTTATTTTCAATTATTTTGTTTAAGGGTATTCTCAAATCCAAAAGGTCGACTTTCTAACATAAGTTTTAATTTATTTTTGTTCGAAAATGCATGAAACTAGCTGGTGTTGTTGTTCAGAAACTATCAAGGCTTGATCCGGGGAACTCTGTCTTCCAGGCAGAGCTCTTTGCTATGAAGGAGGCGATTCGTTGGGCAGAAGAGGACTCTGACACCCAATACTTAATTTCATCAGACAGTTTATCAGGTCTAATGGCCCTTTCAAAATTTGATAACAATAATCACTTAGTTCTAGACATAACCTTACTCCTTCAGTCCTCAGAAAAATCGTTCTTCTTTAATTGGGTTAAAGGACATTCTGGTATAATGGGCAACGAACTGGCCGATCAGCTGGCGAGGTCGGCAGTCGATGATTTAACTTTACCACTAACATTTCTTCCATTCCCACAATCAACATTGAAATTAGAACTCAAAAAACAAATGCTACACCGATGGCAACAACGTTGGTCTACAGTGCAAGTGGGTCAATACACGCGTGACTTCATACCTAAGGTCTCACAAAACATTTTCATAAGTAACAGATACCTGTATCTCTTTCTCACAAATCATGGACCCTTCCAACAACACTTATATACCATAAATAAACGGGACTCACCTCTTTGCATTTGTGGATCCTTATCAACATCATTACACTATATTTTACATTGCACATTAACGTCCCACTATCACGTTAAAAAGCCACAACAGATGACACTGCCTGACTGGCTAGCTTACCTGCTCGACCGTCCAGTTCTCCTGCAACGTATAGCGGATTGTATGAAATTTTTAGAAGACAACGAATTTATATTTACCAATCCCCTCCCTTTCTGAGCTAGCTGAGCAAACTCATTGTTTTAGCTCCCATTTCAGACAGGAGCCCCTGTTTTGTACATAATGTAAATATTTGTCTTATTTCCTATGATTTGTTTATTTAGTATTTTCATTATATTTATCAGCCTATGCATTTCACTTAAAGTTTTTCAGCTCTAATATTCAAAAAAACATGTCTTGTAATTGTTTATGCATGTATACAACATAGTGCAATTGCTGTCAATGTATGTACTGATGACACTCCTTGTGAGTTTCAGAGTCAAAAACAGCAAACTGAATTTATTTTTCTGTATGTTATTAACTGTTTAAAAAATATTGTCATTGTTAATGTATCTTACCATATGCAGTGGATTTGAGTCTCCCCCCGGGATTGCACTTATACTCTAAAGCGAAAGCTGGGTTCCCGGGGCGGTCATCCCTGTCACCCCCTGTTCAGAAACTATGTCATTGAGCTTTTTTCCCCATTTTTTTTAGAAACGCAATAGATCTTTCAGAAAAGAATGTCAAAGTGAGCGTTTTGAACCGAATTTCCGCGCGAAGGAAGAAAGAGACTCAAGTGCGAGCGAAAAACGTGTTTGTCACGTGATCGAAATTCCTTATAACTCAATAGGTAATTGATTGATCAAAAAATGGAAAAAACAGTTCAATTCCAAATTGCCTCCATGGCCAGGCTTTCCAATTTTATATCTTTCCGTTAAAAAATGAACTTTTAAATGTGTCAAAACGTTTTGCGCTTGTTGAGCAGAGCGGTTAAGAACAACCTTAATTAATAATACTCATTAAGACGTTAATCATACAGAATCAGGGTTGGCAAGTTTCTGCCAGAGTGGTTAAAACCGGCATGGCAGAAACTAGTTTCTGCCAGTAAGTGGCAAAAACTGGCAGAAACTCAGAAATAATATTAATAAGAACTTTAATGTGCAATGATTCTTAATTCATACATGTATTTGACGTGTAAACAATTAAGTTAAAAATTAAAATTAAAGATTATGAATGTTATTCAAAGTTGTAAAAAAGTTTCAAAATTATCATATAAATATACTTTGTTTATATAATACATAATAGGTACTAATTTTTTTTCACTTGAAAAACAGAAATTTTCAATGGTAGTCTGATGCTGTACAAGTTTAACTATTTTATATTATTGTTTAGAGTTGAATTTTTATTTAAAAGTAAAAAAGGAAATTTACAAAAAAATCTGTGATATTTTAACAAATGTATTTTTCAGAGTATTTTTAAATAAATAATGCAATGCAATAACTTAAAGATTATGATTCTTGTGAAAATATATAAGTAAATAATTGAAGCACAATAAATAACAGAAAAAAAATTAATGAAATATCTTGCACAATTATTTTACAATATTGAAAGAACAAAATTGCCACTCAAATATACTATTATTACTTTTTCCACAGAACATTCCATAGCATAGGACAAAATTTTTCTAATCTTTCTGAACACACTGTTTCTTTGTTTTGAATGAAAGAAAAGTTTGAAAATATTCTTTCGAGACTATCATTACTTGCTGGCAATGTCATTTTTGAGGATGCAAATTTGAAAAATCCTCATTTTCACCAGTATTCGTTTTTAAAGATGACCACCACATAGAAGGTAAGGGCAAGACATTTTCTAGGGCTTCCTTGGAGAAATATGTTTTTGAGGCAGGAGTCGATTTTGCTTCAAAGGATATTATATGTGGCACAAAATTGGGATTAATATCAGAAAGCAATTTCCTTGCCTTTTCTTTATGCTCATATGTCAATTTTGATCCAATATACTTAGGATGAAGTAAATAAGTTAGCATATGGTAGTCGGTTATTACTGTATCAAATCTGCTTTGAACCTTTGTAGTTGTTTGTTGTAAGTTATTTTTCACTTTGAATTCCTGATTTCCCCCCCCCCCCCGTATAAACGCTATTGCTTTTATACATTTCTTTTATAATGTGGCAACTGGATTATTTGGGTTTAGGAGCCAGTGGCTCCTTTAAAATTTTTGGAATCTGCCCCTATACTCTTAATCATATCTTCATTCTTTGAATCCTTTTTCCATTTAGTTATTCTATTCTTCCGTTTCTAGATTCCAGTTAAAATCCTGGGGCACCCTAGAAACACATAGGACACTAGAATCAACGCAAAAGATTCTGACTCATTTTTTAACACAAATACATGTTACTTGCAGAAAAGATTATTAAAGAGATTTGTAATCAACGTAAAATTTTAAACAAACTCTGACTTTACATATTTTCAAAGTGGAATCCCTTTAAAGACCCAAATAAAAGTATTTCAGTTTTTTACTTTTTTCTATCTTTACAAGAAGAAAGTATTGGCTTCGTAAAAGTTTTCGAAATCCGATTTTCGACGGACTTACACGTTTTAGGGGTCAGAGATCACGAAAAATGCTTTTACAAAATGTCTGTCTGTGTGTGACACAAATTTTGTGGGACCTCTGTCTCAAGAACTAATGAACGAAATTTAATAAAACTTTATATTCCGTTAGTGCCTGATATAAACTGGTGCTGATCACTTTTTGGTGTAAATCGTCTATAGGTGGCGCTGCCATGCTGCATTATTCACGATTTCCACAATAGCTCTATCTCAAAAACTAATGCACGGATTTTCATCAAACTTCAAATTCAATTAGAAATTGACATAAGTTGTTGCTGATTAGATTTTAGTGTAAATCACCTAACCGGCGACGCTGTTATATTGCATTTTTCAGGAAGTATTAACATGAATGAGGTAGAAGAAAGTTTTGGGATTGTCACATCCGACTAGTTTATATTGTCTTTAATTTTAAAATATTAAATACAAAATTGATGAAAACTAGTCGGATGTGGCAATCCCAAAACTTTATTCTATCTCATGCATGTTAATACTTCCTGAAAAATACAGCCGGTTAGATGATTTACACCAAAATCTAATCAGCAACAACTTATGTCAACTTCTAACGGAATCTGAAGTTTCGTGAAAATCCGTGCATTAGTTTTTGAGTAGAGCTATGGCAGAAATCGTGAAATATTCTGCATAGCAGCGCCACCTGTCGGGCGATATATACCAAAACCTAATAAGCAACAACTTAAGTCAACTTGATAACTGAAGTTGAAGTTTGATTAAAATCCGTGATCTTCTTGAGATAAAACTATTGCGGGAATCAGGAAAAATGCAGCATAGCAGCGTCAGCTGTTGGGCGATTTACACAAAAACGTAGTCAGCGGCAACTCATATCAAAGACTAACTGAATCTGAAGTTTGATGACAGTCCACGCATTAGTTCTTGAGATAGAGACATTGTGGAAATAAGGAAAAATGATGTATAACAGTGCCACCTGTTGGGTGATTTATACCTAAACGTAGTAAACATAAACTCATATCAAGGACTAACTGAATCTGAAGTTTCACGAAAATCCGTACATTATTTCTTGAGATAGAGCCATTAAGGAAATCGTAAAAAATGCAGCATAGCAGCGCCAACTGTTGAGAGATTTGCTCCAAAAACTAATCAGCACCAATTTATGTCAGGGACTAACTGAATATAAATTTTTATTAAATTCCGTGCATTAGTTCTTGAGATAGTGCGCCCACAAAATTTGTCTCACACACAGACATACAGACAGACTCACAGACATACTCACAAACAGAAATTTTCTAAAAACATTTTTTCGGGATCTCTGACCCCTAAAACGTGTAAATCCATCGAAAACCGGAATTTGAAAATTCTCACGAATCCAATACTTTCTTCTTGTAAAGACAGAAGAAAGTAAACTAGTCGGATGTACAAATCCCAAAACTTTCTTCTATCTCATAAATGTCAATACTTCAAAATTTGTTATCACTTTACCAAAATTAAATGGCAACCTATGCTCATCATAATGATTCTAAAAAGATGAAATTCCATGCTTTAGTTCTTGAGATATGACTATCGCTGAAATCGTGTAAATACAGCAAAATTCAGCATCACTTATAGGGTGATTTACACCAGAACCTAATCATCATCAACTTATGTCAACGTCTAACTGAATATGAAATTTGGGGGAAATTCATGCATTAGTTCTTGAGATAGAGCTGTTGCGCAAATCATGACAAATGCAGCATAGAAGCGTCACATGTGGAGCGATTTGCACCAACACATAATCAGCAGCAATATTAATCTAGGTGTACTTGAATCTGAAGTTTGATGAAAATTCGTGGATTAGTTCTTGAGATAGAGCTATTGAGGAAATCGTTCTAAATGTAGCACAGCAGCGCCACCTATTGGTCGATTTACACCAACACGTAGTCAGCATAATTTCATATAAAGGACTAACTAAATCCGATGTTTGATGAAAATGTGTGTATTAGTTCTTGAGATACAGCTACTACGAAAATAGTGTAAATCCTGCAAAATGCAGCATAGCAACGCCACCTGCCGGGCGATTAAAACCAAAACGTAAACAGCACCAACTCATATCAAGGAATAACTGAATCTGAGGTTTTATAAAAATCCGTGGAGTAGTTCATGAGATAGAGCTATTGCGGAAATCCTTCAAAATGCAGCATAGCAGCGCCACCTGCTGGGCGATTTACACCAAAAACTAATCAGCACATATCTATATCAGGGACTACCCGAATATAATTTTTTATTAAATTCCGTGCATTAGTTCTTGATATAGAGTGCCCACAAAATTTGTGTCACATACAGACAGACGGACAGACAGACAGACTCACAGACAGACATTTTGTAAAAACATGTTTTTTGGAATCTCTGACCCCTAAAACATGTAAATCCGTCAAAAACCGGAAGTCGAAAATTTTCATGAATCCAATACTTCCTTCTTGTAAAGATAGAAGAAAGTAAAAAGCGACAAGACACAAGAGTCGAACTTCTGTCTTGATTTATCTAAAGCAAACCCCCCCCCCCCCTCATTTTTAATTGTACTTAAATTAAAATGCAAACAATATTTATAAATATGTTTTATGTTTACATATGTTTTTATGAAATTTGGAATGACACAATCAAAAGCGAATACTGAAAAATAAATAAGATGGTAGATTTTTCTATTGCTTTGAAACTAACTGCTTTACAACTACTTCATTAAAATTTTTAGCTCAATACATAGAGAACTAACTATGTAAGAATTTCTTCTGGAAACGGAACGTATTCCCAGAAGCATTTGATGGATACTGTGAATTATTAATATGTGAATGTGACTGGATCTAAACTAGATCTTTTAGAAACAATTGTCAACTATGTTATTTTTTTTTTTTTAGAGAGCAGAAAGTTGAGCATATATTACCCCAAGGTTACTTTATAGCATCGTTCAAAGTCAATTGATAACGATCAAGTGGTGTGTTTACCTTTAGCAGAAGGGAACGTTTAGGGAAGGTGTGGGAGGGATTTGAGGGGATCCTCCTCGTCTCTAACTTTCTAATTACATCCGCTTGACCACATATTTCCTGGAAAAAAAAAGACCATTCTTCTGGAGTATCTCTTTTGGTGAGCACTTTGCAAAGGTCACCTTTATCAGCTTTTATTTGAAAAATAACTATCGAAATTTTAGTGATGAAAAAAGTTATGATAAAAAGGTTTCAACTGTATCTTATAGTTGTTAATTATAGTTTATCCTGTGTTGAAAACTTGTATTTTTATTTATTTATGTAAAAAGTAACATGCACACTTCGGTAGGCGGAAAAAAGCGCACCGGAAAAAAGCGCACGGAAAAAAGCGCACCGGAAAAAAGCGCTCCGGAAAAAAGCGCCCGGGAAAAAAGCGCACCTTTTTACAAATCACATATTAAATAAGCCTGATAATAATACACAGGGTTAACCTCAGAATATAAACACCAGATTGAGATGATTTTTTGAAATCTGACGTCTTGCTCCCTCGGTACGGAGAGGCTGTGTGTGTGTGTGGGGGGGGGGGGGGTGTCTTTAAAAGGTATCTCAAAACCTGCATTGCCTCGATGATGATAAAATTTTGTAAGGTATGCAGAATCAGAATACAAACATCAGGTACTTATATATACAGTGAAACCTCCCTGCGTGACCACCTCCATTAAGCGACCAATTCCCTGAACGGCCATTTTTTCATGAAACGAAATTTATTCCCATAGGCTCAATACTAATTTTACCTCCATTCAGAGACCATCCCAGTTGAACTCCCTACATAAGCGACCATTTTTTTTAAAAGAAAATGAAAGAGATTTTGTAAGGTATGCAGAATCAGAATATAAACATCAGGTACTAATATATATACAGTGAAACCTCCCTGTGTGACCACCTCCATTAAGCGACCACCTCCCTGAACGACCATTTTTTTCATGGAACGAAATTTATTCCCATAAGCTCATTACTAATTTTACCTCCATTCAGAGACCATCCCAGTTGAACTCCCTCCTTGAGCGACCAATTTTTTTTTTTAAATGAAAGAAATTCCGTTTTTTCCAGGTCGCTTGAAGAAGGTTTTATTAAGAAAATAATTCCGGAGAGCGCATTATTCATCAGGCGGTGGGGGGGGGGGGGGGGCTTTAAAAGGTATCTCAAAACCTGCATTGCCTCGATGATAAAATTTTGTAAGGTACGCAGAATCAGAATATAAACATCAGGTACTTACATATACAGTGAAACCTCCCTGTGTGACTACTTCCATTAAGCGACCACCTCCCTGAACGACCAGTTTTTCATGGAACGAAGTTTATTCCCATAGGCTCAATACTAATTTTACCTCCATTTAGAGACCATCCCAGTTGAACTCCCTCCATGAACGACCAATTTTTTTAAAAAGCAAATGAAACAAATTCCGTTTTTTCCAGGTCGCTTGAAGAAGGTTTTATTAAGAAAATAATTCCGGAGAGCGCATTATTCATCAAACTTCTAAACTAAGTTTAGATTATTTTTAATTCTGGTAACCTTTAAATGTTTAAACCCCTTTGTTCCTTTTTAGGCAATGAATTTAACTCTGATGACAAATTAGGAATGACAGTCGATAAATTCCCTTGCCCTATTCTGTCAGGAAACTCCCAAAGAAATAGATAAATTAATGATATAATCATTATTTGTTTCCGTCCAAAAAACATTGCATTTATTTACTGAGCTTCGAAAAGAAATAAAAGTTATAAAATATAAAACCGTAAAATCAAAGCAAAGGTCAATGTATTCATTTTTTAAACTCTACTTATGTAATTAACTTTTGTTTTGATACTTAAAGTTTTATATTTTTTCCTAATGTGAAAATTAAATTTTAGTAACGTTAATTGTTACCTTTTTTCAACAACTAAAATCTAGATTTAAACAGGACCTCCATTAAGAGGCCAACTCTCGGAGCGACCCATTTTTATTGGAACGGAACGTGGTCGCTTTTGGGAGGTTTTACTGTATACATATATATATATTTAGTCTCCCTTATCCTTCTGGAGTCAATGGCGGATCTAAGGGGGGGGCGAAGGGGCGATCGCCCCCCCCCCTTGGGCTAATCAAGGGTTTGCAAAACGACATTATGCATCCTCACGGGAAATGACTTGGGGCGAAGCTCGAGCCCGCCGCGACCCGACCCGGGTCGCGCCAGTTTAAATCTACGAGACTCGGCCTGAGTCAGGTCTTCTCTCTTTTAGAGCCGGGCCGTGTCCTGATCTTAAACTTTTTTGCAGATTCTGGTCGGGCCAGGCTTCATTTTCTTCTCCAGGTCGAGCCTGACCTGGACTTCGTTTTTCCTAGGGGTCTGCACTGGCCAAAATTTTCCTCGTCGGGGCTCGTCCCGGTATAAAAGTTAAACGTTCGGTCCATGCCAGCCCGTATGATAAGCATTATTGTTCCGACCGCGACCCGTGGACTCCTATAAATCCCCCCCCCCCCTCGAGTCCAAGTTGGTCTGGCATCTTACTTATTTGTTATTCTTAAAAATTATATTTATGTTGTATATTTGTTTAGCGAAACCTTTAGAAATTTAATTTGATTTGATAAATTACAGAGATGTATTTTTAAAAATCTACTTTCTTTCTTTGTAGAGCTTTAAAATTATCATTTTCTTTTATCATCCGTTTCTTTCATTCTAAACTGATTTTCTCACTGGATTTTCATTTTAATGCAGTTGTCTAAGTCATACTACTTAGTGACATACATAATTGCCTAAATAGTCATTAATATTATTGTTTTTCTGTATTCATGAATTTCGAATATAATCTCAAAATAAAATATGAGGATAAGTAAGTGTGTTTTATGAATAATTTTAATTGCAAAAGGCAGGCAGGGCTGTAGTCTATTTTGACCGGGCCAATAATTTTTTTTTGTGCGTGGATTGGACCTGGGCTTGGTCCTGGAAACTTCAAGCCGGGTAAACATCTTACATATCGAAGCCAGCTTTAATTTTTTTTTGTTAATGCTTCTTTCAGCCATCATTCCATAGCTACTGAATATACCGGTTGTCCTAAAATGGACCGATTGATTTTAAAATTCAATAAATTGCAAATGGTGACAGCTATTAAAAAAATACTTGCAGGAGGGTTATGTAAGACGTCAGGAACAGGGGTGATTCTGTTCCGAATTTTCCAAAAATTAACCCTCTCGCTATGCGCATCCCGCGATTTCCACAGCCAATGTAACAGTAGCATAATTTGCGCAATCCGCAATGTCCGCAGCAGATCTTTTTTTTATGGTCTAATTCTATTAAAAAAATCCTGTACAAAGGTGTTGGACATATTTTAACTCTAAAATATATGCAGATTTGAAATGTGCTATGAAATAAATGCGCAATTTTTAAACCTATTTTTATTTTAAAAAATTACGCAGCGAGAGTGTTAAGGATCACGAAGTTAATGCGAATTTCGTCAAAGGACTTCGGAAAAACGCAAAATTCTTCAAATGATAGCGGAAAACACGAATTTTGTCAAAAGATCGCGGAGAAAACGCGATTTTTATCAAATAGCCCCGAAAAAACGCTAAATTTCGCCCAAGGATCGCTAAAAGAATGCAAATTTTATCAAAGAATCGCGAATTTCGTTAAAGGATCGCGGAGAAAATGCGAATTCCTTCAAAGGATTGCGGGAAAAAATCGAATTTAGTCAAAGAATCGCTTTAAAAACGCGAATTTCGTCAAAAGATCGCTGAAAAAAACGCGAATTTTGTCGAAGAGTCGAAGAAAAAAACACAAATTTTATCAAAGTGTTGCAAAATTACACTAGTTTCATCAAAGGGTTGCGGAAGAAACGCAAATTTCGTCAAGGGGTCGAAGAAGTGAGAATTTCATCAAAGAGTTGTGGAAAAAATATACTTTAAAACGCGAATTTCGTCAAAGGATCGTGGAGAAAACGCGATTTTTGTCAAATAGCCGCGAAGAAAACGCGAATTTCGTTCAAAGATCACGAAAAGAATTAAAATTTTATCAAAGAATCACGAATTTCGTGAAAGGATCGCGGAAAAAATCGAATTTAGTCAAATAATCGATTTAAAAACGCGAATTTCGTCAAAGGATCACTGAAAAAAAGCGAATTTTGTCGAAGGGTCGCGGAAAAAAACGCGAATTTTATCAAAGGGCTGCAAAATTACAACAATTTCGTCAAAGGGTTGCGGAAGAAACGCAAATTTCGTCAAAGGGTCGAAGAAGTGCGAATTTCATCAAAGGATTGCTGAAAAAACGCGAATTTTGTCGAAGGGTTACGGCATGGGTGCAAGTTTGAAATTTGGCCAAGCCTGAAAATATTTTGAATCCCCCCCCCTCCTTCCCCCACTGAATGAGCACGCACCGAAGCACCACTTAGACAAAACCCAACACGTCAAACATTATACGCAGTAACATTGAATTATGTTGAAACGAATAAAAAAAAATAAGTGCATATGCATGCAAAACATTCATATTCATGGAAACAGTATTTGAAAAGTTTAATTCACAGAGGCTAGAGCTAAAACAATGAAGTTGACATGCTATGACACATAAAATTGGGAAATACTCAAGAATGTGCATGGGCATACTTATACACAATGTTTTTGTAATTTTAAAAATATCTACCCATAAATGGCATGAAAAAAAATATTACCTCAAATATCTGCAGATCAATCTTCTTAATTTCTAAGGTAGTTGTCTTTTTCTTTCTTTTTTTTAAATGTTTGATTACATTACACAGTTTGAAAAATATCCTATTCATATCCACTTTTAGATTATAGTAAAACTAAGTTCACTACCTTAACAACTAGTAATTAACAATATGCAGTTTAACATATAAATTGCAGAAAAATGGGTATGAAGCAAAAATTTTACAGTTTACTACATGTGGAAGCAACAGTTTAAGATAAAGTGCTCAATCATTTCAGGAATAAATATCAAAATAAATAAAAGTACCTTAAAAGAAAGTTTAAAAAAACTCAAAGAACACTAAAATACAAATTACATTGATGGTAGAAGTATAAATTACAGCAAATGAAATTATTCAAGTTCTATCATATTTTCATTTTATTTCTTCTAGCATTAACATTTTTTTTTTTTTTTTGCATGTTAAATTACCATCAATTTAACAAAATTCACCAGAGTTATAAAAGAAGAAAGTCAATTGGATATCTTCTCTTTATAAAAATAGGAAACATTCATTTGTTTTTCCCCGACCATTTGACGAAATTCACATTTCTATGCGATCCTTTTAATGAAATTCGCGTTTTTTCCATGGTCCTTTGACGAAATTCGCGTTTTTCCTCGATCCTTTGACGAAATTTGTGTTTTTTCCTCGATCTTTAGCCGAAATTTGCGTTTTTTCAACGATCTTAAGCCGAAATTTGCGTTTTTTCCTCGACCTTTAGCCGAAATTTGCGTTTTTTCAACGATCTTTGACCGAAATTTGCGTTTTCTGAACGATCTTTGTCCGAAATTTACGTTTTTCTACGAAATTCGCATATTTTTTACGATCTATCGACGAAATCCGCATATTTTCCCACGATCTTTCGACGAAATCCACGTATTTTACACGATCTTCTGACATAATTCGCATTTTTCCGCCATCTTTTGACGAAATTCGCGTTTTTTCCGCGATCATTTGACGAAAATCGTGTTTAATCGCGTCTTTTTCGCGATCCTTCTGACGAAAATCGCGTCTTTTTTGCGATCTTTCTTCGAAAATTGCGTCTTTTTCGCGATCGTTTGACGGAGATCGCGTCTATTTCGCGATTTTTTGGCGGAGACCGCGTCATTTTCGCGATCCTTTGAAGGAAGTAACATCTTTCCCGCGATGCTTTGAAGGAAATTGCGTCTTTTTCGCGATCCTTTGAAAGAAATAGCATTTTTTCTAGAATCATTTGACGAAAATAGTGGGGTTTTTTGCGATCCTTTGACGAAAATCGAGTCTTTTTAGCGATCCTTTAACGGAGATAGCGTCTTTTTTGCTATTCTTTGATGGAGACCGTGTCATTTTCGCGATTCTTTGACGGAGACCGTATCATTTTTGCGATTCTTTGATGGAGATCGCGTCCTTTTCGCGATCCTTTGACAGAGATAGCGTTTTTTTTCTGAGATCATTTGACGAAAATAGTGGGGTTTTTTTGCGATCCTGTAACGAAAATCGCGTCTTTTTTGTGATCTTTTGACGAAAACCGCGTCTTTTTTCGACCCTTGGACGAAAACCGCGTCTTTTTAGCGATCCTTTGATGGAGATAGCGTCTTTTTCGCTATTTTTTGACGGGGACCGTGTCATTTTCGCGATTCTTTGACGGAGATCGTGTTATTTTCGCGAGTCTTTGACGGAGATAGTCTTTTTCGCGATCCTTTGACAGAAAGCGTTTTTTTCCGCGATCCGTAGACTTACCGCGTTGTTTCCGCGGAAAAGTAGATTGTCTGAAATAATATATATATAAGCTAGGATTTTCAGATTGTAATCAAAATTTTAAAAGGGTTGGTCAAAAAGTGGAGTTATTTTAAGCTCGAATCTTAAAAATTTTGCGCAAATCCTGAAAAATCCAAAAACGGATTTTTTTTTTTTGGTCCGTTT
This sequence comes from Maratus speciosus, assembly GCA_963932465.1. Lineage (NCBI taxonomy): Eukaryota > Metazoa > Arthropoda > Arachnida > Araneae > Salticidae > Maratus > Maratus speciosus. The sequence goes on along the minus strand of OZ010790.1, from coordinate 370,723,939 downwards.
TCGGAGATTTTCCGTCCTGCTTCCGTCCTCGGGAATTTTCAAAAGCCGGAATTTCGTCCTGTGACCGGAAAACTTGCACCCATGGGTTGCGGGAAAAAATCGTGAATTTTATCAAAGGGTTATTTTGCCTTACACTTATTTTGCCAAAGGGTTGCGGAAGAAACGCAAATTTCGTCAAAGGGTCGAAGAAGTGCGAATTTCATCAAAGAGTCGTGGAAAAAATACAGTGGTCTCTTTATAAAAACAGCACACATATATATATCTATGTTTATTATTATAGGTATAGTTTTTAACCTGAAATAATATACTGAATTAACTTTTGAAAAAAACAGGTTAAACCCGAGCTTGCAGGAATCTACACTCAGCCTGAAATCGATCCGAATCGAAAACAACTAACTTGACCTGCAAAAAAAATAATTAGTGCCATGAGTGAATCCCCTCATCTACTCTAACCTTTCAAAAGATTTGCTTTGAACTTCAGATTTTTTTTTTTTTTTTTTTTTTACTCAGAATTACCCCTGATCAGGAGTTTTTTTATTGCGATTCTTTATTTTAGTTTAAAATAGCAACGATAGATGGCGCTGGAAGAAATAGGTACCAAATCGGTTCCCGGAGGAGGTAGGCCAGAAATAGGGCCCCAATTCAATGACCATTGTTTGCGGCGACACCTATCGCTGCTATTGTAAAGTAAAATCAAGAATCCCAGCAAAAAATCTCCTGACATCTTACATAACCCTCCTGCAAGATTTTTTTTAATTGCTTTCACAATTTGCAAGTTACTGAATTTTAAAATCAGTCAGTCCATTTTAGGACACCTGGTATGTTTTTAATAAGTTTCAAATCATTCTTTACTGAATTACAACTGATCTTAGATATAAAGAGACAAGCAGTCTTATACCAAATTACTATTTTTTACATAATCCTGAAGATTAGTATTCCTAATTGGGCGTATCCGTTATGGAGCTTTTTCTGTACATAGTTTTTATCTTCAAAAATATTTAAGATTTTCTTTTCAAAAATCGACTCAACCAGAATCCTTCTCGCAAGAGTCAAAACCCAATCCGAAACTGACCCAAATCTGAAATAATATAAGTCAATCTGCCCAAACACAACGCTCTAGGCGAAACTAAAAAGTTGAAGTCAACCCGACCCGCAGTAGAAAAGTAGAAGGCAACCGGGCACAAACTCCAACCGCAGTAGAAAAGTAGAAGGCAACCGGGCCCAAACCCGACCCGCAGCAAAAAAGTAGAAGTTAACCCGACCCACAGCAAAAAGTAGAAGTCAACCCGACCAGCAGCAAAAAAAGAAGTCAACCGGACCCAAACCCGACCCGCAGCAAAAAATAGAAGTCAACTGGACCCAAACCCGAACCGCAGGAAAAAGTAGAAGTAACACGACCTGCAGTGAAAAAAATTAGCCCCGACCTGCGCATCAGATTGGAGTTTCCAAATTTCCAAAATCGCCCCCCCCTTGAGGACTCTCCAGATCCGCCCTTGTCTGGAGTACGGCTGTGTGTGTGTGTAGGGGGGGGGGGAATCTACAAAATCCGAATCTATTACGGTTTTAGACGATAAAATTTTGGATCAGAATAAAATCAGGATGTTTTCTAAGTATATAAACATGTAATCGGATGAGTTTCCTTTAATTTGGTCCTTTCCCTTCTACTTGGCGGGAGGGAGGGGGATTACAAAAATATACGATTACCTTCGTCATAAAACTTTACAAGAGTGCATTAACATTTTATATAACTTCCGCCCCCCCCCCTCCACACACACACACACTAAATTTTATAAAAAACTTAATATAAGACACCCAGTGATCAAACTCAAATCCAATGGGGCAACTTTCTGACATAAATTTTAATTTATTTTTGTTCGAAAATGCATGAAACTGGCTGGTGTTGTTGTTCAGAAACTATGTAATGGAGCTGTTTTTTCCATATTTTTGCAAATGCAATAGATCTTTCAGAAAATAATGTCAAAGTGGGCGTTTGAAACCGAATTTCCGAGGAAGGAAGAAAGAGTCTCAAGAGCGGGCGAAAAACGGGTTTGTCACGTGATCGAAATCCCTTATAACTCAATAGGTAATTGATTGATCTAAATGCTAAATTTCTTAAATTAATTCTAAATTTTTAAAACAGTGTAAAAAAGCATTGAAATCTAAGATGAAAATAATTTGTAAAGTTTCTATGGATGTTCTGATGAATAAACGAAAAATGCTTTAAATACGTATTTACATAAGCTTAAATGATTATGTTTGTTAAAAAATAAGTACAACCAGTTTGTAAAAAGCAAATTCTTATCGGGCATAAAATGCATTCGCTTTAAAAATGATATTTCAATCTAATGCTGCTATTTTATGGATTTTTTAACGCTGAATCAAAAAATTATCTTCACTTTTAACCATTATGTCAAGATTTTTCGCAAATCGTAAATTTCAAGGTAAATAAACTACGAAAAATCTGATACTATAAAATAGATGTAAGACTTTTTTATTCAGTTTAATTTTATTTAATTCAATAATTTATTAGATTTTTTGGCTTATACTGGGTTTCTTACAGCTAAACAGCTCGGTTGTCCGATGAGGGTGGGAGGAGAGGGAGGATGAATTTTAACTTTTAGCTTTTTAACTTTGAAATTTACGATTTGAGAAAATTCCTGACGTGATGGTTTAAATTAAGGCCATTTTCCGATTCAGTGCTAAAAAATGCATAAGAAACAATTTTCAAAACCGAAGAAACATGCCACAACCCAAATTTTGAAAGACAGTGTTATCTAACAGCCTTTTAAAATATGTATCATTTTGTAAAGAATTGAGGCTGTTGTTTTTAATTCTTTTATTTAACAAAAAATCTGTTATTTTTATCCTCTTATAATGTTCAGTACAAACTGTACATTTTGCAGTAATACATCAGAATGATTAAATATTTCAAATTTATATTGCAATCCTAATTTTATTCTCAACCATTTCTTTAAAATATCTGACAAAATTAGATTTCTATTAAATTTGTGAATGACCCCTAATGTGCAACAAAAAATATACTCCAGCTTTAAACTCGATAAATTTTAATCGTAGAATAACGGGACTTTTCTTGCCTTACTTCACAGTGTAACAGGGAAATTTTACTAAATATAACTTATAGGACCTGCGGACCGTATAAAAATTTAGATTCTGTAATTCTTCACTAAATTGTTTTTTCGCTTCAAACTTTTTTTTTTTTTTTTTATCTTAACTCTGCAAGTAATTTTGACCATTTTTGTAACTAGAAGTATGCATCTATGACCAACGGTTGCGAAAATAAAGGTCGGTCAGGTTATACGTGGACACACTGCATATAAATTATAATCTAATACACAGTAATAAACTACTATGTATTATTTACAATCTTAAAACCTCTTTATACGCATTTTCAAAATAATACTAATAATAATTCTAATACCATACAATTGGGTTAAACATATATGATTAAATTTTAAGCATTTTCTTTTATAAGCAAGTTTTTATTTAAAAAAAGAATCCCTGCCGGCTTGACCTACAGGCGCAGGTAGATTTCGAAGTTAAGTACTAATTTTACCAAAAAAACTAAATCATGATTAGAGATAAACCAAATTTAACAATTTTATCTGGGCGCTTTTGATGAGTTTTTAATGAAGATGTGTTTTAATGTTTTTATATAAGAGCTGGTTTTATCAGAATCATGTTAAGGCAATATTCAAAAATATTTTTCCATGTTCAACAAATCAAAATTTTCTAACACATTTTCAGATTTATTTTTCAAAGGAAAAACATGAAACTTGCTGACGTGATTGTTTAAGAGATTTATAAGCGACCTTTGTTTTTATTTTTCGTTCAATTAATTATAACTTTATTTATAAACAATTACTTTCTCAGTAGAACAATATTTTTAGTTTCCAACACAATCGATTCGAAAATTTCTGTTCAAAATGCCCACTTTGACATAATTTTTTAAAATATATTCTGCCTCTATCAAAAAATCTTCCATTATGCACATTATCTAGTTTCTGAATAAGACAATCTACCAAGTGGATGCGCTTGCAAGCAAAAATGAATTTAAAAATGAGTCAGAAAATAAGCAGTTTGGATTTCAGTACATCCTTAATACGATTTTTTTCTTCAACTTCTATGTATTTTTAATTTGTTTTTGCTGCACGAATTGATCTATCAAAAACTTGTCAATATAAAAATTGTAGATAATATTAAGAAGATATATATTAAATTCATGCGGTTTTGATATCTTGTGAACTGACGCAGTTATGGATTTTTTTCTTCTTCAACTCCCCCTTTTTGTTTTCGTTATTATTATTATTATTATTATTTTGCGGTAAGAATTGGTGCTGTGAAAAACTTGTCAAGGCAATTTATAATAAATTTAATTGGATTTTATATCTTGAGAATTGGCGAAGTTATGAATTTTTTTCCCGAAAACCCTATTTTTTTCTCCCCTTGGGCCCATTTTTGGTTTTATCAAAAATCTGTCATACATAAATTTTTGACCCATTTTTTAGAAGTAATAGTAAATTTAAACTGAGACGATATGTATTATAATTAAGAAGTTTCGTCTTTCTCAAAACCCCTCCCTATTGCCACACCCTTGGTCCGATTTTGCCCATTAACGAACTCGACCGAGATTTTATGCCCCTTGATTTTATGTATCAGCTATGAATATTTAAAGTTGTCAGAACCTTATATTTATGATACATTAAAATACAGGGCTTCTATAATAATTCGACAGAGTCCTCCCCCCTCCGCCATTAAAACAATTATGTTACTTGTGGTTCTCGATGGCTCCCTTATAGTTGCGCTGTATTAAAATTTAGGGGGCATCGGTTAAAAAGAAACGGACAATTTGCACTGTAAAATTATATCACGTTGCTCACGCACACAAAATTTCAGGGCGTTGTGACAATTTAATCACTGGTTATACCAATTTAAAATTTTCGGGTCTTATATTCAGCTTTTTATAAAATTTGGGGGGGGGGGGGTAGGGTTTATAAAATGATAATGGCTTTTTGTACAGTTTTATGAGAAAGGTAGTCATAGATATTTGTAATCCCCCCCCCCCCCCCGCGCGCCTGGGAGGAAGGAAAAGGGCAAATTAAAATAATAATAATAATCCGATCTGATTTTTATATACTTAGAAAACATCCTGCCAAAATTTTATCGTCGGAGATTCGGAGTTTGTAGATCCCACTCACCACAGCCGCACCCCAGAAGAACAAGGGAGACTAAATATATATATATATATATATTGATGTTTATTTTCTGATTCTCCGTACCTTACAAAATTTTATGATTGAGGCAATTTTTCACTTAATAATTTTAAACAAGCTGATTTTCAAATGTCTGATAGATCTTACTTAATCGAACTCGAAAACAACCGTCAGCTGTTGCGACAACAGTAGATGCGGTCTTGGAAACCAAAAAAATTCCTAGCCAAAGGGAACTTCAGAGCAACGCGATTACAGAAAATGCCTACTGATCGTGATATTATCTAGAGATCTGCACGGGCCGGGCTCGGGCCTATTTTCATTCACGGCACTCGGGCCGGGCCGGACCTAGTCACTATTCTTTACGGGCCGGGCTCGGGCCTTACTTTTTTCCTGAAGGTTCAGGCCGGGCCGGGCCGGGCCTAATTTATTTTTTCTGCACACACCCGGGTACTGGTTTCATTCCTAATCTTCATAGCCCAAAATTTTCATTCCTAGTTTTCACCCACCCCGTATGAAAATCATTGTCTTGGAATGGCCTGGTCCATTCAAAGGTCAGTAAAATTAGGCTCGGCACAAATTTTTTTGTCAAAAAATGCATACATTTTTAAATCGCTATTATTCTACAATTAAACATTCAAATTCATTCTTTTTAAAGAGTATTAGATTTCTACACTTATTGAAATATAGTTAAATTAAAATATAGTAAAACGTGTGAAAAAGAACCTGTCTATGACGGAATCTTGTTTTAAACTGAAAAACATGTTGATCCATGCAAAATTAATATACTACTTAATACTACGTAAGAAAATTATAAAAAGTAATAACAAACAAAATTAATATACTACGTAAGAAAATAATATATAATACATTTACACTTGCTAAGAAGGGAACTTGTATATAACGCATTTTTTTTTCTCTGCAATTCAGTCTTAGATTTTACTGTATAGCATTTTTCAGATATTTAACACTTCAATACATGGAATATGGATTAACAATATTAATGATAACTGAAACATTTACATACAAGAAATAGAGATTCGTTAAAAAAATAAATATCGCACCCTGCGGCACTTCTATAAAAATGAAGATTATAAACATGAAAAGAAAAGTTAAGATAAATATTTTTGGCTTGATCTCCTCGTACGAGAAAAACTTTTAACGAAATCGACATAAAAATCAATGTTTTGTAGAAATTCACTCGGGCCGGGCCGGGCTCGGGCCGAGACTTTGACTTTTTTTCGGGCCGGGCTCAGGCCGTACTTTTAACTTTTTAACCGGCCCGGGCTCGGGTCAAACTTTCAACTTTTTTACAGGGCCGAGCCAATATTTTTTTTGTACGGACCGAGCCGGGCCGAATTTTTTTTTTCTCTGAGTCGGGCCGGGCCTGGAAATGTTGGCCCGTGCAGACCTCTAATATTATCACCCAATCTTTCGTAATCAAAATATCTTTTTAAAACACAGCAAATTAGTATGTTTTTAAAGACTGTGGGGTCTGCTGCAAGTGGGGTTCGGGCACGTAGCTCGAAGGGGCAGAACCTCCTAATTTTGTTAGAAAATGTAACTGTGAAATAAAATTTTATTACAAAAAAATATTTTTTCCTCATTTAAACAAATAAAAATAAAAATAAATGTAGCCTTTTCAAACTTTTCAGAAAATTTATTTTTATAAGTTCAACAAAGACAATGAACTAAAAGTTCTAAATGTGTATGCCAAAAATTTTCAGTTTGACTGAAATAAGTCAATTTTTGTACAAAAAATGATAAATTTTATTAAATAAATGTTTTGTAATCAAACTTCTGCAATCAGGTAATCTTTTCAAATGAGAACAAATCAGCATATTTTTAGCGGAGTCTGCACGAAGTTGACAAGCTAGTAATGGTCAGAACAGTCTAATTTTGTTAGAAAATGTAATTGTGAGATAAATTTTTATTACGAAAAAACAATTTTTACTGATTAAAAAAAAATTCAACGCTTCAAAAATTTCAGAAAATTACTTTTCTAGTTCAATCCGTATCTTGATTAATGAATTAAATGTTCTAAACGTGTATACTAAAATTTCTCATTTTTAATTAAAAAAGTCAATTTTGTGCAAAATAGGATAAATCTTATTAAGGCTGTTCTCAAATTCAAAGGAACTACTGTCAATTTTATACCCGTTTAAAATTTGACTGAAAATGCGTCAGTAAGTTTTGCGTTGTTGAGTTGGGAATGTGAGAACCACATTAAATAAATTAATGTGAGCATTTTAAACAATTTATCACGTACGTATTGAGTTTTAGAAAATAGTACAAAAGGAAAAATCCATGAATATAGAAATTTTAATAAAATAAGGATGTGTGTAAAGCTATTTAAATAATGAAATCTGTACTAAAAAAAGAAAGTTTCTCTCTTTGTGCGTGTGTGTGTGTCTGTTCGCGATGGCTAATGAAAGGTATCGTATGTACAAGTCCGAAAATTTAAGGGATGATAGTCCAAGACAGGTCCTGATGCACCTGAGGCACAGATTTTTAATTTTTTAAAGGCCCTTTAAGTTTTTATGCCCTAAATTGTTAATAACTTGCCTCATTTTATCCGATCTTCGTTTTTTAGTCTATCTCACCATTTAGTTACTACCCCACTTCTACATTCCAGTTAAAATCCTCGCCGCCTGGGGCCCGGTACCTTGAGGCTTTTATGCCCCAAATTGTTAATAAATTGCTTTCTTTTAATCCGATCTTCATTTTTAGGATCCTTTTTTCATTTAGTTATTTTCACTTTTCTGCATTCCAGTTACCGTATTTTATGGAAGAAACGGCGCACCCGTCGTAAGCGCCGCACTCCTAAAAATTGGTCTGGATAAGCTTTAAAATATCGTAATCGCCGCACCCGTTGTAAACGCCGCACCTGTGGGAACGCTACTTCTGTGGACAGTGTCTCATTAACCTAACTTTAACGAAACTTTTCTGAACAGTGTAAGGGTGCCTCACTTTTAATAACTTAATACTCTAGAATTTTATTTAAAATATTTAAATCTGATTTTAAACATTTTTATGTAATTTTTAAATTAAGGAGACGTCAATTGGTATGAAAACCATTCAGAGGGTGGGACGCATAAGAGGTCGGCGCAACTTAGCACGCTTTTTATGACACTTTTTACGTCATATCCACTTTAGTCCTTTTTTAGTTTCTATTCGAAGCCCGCAAAATCTGAGTCGTCAATATCCGAGTGGAAGAGTTGTTAATTTCCTTTGTACCTCTTTTTGTATGGTTCGGTATCATCATCGGAAATGTCACACTTTACATTATCGGCAAAATCAGAATGTTTCGCATTGTTGAGCAATGGACTTGAGAACAGTCTTGAGGAATTTTAATTTTATCCAAATTTTACGCGCCCGCAAAAAACAAAAAATCGTAAACGCCGTACATGGTGTAAACGCCGCACTTGACAAAAAATTAACTTTCAAACTCGTTTCAAACTAAAATAAAATAATTGTGAAAAAATGTGATATTTGAGATATTAATAACATGAAATGACAAAAATATGTCTCAGTATATGGTAAAAACAACACATTAGAGAAAATATTTTATTTTTATTCCTGGAACTGTTTTTCAATTTCCCGGAAAACTTAATATTTTGAGTTGGCAAATGTGTAACATGTAAAAAAAAAAAAAAAACCTAGTGACAGTAAATCAACCAATCTAAAGGAGCACGAAAAATTGAAAGTGCCCTGGGCATAGAAACTTGCTAGTCGGGCCCTAAGCACCCCCCCCTTTTTTGCGCATTTCTTTAAAATTTTATTCTAATTATTAGTTCATACCCTATGCTTAATTTCGACTAAATGAAGATCTAAAGTGTTCAGAACATTTCCTAAAATCTTCTTATAATGTTCAAATAAAAGTTTATGATAAAACAGACCCTTTGAAAAAAAACAAAAAAAACTTCTTTGTCTCTTTTAACAGGGACTTTATGCAGGAGAGGAAAAGATATAAAAATATTTCGTTATTGTCACTTACGCAAAATACTCTTGAAAGATACTAGGTCAATGGGTAAAGGTCAATATCATTCGGAAGAGTAGGTTTCAGGCGAAACAGTGGGGGACAGCCCTGTGCTCGTTAGTAATTTCTTGGAAAACTTGCTAAGTACATGAGTTTTGGGAAAGGCAGAAGAAGGAAATTGAACAAAGATATTTTCCTTCTTTTGTCTCGGGAAAAGAGGGTAAAAATACTAAAAAGATGCCTTAGCAACAGTCGTTATCCGACTTGCGAAGCTTTAAAATTGCGAAAATAAACGCCATGCTAAAAGTTGCTCTAGTTTGTTCTATATGTTTATAAAGGATAAAAGTAAACAGAGAAAGAAAATTATCTACTGAAAATATTATAAATTAAATTTTATAAATTGTTATAAATTGCAAAATCTGAATTTTTTTCTATATCAATTGGCAAAAAAAAATGTATCCCATCTTAAAAAAATATTGGAGAAGAGGGGGGGGGGGACCCCAGGGCCTATATAACTCTACGCCTATGGGCACAAGATTCTATTTTTTCTAGAAAAGAAAACTGGTTGTGTAAATATATTGTAGAAGAAAAAACCAAAAATAATTTAAATTGAATCTTAAAACAAACCTTTTAATGTCACATCAAGACGTCATTTGAACTTTAATATCATATCTTTTAAAACTCATATTTTGAATTTATGAGAGATCTGAATGAAAACGCATCAGCGAATAAACTTCTATACATCTTTTCATATTGAACATAAATTTGCATCTGCGATTATAAATAGAAAAAAAAAGGATTAAATAAATAATGCATATATACATATTAATTAACAGCATAGCGTCACTCAAGATTTGATATTATTTTCAAGATCCATGCATATAGCATTCTTAGAGCCATAAGATTAAGTGCTGAGAACATTAAACCTATTTTGATATCATTACTTTTTAAAGGTTAATGGAGATAGAATAAAAAAAACTAATGGTTTTTTTTTTTTTTTTTTTTTTTTTTTTTTTTTTTTTTTTTTTTTTAACATTAGAAATATTTTGTATTTCATAAGTTTTAATCCCAAAATAGATGTGACTTAAAATAGATAAAAAATGATATCACTCTGAAACAAATGTTAATAAAAGTTTCCAAATTTATGTATTAAAATGCAAGTTTGCTTTTAAGTCTGTTTTCAAATCCAAACTACCTGCTTTCTAATATATTTTTCACTTTATTTTGTTCACAAAAATTGTCTTGTTCTCTTATGCAGAAACTGTGTAATCCAGATCCATTTTTCGGTAAAGGCAGAATAGTTTTTTGAAAATACAGTGAAAGTTGATGTTTTGAACATTATTTTCTGAAAGAGCTATTGCATTTGCAAAAAAAAAAAAAAAAAAAAAAAAAAAAGGAAAAAATGGAAAAAACAGCCCAATTACATAGTTTCTGAACAACAACCCCTGCCAATTTCATGCATTTTCGAACAAAAATAAATTAAAATTTATGTCAGAAAGTTGTCCCTTTGGATTTGAGAACACCCTTAAAAGAACAAACCGTTGTGACAATTTGATCACTGGGGGTCTTATATTAAGGGTGTATTCGAAAAAATACTTTTTCACACTCAACAGCTCGAAATTTTCTGAGACATTTTCAGACTCATTTTTGAAATTAAAAACATGAAACTTGCTGAGGTGGTTTTTGAAGAGATGTATAAGAGGCCGTGTGATTTTATTTATCGCTCAATTCATTAGAATTTGATTTTTAAACAATTATTTTCTCAGTATGACCATTTTCTTCATCCCCAGATCTCCCGCTTCGGAAAATTCGGTTAAAAAAGCCAAATTTGACAGCATTTTTTGCAATATTTTCTGCATTTATCAAAAAATCGACAAGCACGGCACATTATGTAGTTTATAAATAAGAGAATTTGCCAGTTTGATGCCTTTCAGAGCAAAAATGAATCTAAAAATAAATCAGAAAATAAGTAGTTTGGATTGGAATACACCCTTAAGTTTTTTATCAAATTTAGTGTGTGTGTGTGTGGAGGGGGGAAGGCGGAAGTTATATAAAATGTTAATGGACTCTTGTACAGTTTTATGAGGAAGGTAATCGTAGATTTTTGTAATCCCCCCCCCCCCCTCCCGCCAAGTAGAAAGGATAGGGCCAAATTAAAAGAAACTCATCCAATTAGATGTTTATATACCTAGAAAACATCCTGATTTTATCCTGATCCAAAATTTTATCGTCTAAAACCGTAATAGATTCGGATTTTGTAGATCGCCCCCCCCCCCTACACACACGCACAGCCGTACTCCAGAAGGATAAGGGAGACTAAATATATATATATGTATACAGTAAAACCTCCCAAAAGAGACCACGTTCCGTTCCAATAAAAATGGGTCGCTCCGAGAGTTGGCCTCTTAATGGAGGTCCTGTTTAAATCTAGATTTTAATTGTTGAAAAAAGGTAACAATTAACGTTACTAAAATTTAATTTTCACATTAGGAAAAAATATAAAACTTTAAGTATCAAAACAAAAGTTAATTACATAAGTTAATTACTGTAGAGTTTAAAAAATGAATACATTGACCTTTGCTTTGATTTTACGGTTTTATATTTTATAACTTTTATTTCTTTTCGAAGTTCAGTAAATAAATGCAATGTTTTTGGACGGAAACAAATAATGACTATATCATTAATTTATCTATTTCTTTGAGAGTTTCCTGACAGAATAGGGCAAGGGAGTTTATAGACTGTCATTCCTAATTTGTCATCAGAGTTAAATTCATTGCCTAAAAAGGAACAAAGGGGTTTAAACATTTAAAGGTTACCGGAATTAAAAATAATCTAAAGTTAGTTTAGAAGTTTGATGAATAATGTGCTCTCCGGATTTATTTTCTTAATAAAACCTTCTTCAAGCGACCTGGAAAAAATGGAATTTGTTTCATTTGCTTTTTAAAAAAATTGGTCGCTCATGGAGGGAGTTCAACTGGGATGGTCTCTAAATGGAGGTAAAATTAGTATTGAGCCTATGGGAATAAATTTCGTTCCATGAAAAACTGGTCGTTCAGGGAGGTGGTCGCTTAATGGAGGTGGTCACACAAAGAGGTTTCACTGTATATGTAAGTACCTGATGTTTATATTCTGATTCTGCGCACCTTACAAAATCTGTTTCATTTTCTTCAAAAAAAATTGGTCGCTCATGGAGGGAGTTCAACTGGGATGGTCTCTGAATGGAGGTAAAATTAGTATTGAGCCTATGGGAATAAATTTCGTTCCATGAAAAAATGGCCGTTCAGGGAGTTGGTCGCTTAATGGAGGTGGTCACACAGGGAGGTTTCACTGTATATATAAGTACCTGATGTTTATATTCTGATTCTGCATACCTTACAAAATTTTATCATCATCGAGGCAATGCAGGTTTTGAGATACCTTTTAAAGACCCCCCCCACACAGCCTCTCCGTACCGAGGGAGCAAGACGCCAGATTTCAAAAAATCATCTCAATCTGGTGTTTATATTCTGAGGTTAACCCTGTGTATTATTATCAGACTTATTTAATATGTGATTTGTAAAAAGGTGCGCTTTTTTCCGGGGCGCTTTTTTCCGTGCGCTTTCTTCCGGTGCGCTTTTTTCCGTGATTCGCAAACTTCTTATTATTGAATGCAATTGTTAATTTTTATTTATAATTGAAAACTGGATTTTTATTCATAAATTTATTAATTGAAATGTAACACAAAAACATAGATTATAGCATTCAGGAAGTTAATTGTTTTAGAAATTTGGAATTCTTGATAGCTATTCAGGTATTTTAACACGGGGAAAACAAAATCATATAAATCGGAATTAAATAAAAAAAAATACTGTTTTTCAGAAATACAGGAAATAGTCTTTCTTTTTTAGCTTATTTATAAAATATTGCAAAACACAACACAGAAATATAAATCACATGTTTTAATGCAAACAACTGTTGATGATATATTTTTAAAATATGAAAATCAATAAATTATTTTCGTAAATACTTATAACTCATATGTTTAAATTTATTGATTTTCAAGAATTAATTATCTGCATTTGTACAAAATATGAATTAAAACGAGAAAGAAAAATTATGCATCAAGCATCGAAGAAATAGTTCCACTGTTTAATAAGATAACAAAGATACCAACGTAAACAATTTGGAAAACGCACAATACATTTGACAAAACAATTTCAGCAATTAGCATGAATAGTCGGGTAAATTTCCGAATTACTGTGTGGAGACCTGTATATAATCTATAAGATTTGTATGTATACTACATATTGAAATGTACTTCAGTTAGGAAACATACGGCACAATTGAAAATTATCCTTCAGCAATTTCCATCAATAAGTGGAAATTGGAAATGTACTCGAGATCTTTTGTGCATCCCTGTATATGAGCTATAATATGATCTTAGTAAAGGTTATATTTACCAAGTTTTGTGTAAAAAATAGCGCGACACATTAAAAATGCGTACCATAACTGAAAACGCACTTACAGCAATTATTCCTCATAGACATACACAATATGGCCCTGCAAATAAAGGATGAATGCATCACACACTATATTTCGTTTTAAGCATGCCGTGGTGCACTTCAGCGATATTTATTAATTTCAGTATGTTTGAAATAGTGTAACATCATTAAAATTTACCGCAAACGATTTTCCCTCATAGACCGTAATGTAACAGAATTCTTTTGTGTGTCCCCTTAAACAAAATATACATGCTATATTTTCTATTTTTAATAGGAGACATGCTATAAGTAAACCCCAATAGCTTATACCAATTTCACAAGTTAATTAGCTAAAGTCAGAGCAAGCACAGAAAAATACTTATTTTGAAATATATACATAGTTAAAAAATACCAAATTAATCCAGAAACTGTATCACATATAATTATGTATATATTTCAAATATAATATGAGTATGTAAATTTAATACATAGGGGAGATGGAGGATGAATGGGACATTTTCACAAAAATATTTATTTATTTATTTTTTTTTTTTTTACTTAAGTTATTATCAATATTATATATCACATTTCATACATTAGGTATTTGACAACACATATGAACAATATTTATTCTAGATTATGATTTATCCAGAAAAATATTATGAATTTAAAAAAATGTTCCTCCCTGTCCCAATCATCCCCACAGCAGGGATGAATGGGACACTAATGGGGATTGATGGGACACAAAGATTTTTCTCCCTGTATTCGATTTTACCAAATTAAAATTTATAATTGTAACTTTATATGTAATTATATTTGTAATATATGATTTTACAGCACGAATCGATATGTTTTTTTTTCAAAAACTTCTTTTATTGCAGTTTTAACTTTTAATGCAGACTTCAGCTATCAATCTGTTCTTTTTTCCCACTTATGACACATTTTAGATTTGAAATGAAAGAGCAAAATGTCTTTTAAATATGGCATAGCTAATAATTTTCAATCATAACATATTAATTAATATTAATTAAATGTATCATGCAGAACGGAAATTATTGGGTCAATGGGAAAGTCGTGTCGTGTTGGGAAAATCAATTCGCACCAGAAAATTCTGCCCAGTAATTATTAGACATTAGATATCGGAATCAACGTCTAATAATTAAATGATAGAATTTTCCGGTACGAATTAATTTTCCCAACACAACACGACTTTCCGATCGACCCAATATGTTAGGGGTGGGGATTTATTTGTGCAACATTTCAAAATTCAATATAATTTCCCCCATTTGATCAATAAACATAAATTTATATAAAACATATACTATTTTTAACAATTTTATCTATTTTGATTAAGTTTTAGTACCAATTTTTTGATAATCCATTAATAATTATTACAATTCAATAAATAACACTCAGAAATTTTAAACAATAACAACTCATATAATGCTATTTAATACTATTAATTAACGTAAATTATTAATTTATCAACCTATATAATACTATTTAGTTAATAAATAAAATTTTCACCATCTCTAGGGATAAATGAGAATGTCCCACTCATCCCCATTTGAAATGTCCCAATCATCCCCATGATGCATATATTCCCTTCTCAGCCATTTTACCTCAAAAATTATTTTGTCACATTGGTTACTATTCATTCAGTTTAATTATCGATACTGAACCTTAAAATAAATAGCTACAACATAGCTTAATTTTTTTATATTGTATAAGATATTTCACATCTTCAAATGCAAAAAAAACTTACTTTTAAGCAGAGATTTCAGAAAATGCAACTTTGAAGGAAAATGAAAACAGCAATGTGGTCATACTTTTAGTTCTGAAGCACACTGTGGTAGAGCCTTATATCGTTTTATGAAGCAATTTAAAATAAATGTTTATTGCCGGAAATATTGAGAATGTCCATCCATCCCTTGTCCCATTCATCCCATAGCTCCCCTACTCATCATTCATATTGAAAATTTGTATTTATTCCTAAAGTGTTAACAAAAAGAAAAAGAAGAAAAGAAATATATACAATAAAAGACACAAGAAATGGTTTCAAATGCAATAAATAGATGAAACATTAAACATACTGTCTAAGTAATCACGTTGCATTAATATAAGTACTTTTTTAGAAGTAAATTTTTAAAATGAAAAAAAAAATTATTTTTTACATTTACTTAAAAAAATGTATATATATATATATATATATTTACCATACTTTAGTATTGAGCTGGTGACATGAATTAATAGCCGAAGAAATCGCTATTTATAGGAGTTTTTTTTATTTATTTATTCTGATAATTTAAGTGGTTCAAAGCGCGTAATTTGATTAAATGTCTTAGATTATTGTTTTATTGATATTTTTATTTATTTAACATATATTGGCATATTACTATACATATTACTATAGGCATATTACTATACATATCGGCTGTTAATTCATGGCACCAGCTCAATACTAAACTATCGCTTTTAATAAATTTCAGATCCTTATTTGAATTCCAAAATTTTTCGTATTGTTAGGTGGAATCTAAAATAAAACAAATCAAATATAAAAGGTCTATTAGAGCTTTCAATTTAAAAAAATGGTTTTAATCTATACTCTATAACCCGGGATGCCTGTTATGGTTCCCCTAGTGATATATAACGCTACAACTGGAGGAAGGTGGTGGGCCAAAAATTTTTGTCGTTGAGAAATTACTTTTTAAAAATTATTTATATATTTTTGCTTGCATTCATTTTTAAGCCAAATTCAAATACGCCTTCTTCTTTCTTTCTTTTTTTCTGTACTTCTTCTTTTTCTTTCTTTCTTTTTTAGTCCCAAAGAGAAAATAAAATACTTCATTTAACTGATGAAGACATTTTCAAATTGGTGAGGAAAAAAAAAAAAAGTATATGCATTAATTTTATATCAATCAATTTAATCGTTATATGACCATTGAAGTGCTTTTGAAGTTCATTTTACTATTTGTGGAAGTTAACTCTTAATTTTTCTGGGAAGTGTGTTAAAAAGAAATATCTAGGTAAGAACAAAGTGTTATAATTCTGTGCATTTTTTAAGTTTAATGGTCTTAGTGATGCAAGAGAATTTGAATTTATAAGTAGCGAATAAATTGTGAGTATTCTAGCATTATTATAAAGTAATTAAAAGAAAAAAATGTGCTTGATGTAATCTTTATTAAATGGACTGTATTTTTTTCTTATGATTTTGCCGCCCCCCCCCCCCCTTTAAAATTGACATTGCTAAAGTACCTTTTTAAAATCTCATAATTTATTTTTACCTCACTTTTTCTAAAGACCTATTTCTGAAGATGTGATTTGATACTACTATACATGAAAATTATAATGTGACAAAATTTCGGAGACAAGTAAACGACCCGAAAACAATTTTTAAACAATCGCGAAATGTAAATATTCTATCGTATTATAAACTGAATATACAGTCTACTAACTTGTCATTCTACTTTAATAAGAATACAACCCCCTAAACAAACCTTACCACTGCTTTCCCTTCACGGTGGAAGGTTAAAATAATTATCGCACCCATCTCGTACGCGCCAAGTAAAAGTGCCAATTACATCTTGGAGGGGGAGACCGTGCATTGCAGGAAAGAAAAGAATGAAGACCCCAGCTCACATCGGGTCACGTAATGGACCTGATCCAAAATTTCTTATGTTATGCTGTTACATCTAGAAGTCTTCATTGACTGCTTGAGTGGCGCTTAATATGCCTTGATCAAGAAGGGGGCTCCCTTGGTCAACAATAGAGTACCGAATTTCAATTTAGATAGAGCTCTTAAAATACGCTCGTTTTAAAATAAATAATTTCTCGGAAACTTATGGTACGAATTGCATAAAAATTTGTTTTTAGGCTAATTGAAGGATGTTGAGTTCATTTATGCTATCAGAATTGTGTACTGTTATTGAAAAAAATGAAGTTATGGTCCGTTTTAATATGTAGATGGACCCCTAAGCAAATTTTATATACATCATTTAAAAGTAGACTTTATTTCCAATCGTTCGGTACCAGTAACTTTCTTCTAAGACAATTTGTTGAGGAGTTAGTAGGGGGTGTTTACTTTTTTTTCCACGACTGTACAAGGCTCTGGTAATGAATATAAGCCCTCTAGAAACAATTCACCTCAGTTCATCTCTCAGGTTGAAGTTAGTAATCTGACTAAAGATCTGGGGCCTTTTGAAAGAGGCAGCAGCATTGGTGGGCTCCAGAGTGAAAGAAAAAAATGTTATTGGCCAAAGGAACCGCTTTTTATTGGTAAAAATCGGTATTGGTATCGATAAAAGGAATTTGTTAAGTAGTACTTTGAGGAATGGGAGAACCAGGTCTATTGCTCTTATGTTCCCAGATTGATGAGCAATTTTAATATCACCTACGATAAAGATGAATGCAGGCCTTTTCTTGATTAATCGAAAAGGAGCCTTAAAGTTGTCCTTCTTCATCACGGAACCCAGTATGCATCTGTACAATTGGACACTCGGTGCACTTAAAAGAATGCTATGAAAACCTGGCTCTCGTCCTCAACAAAATTAAATATGCCGACCTCAGTTGGACAGTTTGCGGTGATTTGAAAGTTATCTCCATGCTTCTTGGTCAACAAGGGATACACAAAGTACCAATGTTTCGTTTGTGAGAGGGACAGTCGTGATAAGACTCAACATTGGGTCAAAAAATAATGGCCAAGAAAACAAAGTCTTAAACCAGGCACTAAGAATATGATTCAGAACAGTTTAGTTGAGCCAAAAATTGTATTATTTCAAATGATTGCGATTGTTTCAAATACCTGGGCAAAAAGTTTCAGGTTTATCCGAAGCCAAGTTGACAGAGGAAATCTTTGTTGGTCCAGATATCCGCAAGCTTATGAAGGATAAAGAATTTGAGACTAGCATGACAACGAAGGAAAAAGAAGCTTGGGTTGCCTTGAAAGATGTCGTCAGCAAATTTCTATGTAATTACAAGAATCCTGACTATAAACCAATAGTAATGAATATGATGGTCAAATTTCAAGCGGTAGGTTGCTCCATAAGTGTCAAAATACATTTCCGTCCCTCACATGTGGAATTTTTAAACCCGAAAATTTAGGATCAGTTAGCAAATAGCAAGGTGAAAGGCTCCATCAAGACATCAAAGATATGGAGCGCTGAAGGAAGATGGAATAAGAACATTCTCGCCGACTACTGTACGATATTAACACGAACACGAGGTAGGCCTGAGATTGAACATAAAAGAAGAACATCAAAAAAAATTTTCTTAGGAAAAATAGTACGTACTTAAATAGAAACTTTTTTGTTTTCTTTTCTTTTTTGCTCAGTTTAAAATTTGTTTGAAAATTTCATGCACGCATACATAATATTCGCTCCTCTTGGTCAGTCGTCTATTTTATGTACGTTGCCTTAATAAAAAACAAATTAAAATAGTATGTATAGTATGTAAAATGTATGATTTGTTTCCAGAATTTATTTTTGTGATTTAACGTATCATCACTTTTTACAGGTATCAATGAAGGTCCATTAACATAGAAATACCTTTAATATTTTATTCCATGGACATGTACTTTGTGAAACTATTATTTGATTTCTTATAATGTTCACATATTTTATAATTATTTTGAAAAATGAAATATATAAATAATTAGAACCATTTCATTTTCTACATTTAGATAGAATAGCTTCAATACTGGTTTCATTTCTCCCTTTTCTAAAATACAGCAGTATCTTTAGATACATAGCTGGCTGTTTTACCTTGATGTAACTTAACAGAATGAAGGATTCAAATTAATTGCTTATTAAAAATATCCATCTTGTGCTGCGGTTGTAGACTTGCCAACCTGTAATAGTGAGAAGTTCCAGGTTGGGTATCGTTCCATGTATTTTAGTTGGTAGAATGTCAGTGCGCTATACTGATGGCCCGGATTCGAGTCCCGGCATGGAATCTTTTTCACTAGGTTGGCCTTTGCACGTTTTAAGCAATAAATTTGATTTTCATTTGAAATATTGGATGCAAGACAAATGTTTCACTCTGGAAAAATTTCCAAGTATTAAGAATGAAGATTGTTGGTAAAGAAATGAAATTTCATCTGTAAATATTGCACTTTTCTTAATAGTACCATGTGTACCAATTTTATTTCATTCTTCTTACTTTTATTTTTCCATTGTCAGAATAACCTGCGACAATCATGTATCCTTTACTGAAACTTCCTTTCAGTCTGGGAATGGATTATCTTCATGTTTGCTTTCAAAATGGAGGCTATTTTTCCATGCAGATGTACTGATTGAAGGAATTCCCCTTTCCTATTAATAACTTAGTTTGTTTTGCACTTAGGAACTTTTATATTGTATGTTTCATCTATTTTTTTTATTACTGTATAAGAATAGTTCACCTCGGAGAGCGAAAAAAACGTACTCTTCGACACACAGCTTGATTAAATGAAGCATTTGAAAGAAGAATAAATTTGTAGGTATCAGACGATAATTTTAATTACAAAGAATAAGCTGTTTTCAGAACTCTTTTCACAATAGTACTTGTTTCTTTGTACCGTTTATTGAAATCGTTACAAAAATTGTGTGAATAAACACCCTCCGCATTTGTAATATACTAAATCTCTTGAGGTAAATAGGAGATTAATTAAAGTAATTAGGAGATCTATTGCGGACTTCCAGGTTTACGGAATTTAAAGGATAACTATCTTTTTTACGAATAAATATATATATTTTTTGTTTGCTACCAACAACACCAAAAGCATTTATATTTGAAAAGAATAAATTATGCATTCAAATATTCTTTTGAAATTTATTAAAAGCGACACTTTGGTATGATTTAATATCCGAATATCCGCCTAAACTTTCATTATATACAGCTGTCCTTTTTAACTCTGATCATTTCAGTTTTTTAAGATCATAAATTGATTACATGACTTTAAATTTCTGTTTTATTTATATTATTTTAATTTATTGATAAATTTTGAACTTCGTTATTGAATATTACTCGGAAGGAAATGTAGAACTACTTCTATTAACTTAAGTGCTAATTGATTTATCTTTCAAAATCGTCTGCACGCGCTAGAGATAGATTTTAAAAATATACATGCTTGAATTTTTTTCTAAAATCCTAAAAAATAGATAAATTACATTAGAGTTTTCAGAAAAATTGCCTTTGTAAGTGCATTTTTTTCTATCCGACGGTGTAAAAATTGAAAATATACGACGTTTAGAAGTGAAAAGATTAAAAATAAATATGCAGCAAACGTGAAATTTAATCTTCTGCTGTTGACAAAATCAAATTGACATCAGCATTCAGCATTATGGACGGACACATTTGTCCTTTATAACATAGATAAATTATTATGAATTTAGAGAATTTGGCGTTTCGTCTATCTCAATAATCATATCATGATCAAGGAACTCAAGAGATTTATTTATCATTAAAAAAGTTTTGTTTTCAGTTTATGAAATTAAAGTTCTTGCACATAGTTTTACACAATTCGTCTTCTGGTGCTTGGGTCTTGGGATTGTCATTAATCATTAACAGTCAAATTTTATTGTCTTTATTTATTTGTAAAATGAGTACTTCCAATCACGTGAATAACTTTTATTTCAACTGCATCAGGTACACTCAAATCTGGTAACTTTAAAATTTGACAAAAAATCAAAAATCCTCTAATTAAAAAAGGGAAAATTAAAATATATATTGAATTTTAAAATAAAAATTTCATCTACTAACTACATTTCTAAGATGCAGATTACACCTTAAATCTTGCTTTGCTTTCAAATCATATATCGATGGGTTTAAAAAGTTTTAGGTAGCTTTCATTACAAAAAGCTACCTATTGCAGCCGTTCGGAGGAAAGCGATTTCAAAAAATTTTGGTATATTTTCATCGATCATGACCCCCAGACCCCGAAACCACCCTTCGTTCAAAATTGATATATATATATATATATATATATATATATATATATATATATATATATATATATATAGGACTGTAACTATTGGTTGCAATACATATAATAATAAAGCCAATAAACTTCTCTTAAAAATTCTTAATGAAATATATGTACTTACTACAAACAATGATAATACACATTGTATAAAAAATAGCTATCAACTTGTCAATATTTTAAAAAATCTTCATTGTGTATATAATATAACAACATATGACTTCAAAGATCTTTTTAATAATATAGACCTATTAGATTTACATAAAATTATAAATGCATTATTTAAAAAGTATTATAAAAAACTGGAATTACCATCTAATATTGATATTGCATATTTTAAATCTTTAACTAACTTCATTATCTATAATAATTATATCTTGCAAGATAACACTTTATATTTACAGCATGTCGGTATACCACAAGGCGGTTGTACATCCAGTTTACTCTCAGACTTATACTTATATCATTATGAACGTAATTTTACTAATAATAATCTACATTTATATCGTTATATTGATGACATAATTTTAATTGATACTGATCATTCTGCAATTACTCCATTTCCAGTAGATTATCCCACTAATTTGGAATTAACGGAAAACCTTTTATCTAACAATACAATTAACTTCTTAGATCTTAAAATTACAATAAAAGACAACAATACAATCACAGATTTATATGACAAACGTAAAGAATTTAAATTCAAAGTTAATACATTTACAAATTTTAAATCTTGTCTACATCATTCTGTATTTCGAAATATAATACTTAATCATTTATATAGAATAAAATGGTTATGTTCTTCTCCTCTAATTAACAATAATATTAAAAAACTAATTTATGATGCATTAAATAATGGTTTTCCAAAAAAATTCATATATTCATTAATATACAATTAGTATTTTTCTTACATGATCTTTTAAAACAAATTAACACATGCGTAAACAAAATTACAAAAAAAATTATAAAATAAAAAAAAATCTCTATAAAAAATAAAAATTGTAAAATAACATAAAAAAATTATTATAGGATGGATGGGTGGGTAGATGTTAGAGTACGGAGGAGGGTGGTGTTGTCTGGATAATACGCAATGGTTAATTTATATATATATATATATATAAAAAAATGGGGCTTTTGTATTATTACTATATTTTTAATACGTATTTTATAAGGATGTTGATTTGATATTTTATATGTAATTGGTGAATTTCATTAATTATTAGCTTTATTATTGTTTAATCTTATTTACAATCATTTGTTATAAATTTTAATTTAATAAGGACAATATCATATTAATTACTAATAGTATGCCATTTTTATAGTGATTAATATACATATAAGTATATTTAATATAAATAAAGTTATACTGTATGGATTAAAATTGGGTAATTATATTTTTATTATTCCTCTATTCTTATTAATATTTTAATATTTATTTATTTTCACCTAGTGTTATATAATTTATTATCGGTTTATTGTTTTTGAATGTCCCACATTCATACTTTTAGGATTTTTATGGATGTATAAAATAATCCACACACTATATTTGTGCTTTTTAGGTAATTGGAATTTAAGTATCAGTTCACCTTCTTTATTCTACCATATGTTTTTTATTTCCTGTTCATTTTATAATTATCTTATATATAATAGTTTTTATTAAAGATTTTTATATTTTTAATAATTATTTATATTAATTATTAATGAATTTATTCTGTTTTATAGCATATAGCTATATGCTATATTTTATCGATGTTCTAGAATTATTTAAATTCTTAGTGTAGTTTAAATAAATTTGCTAATAGAATTTTTTGTATGCTTTTTAAATTTTATTAACAATAGTTTTTTTTTTTAATACATTGTGTGGTTTATATTCAGTTTATAATTATCTATATATAAGGATATTTTTGGTTTTGCTGTTAATAAAACAATTGTTACATTCAAATGCTTACAACTGAAGCAAGTCTTTTGACAATTAAATAATAAATGTAATACTAGATGGCAGCACCACAATATGTGTTATTTTTTTTTTTTCGATAAGTTCTAGATTTCCTTCTTCCAGCTACATTTCAGTTATAATTTACTACACCAGGGGGAATTTTTAGCTAAATTTTGACGATATTGTTTAACGGTTTTTAATTAATTTAATAGTGCATTTTAATTATGTAATTACTTTCTATTTATATTATTTTATATTATATTAAAAGTTATTTAACATTTATTTCAATATGTATTAACTGCATACTATGGTATCAATTACTGTGATTTCTTAACTGTTTTATTACCTTAATCTTTACGATATGGGTGCCATGTGAGCGTAGATTTATTCTAAAATATTAATCGGTATGGTGTTTATTATTTCATTTTATATCCTATAAATATTTAAATAGGTTTTATTGTTTTTTCCAATTCATATTATTTGTTTCTATTCTGTTTTCATTTTTAATCAATTCACTTGATTTTAATGGTTGTTAGGGCACAGGGGAAAATAACTTTTAGCTTTAGCTTATTTTTCCCACAGAAAACAACCATTTTGCTTATATAATTGAATTCTGTGCCCTTGAAAACGTAATTCAATATATAAGCATTTCCATTATTTGTCGGTGTCCACTTTCTTATTTTTCTTCCATAATAATTCTTATAAATAATTTAATCTTTTTATATATATATATATATACTTACAGCTTTAATTCATAATATTACGGTTTTTGATGGTGGTAGGTTATGTTTAATTATTGGTTATATATATATATATATATATATATATATATATCCATATATATATATATATATATATCTGACCTATGTCACACTGTAACTCTCGTATTTATGAACCGATTTGGATGTAATTCGGTGTGTACAAAGTACATACCAATATCTCGACCGAGTTCGTTGGCCAGCTTCATCCGCCATTTTGTTTCAAAATGGCAGCCATTTAAAATTTTAAAAAAAAATTAAAATTTGAAATGTGGTACCAAAAAATTAAAAATGAAAAAATATTTTTTCCTTATGTATTTGAACTTTACACAAAGACTCCGGAGCAGTTTTTGTTTCGTCTATATCTTAAAAAATGGCTGAGTTATAGCATTTTGAATTTCTAGCGTGGCTGACATTTTGAAACGTCCTGAATTTTGTCACGCGATAAAAGGCATATTTATGAACCGATTTGGATGTAACTTCGTTTATACATAGTACATTCGAATGTCTGGACCGAGTTCGTTGGCCAGCTTCAGCCGCCATCTTGTTTAAAAATGGCGGCCATTTAAATTTTTAAGAAAAATTTAAATTTGAAATGTGGTACCAAAGAATTGAAAATTCAAAAAATATTTTTTATTTATGTGTTTGACCTTGATAAAAAGATTCGGAAGCAGTTTTTGTTTCGTCTATATCTTAAAAAATGGCTGAGTTATAACATTTTGAATTTCTAGCGCGGCTGACATTTTGAAACGTCCTAACATTTGTCACGTGATAACAGACGTATTTATGAACCGATTTGGATGTACCTTGGTGTGTATATAGTTCATACAAATATATCGACCGAGTTCGTTGGCCAGCTTCATCCGCCATCTTGTTTCAAAATGGCTACCATTTAACAAAATTTAAAAAATTTAAAATTTAAAATGAGATACCAAAAAATTGGAAAATGAAAAAGATTTTTTTCGTATGTGTTTGACCTTAATACTAAGATTCCGGAACAGGCTTTGTTTCGTCTATATCTAAAAAAAATGGCTGAGTTATAGCATTTTGAATTTCTATTGTGGCTGACATTTTAAAACGACCTGATATTTGTCATGCGATAACAGGCGTATTTATGAACCGATTTGGATGTAACTTGGTCTGTACATAGTACATACCAATGTCTCGACCGTGTTTGTTGGCCAGCTTCATTCGCCATCTTGTTTCAAAAGAGTTGCCATTTTAAAAAAATGTAATTTAAAATTTAAAATAAAGTATTAAAAAATTGGAAAATGAAAAAGATTTTTTTTATGTGTTTGGCCTTGATACAAAGATTCTGGAGCAGTTTTTGTTTCTGAAAATTTGTTCTTTTGTTTATATCTTAAAAAATGGTTGAATTATAGCACTTTGAATTTCTAGCATGGCTAACACTTTGAAATGATCTTGTATTTGTCACGCGATAACACACGTATTCGCCTATTTCGATGGAAGAAGGTATGTGGATAGTATACATTAATATCTCGACCAAGTTCGCTGGCCAGCTTCATCAGCCATCTTGTTTCAAAATGGCGGCCATTAAATTAAAAAATATATATATTTAAAGTGAGGTGCAAAAAAATTAGAAATTGAAAAAGGTTTTTTTCTTAAGTATTTGCCCTTGATATAAGGATTCAGGAGCATTTTTTGTTTGTCTTTATCTTAAAAAATGGCTCAGATATAGCAGTTTCAACTTCTAATGTGGGTGACATTTTGAAAAATCTGATTTTTTGCCTGCGACAGAACTCGTATATATCAACCGATTCCGATGTGAGTGAGCATGTGCACAGCAATTACTAAGGTCTCAACCAAGTTCACTGGTTAGCCTCATCCACCATGTTGTCTTAAAATGGCAGGCACTTTAAGCTATCGCCGCATTTGGCAGCCAAATATAAGTTACTTTAAATAAAAGCAGCTTGGATAAAGCTGACTAATTTCGCGAAATTCTCATTCATTATGATTTAGTATTGATAAAAAATAGTATTGAATCTCCCATATTCGGTTTCCACTAAATTGAGCTTCGTGTGTTTGAATAATATAAGTTGGTTTTTTTAAAATAAGGAATATGAGAGCTACCTCTTCCTCCCGGCACGGGCCGGAAGGACTTTTTCTAATATACGATGTATATTGCGGAAAACTCCGCTACCCAAAGAAACTTTCATAAAAATTGTTTTTCAAGTAGTGTAAGGGGTGCAGGAGTGCGCACAATATCTATTTCATTAAATAAAAATAAATTAAAAGATTTAAGGGATGATGTTATACTCTATTTATAAACTTAGGTTATTAAACTAACAAAAACAATTGCATTCCTCAATTTTTAAGAAACATTTTCGGTATCAATTGAAAAAGGATTATCCTCCTGATTGCTTACTCTCGTACAACCGTTGAAGGCAAAGGAGCACAGTCAAGAGTGCAAGAGTGCGCAGTATAAAAAGGAAGCATTTCACTTAATTCTCTTTCCTACTCATTTTCAGTGTTCTATGGTTCAACGAAATAAATTCTAATGGTCTTCCAGTTACACTGCTAGATGAAAAATCGGTGTATAAAGAAAAGGTAATTTTTGAAATGCAATAGAACCGTTAATTTAAATCATGCTTTAACAATGCTAGCGGTTTTTCAAAAAGCAGTCGCGCACTTTTGCACTACCGTCACTATCTTTGAAACATCAGAAATGGAACCTATTGATAAGCAATTCGAAATCGCTTAGGTGGCAGGTAGTCCAATAGTAATTTAATCTATAAAAACAAAAAAAAAGCAAATTAGCTGTGTAATATTTTTTTATGATCCAATGCCAAAATAACTTTTTCCCTTCTAAGTCATTAAAAATATCACCAAAATATGCAGTTCTTATTTTTTTCTTACCATAAACGTATAATGTCATAAATCGTTTGCAACCGTAGTTAAATGCAAACCTCTTCTTTTGGGATTAGATAAACTTTGCCTACACTTGTACACCGCGCACTCTTGCTCCACCTTACCCTATTATTAAAAATCAAGATTATTTAAGAAATGCACATCATTTACTGAAATAAAAATGACATCTACATATTATAATTCATAGCTTATGCATTATATTTTTTTATAATCATTATTCACCAGTTCCTGTATATATTAGTACATAAATTAGTACAGAGACAAATTACCTTTATAATTTTGTAAACAAATTCTTTACCTAACACAATAAACATACTAAACTTGAATACATTCTCGATCAAATCATGTTTTGAACATATACAAATTAAATCATAACATACGCAAGCGGTTGGAAATTCTTTGTAATAATAACAATTTCAGGGTAAACAATTTACACAAAAGAATAAAGTTTCTAAACAATGGGTTCACTCCTGAGAATGTAAATTAAGGTACAGCTAATATATTCAACGCACTCATTAAGAGTAAAAGGGAGAAAGCGGCGTCTTACACTTGGTGCAATTAAACAACGAGTTAATTACAAGATTTTAAAAGAGAAAGAAGAGATTCAATTTTAGTAGATTATTATATTTAAAATACATAAGAATATTTTATTAAGTAAATATTTGTACATCTACTAGATTCTACTACTTCTTATAAAAGTTGGAAATTGGAAATTCCAAAAGTCATTTTTCTATTTTTTTATTTTTTTATAAAATTACTTTTGAAAAATATTTTCATTTCGTAAAATATGTTTAGATCTAGAACATGTACATTAAGAAAACTCTTGATATATGATGAATATTTTAATTAACTTAAGAAAACGAATTTTTTCGATTTTCATACTAGATAATTTGGGATTAAATTTAAGTATTACCGAAAGTGTTTTTTATAAGCTGATGAATGAAACTTTTTTGTTAGCTTAATAATCCAAGATTATAAATAAAGTGTAAAATCAAGCCTTAAACATCTTCATTTATTGTTATTTAATGAAATATTTTAATTTCGCACTCCTGCCACCACCTTACCCTATGTTTCCTTTATGGTTAAATTAATTTAAATATATATATAAAACTATATGCAATAGAATGTCAAATTCATCTTAATACTTTAAATTAAAATATGAATACATTAAAATGATTCACAGCTTTTTATTACTAAAATAGGTGTCACAAACAATTAAAAGGTTTTAAACATTAAAACCACTATTCAGATGTTAAAATTTCCCAAGCGCTTTCGACCAATCCCTGGTCATCATCAATGGTGTGAAAAATGAGAAGAATCTCATTTACAACTCGTTTCTTCTCATTTTTTCACCCCATTATGGCGAAAGGTATATGGCGAAAGGGGAGACGTCTGGGGTATCGAAAATATATAATGCATTCTTTTAAATTATGCACATTTATCCCCTTTATTTTCACCGTGAAAATTGGCGTTATTAGTGTTAAATCTCGTGTTACCCTATGACTAGAACAGTATTTTAAATTACGATCACAATTTATGGCCCTATTATAAGGGGTGATTTAAAAAATGTTTAGAAAATGACATGGCGAATCATGCATACAACAAGGATAAAAAAGTCATCTAAGCACATAGGGTCGCAAACCACTTATTTAGTCACAAATACAAGGTGTTTCATCATATTTGAACCCGCGTTAACGGTAATAATTTCGAGAAAAATGAAAACATCGTAATGAAAATGCAACGATATCTACATTGTTTTGTGAGAAATGTGATAACATTACGAAAAGGTCTGGAAAAACATATTACTTAAGCAATCGATGATACCTCATGGATTGATAATCACAGTCCAAAATGTGGAGCGTCAAGTGCATAATGCTGTCGCGTATAATGCAAACTTCTACCACTTTTGTTTGGTGTTACCACATTTACAGCAAAGGTAAGAATGTCTGTTAAATGTTTTATTATAATATACTTTAGTTTTCTGAAAGTTGTTACCTTCATCCAAAATTGAGTTAGGATGAAACACCCCGTATTTGTGAATATATAAGGGGTTTGCTACCCTATGATCCTATGTGATTTTTTATCTTTGTTGTATGCCTAATTTGTCATGTCATTTTGTAAACTTTTTTTGAACAAAAGTTTTATATATACAGGGAAGTATATATACAAAATGTACCAACATAAAACTATGGCGGTTATTGGTGAATTACGGACAGAATTACACTATATGACCAAAGGTGACCGGTCACTTGCGATTTTAGCCGTTTTGTTAAATATCTAGAAAAATACATGAGGAAATATCCTGAAACTGCAAGTGTGTAAACAGTATAGTATAGCTCATATATTTCCGCGAAGATTTTTCCTGGAAACCCCACAGGGGACCATCAACAAATTGAAAAAAGAACGAATATCTTTTGGATAACCCTGTAAAAACTATTGTAGCAAAAGCGTTCAAACTCGAAATTATTAATGACTGGCTTACTATAATATACTGTGTTCATTTTTATGAGGATATCATGTACACTCGTAGAAACATAAAGGTTTTTATAAAGACAGTCCCAAATTTCGCCAAATTTTTTGCTTGTAATTTGCAGAGTTCTTAATATATAAAAAAAAGTTCTTTTTATAAAATATGACGAACAAAATTGTACACAATACTCTGCAATCAGAATTAAAAATTTAAAAAAATTGTATAAAAAATGAGCAGGTTTACTAAATAATCTTTCACTGCGCATGCGCGAATGCAATCAAAATATAATGTGCATAATGTGTTAGCTAAATGTATAGAGCAACTTTTGTAAAAGTCTCAAAAACATAGTTTGAAAAGTATGATAATAATCGTTTATAGAATAAGCTCAAAATCCGTTATTCCCAAAATAAGGCAAAAAGAGGAGGGGTTGTATCTATATATCCATTGATTAGTGCCAATATAGCATACACAATATTACACGTACTACTGTATTTGGATACAGCCACTCAGCTTTTTGCTTCCTGTTGCGAATAACGAATATACAGCTTATTCTGTAAACGATTATTTTCAGACTTTTCAAACTATGTTTTTGAGACTTTCACAAAAGTTGCTCAATACATTTAGCTAACACATTATGCAAATTATATTTTGATTACGTTCGAGCATGCGCAGTGAATCATTATTTAGTAAATATTAAAGGTACACATATATTAAGACAGACTTTAAATACAATTAAATACAATAAACCCAACTGGATTGAAAAATTAGCCGGGGCCAGGAATCGAACCTGGGTCGACAGCATAACTTGCTGTTGCTCTACCGTTAAGCTACCCTGGCCGATGTGCTAGCCTGGCAACTTGTCACTAATAAACCAAGTTGGGGAACGTCCCCGTCCATCTATCAGATAGCACAGGATGACGTGACAACGATGAATAAATTTCTTTTTCCATCGATCCACAATATATATTAAAGCACATAAATTAACGTCTGAATGAAAATTTATGCATTTAAAAATGGAAGTCTGAATGCCTTTAAAAATGGAATTCAGACGTTAATTTATGTGCTTTAATAAAAATTATTTAGTAAACCTGCTCATTTTTCATACAATTTTTATTATTTTTTCATTCTGATTGAGGGGTATTGTGTACAATGTTGTTTATCATATTTTCTGAAAAGAACTTTTTTATATTAAGAACTCTGCAAATTATAAGCAAAAAACTTGGCAAAATTTGGGATTGTTTTTATAAAAACCTTAATTTCTCTACGAGTATACATGCTATCCTCATAAAAATGAACACACTATATTACAACAAGCCACTCATTAATAATCTCGAGTTTGAACGATTTTGCTACATCAGGGTTATCTAAAAGATATTAATTCTTTGTCAATTTGTTGACGGTCCCCTATGGGGTTTTGGAAAAAAATCTTCGCGGAAATATATGACTTGTACTATACTTTTCACACACCTGCAGTTTAAGGTTAATTCCTCATGTATTTCTCTAGATATTTAACAAAACGTCTAAAATTGCAAGTGACCGGTCACCTTTGTCCATATAGTGTATTAATAAATCCAGCTATGAATAAGATGTTCATTTCGGTCCAAAATGATGATGGATTTTTCTAATAAAAATGTAAAAGGTGTGTAGCTTTTACATTAATATTTAAGTTTGACTTAAAAGCCCTTTCCTTGTTTAACACTTTCCACCACCATTGAAAAGCATTTTTGGCTTCAGTTTGTCTGTCTGCCTGGTAGTCTGTCTATGCTCTAACTCTCGTAAATGTATTCAGATTGCCATCTAATTTGTATATGTTATAGAAGCTTACAACACAAGTTCACTATTACAAAAGAAAAGTATTATATTTACAGTTCGCTTACAGGGATACACAAAAAGTTCCGTTACTTAATAGGCTATGGGGGAAAATGATTTAGAGTATAATTCAATGATGTCACACAATTTCAAGCACGTAATATACATCCCAGAAGTTAACTATAATATTCTTTCTGAACAATATGGTATGCTTAGCATTTGCCATTCATTTACAGTGACATACAAAATAATTTGATAAAGTACTGTGTATGAGCGATAATTGTTACATGTACATTTAGTTGTGGTATGCGTTTGAAGTATAAGTTAGCTTTGGAATATTAATTGGTGCGCATAAATTTAATAGATAATCAATTTACAGTGCAGCAAAAATTTCTACTGCTTGTCCGTTTACTGACGGACATTGCTAAATGAGCATTTTCAACTATGTTGGCGTTTCCTATCGTGAAATAAATTTTAGCATATTGCGATGTGTATATACAAATATATATATATCATTTACTCACTGCAGAAAATAACTCTCATATTTTTTAATCTATAGATGGTTTATTCCTGAATTAATGTTTTTAAAAGTGTTATGCATTTTCCAAAGCGTTTACTTAGATATCATGTTTCTTCCTATTAAAGGCCTATATAAAATTTTCGTTACAATTGTCTGACTCTTCTGAAAAGCGTTTTATAATTCATGCTTATAGCATGATTTATATTTTTTGTAATTTTTTTTATTTAAGAAATAAAAATACATCACCGGTTTACGTTTCGTTGACATCAACATGAGAAGCTATATAGAGAAGACTGCTGAGAACAAGCCATAGTTTTTTGTCGCAAGTCATTACGCTGAAAATAATTAATTAGAGAGGAAATTGGTTTATTCTGGAAAGGTCGGGCAATATGAAATACTCCAATATTTTCCCCTAGGGTGTTGCTGCGAAGTTTTAAACTTCTAAACGATTTCCTAGTCCTCCCATGATGTACTGTCGTGATCCTGTTTGGACACCTAATTGTCCGAGTGACGTGGTGAAATCAAATCTTATTCTCAATTGTTGCAGATTTTCGCAGATGGGTTTTATAAAATTCGCATTAATTATAAGACCACTTTATTAATGAGGTTAACAGAATTCAGTATTAAGTTGAACAGTTATATTTACTGCTATGTTGATCTATTTACCTCTATATTAACTTTTTGACGAGTGAAGAGTTTATTTTCTTTTCAAGATGACATGTCGGGTAATATGGAACACACTCTATGGAATACTTTCAAGACGAGTATACTCAAGTAGAACAATCATTCCACTTCCACTTATTATCTGATACGGGCTTTTTACCACATTGCACAATAGATAAAGAAGATTCGGTGTGTCTTTTTTGCAATGGCAAACATTCAGAGGATGGAAGAAGAGAGGCGTGAATATATAGGCTCAGGTGCGTGATATGGGCCCATGTGGATTGTGATGAGGTCAAAACATTTCCTGTAAATCATGTTTTTTCTTGTAATTTTAATATTTCTTACAATCCTATTCCATATTATCTGACTTTTTCATTCTACCTGAAAAGTGTAATTCTTTATTAAAATCAAAATATTAACGTTTTTTTCTACCACTCTAAGCTCGTTAAAAGTGTTTTAAGAAATAGTCGAAGTTTGTACTCTACTAACTTTTAATTTATCTTAAATTTTTTATGTGGATATACAACTCAAAATTTAAATAGTATTCCATAATACCCGTTTTTCCCCTGTTTGCATTTAATATGTTTTATATTGTTTAAATTCTTTAAATACTAGTAAAGAAAAAAATCAAATAAGATAATTTTTTTTTAAGTTACAGCAGTTTTTTTCTTCTGTGGGTCCGTATATTTAGGAAGTATACATCATTTCGACATCAATTTGAGAATGAAATTAACTCCCGATAGTAAGGTTTAGCACAGTTCTTTTGTAATCAGACCACGCTGCTCAGTACTACGTAAATGAACTTCCCTACACATTAAAAATAGAAGGACGATGAAAGTAGACTCTGAGCCGTACCAAATGAATATATTTCGGTGGAAACCTGAAATATCTTTAGAAAATTAGCTACACAAAAAGTTAAATGAGTTAGTTAAAGATTTTTATATAAAAAATCTGGTGTAACATATTTTGATAAAACTTTAGTAACATTTCCCGTCTTTCTAGTGCTAAATGTAACTACTCCATTGCTTCTCTGGATAAATGTATGGATAAAATAATTTCTATCAATGTTAATCTTTTTACGCACTTAATAAAAGCAGAAATTAATACAAACTAAAAAGTATTCTTATAAGTTTAACCTGCAGTTTATTTAAGAATATTGTTTAACGGTGGCATTATAAATTTTAATATTTTTATTCAAATAAGTAACACTTTGTAAATTAATTTTTTTTTCAAAACATAGCTTAAATAACATAAATCAAACTTGGAATTTTGGTTTAATAATTTTTAAAACTTACTTTCTTGTTCCTTTTGTACATTTGATATTTGTAAGAAATTAGCAGACGTTAATTTTACGTTTAGCAATCAACGATACATTTATATTTAATAAAACCAGGCTGCGTTGTTGTGTTCTCTAAATGAAAATTTGACCAACTCAAAACATATTTCTCCGACTATTATTTAAATAAAAAAAGATACCCTTCCAGCAGGCACGCTGTCGCAAATTGTACGACAAATGGGATTTTTTTCGAAACCTTATTCTCCCAATTGCCACCCAAATTAATTTTCGACTTTTACTGCTGATCTGTACAAATGATC
The DNA here is from genome assembly GCA_963932465.1 of Maratus speciosus. Taxonomy (NCBI): domain Eukaryota; kingdom Metazoa; phylum Arthropoda; class Arachnida; order Araneae; family Salticidae; genus Maratus; species Maratus speciosus. Next base: position 370,689,674 of record OZ010790.1, on the reverse strand, counting down.
TTATATAATGTCACCTGTCACTGCATAAAAAAAAACGTCCATTTTCAATAGAATAAATAATGACTACTATACTACAAACAAAATGCGTCTTCCGGCGATTTGGGCAAAATGTTAAGTGCGCCCATTAAAAGGTTGAAGTGTGCACAGATTTTAATAATTAATCAAACGTAATTTAGTTTTATTATGGATTTTTTAAATTTTTAAATTAATTCTAGCGACAAAACTTTTGCAATTTTCACTTGAATGCTGTTCAAAATGTGAAATACATACTGAACAGGTTTTCAATAAAGAGCTTAAAACTTTCGAAATTATATTTCAAAATATGATCCACTAACAGTAAGGATTAGAGAACGACTTTAGTTGACAGACTTTAAAGTTGTAGTAATTGATTGAGAGATTTTGAGATTCATATCCTCTAAGGATACAGTTGCATTACATTCACTTTAAAATATAATATTAGACTGTATCAGATGGTCTATTTCTTCTCGAGCAAAAAAAATAAGTAAATAAATAAATAAATAAAATGAGGATATGATTGTTTTGTATTAGATTTGACGAGTTTTAAATTCATTTTTGAATAACAAATATTAATTAAATAAAAATTTAAAACAGTTGTAAAAATGAATTTTTAAAGCAGCAAAATAATTTTTGTGCTATTTTCCATTGAATATAACGCTTAGAAATATTTGGAATGTAAACTCATTTAAACATAATTTACAACATTTTAGTGCGTGAAATGTTTAAAATTTACAGATTTTAACTGCTTAAGATGATAATTACATTTATTTTGATTATACATTCTGAAATAATGTTAAGAAAACACAAGATTATTACAAAAATAATAAGTGTTTTTTGTACAGCTTATAATGTTTCTAATGTATAAACATTTTTACTAAAGAATTACCTTTAAATTAATAATACAATTTTTCTTTTGAAAATCACATAATAATTTTTTTTATTAACTTCATACTTTTAGTTTTCTTTAGTTTATGCCTTGTTTGCTTTTAATTACAGTAAAGATCTTTTATTATTAAAGGTGTTTTTAAAGAACAGGATATTTTATTTCATATGATGCAATCTTTTTATCTTTTATCTATTCATTTTTATAATGAGAAATGTACTTGTTGCGTACTCTTACCTGCTTTCTAAAAAAAATATGAAAGGATATATTTTTGGTTTTTCTTTACGCATATTGTATTATATTAAAATAAAAATTTTATTGATTTCTGAATTAAGTCATTTATGTATATGTTTATACTTAATTACTTAGAAGCTAACAAGACATATGTATAATTATGCAAAATAAATAAACAAAATAAATACAGATCACTAAAGTATAAAAAATAAAGAAAAATTATTTCATAAATATTTTGTCGAAGTGTAGCTGTTATTAACTTTAACATTTTTTTTTAAAAAGATCTGAGGAATACATTTTTAAAGATTAGACGATAATTTATTTAAAAAAAAACGGTTCTTATTTTTATATTGATCCTTATCTCAGACTTTGTTTTATAGCTATTTATAGTTTTTCCAATATTGTTACTTATATTTTATTGTACCCAAATTAAAAGAACTTTCTTTATATTTTGCAGCAGTAATACATAAAGTTTTATAAATCATCTCAAACAGAATTGCTCAAATTTTAATTTTCTGGTTCATCGAATTTTACTATTTCTCTGCAAAAGATCAGAAAAGTAAACATTTGAAAAATGTAGAACAGTTTTTTTTTTTAACAAAAGCAGCGGTAACAAAATATGAATAGTTTTATAAATCCATTTAATAATGTCTAACCTAGTTGAAAATAATTTGTGACTTATTCTCCTATGTGTCTATTTCATTGTATGTCTGTCCATACTTTAGCGGTCATATAGTATATGTTTCCATCAATACGAAATGGATATTTGCTATCAGTCGCAGAATTGATCACAATGAAAAGCTATACATAATATTTATTTATAATTAAAAATGACGTACAAAAGAATTGAGGCACATAATTTACGGTCGAAAGAAGGCAAGTTTTTAATCTCTATTAACATTCATAAGTTATTTCAAACCGAATAGAACTTCTAAATCTTAACGAGGCTTACTGCAACTGCCTCTTAACTGAATGCTGTGTGCGTAGTATTGGATTTTAATGACTGGAATATCTAATAGTTAGCATGTCTGATATACATTATACATATTCATTACAGTAAATTCACTCTGGAACTGTGTAATAAGACATTTTTAAATGATTCGCACACATTCTTCTTATCTCCGAGTACTAGAAGGTATTAGTATAATTACACTTATTAATATTTACATATGATATTGAAATATAAATTGCAGCAACTTCACTATTAAAATGATGTATGTAACTCCTTAAACTCTTGACTAATGAATATTAACGTAATATTTATTGTTACTGAAATATATCTTCTGAAATTTGACATCATGGCAAGAATTTTAGTTTATTTGTGTTCTTTCGATTTTGGTCTCATTCTGAGATCGGACATGAAACTGTGTTAGAGTATATTTTTTAAAACGGGAAAGAACTGAGGTTCATCTATGTTGACTTACGGAGTCAACAGGTTAAGAACACTTCATAAAAACATTTGCATATATTATTGATTTTGACTATTTATTTCGTAATGTTCCTTCTAAATGACACATTCCGTTTTCAAGACCAAGTAAATATTGTATGTTATAATTTGGGTATGCCATGTATAGTTACTATATTCAATGCAAGTCCAAAATATTCCTTCATAAATATATGGGGGCGTTACACTTTAGAATTCACTAAAATTGGTGATATAGAATTATGCAATAAATGTCCGTGTGCCCCATATTCACAATTTTCTTTCTTGTAAAATCTCAAGTATTTTTGCAGAATGAGTCTGTACGCATTAGGTGATATAAAAGTCGATTTTAAAAACATATAGATATGTAACATTCTGCAATTTTGTACATATTTCAACATATATAAGTATATGTAATCCAGTCTCATCCAAAAACGTTTATTCAAATAGTGCACTGTTTGGATTAGGTTACAAAAAATAAGTGACCAATAATAGCTTAGTTTGAAATTTACTCAATGTTCTGAAAAGTACAAATGTAGAAATTTCATTCCTCTTCGACCAAAATTCATCTAGTTATGATACTTAGAAGTTTAATAAAGTTTCAAGTTCTGCGCCACTAAATATCGTCTGTTTATGTTTAGTGTCAGAAAACTTAAAAATTCAAACCAATTAAAGGATCATAACTTAGGGAATTTTCGTTGTAGAACATTGGAATTTTTATTGTTTTGTTTATCAGAGCATGCAGAGATTTCTTTCTAAATATAAGTTTTCTAAATATGTGATAAATAAATCAAGGACACAATAAAAATTAAAAAATGTATTTTTTATTTAAGTCAAGGCTATTCCATAAACATAATCTTAATTCCTAGATTATTTTTAACCATTTTGAAATATTAACATTCTCTATGTATCGCCAATAGCTTAAAAATTAAACACAATTAATTTTTGAAGTAGCAATGTACGTACGGGAAACTCTGCATGATGTAAAAAATTTTACGTGCGTACGGAACACAAAAGATAACAAAAAATATATTCAAAGAGAAAATTTGAATCACTAAAAAGTCATCAACGTGAATTATATTATATGTAAGCTGTGAATTATAATAATTCCTCGGATTGAGTATTATAAAAGGTGAATTATTGGCGTATTTTACAAAGTTGAGAGTAATTTTAATAAAGAGTAATAAAAAGTTATGCATTCGTTGTTGTATTATAATCAGGGGATTTTACCCAGTCTATATGTTACCGAACAAGCCTTGTGACAGATCACACTTCTTGGTGTAAAAAATTTTGATAGAAGCATTTTTAATGAAAACACATGGAGATTTTTTTACATTCAATATGCATTTTCAGATTGCTTCCTAATTAAACCAGAAGCAGTTTTATATGCAAGAACAAAATTATGTATGATGTGATTAAAATACACATCATCAAAAACACGAAATAGAACTATATGAATTAAGAGGGGAAAAAAGAAAATTCCAACTTTCACTGGACCTCCCAGAAGTAAAGTTTATGACCGGACACATTTTACGACAGGCACTCGAGATTTTTACAACAAAGCAGAACTCTTACAAATAAATCTTGCGAATGGACACTTTAATAACATTCGGACATTCGATTTATGATGCTATACCCAAAAAGATGCTTCCCCTCAGGACACACGTCTGGATGATAATGAGGCGTCGAGACAGAAATAGAGGCAGGAAGACAATAGTACAACTCACAGATAGTTGATAACACATAATTTTCCAAGGGCCACTAAAATTGCAAGAGCGGTAGAAAAGGAAAGCAATAGGTTAGACCCTATTGGATACGGAGGAGGTGAGAAAGTAAAAATGGACGGAATAAATTACAAAAATTAAAAATGTAAATATCTATACAACGAGATCAAGAAGTGATGTCAGACTGAAAAAATGTTTTTCTAACAGTGTCACGTAAAAAAGGGGCCATAACAGTTTCCGGGCAATTTGTTTTAGTTATATGTGGAATGGGACCCGATTAGGGGTCTGTGCCTAAAGACCCGCAACATGTGTGTGTATGCCAAATGGATTTAGCAGCATTCACCTCTGGTAGTTCTGCAAAAGATGATCCTTGATGTAAGAGGTATATTTTTATTATTTTCCTTTCTGCCTGTTAAATTAAGGAGATATACCATTTCAGTAAAATCATGTCCTTACCTACCCGGGTCAATAAATTAAATAAATAACTTAGAATCATTTAACAATTAATAGTCTAAAGATTGCAATTAATATGTAATCAAATTTGTAAGTTTCTAATGAAAGTTGTCCAAAATATTACTCTGTGTATTCGTATTGTCTATTTGTGTTTTCTTTATGTAAATAAATTTTTGTTTATCTGTAAAACGGAATAAGTGTCTAATTGATTCATGTGTCTGCTTAGTTTTAATACCAGTGAATTTGAGTATCTTAGTCAGTAGCTTCAAAAGAAACTTGGTTTTTCTAAATTACACAATGCAAGATAAAAGAGGTTTTGTATTAAGGAAAACGATTAATTAAAATATATAAGAGGGTAAAAATTAATTTATCATAAATAAAAGGTTAATTTAGATTTATCTTTATAAGAGGGATAGTTCATTTCAGTATGCAAGATTCCCAGAAGCAAAAAGCGATCACTAATATTATAATACATTTATATAGCTAACTAATAGATGATGCATAAAAGGGTAATGATGTAGTGTTAGATAAAGGGGATAACGAGAGCTAGTCAGATATTTATAAAATTTATTTCGAAGTGCAAATTTCTCCTCGTCAATGTATTTAAATAATAAAGGTTTAATAGTTATTAAAAATTACATGTTTAAAATGCAGCCTATGTCTAATCTAGGCCATGGTGTATATCTATCTAAAACAAACTCTCAGAGGGATCATTCCCGTTTTTCTTCCGTCTTAAGAAGCAAATACTTTTTTTTTTTTTTTTTTTTTTTACTTTCTTGTTCTATACAAGAGGAAAGTGTTTCCAGTTTTTTACGGATTTATACGTTTTAGAAGGACGTGAAAACGATTTTATTTGCTTTTAGACAATGTCTGTCGTGAGACTCTCCGTATCTATGTTTGTGACAGAATATTTTTGTGCACTCTAACTCGTGAACTAAATTTATTCAACCTTCAAATTCAGTTGGAACATGACATAAATGGTCACTGGTTGGTTTTGGGAATGTATCGTCTAACGGGTGATGCTGCTATGTGGCATTTTTTACAAACATTTAACATATTTTATGGGCGCTGTAACTCACGAATTATTCGACGGAATATAAAAACAAAACTTCAGATTCAGTTAAAACTTGACACAAGCTGGTGCTAATTAGGTTCAGGTGTATATAGCTTAACAGGTGGCACTGCAATGCTGCATTTTCACTAATTTCATGGGCGCTATAACTCAGGAACTTATGAACTGAATTTAATCAAACATCAGATTCATTTACAAACTGACGTAAATTGCTGATGATTATGTTTAGATGTATGTCATTCAACTGATGCTGCTGCTATGCTACTTTTTTCACAAATATTTGGGTATTCTAACTCATAAACTAATAGGCTGAATTTAATCAAACTTCAGATTAAGTTAGAGCTTAACATAGATTATTCGCAATTAGGCTTGAGTATATATCTCCCTAAAAATTTATACAAATTTTGTGGTGCTTTAACTCACTAATAAGCGAAGTTTAATCATTTTCAGATTTAGTTAGACACTGACATCTATTGGTGCTAATAAGTTCGGGTGCATCTCGCTCAACTGGTGGCGCTTATATGTTGCATTCTTATTTTCTTCTATATAATACGAAAATAGTGGCTTCGTGAAAATTTTCGACTACTGGTTTTCGACATATTAGGAGGTCCTGAGCACGATTTGACACTTTTTAGAAAATGTCTGTCCATGAGTCTGCGCGTGTGTCAGTCTGTCTAGAACTGTCGAACAATGCATGAGGTAGGACGATGTATGTCTAGAACTGTCGAACGATGTATATGTAAACACAGATTTTCTGGGCTCCCTAATTCACGAATTACTGCATACAGTAGGAGGAAATTTCTAAACTTAAGTGATGACGTGTGCGCTGATTAGTTTTCACAGAAGTATATGCCGGAAATTGATGATTTGTTCGATTTATGTTATACATCTTTTTCCAGTCTATGTCAAAGAACCGTCAAATTTAGAATGCTCGTGATAGGAATAGATTTTCACTAATTTTGGCTGCGGTCAACTAAGAGCGGTTGCGAAAATTCGATGATTTGTTCGAATTGCATAATGCCTATCATCAGTTTAATTGAATGGAATTGAACGAAATTTAATCGTTGTAATTTCTTGTACTATTTAAATCAATTAACTAAATTTATTTACATAGGAAAAAGCTTTGTGATGGCCTCAACATACTATATGGCGTACCTTTGCCAAGATTGAGCAAGCCATTGCCAACTGGGGTAACACTGCTACTCATTAGAATGCGTGTTTCGATTATTGTAAACGTTAATTATCATTATTGCAAAAAACAGACGTTCATTGTTTAAAGTGATTCGCTCTATTCTAAAAAAAAGTAACTAATGATGTCACCGCTGTCGTAAATGAATTTTTTGTGACCAGAGGTATTTCTTTGTTAATATTTAAAAAAAATACTCCATACAAAAATATATAAATTGTTAATATTATAGACAAAAATTTGATAAACACGCTGAAGATGACAGTTTTTAAATCTAAGAATTTCCTTAAGAGCTATTAATTGTTAAAGTTGGTCAAACTAAAAAAAATTTATAGGAGCAAAAACTATGAGGAATTTAATCATAATTTCTAAGGACATACATTACAGCCTTGCATAATGCATTTATATTTTAATTTGACAATTTTTATGAGAGTTTTTTTATTCATATTTTCAGCATTTTGATAGATTTTTTTATATTTTAGAAAAGGTTATTGTTTTAAATTGTTGGCAATTTTAAAAACAGCTCAAACAATAATATTTCCTATCTTTTAAAAATTTATTTACACATGACTATTAAAAATAGGAAAGAAACTTTAAAGTTATTATTAAGTTATTACGCGTTAAAAGTGGAAAAATATTGAAACTTATGTGATATAATTTGTATTTACACGTGAATATTAAAAGAGAAAGAAAACTTTGAAATAATAAATTTATTAATATGAGTTTAAGGCTATAAATGGGGGAAATTATGTCTTATTTAAAATGGTTAAATGATAATATTGCCAAACAGTTTAAATTAAAGAGAAATTTAATTTATATTTTGAGATGATCTTTTTTATTAGTGTTGCCGTGTTCTAAGACAGCGTAAATAACATTTTATTTCTAACAAAGTATTTTCATGTAGATATTAAAAAGAGAAAGAAAACTGTGGTGAAAATTGCGCCACGTTTAAAACTACACGTTTAAAATGACTTATTGAAAACAATTTTCTTCTAGTATTGTTAAAAAATATGTCTGAAAACAAGCACTCTATTTACTTATGTCGTTTTATATTAGCTGACTTTCAAATATTTAACTGATACTGTTTAATCAAACATGAAAACAAAGACTAGATGTCTTAAACAGCAGCTAATTCATCCTTAAATGTCCCCAATAAAAGAGACTTGAGCGGAAACTCGTTTACAGGGAGATTGTTACATAATTCCATCTTCCTTAATCTTTTTAAAGCAGATAAAATTAGCGTGTTTTAGAATCTGCCGTGCCTGAAAGCATGGGATGGGAATTGACGAGCGTAGCTCGTAGGGGGCAGTAGACTTGTTTAAAAAAATCTTCTTTGAAAATTATTTTGAAAAAACATAAAAAATCGGAAAATTGAGTAACATTTTACAAGCAAACATTATTTTAAAGTGCATTTTTTATTCAAAGGGAGAAAATTTGAAGTTATTCGATACTTAGACCAGAATGTATAGAAAATATAGAATGAATAGACCAGAACGTTGTCACCGTCATTGTCACCATCGACACTAAGTTCGCGTTTGTTTCGCACATGTTTCACTAGACCATTGTCCCAAATACCACATTCAACCGCGTATTAGTAACACTGCCTAGATAATGGAGAGAGCCTTGACATGCGTCAAGGAAACGTCACACAAAGCAGCGAAAACAAAGAAAAAATTTCGAATAACCTGCATCTTTCATTTTCTTTGGTTTGTGGAATTATTAATTGTTATAAGAAATTAAGAATTAATAATTCCACGAGCCAACGAAATCGAAAAATACAAGCTGTTCGTTTTTTTTTTCATCGTTTTGCTTGCTTTTTGTGACGTTTTCGTGACGCGTGTCAAGGCTTTCTCACTTATCTAGGGAGTGTTGGTATTAGTCACCCTCGCATAGTAGTCACATGTTAGTTTTAAAGCAGAAAAATGAGAGAAAAGAGGTTTCGTTTGAATGATTACTTCTGAATTTCACTATTTATGAAAAGTTATTTTCGCCTTATTAACGACAAGATACTGCGAATAAATAAGGCAAAGGTAACTTACTGCAGAGGATGGTATTCAAAAGTAAGCATTCGGGCGCACTCTGAATAATATGTACCCCCCCCCCCCCCTCCACACACACACACCATAAAAATCGCAGCAAAATTTTCTTTGTGCATAAATAAGGTATAAAATTTACAACATATGAGGAAAACAGATATTCAAAATGTATTATTCAATTTAATTAATAAACGCTTTATTTAAATGAGTACTATTTAATAAATAACGAATAAAGAAAAAATGGTGTGAATTTCACCACATCAGATGGGACGAGATACAAACTTTTTGTGTCTGAGATTTTCTCGTATAATTGTCGCAACTAGAGTTTTGCATCTAAAAATCGGTACAAAAAATGAGATTATTACAGTTTGAGTACTGTCGAACTTCGGCGACAACCCTTCCAGTCATTCAAACGTTTTTTTTTTTTGTTGTTTTTTTTTTTAATAGAAAACAGTTACAAAGCCGTAATATATCTCTATCCTGACCAATAAAAATGCGTTATAATATAGTCAAGTAACCTGAAACTGCAAAATCGGTTAAATGACTAGTCTGTTTGTTGCACATTTTTAACAGTGCACATAAAGTCATTTATATTATAAACTATATTGTGGAATTTCTTTTGAAAAATTAGCTATCCAACACTTCTCAAAACAAAAACAATTAGTTTTATTCCTACTCGATACAAAAAGAATTACACCAAGCCAACCCCAACCGAGTCAGGCGCGGGTCAAATCGTATTGCCTGACCTAATGCAGAATTTTAACTCACATTAATTTAATCTTATTGTCCATAATATCGCTTTTTGTTTGACTCCCAGTGGATGATGATGTATTAAATTTATTTTGTTTCTCCCTTTAAAACAACTATACGTGATAATAGGACTATTTAAAAAATGTAAAGTAATACTACGTACCTTATTAGCATACTTACAAATCGTGAGGATAGGGCGAATTTTGTTTAAAAAAAACTATACAGTGAACGAAACACGGCGATATAAATGTATCATTTTTAAATTCTAATGATATTAAAACGGGACATTCTTGAAAAAGAAACAATTTTAAAGAGACAGAGAAACAGAGAACATGTATGTTTCTCGATCAGTCGCAGGAGTAAGTTGATTTATCTATTTTACTTTTTATTTTAAGGCAAATATATCAGATTTAATGCAAATGTAAAAGCACGGTCTTACTTCTTCTACGTTCGCTATTATAATTTAAAAAGCTATTTGAGATGAAATTTTAAATTAGTGTTACCATATGAAATTAATGTAGAATTATATCAAAAATTTAAATTTTTAACATATTTTAAAAGACGCTAATAACATAAACACAATTTAATATAACCTATAACATAATAAAACTATAAAAATTTTGTGTTCCCTGTAAACGAACTATATGAGCAAAATACTTGATTGACGATTTCATCAAGATCAATACGCCGAATTTGGATTCGAATTGATTCAGTATTTTGAATGTTTTTGTGGTGGCACGTTTTTCATGTTTCTTGCTTTGGTGTGTACCGCTAAAAAAAATGCTAAGAGTTAATACTTGGACGAAGAACAAGTCTAAGTTTTGGCAAGAACAATGAGGTTGGTACAATAATTATTGTCCCGAGTGGGTGTAAAATATTTGTACTGCGATGGTTGATGTGGAATATTGAAGCCTACTGACTTAGATGCCTATATGCACAATTTCAGAACTGTGTTATATTAACATTTTTTTTTCGTTTTCGGTTTGAGAGGTCGCACATTGTTTGAAAAGGGGGGGGGGTGAAAGTGAATGAGACATGGCTACTGTCGTTTGGACTCGGTATTATTGTGATCTACGTCGCAATAATCTACGCAATAATCTACGTCGCATCCACTGTCATAAATCTATCACAGAACTGCTTCAGGTCTGGCCCCATAAGCTCCAAACCAGCCTTTCTCCCCCTACCCCTCCTTTCAAGTTAGGAACAGCCTCTCACACCTAAAAATGTTAATATAGCAACTACGGTTCTGAAATTGAGCATACAGACATCTAAGACATATATCGCATATAAGACATATAAGACATATCTAAGACATAGCTTCAATATTCTATATCAACCATCGCAGTACATATATTTTATACACGCTGAACAATATTTATTGAACCACCCTCTTATATATTGTCTCAATTAGTTTCGAATTGGCTCAGTATTTTGGGCTTTACTCTGATGACATATATTCCTGGATTTATTCTTGTTTTCTTAATTTTGTGGCTCCTTCTTAACAAACTACTAAAGCTACATACTTGGTTAACGAACTTATCCAAGATACTCGCATGATCAGTATATGGTCTCAAGTTGGTTCGAATAGGTTGAGTATTTCTCACAGGAACGTTATGACAAATTTTGCGTTTTATATAGATAGGAAGCTATGTAAACGAAGGGATTGTAATAGGAGAATTTACAAAGAAATCAATCTAAATGCATGAAAATTGGAGCATTTTTTAAATGTTATGCATTGGCATACATAGAAAAGTAAATTTATACATATATTTTATCGATGGTTGTTGTAAAAAATGACAAAGATGAAATGCCTTTTCTTTCACATTTGCTGTAGTCATTATGGTTTTCCTTGATAAATTCAAAGGTTATTATCATCTGCATCTACGCAATTTTCACAGGGTGGGGAAAATTTGTAAGACAGGAATCTCTATCATAACATCAAAATACTCCACTTCTAATATTACTTATGTTTAAGAATGAAGATAAATTTTTAACATTGTATCAATTTATTATTCGTACAAGTATCAGACTTCAGTTTATCATGTGTGAATTTGTAGCAGAATAAAAATCTTATAAAAACTACAAAAATATAAACTGTGATTTATAAATTCAGATAGAAAGATTACAAGATCAGATTACAAGTTTAGATATAAATTATTTTGAAGTTCCTTATTATGAATTATGTACGAATGTAATTTTAAATTATATTCATTAAAACATCTCACTGATGTTACTTATACAACCATCTTAAGAATATTTTTTATTATACTACAATCAATAAAATAATTTATAATTTAATGTTTTTTAGACTAAGCACCTAGGAAATATATTGCTAAGAAAAAATATTGAATAGTCATATCTAACTAAATCCTCAGAAAGATTCTAGGGTACGAAGGAGAAAAATCGATTATAAAGACGCATATTAGAAAAGTTTATACGCATATTTAAAAGTAAAATGAGTGCTATTTTTTCTTTCATTCTTTCGATTTTACATTCAAGAACTTCAGTACAAATTTCTTCACCTATTACATATTCAGGTCGACGGTTTTGTACTTGGAATGTTTTACTAATCAGTTTTCAGATAAATTTGAGAAGTCATGTAAAATATATAAGGTATTTTAGACTATTTCTTTCTTAATTTTATGTTTTAGTTTTAATTTAAATCATAGGTTTTATGCTCTGTACTGCTTAATTATTTTCATGCTTTTTATACGTGCCCAAAATAAAGCAACTTTTTAGATGAGTTTTTGAAACCTCTTTTTTCAGTCACTGGTAAATACCAGATATATACATTAAAATACTGTATTAAATACATTAGAAATAATAGCATACTACAAGAAACAGAAATATCTGCCTACTACAGATGAGATCTAGAAGTTAGCAATGATCATAAGACAACATATCATATTTAAATATTGTATAATTTTTTGCATCTTTATTTTCATGCGCGTAGCTATTGGACGAGCTCTGGGTGCCTGGGAACTCGTCTCTTCGTTCACGCTCACGAGAAGAGCTAAAAAGGTATTTGCACACACGCAAATTTTTCATAAATAATACTAGAAAACCTAGGATGAGACGAAATGTTTTTAAATATTACTTTTTTAAATAATAGACAAACACAAATAAACAACTTTTTCCTTAAAAAATATAATACCTATTTAATATAACAAAACAGCATTTTCCCATATCAAAAAAGTAATTGAACACTATCAGTGAGAATAAAAATATAGTAACTATTTAAAAATAAAAATTAGTACTAATCTTTAGTAGGCATGCATTTTGATTCAATTGCAGAGTGTAATTGTTTGGGTATGGATTCAACCAATTTGTGACAGGTTTCTATGCGGATTTTTAGTCATTCTTTTGGGGAACATATATGAAACGTCGGTGGTTCACATGGCTTGCCAGAAAATGAAAATATTCGCGCCCGACCTGTGAAAGTCCGCGCCATCTATTGAGAAAAGGCGTTTTTCGACCTTTGTGATGCATCCCTTTAATACCTTGCAGAAAGGGATATATTATATCCCAACTACTTTTAATCACGATTTGAACCAAAAACATTTAGGGGGCACAGGACCTTTGAGTTTGTCGAAACAATAAAAAAAATCGCCTTTTTCAAAGTACCAAAACACAAACAATATGCAATTATGATCGTTTTTTTCCCTTGGTGTCTAAAGTTTATAACCGGAACTACATTATCCAGAAAAATAAATGCTGTATATGCAAAATTAATATTTTAATTTTAATTTTAAAAATTCATCTGAGTAATATGTGATTAAGTGCTGCGCGCATGATAAAACTATAAATTCTGCATATAGAACACACCCCCTTAATTAAACTTTACTTTTATAACTTTGGTGGGAAAAAGTTCTAAAATTGCTTTACCTTAATTAATAATGAAGATTTTCGAAAATTTCGGTGCGAATTCAACATTGAAGAAACAGATTTACGTGCCTCTGAAAGGGTTAAAAGCTTGCTTAATATCAGCTTTGTCAGAAATTTTCTTTTTCCGTACTTACATATCTAAAATATTCCTCAATTTTCAGTTGGATTGAGGTCTGCTAATTGTGGTGGAGTTTACAATCAAATTTCAATTGGAGGCTAGGTCAGTAGTCCGTGAGGGAGAAATACTTATATCTTTTTAAACGAAAATCCATATTTGTATCCGACTGTTTATATTAAAAGAATGAAATTTTTTCATCCTCGAAACATAATCCGCCAGACAAAAGTTTCTGTTTACAAGCTATGCGGAACGAAGACGAATAACACAATTTTATTTATATAAATTAATACAAATTAACGCTATGTCGATACGAATTAAATAACAGAATTTCATATTCCAACGAAAGGAATCAAGCCAAACGAAATTATCAATTTAAAACTACGCGTACATAAAAGTCAATGTTCAATTTGAATTGAATTACAAACGAATATCAACTTCGAATAAAGAAATCTAAAACGAATGTGCAACTGAGAGCACCCCCTGGTGGCTAATATGGAACGGAAGCAACAAAGTGTCTTCAAATAAGATGTTAAGTGATTTTTCAGACAGTTTTTTCAGTTCGTTTACACTATGCCCATAGTAAGACACTTATGTGCCTTAAATTATGACATCTATTTTGTCTGAATTTTCAGATAAAGACACTTAAGTGCCTGAAATTATTTTTCAGTCACACACGTGTCTGAATTTTTGAAGAATTTAAGACCTCTATTTGTAGTGCAGGAAAGACTTTATGTTGTACCGATCAAGATACAGTCAAATGCGATAATATCAATTAAGTAGCTTGTTGCACAGGAAAAAAATAATTGTGTCAAATAAAGCCGCTTTAGATAGCCATAGACAGAAGATGGTTAAAAATGGAACCAGCAATCTTTTAGCGGTCCTGTCGCCGTTCAAAGAATTTTGCACTAGGGAAATTCAGTGAAAAAAAAGAGGATGTCGGAAACATGTGTTGTAAGGATACGCAATTAATCAAAACAGGAATCGAATTCCTGGTTTAAGACCGCCTTGAAATAGTATTTTACAAAAACCACTGCTACTCCTAGTCAGTTGTAAAGCTAATCCTATAAGAGCGCTGTCCCTGGGGACTGTTTTTATATTCTATTTGCATCGTTATTTTTATAAAATAAATTTTGAAGATGTTGTCAATGTGTATGTAAAATTCTGTTGTTTTGAGAAAGTGGTGCAAGATTGAATTAAAAAATAGTCGTCAGTGGCAATCCTGTATAAGTATTTTCATAAATGAAAAATAACTGTCCCTGAAAGAAAAGTTGTCGAAAGAGAAAACAAATAACAATTTCTTCAAAAAATATAGAACTCATGTTCAGCATAAATCACTAATGACAGAAGATAAGATGGTGTTTTTTAAATATAACACGGAATTGAATTATCTTGATTATTTTAAATAATTGATATACTTACCAATATTAAACTTTATTATATTTTTTAACCCTTAAATGCCTGAGTTTTCAAAAATCATTTAAAACATGTTTTTCGGCTTTCTTTTTTTAAATAAATCATGGGAAAAATACTTTAAAAAATCATATTTTGCTTTAAGTATGGCTTACGGCCAAAAAACTGTTTGTTACTAATCAGCAATACTGGTGTTTAATTGAAAAAATAATTTTCCTTGATAAATTCTGTAATATTAAACACACAAGAATTTTATGAACTATGGTAAGAAATAAATTTTACTTGCTCACTGAAGAACAAAATCGAGTATTTCGTAAGCTTCCAAACCAAACAAAAAGAACATGTATCAACGATTGAAAAAATAAATCTATCTTTATTCTTAAACAGCACAAGTGTTGCCATCTAAATGTTGAAAATCGATTTAATAATATTTTCAGAATGTATTTTATTGGTAACATTAGTCATTATACCTTGAATATTATTCTAACAGTATTTTAGAAGCCTAAATTGGGTATGTTGACGAAAGGCAACACCCGGCATTTAAGGGTTAAGCAATACTTGCTCTGGCATCAATAGCAATATTTTAAATTAAAGTAAAATTACTTGTTTTATTACCAGTCATACATTCGGTTTACTTTGTTATATTATTTAGTTTTTCTTTGAAAAAAAAAGAAATATTTTTAAAATGTATTTGATGTCACCACTGCTAACTGATAGATGGATGGTGACGTTCCCAAACATGGTTTATTAGTGAGAAATTGTCGAGCTTGGACATCGGCGCAGTACTCTGTGGATCCAGGTTCTAGTCGTGGTCCTGGCTAATTTTTCACTCCAGTGTTTGTTGTATTAATTGTGTTTAAAGTTTGTCTTAGTGTATGTGTACCTTTAATAATAAAAAATGGAATTTAGACGGTAATTTATGCGCTTTTAAAAATATGAATAGTATTTAGAAATTTTAGACATTAATTTAAATATAAATAATTCATTTAAGTGCGAAACATATTACTTAAAGTGAAATGCTTAATATATAAAGATTAAGCCTTTTCCATAACGAGTGAAAAACTAAATTGTGATTTATTTAAGAGAAGAGATTAGTAGATTATTGAAATACTTTAATACCTTTGTGCTCTTTTTTATTACGCAAACACCTTTATGGCATTTGCACTTTAGAATATATTGATTTTTTAAAGTGTTTATACATAATGAATATTTGGATTTATGCTATTTTTGAAAAACAATAAAAAATATTAATGTAAACCTATTGAAAATAATTTTGTCTATAACGAAATTCTGATTTAAACGGGAAATGTTTATGGTCCTGTCACGTCAAAAGAGATGCAATATACTAATTTCTACCGACGGTTGTCCTGCTAAAACTTACTTTAAACAGACTTTCTCTTAGGTCTCTTGTTTCAGTTTAGAAAGTTTTACTGTATTAACATTTTTTTTTTATTTGATCTATATGTTTCACTCGCTAGGCTTTATAATATTTAGCATCTTTGCTGAGAAATAATTTCCTGTGTACTATTGCATCAATATGTTTCAAAATCTTTTTTATTCAGTAAAATTTCAGGCGGACACGAATGTAATGAAAATATCTGCTATGAAGTATTCCATATAAATTCACAATAACTTACATACTAGTTATACTAGTATAAGATAATATGTGTGAAATCGTGTTATTGTATTATATATTTGTAAAACTTGTGTATTTTTTACGATATTATTGTAAGTTAATTTCATTTGGTTGTTTATTCACAATACTTCGATTTTTTTCTACTGCTTTGCAGTCCTTGTATTTTTAAATATTAATTTAAATTGCAATGTTGTATTTAATTATAATATATAATTTTATTTATATATAGCCTTGAATAATTATATGTGACTTTATATATATTCTAATCCTATCTTATTGTAATTGCGAATACGAATGATTAATTTTCTATTTTTGGCCACTTCCATACAATTAAATTTCTTTCATAAAAGTAAAGCTTAACATGCATGTAGCAATATCAAATCATGCATCCTATATTGTTAGTACGCTTTTATTATTAATTCATCGTGCTTCATATGGGTTATTAAAATATTTAATTTATTTAAGAAACAGAAGTCTATTAAATGCGAAAAAGCCAGATTTTTCATTTTTTCATTATGCATTAAGATTGTATAATTTTTATTAACAGGATCATTTTGAGGATATCATACCGTGATAACCTTTTTTGAGATAAAAATGTAGATTATTATCTAAAAGTACTCTTCATATTATGTTATCGTGCACATTTAATTGTTCTTACTATTTATTATAATATGTAACAGAACCGCTCAATATTGTTCAGAACACACATTTGTGCATACAATTTAAACCAATGGTCGAAAACATCCTTCTCCCTTCTCTTGTGTGGACTTTACTCCAATTGTTTCGAGATCTTTGATATTTTCTGAGCTTCTGCTACACTGTTAAAAATTTGCAGCATTCTGGCAGGTCCTTTGACCGTTTTTCAGAAAACGGTTCCACAACCATTAATTTAACACTATTCTGACCATATTATTGGCCATTTTATGGTCAGAATATAATTAAATTATGGTTATGAAACCGTTTTTTAAAAAAACGGTCGAATGACCTTCCAGAATGCTGCAAAAATTTTAACAGTGTAGTCATCAACGTGTTCCCTGGCACTCATGGAATCATATTTTGAAAAATGTCTGTTTGTATGTGCTAGATTATCGCAAATATTATTCATAGAATTTCATCTATAGGAGCTTAATTGAAATACGCTTTTGTCTCCTAAAGCCTGATGCCAAACTCTAAAAAGAATCCTCCGTATAATGAATGTATATATTTTTAAAAATGTAATTTTTTTAAGTATATAAGATCATTTCCTAACGCATACAGTTTAAGTGGATCATAATTATAATTCAAAAATTTTTTAAGCTTTATTCTGCTATTTTTAGAATCATATTTTGTTCTAATTTATCACTTTAGATTTTTCAGCACACTTATTACATTAAAATTGGACATTCAACGAATGACCTGGAATACGTCAGAGTCTTTTAAATACAGATGGATTCAATATATCACGCCCTTTCTCTGTCAAATTGAAAGAAACAAAAACATTTTTGGGCGTTTTGTTACGGATGGTGGTTAGGGGAGGCCGAATTGAATGATCCGAATAAGTCGCTGTAGAGCACTACGTCGATATGCTAATGCAAAGTCAGAGTGAAATGTATCATATCAGAAGCGGGCATAACATAATCTTGAGTGTAATCCTATGTTGAAGGCATGTAATGGATAAATGCCTGGTAATATTAATGTAATATACTTTAATGCGATTTTAACAGTATTTTCGCGAGTTATTTTATCGATAAGACCATTCATATTAAACATTTTACAGTAAATTTTCAATTTTATTACCATTTATAAATAAATAAATAAATAAGAAAAAAAATAATGTCACTTTAAAATGCAAATGACAACTGTTTTTAAGTTTTATGGCTTTAAAATTAAATATTTTCGCGTAATGTGCATTTTTTTATCTGCGTAACTATTTAAATTTTTATTTAGAATGTTAATGGTTTTAGCGATGAATTTAAATAAATTACGTTTAAAAGTAATTTAAGAATTCTTTAGAACGATAAATTTAACGCAAGGAGAGAAAAAAAATCGATAAAATTAAATCCATACCTTAAAACAATTCGGTTCAACATTTCAAAACCGCAAGTATTTTTTCTTTTAAAAATGAATGAGTTCTAGAAATTCTTTACAAAAATGAAAAATTGATCGATTTTTCACTCCAAACTTTTCACCACTTGATGAATTTAACTTCATGATTTATGATTATTTGCATATGCAAAATTCGTCTTTTTTTTATTTGCCACCATTTAATTTGTTGTACTTATTTGCCTTTTTTTAGGATTAAGATTCGGTGAGGATCTAAAACAGTTTTTAAAAAATATTCTAAGTTAATTGCTTTTATATATTTTTTTTTTACTTATTATGTCTCTTTCAAATTAGATTATCATGATCTATGTTATTTTTTTCAGTTCTAAATATCGATAACAAAAGCATTTGTTGCTATGTATTGCAGATATCAATGTTACAAATAAATCAGGCGAAATGTGAAAAAAAAACAAAAAAAAAATTAAAGATTGAATATTAATCTGTTTAATTTTGAAAAGACTGAGAAAAATGTTTCGGATATAAATATACAGTACCTGCTCGATCGAATCTCGCTCGGTAGTTTTTTTCCGGCATTTGTTTATTTTTACACTTTTATTTAAGCTGGTGTTTTAAATGCAAATATGGAATTTTACAATTGATTTTCACTTTCTGATAAATTATGTAAAAAAGTGCTTTTCCGATGTCAATACAACATTATAATAATTTTGCAACTTAATTATAAATGAATACATTAATATTAAGTAATTTTTCAATTAGGCGGCCACATGTGATAAATCGCCCAATATTCTCTGTAACTCGCGCAATTGTATGAAAAAATGGATTTAATAATGCGCCAATAAATGCTCACCAAAGTATTCCAAAGCACTGTGAAAGGATAAGAAAAGGTTCTAAAGATAACAAAAGTATTTGTTGCTATGTATCGGATATCTTAATGTAATAAATAAATCAGGCGAAATATGAAGAAATTAAATAAAAAATTAAAGATTGAAACTTCAATCTCTTTAATTTTGACATCATACTGAGGCAAATGTTTAAGATATTAAGGTACATACCGTGATATGTTTTAACCTTCTCGCTACGCATCCCGCGATTTCCACAAGCAACATAAAAGTAGCAAAATGTGCACAACCCGCAACTTCCACGGGGAATCATTTAACGAAGATTAATTTTCAGAATTTAGCTTTTATATGATTATTCTTCAAATTCAATTTTCTGACAAACTTTTTTTGTAATTTATCTCTAAATAAAATAAAAAAAAGATTCGTTTGCAAAAAATATTTCCATTTTTTTAACATTAAAATTTTAAATATGTAACAACAAAAATGCGCAATTTTTAAAGAAATTTTTATAAAAAATTTACGCACCGAGAAGGTTATTCACTTTAAACATAAGAAAATGGAGTAGTTTTAAATATTCTTTTTTTTTGTTTACTGAATTTGTAAACATGATTTTTCTTTTTACAGTCTTATATAAATAAAAATTTACATATTCCAAATTCTAAGTTTTGTACATTTCTCATTGGAGAAAATATACAAACCACTTAATGTGTTCTCAGAATTTACAAGTAAATCGAAACATTTCAAACAAACGCCAAATATTCATTTTTTTCAGTCTTTGGTACGTAAAACAACCGACACCATTCTTTCCATTGATAGATGTTCACCATTCCTTGGTAAACAAGTTATGGATATTCCATATGCCAATACAATTTAAAGATTAAATGTACACTTTTGATTATATTCTTCCTTTATGCGATGACTGGTAATAAAAAAAGTAATATACATCAAATTTATAATAAAAATCAAGTTAATTGAAAATGAAAATCCAATATAATACACAAAGACACGCGCGGCATAATCCGTCGGCCAGTGATGACTTACATATAAAAATAACATGAAAAACAGCAGAAAAAATTTCGAGCTTCATCTTTAAGCATTGTTAACAGATGAAATAGTAGCATACAAATAAAGCCGTTGCATCTTCTATCCCCGCGCAAATGAATCGATAAATACACTAGATAATTATCGAATTAATAGAATGCAACTTAATTATTTAGTAATAATATTTTCTAAACTACCTGCAATGATCTAGAATGAATTTCGTTTTCAAGAATAACGATGAAAATGGGAAATGTTCAGACACACTTCCTATTAACTGTCAAATACATGCTTAAAAAGCTTCAGACATCTTTCAAATAAATGACTACTAATACTTATGAATATATACCGGTATGAATTTATAAAACTGGATGTATCTATAGACATTTAGATGGAAGTGCTTCTTGCAGGCTTGAAGAAATTTTGTGTGTTCAAAATAGCAATTTAATGTTTGATTATTTACACATTAGGAATCAGATAAGTTATATGTCTGCATTGAGATCTTATGCTAATATGTTTGAAAAAAAGATAATGGTTGAACTAAAATATAATGGCGTAGCTTCTTAATTTTAAGAAATGACATGTTTATATTGTTTTTCTGTCTAAAGAAAATTATAAGCAGTAACTTCTATTTAGACACATGTTACAGTAACTGAAGAAAAAATATTGTTTTTCTATAGTATATTGTCTTTAATAAATTATTACGGGTATGTAAAGCTAGAAACATTTTGTTAAACCTCTACTTAGTGTTATAAATGAGCGTAACATAAAATGAGACAATGAAGTAGAGAAACACTTTTTTTTTTTGTAATTAGCGTATCCATTTTTACAGGTACCAATGAAGAGCCATTAACATTGAAATAGCTTTAACTTTTTATTCCATGTACATGCAATTTTGGAACTTTTATTGGTTAACCACGTGCTTTTATAATGATTTTGCAAAATTAAATATATATATATTAAAACAATTTTATTTTCTAATATGTTCAGTCTGATAGCTCCTTTGTTGAATTATTATATTGCATACTGATTTTCAAAGATTATGTTCTATTCCTCGACTACAATCTTCCAGAGTCCATCAAATGTTTTGTGATGCCGCTTACAAAATATTATGTATAAAAAGTCGAAATGCACAATAATCCATGAGACACGACAAAGTCATTTGATGGGATACATTTAAATAGAATACCTTCAATTCATGTTTCATTTCCCAGTTTTTCTAAAACTATAGTAGTACATTTAGATATGTGGCTTGTATACTTATTCTGATGGAACTTAACACAATGAAGATTGTTTGCTAACGAAGTGGAATTTCTTCTGTGAATATCGCATGTTTCACGTTCTCCTGATAGTATTATGAGATGAATTCAAAATTTAATTTTGTTCTTCTTATTTTTATTTTTCAATTGTGAAAGTAACCTGACAAAGGTCAAAGGTAGTTGCTTCTTCAGTACCTACGGGGTGCGTAATGATCCTATAAACCTAGAGTCTATATAGGAACTATGTAATTGGAATTCATCAGATGATGGTTGAAAATATACCGTTCTATCATAGCAGGC
Source organism: Maratus speciosus (assembly GCA_963932465.1). Lineage (NCBI taxonomy): Eukaryota > Metazoa > Arthropoda > Arachnida > Araneae > Salticidae > Maratus > Maratus speciosus. Next base: position 370,667,367 of record OZ010790.1, on the reverse strand, counting down.
TGTGGTGGAACATCAGCTTAAGATGACTTGAGTTTTCTGAATAGCAATGACATTTGACCTAGTAACATTTAGGGAAGTGAGTATGGGGGTCTAGACTGAGAGATATTTGTTCTTCTAATATAGTGTGCAAAAAATTACAGTTACACGATGCACACAATTACATGTATCGTATAAACAATGTCAAATAAGAAAATTACATAATATTTTTTTTTTTTCCTGTAACAATGATAGCAAAATGTTAACGAGCCCGGTGTCAAAATCAAGGCAGGAAGACGTCAGAAAATGAAATTAGTATATATATTAGTCCAAAAACAATTCAATGCAAGGACAATAAATTTGTAATTTAGATTGTCCCAACGGTGCGTTTAAAATGGCTCTCCCCTCATTCTTTTGGAAAGATGTGCAAAGCCTTCATCTGAGCTCAAGATGGTAAGCTTTATTTTCTTGTTTCGATGAGTATCAAGTCAGTAGGGCAAGATGGAAGCAGCACGTCGTTGTGCACTTAAGTTACGACCTCTGTGAAAATTTTGTGCAAGTTTTTTAATAACTTGCGAGATGGGTCTGATATGAAGGTCAGCATGTGTGACGTTGTTCCGGACAAACGTTTTCGCCTTCCAAATCGTATGCCATAAAGAATTTAAGAAAATTTTAAGTTTCTGCATCTGAGTTTCACAAAAAACCTCACAGAACACTGATCTGTTGGTCATAGTTGATCTGATGAAGGATTTATCAAGTAATAATTCTTTTGAAAGTCACAGACGGTTATGATAAGCGAGTAAAGATTTAAGAGATCCATGGGATTTAGTAGATTTGTCTTAGACATACTTCTTCTGCCTCGCCCAGGTTAATTTTGAGTATAAAACAAAACCTGCGACAATCATGAATCCTTTACTGAAACATTCTTTTCCGTCTCGGAATGGAGTCTTTTTTTTTATGTCTATTTTTATTTTAGTCTCTTTTTCCATGTGGATGTACTTATTGAAAGAATTTCTCTTTCTTATTAATAATTTTGTTTATTTTGCACTTTTTATACCATACTAGCTGTTACCCGTGACGTCGTTCACGTAACATAAAAAGAAGAAATGAATTAATTAAGAAAAACATTTCCCTTCCGATAATTAAAAAAATATATAATAAACCAATTGTTTATCACATTTTATAAGAGACAATCTATATATATAAATATATATTACGCTATCGTACGTGGCACATAAATCGCAGTTATTTTTTAATTGTTTAATGGCAACGCCCAAATGAAACGCATCTCATTGGTTATTGAACAGCATTTAATGCATCGCTATACCTATAAGAGGGTATCCGTAGGGGACCGCATTCTGCCACCAAAAGTGACACGAACTTGGCGATATCTCTAATAATTCGCAAAATTACCATAGACTTCATTGTAAACCAATAGGGTTTACTTGCTTACAGAAAATCAACAAATTGAGATATTTTAATGCAACAAAAACTAATATTAGCTTAAGGGATTATATTATTTATATTTAACCCTCTCGCTGCGTATTTTTTTTATTATCAAAATAGGTTCAAAAATCACGCATTGTTTTATTAAATATTTCAACTCTATAAATAGCTTAGAGTTTAAATATGTAAACATTTTTTGTAAAAGAGTTCGAGATCATAAATGGGATATGATATTAGAAATTAGGCGAAATGAGGACTGTCAATGGAGACATTTATAGTCTCGCACCACTATTGTAAGAAAATCAATTTTGCAGTATCTTTCTCTTGTAGATGTTGTTAAAGTCTATATGAATTTTTTTGAATTTAAAAAGTGGTCCGAGTTGAAATAAAAAATAGTCGCCAGTGGAAAAAATGAATCCCCGAGGAAATCTCGGATTGCGCAAATTTTGCTACTTTTACGTTGCCCGAGGAAATCTCGGGTTGCGCAGCGAGAGGGTTAAGGGAGTCCAAGTAAATTAAATTATGAATAAAAGTAACATGATACAATGCTTAGCATGCTTTCCCAAACATAAATTTTAAGGGAGACCAAACTGGTCACCAAGGGTGGCTAGTATGAGTATTTTAAGGTATTTCTTTATTATAAGGTCATTGACATAACTTAGGTTTATACGCTGAACCAGGATGTCTGTTTATATCATGAAGTAATAAGAAAATGGCAAAGATGTCATATAAGCACCGGGAACCTAATTGTCGCCAACATAGATTATTTTGCTTGATATGGTAACCCAGCTATTGCTGTTTATTTATTAATATATAGTTTATTTACTTTAATTTTCTTTTAAAATTATATAAATTGCTTTGTTCTATAGTTCTTAATGAAGATTTTATTTATTTATTGTTATTTCCTTTTTTCAGTAATAGAACATAATTTAAAAATATACATACATGTAACTGGTATTCGAAAACGATGTTTTCTCCAAATTGGTATCAAAAAGAGATCGCACCAAACCAAGTGCGTATATGGCATCTGTGCCAAGAAAATTATCGGCTGATACTGTTTTATATGCTTTACAATCATACTTGTCATCAAAGGTGGGCGAAGAATTGGTCATCTGGAATATTATAAAGTCTTTACCACACAAAAAGCAAACCTGTTTACACAATGTATTTACTTTTGCACCTAATTTCTTTCTCTAAAAAAGCAAATTGATTATGAACCTAATTACAGAACATAACCTTTCTATCTACTTACTTTTTTACTTTTTAAGAATGAAAATACATATTTCATGCTAATCACTACGCCATTTTCGAATTTGCTAATTTTACTGTGCATATTATTGACATTTGCTCTTCAAGAGTTTTTTTTATTTTTATTTTAAATTGAAATTTAAATATTTGTGTTAACCGTGCGCAGACGATAAACCGTAATCCTTGATAACAATTTTCTTTAAATAATAAGAATTAATATCATAACACAATCTCATTTTATTTCAACATCAAAGCATATCCGTTTTATATTTTCCATATATGACGTCACATTTGCCTTCTTTCTGCACTTACTCAAAATTCATGCTCCCTGTGTAATTAAAAATCCTTGAAAATTTCCGTTTTAATCTTTCAATTAGAAATTAAATTATTATTCTAAGTTTTTATTTTTTGGCAACGAAAAAAGGAAGATGGTTAAATTTTATCGGAAAAATGTCAATTCATTGTGTATGAAAAATAATGAAATTTTGGATTATTAAGCAAAATATTTGAATAAAACAAATTAAACATAGCCTATGTTCATTTCCGGGTTGTAATCCATCTATATCCGAAAATACAAAAGCATTAATTCATTCGTTTAGATGCTGACTTCATTCAAACATTCGGATACACATTGACATTTATAATATTATAAGGATATTTGACATTTTGTAAAGTTATGGGATAAGAATATTTTTTCTCTGAAGCGAATTGAAATCAAATGAAATCAAATGAAAATAACATCTATTTTATGAGGAAATCAGCATAGATTTTGTCATTTATTGGTTTGCTTTTAAAGAAAAAAATATTCAGCTATTAAGAAATGAAGTCAAAATGTAAAAAAGTCAATAAGTTTAGTTTTTATGGGGAAAAAATAGAGGTCCACATATGTGGACCCAGGTATCGAAGAGGTTAAGAGTTATAATTTAGTATGATTTAATATCCGAAAAAAAAAAACGCCAAAGATTTCATTACATACAGCAGTCCTTTTTAACTCTCACCATTTCAGATTTTTAAGAGCATCATTTTATTACAGGTCTGTTAAATTTCTTTTTTTATTTACTAGGGGGCTGTGTCGTCTACGAGCTACGCTCGACACCGCAAACTCTAAAAGCGCGCTAATTTGATTAGCTTTAAAAAAATTTCCAAAGAATTAAGTATTATTAAAAAACAGTGGCTATCTCCCTGTTAACGGGTTGTTTTCGTCTTTGATTAAATCAGATTAGTGAAACATGTGAAAATAAGCTAATATAAAATGATTGAAGTTAACAGAGTCTTTGTCCCCTGGTATTTTTTAACAACGCTATAAGATAGTTTTTTTTTTTTTTTTTTTTTTTTTTTTTTTAATAAGACATTTTAAATGTATCGGCTTAAATCTGACTAATTTTCAACAAAGTTTTCTTTCTCTTTTTAATATTCACGTGAAAATACTTTTGTTGTTAGAAAGGAAATATTATTTGCGCTGTCTTAGTTTTCTCAACACAAGAGCAATGCGACTCTTGTAGGCACATCAATATCATCTGCATTGGTCCATTGGTTCAAAATATCACAATCTGTTGATTTTCTGTAAGAAAGTAAGATCTATTGGTTTACAATGGATGTCTTTGGATTTTTACAATGGATGAGTTTGGCGAATGGAGATATCGCCCAGTTGGCGTAACTTTTGGCGACTAATTTTGCTAAATTTGGCGATATATTGCCAGGTTGGCGACAAACTTGGCGGCTTTGGCGACAGAACAGGATCCTCTCTATGGTATCCACCCTTATAGATATGGTGATACATTAAATGCTGTTTAATAACCAATGAGAAGCGTTTCATTCGGGGTTTGCCATTAAACAATTAACAAAAAATCGCGATTTCCGTGCCCCTATGATAGCGTAGTATATATAGATATATAGATTAGTTTTAAAAGATTATCTCAAATTATGAAATAAATGTCTCGCGCAAGTATATTTTAAAATTTAAATTGTTTGGCAATATTATGGTTATTCAATTTTAAATATGACGTAGTTACCCTCATTTACATCTTTTAACGCATATTAATGAATTTATTATTTTACAATTTTCTTTCTCTTTTATAATTCACGAGTAAACATAGTTTTTATGACGTAATTATCAATATTTTCCTGCTTTTAATACGTAATCATTTAATTCTCATTTGAAAGCTTTTTTCTGATTACAATATTCACGTGTAAATAAATGTTTAATTTGAAGGAAATATTATTCTTTGCGCTGTTCTTCAACTTTGGCAACAATTTAAAATAATAGCCTTTTCTAAAAGTTGTGAAAAATGTCTCTCGAAATGCTGAAATTTTGAATTTAAAATAGAAATAAAACCTAAAAAAAAATTAGTCAAATTAAAAAAATAAATGCATTTTGCACACGGGAACTTCTAATATATAAAATTATTTAAAAATGAGTAAATTCCTATGTATAGTTTTTGCTTTTATAACATTTTTTTAATGGAACGATTTTGACCAACTTTGACAGTAAATATCTCTTAAAATAATTCTTCGATTTGAAAACTGTCTGCATCGGCGTGTTCATCAAACATTTCTCTTTAACACCACCGATTTTCATATTTTTGTATGCAATATTTTTCTTAATATTATCGCAGAAAGATCTCTATTCACAAAAAATTAAAAATCAGCGGTGGCGGTGGCGGTGACAGCGTTAGTTACTGTTTTTTTAGATTTAGTCCAGGCAATAGCAGATTTTACCTGGCAAAATTAATGGTAGTTCTGGAAATTGGCTTACTTTATGTTTTTTGGGTCGCTGAATCCGAATTTCTAACTTCCCACCAAAATTCCCCCCGGCAAACCCCTTAAAATTTGGTAAAATGCCCCCAAAAAAGGTTTTTATTAAAAAAATCAATTTTTTTAATTGTTTTAGGGAAAAAGTATCTTGAAATTCAGAAAGTAGAGAAAATTTGCAACAAATTAGATGCATGACATTATGACTTATGAGGAAGGGAAAGGTGGGATCTGCCTCGGAAGATGCGCTGCGGTGCTGCGTGGACTAAGTTAGGCATTTCCACTTAACCACACACACGTTTACATTCGCCCTCCCATCTCCCCTCCGAACTTTCTCTATAACGTTTACTTTAAGTTTTTTGGTCGCTGAATACGAATTTTTAATTAACCCCAAAATTTCTCCCCCCCCGAAACTCCCCCAAAATAGTTGTTTTTAAAATAATGTTAATTTATTATTATAGGGGGAAATTATGTAGGAATTCAGAAAGTAGACAAAATTTGCAACAAATAGGATACATGACATTATGAAGTGGGATAAACGGGGAGAGAGGGGGCTGCATCGGAACATTCCCCGCGTGCCGTTCTCAAAAAACAATTTTTTTTCAAAAAATCAATTCTTTGGAAGCTTGGCGGGAGAAATTTTAGTGGGAAGTTACAAATTCAGATTCAGCGACCCAAGAAACATAAAGTGACCTGAAATTCAGAACTAGCATTAATTTTGCCAGGTAAAATCCCCTATTACCTGTATTTGCATAACTTAGTGCACATAGCGCCGCAGTGTATGTTTCGAGGCAACCCTCTCCCTCCCAGTTCATCCTACGTCGTAATGTCATATATCTTATTTGTTCCAAATTTTGTCTACTTTCTGTATTTTTACATAGTTTTCCTCTAAAACAATAAAAAATTTAATTTAAAAACAACTATTTTGGGGGGTTACGGGGGGGGGGGGGGGATTTTGGGGGTAAGTTAAAAATTCCGGTTCAGCGACCAAAAAAACTTAAAGTAGACCTTATAGAGAAAGTTCGGAGGGGAGATGGGAGGGCGAATGTAAACGTGTGAGTGATTAAGTGGAATTGCGCAAATTAGTCCACGCAGCACCGCGCGCATGTTCCGAGCCAGATCCCCCCTTACCCTTCATCCTAAGTCATAATGTCATATATCTAATTTGTTGCAAATTTTGTGTACTTTCTGAATTTCTAGATACTTTTCTCCTAAAACAATAAAAATTTATTTTTTTAATAAAAACCATTTTGGGGGCTTTTTACCAAAATTTGGGGGGGGGGTGTTGCCCGGGGAAATTTTGGTGGGAAGTTACAAATTCGGATTCAGCGACCCAAAAAACATAAAGTAAGCCGATTTCCAGAACTACCATGAATTTTACTAGTTAGAGCCCCTATACGGTCTCTATTGCCTGGACTAATTAGAGAGATATTATTTTAATTTATTGGCAAATTTTGAACTTCGTTATGGAATATCAGTTAGAAGCAAATGCAGAACTACTTCTATTAACATAATTGGGAATGAATTTATCTTTCAAAATCGTCCGCACGCGATAGATATAGATTAAAAGAAAAAAATACATGCTTGAAATTTTTTCTAAAATCCTAAAAAATGGGTAAATTGAGCTACAGTTTTCAGATAAATTGCCTTTGTAAGTGAATTTTTTTTCAATTTGAAGGTGTAAAAATTGAAAATATACGGCATTTAGAAGTTTAAAATTAAAAAAAAAAAAAAAAAAATATGCAGTAAACGCAAAATTTAATCGTCTGCGGATGTCAAAATCAGATCGACATCAGCATTTCGGGCATACAGGTTTGTCGTTTATAAGAGATAGATAGTTTATTATGAATTTCTTAACTTTATATACTGATTGTAATTAAAGTGCAGATGAGTTCTTGCGTATAGTTTGCCGCAATTAGTTTTCAGGTATTTGTGTCTTGTGATTGTCAGTTATCATTAACAGCCATCTTCTATTGTCTTCATTTATTTGTAAAACTCTGAATACTTCCAATCACCCCAATAACTTTTATTTCAAATGCAACAGGTACATTCAAATCTGCTAACTTTAAAATTTGATAAAACTCAAAAATCCTTTATTAAAAAAAAAAAAATTAGAATAATTAAATTTTAAAATAAAATTTTCATCGAATTACTATATTTCTAAAAATGCATATTACACCTTAAATCTTTTGATTTCAAATCGTTTATCGATGGATTTAAAATTTGTAATATACGAAGAATATTCCAAAAGACTCCGCTGCCTAAAAGAAACTTTCATAAAAATTGTTTTTACAAGTAGGGTAACGTGGTGCAGGAGTGCGCACCTTAGCTATTCATTAAATAAGAATAAATGAAGATATTTAAGGGATGACGTTATACTTTATTTATAAACTTAGATTATTAAGCAAACAAGGAAATTGCATTCATCTATTTATAAGAAACATTTTCAGTATTAATTCAAAAAGGATTATCCCCCTGAATGCTTACTCTTCTACAACAAATGAGGGCAAGGGAGCGCAGTCAAATGTGATATAAAAGGAAGCATTTCACTTAAATCTCTTTTCTCCTCATTTTCAGTTCTTTATGTTTCAACAAGTTTAAATTCTAATGATCTTCCAGTGACGCTGCTTGCTGAAAAGTCAGTATATAAAGAAAAGTTAATTTTTGAAATGATATAGAACCGTTACTTTAAATCATGATTCAGCAACGGTAGCAGTTTTTCCAAAAGCAGGTGCGCACTTTTGCACTACCGTCAATAACTACCTTTAAAACATCGGAAATTCCATCTATTGATAAGCAATGCCAAATCACTTAGGTGGCAGGTAGTCCAATACTAACTTAATACATAAAAACCAAAGAACGTAAATTAGCTTTCTAATCTTTTTTATGATCCAGTTACAAAATCCATAAATATTATAACGAAAAGGCCAAAATAACTTTTAGGTAGCTTTGATTACGAAATGTAAAAAGCTACCTACTGAGCCGTCCGAAGGAAAACACTTCCGGAAAATGTTGATATATTTTTACCGATCATGACCCCCAGACTTCAAAACCACCCTGAGTTAAAATGTGACACATATATATATACATATATATCCATTAAATAAACATTACCGACCGTTAACAAAAACGGAAAATAACAGAAAAGGAATGATGGAAATATGTACAACTTGGACAGAATCATCGGGTCCCAAATGCCTTAAGTTCTACAAATAAAATATGTGGTTTCATCTTCATATTAGCCATAAATTAGCTAATGAATATGAATTTGGGACTACCTGGCACATAAAACCAAGAAATAAACCATTGAACACCAATTAAGTTCAAAATGAAACAAGATAAAAAAATATAGAGGGAAAAACACAAATTACCAAATTAAAATCCATACCGTCGTAGCATTAGGTATAACAAATACACTCAATGTGCACTTTATTCTCATTTAAAATAGCAGTATTAGTATTCTCATTTATACTAATTGAAATTAATATGATATTGTCCTGAGTAGGCTAAAATTTAAATGCAAGTTTATCGTTATCTTTATTAAATATTAATGAATATGAATAAATTTAATATGAATTGATAAATATATATAAATATAACTACACCATTATACACATAAAAGTATCGAATCAACATCCATTATAAAATGTGTATTAGCAACGCACACTGTTAAAAATTTGCAGCATTCTGTCCAGTCACTTGACCGTTTTTATCAAAAACAGTTGCACAACCGTAATTTAACACTATTCTGACCATATTATTGGCCATTTTATGGTCAGAATATGGTTAAATTACGGCTATGAAACCGTTTAAAAAAAAAAAAAAAACGGTTGAATGACTGGACAGAATGCTGCAAATTTTTAACAGTGTATTTATAAATCAAATGCCCATTTTTTAAAAAATAAAATAACCATTGCGTATTATCCAGACAACGCCACCCTCCTCCGTACTCTAACATCTACCCACCCAACCGTCCTATAATAATTTTTCATTATTATTTTACACTTTTTAATTTTTTATAATTATTTTCTTATTTTATGTATTTTTTGTAATTTTTTTAGCATTTGTTAATTTGTTTTTTAAGATCATTTAAGTACTAATTATATATTAAAGAATATATGCATTTTTTCGAAAACCATGATTTAATGCATCATAAATTAGTTTGTTAATATTATTGTTAATTAGATGAGAAGAAGATAAACACTTTATTATTTATAAATGATTAAGGATTATATTACACACAGATTGTCTTACAGAATTATAAAGACAAGATTTAAAATTAGTAAATGTATTAACTTTGAATTTAAATTCTTTACGTTTATCATATAGATCAGTTATTTTTTTTGTTTTCTTTTAAAGTAATTTTAAGATCTAAAAAGTTAATTGTATTGTTAGATAGGAGGTTTTTCATTAATTCTAAATTAGTAGGATAATCTACTGGAAATTGGGAAATATTAGTTTGATCAGTGGTAATTATAATTATGTCATCATTATAACGATATAAATGTAGATTACTGTTAGTAAGAGTACGCTCCTAGAGATATAAATCAGATAATAAACTGGATGTACATCCACCTTGTGGTATACCGACGTTCTGTAAATATAATGTGTTAGCTTGCAAAATATAATTATTATAGGTAATGGAATTTATTAAAGATTTAAAATAAGCAATATCTATATTAAATAGTAAATCCAATTTATAATGATACTTTTTAAATAATGCATTTATAATATTATGTAGATCTAATAAATCTATATTATTAAAAAGATGTTTGAAATCATATGTCGTTATATTGTTTACACATTTAAGATTTTTTATAATATTGACCAGTTGATAGCTGTTTTTTTTATATTATACAATGTATATTATCAGTGGTTGTTGTCAGTATATATATTTGATTGAGTATTTTTAATAAAAGTTTATTGGCTATATTATTATATGTATTCCATCCAATTGTTGCAGTCCTAAATTTAATTGGTTTCTTATAAAATTTGGGCATAAGCACTAAATAAGGATAATTAAAGTTAGTAGAGAAAACATTTAATAGTTTATAATAACTTTGAATTTTACGATTGTTTACTATTACATTTTCATTAGTTTTTTGAAAAGATTTATTAGAAGAAATACAGGATGTAAGAAGTTGGTGATAATAAGATTTACATATGATTGCATAATTATTAGGAGATTTTTCTACACATGTAATAACGTAGTTTTTATGTATTTTAGTAATTTTCTGGAAAAAATGCTTTGTTTTAATAATAACTAAATTCGAAATATTATATATTAAAGCCTTGGTTAATTTTTCAATAACTAGTATTTTCCATTGATTAAAATATTCAATAGGTTTATTGCATGAGATTGAAAATTTATAAATAAAAATATCCATATCATATGTAAACTGTTTTGTAATAGATTTTACATTAAATTTAGATGGAAGTCTATATTTAGTACCATAAACCCATTAGTTTTTTCAATTTAAAAACATTAACAATATTAAGATTTCCAGTGATTATATGTCCTTGATCATTATTTATGTATTTTTTTAGAGCGGGGTCATCGCATTTACGCGGAAAAGTACTTGCTACAGATGTATTTTTTGAAAATGAATTATAGTTAAAAATCTTTCTCCCGATTGTAAACGGATATTTAAAGTTTTTTGATATTTGAAGATTATTAATAGAAAAATAACAGTTTATATCATTAATTATAGAATAGATATTAATTCTATTAAATATTTGATTTGAAAATGTTATTATCATTTGAGTATTCCTGTTTTGAATTTTATGGGTTTTTTTTTTTTTTTTGTAAATTATTGTTGAAAAGATTAACTTTAGTCATAATGATATAATATATATATATATATATATATCACAGAAATGTTTAGAGAAAGATTTACTGAGAAATACATTTAAATGTTGTACAATCTGTTTCTTTTTAATGGCAAATATGTATTTTCGAATTAATAACCAGTTATAATACTTTAAATAGTTTCTTTGAAGATTACTTATTTGTTTAATGATATATTTTTTGGAAACTACAACTGCTATAGAACACTTTCCTCGCTTTTTTCGTGTTGTTTTACGATTTAAATTATGATTTAGAGTAGGATAAATTGGAGAATAATCAATGGTATTATATATAGATGAAAACACTTTAACAGGTCTATTAAATATTTCACCATTAAGTCCATATGGATAAATGGTGTTGTAATATTTCATATATGCAGATTCCATGTAAAGACGTTCTGATTTATTTTTTAGAATTTGTAAGATTTCAATTGTCGTATTTTTAAAATAATGTTTATGAAAATGCTGAATTTCAGCTGTAGACTGTATATTTTTTGCTTTGTTTTTTTTAGGGTCTGAACGATGTTGATTTATATATATATATATATATATATATATATATATATCTGATTTTTGTCATGCGATAACTCTCGTATTTATTAACCTATTTGGATGAAGTTAATTGTATGCATAGCACATGCCAATCAAACCATGTTTCAAAATGGCAGTCATTTGCACCGTACACTGCCGCGCAATGCTTAAATATTATTAATATCCATTAGCTTCAAATTCTTGTCAAGCTTAGCGACACTTAGCGAAATATCGCCAAATTTGGCGACCAAAAATAAGTATCCAAAAATGATAGCAACTTGGCTATAGTTCACTAATTTGGCGCAATTCTCATTCAATTTCAGTAGTGACGAACATTTTCTTATAGGATTCGTTGCATTTCAGCTTCTTAAAATTTGAGTAAAATTTGCTTTGAATAAAACTTGCAACATCTTAAAACGAAGATATGTGAAAGCAACTTCTTCCACCCTGCACAGGCCGAAAGGACTTTTTCTCTTCTAAGTCATTAAAAATTTCACCCAAATACGCAGATTATTTATTTATTTTTTTTTAAATTTATTTATTTATTTATTTTTTTTTTTTTTTTTACCATAAACGTATAATGTCATTACATCGTTTGCAACCGTAGTTAAATGCAAACCTCTTCTTTTGGTATTAGATAAACTTTGCGTACATTTGTACACCGCACACTCTTGCTCCACCTTACCCTATTTTTAAAATTCAAGATTATTTAAAAAACGTACGTCACTTACTGAAATAAAAATGACATCTACATATTATAATTCATAGCTTATGCATTATATTTTTTTATAATCATTCTGCACCAGTTCCTGTATATATTAGTACATAAATTAGTACAGAAACTAATTACCTTTATAATTTTGTAAACAAATTCTTTACCTAACACAATCAACATACTAAACTTGAATACATTCACGATTAAAGCATGTTTTGAAAATATACAAATTAAATTATAATAGACGCAAACGGTTAGAAGTTCATTGTAATAATAACAATTTCAGGGTAAACAATTTACACAAAATAATAAAGTTCCTAAACAATGAGTTCACTCCCAAGAATGTAAATTAATGCACAGTTAATATATTCAACTCACTCATTAACAGTAAAAGGGAGAAAGAAGCGTCTTACACTTGGTGCAATTAAACAACGAGTTAATTACAAGATTTTAAAAGCGAAAGAAGAGAGTCAATTTTAGTAGAAAGTTATATTTGAAATACAGAAGGATATTTTATTAAGTAAATATTTGTATATCCTCTAGAATCTACTACTTCTTACAATAGTTGGAAATTGAAAATTCCAAAAGTCATTTTCATATATTTTTTATAAAATTACTTTTGTAAAATATTTCCATTTTGTAAAATATGTTTAGATCTAGAACATGTACACTAACAAAAATTGATGATACATGATGAATATTTTAATTAACTTAAAAAAAACGGATTTTTTTGTTTTTCATACTAGATAAGTTGGGTATTAAATTTAAGTATTTTTCTACCAAAATTTAATTTTTCCGAGTGTATATAATATTTTTTTTTTCATTTTAAATGATTGGTAGAGATCTAAATCAATTATTTCCAAAAGTGTTTCTTATAAGTTGATGAATGCATTTTTTTTTGTTGTTAGCTTAATAATCTAAGATTACAAATAATGTATAAAAGCATCCCTTAAATCTATTCTTTTATTGTTATGTAATGAAACATCTTAATTGGACCATCTTAACCTATACCTTCTTTTAGGTTAAATTAATTTAGTTTACTTTTCAGGTACATCTAATTTACCTTTTCCTGCAGATTTATTTGTAGGTATTTAAATAAATTACCTATATTACTTTTAATTGTAATTAATTATGACAAAAGTTTCAAACATGATAGGGGCATCTAAAAGATACAATGAATTCTTTTAATTTATATACTATTTATCCACTTAATTTTCAACGTGAGAGTTGGTGTTATTAATGTTAAATCTCGTGCTATCCTATGACTGGAACGGTATTTTAAATTATGATCACGATTTATGGTTTACATATATATATATATAATGTACCAACATTAAACTATGACGGTTCTTGGTGAATCACGGAAGAATAATTAATAAATCCAGCTATCAAATAGGATGTTCATTTCAGTCAAGCAATGATGGATGATTTTTAATTAAAAAAAGTAAAGGGTATGTCCCTTTTACAATAACATTTTATCTTTCATTTGACTTAGCAGCCTTTTCCTTCTTTAACACTTTCACACGGCGTTGAAAATTGTTTTACACTTCAGTTTTTCTGTCTGTCTGTCCGCCTTACAGTCTGGCTATGATCTAACTCTCGTAAATGTACACTGATTGCTGTCATATTGATATGTGTTATTGAAGTTTACAATACATGTTCGCTATTACAAATGAAAAGTATAGGGTCTACAGGGATACACAAAAAATACTGTTACTTTGATAGTCTAAGGGGGAAAATAATTTAAAGTATATTTCTATGATACTTTGTTCTGAACACGTGGAAATTAATATACACCACTGAAGTTAACTACAATATTCTATCTGTATAATACGGTCTGCATAACATTTACAGAGACATACAAAGTAATTTGGTAATAGTACTGTATACGAACGATAATCCTGTTGACAGATATTGTGTATAATCTCCAAACAAGGTCATTAAAATAATTAAGCGAAGTAAATTGTTTTTCATGTGTCAAATGTGACTTATAAAACTAATTATCGAAAGTGTTTATGATCTGAAAGAAGGAAATGAAATTAAAAAGTGATTGCACAATCGTAAACAGATATGTTATTATAAACATTTCGCAATACTCAAGAACTATAAGACATTTATAAACTCTCATTTTTAAAATACCATAAATATAAATATTGATACAAATTATTTGTTATGCTGATTTATGGCATTAATTTCCTGTTCTCTATTGTTAATAATATTTTATACATGTATTTTATTCTACGCTTACTTGTAACTCAGACTCTCAAACTGAGAGATGTATGTCTTAAAGCTCTTATTAAATATTAATTCTACTTTCTATTTATAAGTTTCGGCACAAATTTAAGTTCACAAGTCACACGAAATTATGTGTCTTTTTAAACCACATGAGTTTCAAACCATCATCACCAGTGGATTAAAACAGAAATACATGAAGAATATGTAGATCGATTTACCCTTTCCGGACGAAAATTACCAGATGATAAATGGATATACATAAATATAAGGTAAGCCCAATTTATCTTACCTATGTTTTTTATATTGAGAAATAGATAATTAATTTTTGAGGATAAGAACGAACATCACGCCATTTCTGATAGCAAAGATTAAATATTGCTAACAAATCCTTGGGTGTGCGTTTTGAGTTATGCATGTGTTTTAAAGTCAAAGTAAGCTTTGCAAAATTACATGGTGTGTATAAATTAAATAGATAATCTACAGTTCTCTGCAAAAGTTTCGACTACTTGTCCGTTTATTGAGGGACATTGCTGAAGGAGATTTTCAACTATGCTGGCGTTTCTTTACTGAACTAAATTTTACCATACAACGTATGATATATACAAATCTATAGATCATTTACTCACTGCACAAAATGACTCGGATATTTTTTGAGCTATAGATGGTTTATTTCTGAAATAGGGTTTTCAAATGTGTTATGCGTTTTCCAAAGCGTTTACACATTACCAGTTCACGTTCCGTTGACATTATCAAGAGAAGCTATATACAGAAGACCGCCCAGGGAGAAATTACAGTTTTTTGTCGCAAGTGATTACGCTGTAAATGAATTATTGCCGAAACGTCAGTGAAGGCTTACTGTGGAGACACGAAAAATTTCTGGTTTCCGTCTGTCTGTTCAGCTACAACTGCCATAAAAAGTATTAGATTGAAATTGGGCATGTTGGTGATGTACCCGGATTCAGCAGTATAGGTTTTTGTTATATTTTGTTCATTCCTTCGGAAAATATAGAATATTTTATTTTGCGCAATAATGCTTTTCTATGGAAATTCAAACGACTTTCAAATTTTTATTTGTTGAAAGGAAATGGCTCATAAGATTAAAGGTTTTAAATGGTAAATTATGGATGATGAAATATTCCAACAAGAGTCTTAAATTATTCCTATTAGTTTGACATTTTGCCAATGAATTTGTCAGAGTTTTAAATTCGGTGTAAAATTTATGGAGGGATTTTATATATGTGTCCCAATAATATAAAACAGTTTCTTGAATAATTTTACTTCTTTTCAATATACATATTTCATTTTTTTCTTCATCTTTTATCAGTGACCTAGCAACTGCTCTTCACTCAAAAATATCGTAAATGTGAAAATATGTGTAGTTGTTTGAAATCAAATCAACGTCAACGGGGATGATTTATATTGCCTTTGTGTCTTTACATATAGATGGAATCTAAAACAGGCTATGTTTTATTTATTTTATTTAATTAATTTGCTTATAAATTCAAAAGTTCATTATTTTCATAAAGAGTAAAAGGGCATTATTCTATACAATTTATCGTTGCAAATCAAAACCCGGAATAATAATTTCTCTTAAACAATTAATTTTCAATTGAAAGATTTTCACATAAAAGATAAAATAAAATACAAAATTAAGAAATAAGAGAAAGATGAATATGGCGTCATACCGGAAATAAAATGGAAACTCTCGTATATTCTTAATATTACGAAGTGGAAGTATTTGAGTAGTGGGGAAAGCAGGCGAATACGACGCCATTTATCGAAAACAGAGATATTGGAATAAAATGGTCTTGAGTTATGGTATTCATTCTTATTATTTAAAGAAAATTGCGATCAATACTTCAAGATTTATCGTCTGCGTATGGTTAACATAAATATTTGATTTTTAATTTAAATTTAAAATTTTTAAAAAACTTTTGAAAAGCAAATAGATAGTAAATTTTAAAATTATGCACCGTAAAATTATCCATGACGAAAATGACGTCATTATATTCGGAAATAAGTATTTTCATTCTTAAAAAGTGAAAATTAGCTAGATTCCCTGAAAAAAAAATATTTTTTGACGACAGTTAATTCTTAAAAAATCTTTTCCATTTCCGAAAATATGAATGAAAATTACTTTATTTTTTGAAAGGAATTTACATTTTTGTTTATAAAACGTAAACTTCTAATGTGATCGCATCAAAGTAAATCATTTTCTCTCCATCAATATCGAAATTAAGATTTTAGGATTCGGAAGCTCGAAGTGTATGAAAGACACGTTTGTAAATCGTCGTTTGGTAACTAGCGTTTATAAATATTTTTGTTATGATGAATTTTTGTTAAAGTCATATAGGATTCAATGCAGTGGCGCCAACTCATTTTCTATTGATTTATTTAGTTTATGATTTTTTTGTTATCTTCTTTTTTTCCATTGTAAATAGTTTTCATATACCGGGTGTCCTAAAAAGGACTGATTGATTTTAAAATCCAATAACTTGCAAACGGTGACAGATATTTAAAAAATTCTTGCAGGAGGGTTATGCATAAGTTCAAAAGATTTTTTTACAGAGATTTTCGATTTTAGTTCGGATTACAAACAATAGATGGCGCTGTAAGCAATAGGCGCTAAATACAGGCTCGATTTTTGGGGCTTTCTCTTCTTCCATGCGGAAAAATGAAATTAAAATGTATTGAGTGGGTCGCGAAGTATCAAAAATCGAGCCTTAATTTAGCGCCTATTAATCGCAGCGCCATCTATTGTTTGTAATTCGACCTAAATTCGAAAATTACTGTAAAAAACTTTTGAGCTTATGCATTACCCTCCTACAAGATTTTTAAAAATATCTGTCACCGTTTGCAAGTTAATGTATTTTAAAATCAGTCAGTCTTTTTTAGGACACCCGGTATATTTGTCGTAGGCTAATTGAGAAATCCGGCTCTTTGCAAACAGCCTAGGCTCTTTGCAAAGAGCCGGGCTAATTGGAAAATCCATCTCCCTTTTTCCATTTAGCCTGATATTTTTCAGGCTTATTGCAATGATCCTAGAAACGTTAGGCTAATTGAAAAATGACCACTTATTATCCGATCAGGGTGATATTTTTAGCTCACAGGCTATCAAAGCCAGAGAGCTTATGTTCCCGAAGATTCTGTATGTAGGTGTGTACGTATGTACGTACGTATGTACGTAACGCGATAACTCTTGATAGAAATATGCGATTTGCTTCAATTTTTTTCCTTGGTTCATTCTGATAAGATGCTTCCCTGATTAGTTTTTGGGGTTCATTGGTTAAAGATAAAGGGGGAAAAGGGGGGCTAGTACCCCCCTTAATTTATATAAATGGATTTTTCATGGAGAAATATTCGATTTGCTCCAAATTTGGTATACCGGTTTATTGTGTTAAGGACCTTCCCTGATTAGATTTGGAAGCTCATTATTTAAGTATAAAGGGGAAAGGGGTTCTACCCCCCTTAATTTAGATAAATTGGTTTTTCATGATGAATTATTCGATTTGCTCCAAATTTGGTATACCGGTTTATTAAGTTAAGGAGCTGCCTTGATTAGATTTGGAGGTTCATTAGTTACATATAAAGGGAGCAAAGGGGGGTGTCTATCCCCCCCCCCCCCCGTAATTTAGATAAATGGTTTTTTCATGCAGAAATATGCGATTTGCAATAAATTTGGTATACCGGTTAATTATGTTAAGCAGCTTCCCTGATTACATTTGAAAGATCATTATTATGTATAAAGGGGGGAAAGGGGGGCAATTGCCTCGCCCCTTAATTTAGATAAATGCGTTTTTCATGTAGAATTATTCGATTAGCTCAAATTTGGTATACTGGTTTATTATGTTAAGGAGATGGCTTGATTAGATTTGGAGGTCCATTAGTTAAGCATAAAGGGAGGAAAGGGGGGGAGGGCTAACCCCCCCCTTAATTTAGGTAAATCGGTTTTTAATGCAAAATTATTCGATTTGTTGCAAATTTGGTATACCGGTTTATTATGTTAAGGAGCTTCCCTGGTTAGATTTGGAAGTTCATTAGTTAAGAATAAAGGGAGGAAAGGGGGGGGGGCTAGCCCCCCACCCCCTAATTTAGGTAAATGGGTTTTTAATGCAAAATTATTCGATATGCTCCAAATTTCGTATACCAGTTTATTATGTTAAGGAGCTTCCCTGATTATATAACGAGGTTCATTAGTTAAGTATAAAGGGAGGAAAAGGGGGCTAGACCCCCCCCCCCTTAATTTAGATAAATGGGTTTTTTATGCAGAGTTATTCGATCTGCTCCAAATTTCGTGTACCGGTTTATTATGTTAAGGAGCTTCCCTGATTAGATTTGGAGGTTCATTAGTGAAGTATAAAGGGAGGAAAGGAGGGCTAGACCCCTCCCCCTTAATTTAGATAAATTGGTTTTTCATGAGAGTTATTGGATTTGCTCCAAATTTCGTATACCGGTTTATTATGTTAAGGAGCTACCTTGATTAGATTTGGAGATTTATTGGTTAAGTATAAAGGAGGGACAGGGGCTAGTGCCCCCTTAATTTAGATAAATGGGTTTTTCATACAGAATTATTCGATTTGCTTCAAATTTTATATACCAGTTTATTACGATATGGCTTCCTTCATTTGATTTGGAGGTTCATTGGTTAAATATAAAAGGGGGGAAAGGGGACAATTGCCCCTCACCTTAATTTAGATAAATGGGTTTTCATGCAGAATTATCTAATTTAGTTTAATTTTTTTTCAACCGGATCCGAACTTGAAGGTTCCATTTGAAGTCAACTCGAAAACCGACCACAACCAGGATTCGGATTGAGTTCAACTAGAACTTTCAGGTTCGGATCGGGTTGGCGGTGGACGGAGATTATTTTGTTTGGCTTGCATCGGGTTATAGCTCTTTGGAATATTTTGTCGGTTAAGATTTGGTTCGGGAGGTGTTTCAGGTTGATTTCGAATGGAATTTTTAGGTTCTGGTAGCGTTGTGTGTCCACGGAAACTAATTTGTCTTGTTCGGATCCGGTTATGGATCTTTGGAATATTTTTGTCAGTTATCAGATTTGGTTTGGGATTTCGGGTTTTTTCAAATGTAACTCTCAGGTTCGGGACGGGTTGCATGTAGACTGAAATTATTTTGTCTTGCTCGGATTGGGGTACGGTCTGTTGTAATTTATTTTTCAGCTTTGGGTAGGGTTATGCGTTAATAAACCTAATAAAAAGAAAATTGCCCAGTTAAACTGATGGCATTGAGTTCACATGTTATTCACACTAATTGTACATTATACCATTATTTCAAAGAATAATGCCCCTCGAAAAATAAATGAAGGGATTAGTCCCCGTCGTCCCCCTTTCTATTTAACCAAAGAACCTCCAAATCTAATCAGGGAAGCAATTTAACATAATAAACTGGTATATCAAATTTGAAGCAAATCAGATAATTCTGCATTAAAAAACCATTTCACTAAATTAAGGGGAGGGGGGGGGGTATTAGCTCCCCCATTTCTCCCTTTTGCTGAACCAATGAACTTTCAAATCTAATCGAAAAAGCTTCTTATAAGAATGAACCTAGAAAAAAAATTAAACTAAATCAGACAATTCTGCATGAAAACCCATTTATCTAAATTAAGGGGTGGGGCAATTGCCCCCTTTCCCCCTTTTATACTTAACCAATGAACCTCCAAATCAAATGAAGGAAGTCATATCGTAATAAACTGGTATATCAAATTTGAAGCAAATCGAATAACTCTGTATGAAAAACCCATATATCAAAATTAAGGGGACACTAGCCCCTGTCCCTCCTTTATGCTTAACCAATAAGTCTCCAAATCTAATCAAGGCAGCTCCTTAACATAATAAACCGGTATACGAAATTTGGAGCAAATCGAATAACTCTGCATGAAAAACCCATTTATCTAAATTAAGGGGGGATCTAGCCCCCCTTTCCTCCCTTTATACTTAACTAATGAAACTCCAAATATAATCAGGGAAGCTCCTTAACATAATAAACAGGTATACGCAATTTGGAGCAAATCGAATAACTCTGCATGAAAAACCCATTTACCTAAATTAAGGGGGGGGGGGTGTAGCCCCCCTTTCCTCCCTTTATACTTAACTAATGAACCTCCAAATCTAATAAAGCCATCTCCTTAACATAATAAACCAGTATTCCAAATTTGAGCTAATCGAATAATTCTACATGAAATACGCATTTATCTAAATTAAGGGGAGACGCAATTGCCCCCTTTCCCCCCTTTATACATAATAATGATCTTCCAAATGTAATCAGGGAGGCTGCTTAACATAGTTAACCGGTATACCAAATTTATAGCAAATCGCATATTTCTACATGAAAAACCCATTTATATAAATAAAGGGGGGGGGGGACTAGACCCCCTTTTCCCCCTTTATCCTTAACCAATGAACCCCAAAAACTAATCAGGGAAGCACCTTATCAGAATGAAACTTGGTTGTATACCAGATAGAGAAGATGCAGTGTATATGTTTTGCAAAGGAAAATATTCAGAGGATCGAAGAGAAGAGGAGTGGATAAAATGCCTGATGTGTGTGACATGGACCCATGTGGATTGTGGCGAAGCCGAAACAACAGACTAGATCTTCTGTAAATCATGTTTTTTCTTGCAATTTTAATATTCCTTACAATCCTATTCCATATTACCCAACTGATTCATTCTACCCTAAAAGTTTAATTCTCGATTAAAATCAAAATATTGATATATACTTTTTTCTACTACTTTAAACGCATTAAAAATGTGTTAAGAAATATTTGCAGTTTCTACTCTACTAACATTTAACGTATCTCCAATTTGGTATCTTGATATACAAATCAAAATGTAAATAGTATCCCATAATCCCCGTTCTTCCCCTGCATGCATTTAATATGTTTTATAATGGTTAAATTATTTGAACACTAGTAACCAAAATTTAAATAAACAGCTGTTTTTCTGCTATGAATTCGTGTATCTAGAAAATACATTCCATTTCGACCTCACTTTGAGTCTGAAATTAACTCCCAATAGTTCAGCACAGTTCTGTTGAAATCAGCCTCCACTGTTCGGTACTGTGTAATAGAACTTCCCACATATTAACACAAGAAGGAAGGTGAAGGAAGACTTTGACACGCAGCAAATGAATACATTTCGATGCGAAGCAAAAAAAAAATATGAATAGTTTAAAAAACACAAAAAAGTAAAAAAATAAGATTTTTATATAAAATTCTGGTGTCAAATATTTTGATAAAACTTTAGTAAAATTTCTCGTCTTTCTAGTTTTAAATGTAACTACTCAATTACTTCTCTGGATGAATGAAAGGATCAAATAATTTCTTTCAATCCTTTGCACTTGAAAAACGTAAAGCAGAAATGAATACAAACTAATAAAGTATTCTTACACTGTAAAAAAAAAAAAAAAAAATTTAAATTTGCCAGCACAAACTGCTGGCGTCCGAATTGCCAGCACATTGTACTGTTAATTTTACGCAACTACTGTATTTTTCATGTTTATATAGTCAAGAAACCAAAAAAAGCTACAGCCCATTCGACTGTGATCGCGTTTGAGCGCGAGATGAACAGTTCCAGGTCGCGTTGTTGCGTTCTCAAGTAAAAATGCGACCAAATCAAAATACATTTCACCGGCTATTATTTGGAAATAATAGAAGTAATCTTTCACAAGGCGCGCTGTTGCAAATTGTACGATAAATGGGATTTTTTCGAAACTTTGTTCTCCCAACTGATACCTAAATTATCTTTCAATTTTTACTACTGATATGCACGAATGGTATTCCAACATGTCACTATATTAACCCGGGATTACACGCGCAGAGCATGACATACCCAGCGTGCGCACTGTTATTACATTTCTAACCACTAATTTTTGATAAGTCTTCAAATTATTTTTTCGCAGAATTTGTGAGCAATGCCAGTGATTAAATAGCATGATGATTTTTCTGTGAATTTATGGGTAACAAAGTATAACTTTTACATAGCTTGGATATGCGCAAGTATTCCCGGGTTTAAAAAAAATGTCCATTTTCAATAGAGGAACTACTAACCACAAAATACGCCACTTTGCAGCACTTGCAAAATTTTAGGTGCGTCAACTAAAAAATACAAGTGTGAACAAAGTTTAATAATTAATTAACTCTCTCGGTACTGATTTTTTTTTCCAATTTTGGGAACAATTACTTTTAAGCTAAAATAATTAAAAGTAGCTATCGAAATCACAGAAGTTACAGTTTACTTAAATTTAACGAATATGTTCTTTACAGAAATCTAACGAATGTAGTTACGAATGTTGCGTGCTTTTCATATAAAAGTAGTCTAAGGAAGAATTTTTTAAGACATTTGGAAAATGTCGTGTTACAACCAGATTAAATAAACATAAAAAAATTAGTAGTATTTTTTACCTTTTATCACAAATTACTAATTCGGAAAAGGAGTCCCTAATTTAAATTTAAGAGTGAAATATATGTCGGAATTGAGAGAAACGCAAACGGTTTACTAATAATTAATAAAAAAAAATTACTAATATTATTATTATTAAACGCTGAAACATACGTAAAGTCATAATAATTATAAAGAAGGAGCTTGGTGCAATATAATAGAAGCGTAAAAATACAACGTTAAAAACACCAAAAATTTTAAATTTTAAGCATACCGGTTTCGGTAGCATATAGCATATCTTCCTCAGTGTTAAGGATGGCGGAAATTTGCTCACATATATAGGAGAGATAGGAATTCAAGTTAAAGATATATTGACAAAATTATATAATAAAAAAAATTTTGGTGCTTTTAACGTTGTATTTTTACGCTTCTAAAGTCATAATAGTAAATGTATCGACAAATGCTATCACTATTAAGTGCTAGAATTAACATAAATATTTTTTTCTCTCAAATATTGCAATTCGAAGTAAAAACCTCATATGTGGCTCAGGGTGACGAGAGGGTTAAATATAGTTTTGTTTTAATCTATATTTTTTAAATGATTTCTAGCGACAAAACTTTTGGAAGTTTCTCTTGAATGATTTAAAAAAAAAATAAATAAAAAAATAAAAAATAAAGTTGAAGAAGTTTTTCAGAGAAGGGCTTTAAACTTTCGAAATTATCTTTCCATACATGATCCGATAACGGTAAGGATTAGAGAACGACTTGATAGACTTTAGAAGATGTAGTAATTGATTCGGAGATTTCGATTTGTATTCTCTATGGATACAGTTGCAACACATTCACTTTAAAATGTAATGTTAAACGGTATCAGATAATCCTTTTTCTTCGTGGGTAACAGGAAACCGCAAAATTGAGGGACATGATTATTTTCTTATAGATTTGTTGAAATTTAAATCTATTTGAAAAGTATAAATATTAACAAATTTATGTATAATAATATAAATAGAAATTAACATAAATATAATATATATAAATTATATAACAAATGATATATATATATATATATATAACACTTATCATTATTAATATATAACAAACTAGGAGGCTCAGCCCCCTGCTCGCTAACGCTCACCAACCCCCACGAATTCCTACGCACTTCATATTACATATATTTAAAACAACAAAATGCTTTTTGTCATACTTTTCTTTAAATATCTCGCTTAGAAATATTTGAGAAGTAAAGCCATTTAAAAAATAATTCAGCGTTCAATAATTCAACATTTTAAAGCGTGAAATGTTTAACATTTACATAGTTTACCTGCTGAAAATCAGAAATAAATTGATTTTTGGTATACATTCTGAAATAGTATTAAAAACATACTAGATTACTACCAAAATAACAAGTGATTTTTGTACAGTTATGATTTTTCTAAGGTATTAACGTTTTTACTAAAGAATTTCCTTTGAATTAATAATACGATTTTTTCTCGTGAAAATCACACAATTTCTTTAAAATTAGCTTTATACTTTCAGTTTTTTTTAGTTTATGCCTTGTTTTCTTTTAATCACAGTGAAGATATTTTTATATTAAATATGTGTGTAAAGATCAGGGTATTTAATTTCTTATGCCGGAATTTTTTCTCTTTTTTCGTTTAATTTTTCGAAAGAAAAATGTACTTGCTGCGTACTCTTAACCGCTTTTCCCCTAATTAAAAAATGAAGGACACGTTTTTTGTTTTTCTTAACGGATATTTGATTATATCAAAATAAAAATTTTATTGATTTCTTAATTAAGTCATTTGTGTAAATGTTGATATCTAACAAGACATATGTTTAATTATGCAAAATAAATAAACAAAATAAATATAGATCAATAAAGATGAAAGAAGAAGATTATCATAAATAATTTGTTGAAGAGTAGACGTTATTTATTTTTAAATGTTGTTGCCCTAAGTTTATTGAATATATTTCAAAATGCATTTTTAAACATCACAAGACATTTCTCTCAAAAGAATAAAACTGTTCTTATTTTTATATCAATCCTTATCTCAGTCTTTGTTTTACGTGAATGTATCGTTTTACTGATATTGTTATTTGTATTTTCTTTTACATAAAAATAAAAGTACTTTATTTACATTTGTTACTCTCTGTAAATATGAATTTTTACGAATTGTCTCTCGACGAATGAGCACGTGTTTGCATTTTCAGTGTGCTTTGAATTTTACTGTTTCTCTGCAGCAAACGAGAAAGATAAACACTTAAATAATGTAGTACAGTTTTAAACAAATACAAACGGTAACAGAATATGAATAGCATGGTGAATCCTTTTAAATATGTGTAACCTCGTTGAAAAAAAAAGTTTGTGACATCTGCGCCTGTGTTTATTTGATTTAATGCCTGCACTTTAGCGCCCAGGGTGTTTCATAAAAGATGGGGAAACTTTGAACAGGTGATAGTACACATCGAAACAAACAACTTTCATGAAAGAATGCATGGGCGACATGAAAACGCAAAGGTGCTAGAGAGCTCCTAAAGTGATCATGTTATACGCGGTAAAAACATAGGAAAAACGATTAAGTGACATAAGCAAGGTGGGAACCGCTCTCCGAACAATAGTTGAGTCTCTGAGGCACTTCCATTTGCAGTTAAATCGATAAAATGCAATTCAGCCTTTTCCCCATTAGTGAAGGACAGCATCTTCCGATGCTTTCCTACTGCGATTGACAGTTGCAGACTCGGGTCAGCGGTTTTTATGTATTAATCGAGCTAAATACTGCTTACGCGTTCTCAGGGAGTATCAATAAGTTTTTTTCCTCACATCGTAATCTATGAAATTGCTACATTTTATTAGTCCTTTTCTATATAGTCCCAGTGCACAGTAACACATTTCTGAAAACTGTATTTCAAATAGGGGGGGGGGGGGAGTGGGGAGATTATAAACCCAAAGTGTGGTACTTTTCTAATTTTTGCCGACTTTCCTCATGTGACATACCGCTGGAAAGGCATTTGACCACTTATACATGTTACGCATCTCTCGAGTCCCTCCCTCCAATTGCTCCCCCGGGGGCACTTTTCTAAATTTTGCAGACACCCCTCATGCGACATAGAAAACTGCCCCCCTTTGGGTCTACTTTCGCGCCTCCTGGAATACAACCTTCTCACCCTCTTTGAAATACCGTTTTCAGAAACGTGTTACTGTGCACGGTGACTATATAGAAAAGGACTAATAAAATGTGGCATTTTCATAAATTTCACTCAATTATTTCTATTTGAGGGTAACTTATTGGTAACTTATTCATACTCCGTCGTATAAATATATATATATAGGGTAGATGTGCCAGTAATGGACAACCTTAAGGAATTTCTTTTAAAATTATTTTTTTATTAATAGTTATAATTATTATACTCCAGTTTTTTCAATATTACATTCATCTATCAACAATATTTAACCATTATTATAGCCTCATTTCCGAAAATGAATTGAAATATAATTTTAAATAACAGAAATATATCAAAATACCCAAAAGTCTACTAATGGACACTCTCTGGCCCAGTAATGGACACCCTCTGTTCCAGTAATGGACACTCCATAAATAGTAATTAATATAATTGTTTTTATGACTGTATTTAGAATCAGAATTTAATGAATACATACTAATGAAACCAAATTGTTATTTTTAAATAAATTTAACAATTAGGATCCCAGTAATTAATGAAACATTTGTGATAATCATTTACTGTTTTCATCAATTATTGTAATTATCAGCAGATCATATAAGAGAGAAAATAGATTTTTAATAACTTCTGTAACTGAATTTTTTTTTATTTAAACGAAGAGGGATTAAGCCCTATGAGCCTCTCTTTGACTATGCTCTAAAACAATATTTTCTGCTTCCTGGCTGGTTTGATTGCCATATTATAAAATATGCAAGGTATATACACATAAAAAAAAGAATAAAATATTGAAATTTTATTAATCACATAAAATAACATAAAGCAGCTATTTATAAAAGTTTTGGCGTTATTGCATTTTGGTAAGTATAATTTAAAAATTAAATTTAGTTATTTAGGTTTGCAGTTAAGCCAAAATATTTTATGCACTATAAATATTACTGAAATTGCATTTTAAGCAGTATCTACATGAGGTCTCCATTAATGGAAAATGACTAATTAACCATCCCTGTAATGGACACCCCCTCTTAAAACCTTAAAATAAATGAACTTTTCTAAATGGCCGTTAATACATAAAATTCAAAGTTTTCTATTGCTACTTAAACAAAAACATTCAAATTTTGCAAAAAAATAAATAATATGTAAATTAATTAAGCGAAGCCGGCTCTTAACCTCTTCATTAAGATTTTCACAGAAAAGAGCGAAACTTTGAAACATTATTTTCTGCTTCCCGATTAGTTTGATTAAAAGTCAACAATTGTCAACAATAGCCCAGTTTTATAAAACATGCAAGGGGGAATTATAAAAATTAAAAATAATTAAAGCTAAGTATTTATTAGTTATTCTTTTATGAACCAAAAAATATCAAGGGGTGTCAATTACTGGAAGGGTGTCCATTACTGGCACATCTACGCTATATACATATATATCAACACGAAATGAGTATTTGTTATCAGTTTCAGCATTGTTCACAGTTAAAAATCATGCCTAATATTTATTTTAACTTAGAATGGCATATGAAATAATTCCGATATACGACGTATGGTCGAAGGGAAGTAAGTTTTTAATCTCACTACTAATTACCATATGTTATTTCAAGACTAATAGAACTGCTAAATCTTAACGAGGACTACAACTATCTCTTAAATGAATGCTGCGTGCATATTACTAAACTTTAATGACTGGAATACCTAATACTTAGCAAGTTTGATATACATTATACATATTCATTACAGTAAATTCTCTATGGAAAGATGTAATAAGACGTTTTTAAATGATTCACACACATTGTTCTTATCTCTCGGTACTAGAAGTTATTAGTAGGATTTAACTTATTAATATTTACATATGATATTGAAATATAAATTCCAGCAACTTCACTATTAAAGTGATGCTAGATTTAACTCCTTAACCTCTTGACTAATGAGTATTAACGTAATATTTATTGTTACTGAAATATATCTTGTGAAATTTGACATCATAGCAAGAGTTTTAATTTATTTGTTTTCATTCAAATTTTGGTCTCATTCTGAGATTGGACTTAAAATTGTGTTAGAGTATCTTTTTAAAAACGGGAAAGAACTGAAGTAAATATATGTTGGCTTACGGGGTCAAGAGGTTAAAAGCACTTCAAAAACACATTTTCTTGTATTATTGTCTTTGAGCATTTATTTCTTAATATACTTTTTAAATGACACATTCCGTTTACAAGTTTAAGTCAATTTTTGTATTACAATGTGCGTGTGTTACGTGTATTTACTATATTCCATTCAAGTCCAAAATATTCAAAATAAAATATATGGGGTCGTTGGCTTTTAATGAAACTATACATTTCAGAATTGATTAAAATTTTATTGGTGTTACAGAAACATATATTAAGTGTGCGTGAGCCTCCCATTTGCACTATTATCTCTTGTAAAATCTCGAGTATTTTTGAAGAATGAGCCTGACGCATTAGCTGATATAGTAGTCGGTTTTGACTATGCACAGATATGTGATAATTTAATGCAATTTAGAACTATATTTCACCATAATACATACGCAATCCATTCTAATCCGAACGCGTTTACTGAAATATCGTACCGTGTGGATGTGTTTCGAAACGTGCAAACATAGAACAAATGTATCGGGTTACAGATAGTAAATGACAGCTTGGCTTGAAGTTTACTCCGTGCTTTTAAATGTACAACTGAAGAAATTGCATTCTTCTATGACCAAAATTCATCGACTTATCATACTTGAAATTTATAAATTTTCCAGTTCTAAGAAACTGAAAAATCGTCTGTTTGTGTTTAGTTTTGAAAAATTTCGAAATTTCATAAACTTTGATGTATCATAACTTGAGGAATTTTTGTTGTGCGACAATGGTATTTTTAGTATTGTACCAGTTAGAGCATGCAGAATTTTTCTCTAAATATATAATAAATATAACAAGGACCGTATAAAAATTTAAAGCGTTCTATTTTAAATTAATGTCAGGACTATTTGATAAACATAATCTTAATTCCTACTTATTATAAACCATTTTGAAATATTAACAGTGCCTACGTGACTTCAGCAGGTAAAAAATTCAAGCTAATTAAATTTTAAAATATGAATGAAATTACGAAAAACTTTGTATGATATTACAAATTTAACGTGCGCACGGTAAACACCCAAGATTGCATAAAAGAACATGTTCAGAGAAAAGATTTGAATCTCTAAGAAAGCCATTAACTTAAATGATATGTTGTGATATCAGAGCTGTAGTTTATAATATTACTTATGAATGAGTACTATAAAAAAATATTTAAGAGTTTATTTTATATAAAATTTAGAGTTATTTTTGTAAACAGTAATAATATGTTTGAATCCTTATTTTTATTTATTAAACAAAAACATACATTCTATGTTGTAGTTTGAACAAGGGATTTAACACAGATTATATACACCAAACAATCCTAGATACAGTTATACCGTACGGTGTACAGTATACAACTGCACGGTGTACAACACATTCATAGAAGAATTTTACATGAAAACAAATGCTGATTATTTCCATTCAATATAAATTTTCAGATTACCTCCTAATTAAACCAAATAAAGGTTTATATACAAGATAAAAATTATGAATTCACACTATCAGGTTTTAATAGTTATTGAAAATTACATATTTAAAATACATCCTATATCTAATATCGTTCATAATGTATCTATAAACGAACTGTCAACGAGTTTATTCCCGTCTTTCTCCCGTCTTACGAAAAAACTTTTCTTTTATATTTTCTTATATATACAAGAAGAAAGTTTTAGATTCGTAAAAAAAATAGATTTCCTGTTTTCGACGGCTTTAGATGGTCTTGAACACAATTTGATAATTTTTTAAAAATATTTGCCCGTATGTCTGTGCGTATCGTATCATACAGAATCGTATGTGCTAGAAATTTTGTAGGCGCTAAAACTCAAACATGATATAAATTTGTGCTGATTAGGTTTGGGTGTATATCGCCCAACAGATACAGATTTTCTTTATGTATATGTATATATATATATATATATATATATATATATATATAACGTATATAATATATAATATTATAAAGTACATAATATAATATATATATATATATATATATATATATATATACAAAGAAAATCTGTATCTGTTGGGCGATATACACCTAAACCTAATCAGCACAAATTTATATCATGTTTAACTGAATCTAGAGTTTCATTAAGTTTCATCCATTAGTTCATGAGTCCTCCTATATATATATATATATATATATATATATATAACCAATAATTAAACATAACCTACCACCATCAAAAACCATAATATTATGAATTAAAGCTGTAAGTATATATATATAAAAAAAAGATAAAATATTTATAAGAATATTATGGAAGAAAAATAAGAAAGTGGACACCGACAAATAATGGAAATGCTTATATATTGAATTACGTTTTCAAGGGCACAGAATTCAATGATATAAGCAAAATGGTTGTTTTCTGTGGGAAATATAAGCTAAAGCTAAAAGTTATTTTCCCCTGTGCCCTAACAACCATTAAAATCAAGTGTATTGATTAAAAATGAAAACAGAATAGAAACAAATAATATGAATTGGAAAAAACAATAAAACCTATTTAAATATTTATAGGATATAAAATGAAATAATAAACACCATACCGATTAATATTTTAGAATAAATCCACGCTCACATGGCACCCATATCGTAAAGATTAAGGTTAATAAAACAGTTAAGAAATCACAGTAATTGATACCATAGGACACAGTTAATACATATTGAAATAAATGTTAAATAACTTTTAATATAATATAAAATAATATAAATAGAAAGTAATTACATAATTAAAATGCACTATTAAATTAATTAAAAACCGTTAAACAATATCGTCAAAATTAAGCTAAAAATTCCCCCTGGTGTAGTAAATTATAACTGAAATGTAGCTGGAAGAAGTAAATCTAGAACTTATCGAAAAAAAAAAAAAAAAAAAAAAACACAAATTGTGGTGCTGCCATCTAGTATTACATTTATGATTTAATTGTCAAAAGACTTGCTTCAGTTATACGCAATTGAATGTAACAATTGTTTTATTAACAGCAAAACCAAAAATATCCTTATATATAGATAATTATAAACTGAATATAAACCACACAATGTATTTAAAAAAAAAAAAAAAAAAAAAAAAAAAAAAAAAAAAAACTATTGTTAATAAAATTTAAAAAGCATACAAAATATTCTATTAGCAAATTTATTTAATCTACACTAAGAATTTAAATAATTCTAGAACAGCGATAAAAT
The DNA here is from genome assembly GCA_963932465.1 of Maratus speciosus. Classification (NCBI taxonomy): domain Eukaryota; kingdom Metazoa; phylum Arthropoda; class Arachnida; order Araneae; family Salticidae; genus Maratus; species Maratus speciosus. The sequence goes on along the minus strand of OZ010790.1, from coordinate 370,635,743 downwards.
ATAGCATATAGCTATATGCTATAAAACAGAATAAATTCATTAATAGTTAATATAAATAATTATTAAAAATATAAAAATCTTTAATAAAAACTATTATATATAAGATAATTATAAAATGAACAGGAAATAAAAAACATATGGTAGTATAAAGAAGGTGAACTGATACTTAAATTCCAATTTCCTAAAAAGCACAAATATAGTGTGTGGATTATTTTATACATCCATAAAAATCCTAAAAGTATGAATGTGGGACATTCAAAAACAATAAACCGATAATAAATTATATAACACTAGGTGAAAATAAATAAATATTAAAATATTAATAAGAATAGAGGAATAATAATAAATATAATTACCCAATTTTAAACCATACAGTATAACTTTATTTATATTAAATATACTTATATGTATATTAATCACTATAAAAATGGCATACTATTAGTAATTAATATGATATTGTCCTTATTAAATTAAAATTTATAACAAATGATTGTAAATACGATTAAACAATAATAAAGCTAATAATTAATGAAATTCACCAATTACATATAAAATATCAAATCAACATCCTTATAAAATATGTATTAAAAATATAGTAATAATACAAAAGCCCCATTTTTTTTTTTTTTTTTTTTTTTTTTTTTTTTTTTTTTTTTTTTTTTATGTATAAATTAACCATTGCGTATTATCCAGACAACGCCACCCTCCTCCGTACTCTAACATCTACCCACCCATCCATCCTATAATAATTTTTTTATGTTATTTTACAATTTTTATTTTTTATAGAGATTTTTTTATTTTATAATTTTTTTGTAATTTTGTTTACGCATGTGTTAATTTGTTTTAAAAGATCATGTAAGAAAAATACTAATTGTATATTAATGAATATATGAATTTTTTTGGAAAACCATGATTTAATGCATCATAAATTAGTTTTTTAATATTATTGTTAATTAGAGGAGAAGAACATAAACATTTTATTCTATATAAATGATTAAGTATTATATTTCGAAATACAGAATGATGTAGACAAGATTTAAAATTTGTAAATGTATTAACTTTGAATTTAAATTCTTTACGTTTGTCATATAAATCTGTGATTGTTTTGTTGTCTTTTATTGTAATTTTAAGATCTAAGAAGTTAATTGTATTGTTAGATAAAAGGTTTTCCGTTAATTCCAAATTAGTGGGATAATCTACTGGAAATGGAGTAATTGCAGAATGATCAGTATCAATTAAAATAATGTCATCAATATAACGATATAAATGTAGATAATTATTAGTAAAATTACGTTCATAATGATATAAGTATAAGTCTGAGAGTAAACTGGATGTACAACCGCCTTGTGGTATACCGACATGCTGTAAATATAAAGTGTTATCTTGCAAGATATAATTATTATAGATAATGAAGTTAGTTAAAGATTTAAAATATGCAATATCAATATTAGATGGTAATTCCAGTTTTTTATAATACTTTTTAAATAATGCATTTATAATTTTATGTAAATCTAATAGGTCTATATTATTAAAAAGATCTTTGAAGTCATATGTTGTTATATTATATACACAATGAAGATTTTTTAAAATATTGACAAGTTGATAGCTATTTTTTATACAATGTGTATTATCATTGTTTGTAGTAAGTACATATAATTGATTAAGAATTTTTAAGAGAAGTTTATTGGCTTTATTATTATATGTATTGCAACCAATAGTTACAGTCCTAAATTTAATTGGAGTTTTATGAAATTTGGGAATAAGAACTAAATATGGATAATTAAAGTTAGTAGATAAAATATTTAATAGTTTATAATAACTTCGAATTTTACGATTATTTACAATTACATTTTCATTAGTTTTTTTAAATGACTTATTAGAAGAAATACAATTTGTAAGAAGTTGGTGATAATAAGATTTACAAATAATAGCATAATTATTAGAAGATTTGTCTACATATGTAATAACGTAGTTTTTTTGTAATTTAGTAATTTGTTGGAAAATATGCTGTGTATTAATAGAAACCAAACCAGCCATATTATTTTTTAAAGCCATAGTTAATTTTTCAATTACTAATATCTTCCACTGATTAAAATATTCAATAGGCTTATTATAAGAGATAGAAATTTTATAAATAAAAATATCAATATCATGTGTAAACTGTTTGATAATAGATTTAACATTAAATTTAGATGGAAGTCTATATTTAGTACCATAACCCATTAGTTGTTTCAATTTAAAATCATTAACAATATCAAGATTTCCAGTGATTATATGTCCATGATCATTGTTTATGTATTTTTTTAGAGTGGGGTCATTGCAATTACACGGAAAATTACTTGCAGCAGATGTATTTTTTGAAAATGTATTGTAGTTAAAAATCTTTCTACCAATTGTATTAGGATATTTAAAGGTTTTTGAGATATGAAGATTATTAATAGGAAAAAACAATTTTTATCATTAATTATAGAATTGATATTAATTTTATTAAATATGTGATTTGAAAAAGTAATTAACATTTGAGTATTCATGTTTTGAATTTTATGTTTTTTTTGTAAATTAATATTTAAAAGATTAACCCTAGACATAATGAGGTCAAAATAAATATCTGAGAAATGTTTAGAAAAAGATTTACTTAGAAATACATTTAAATGTTGTACAATTTGTTTCTTTTTAATATCAAAGATGTGTTTTCGAATTAACAACCAGTTATAATTCTCTAAATATTTTCTTTGAAGATCATTTATATGTTTAGTGATAGATTTTTTGGAAACTACAACTGATGATGAACCCTTTCCTCGTTTATTACGTGTTGTTTTACTATTTAAATTATGATTAAGAGTAGGATAAATTGGAGAATAATCAATATTGTTATTTATAGATGTGAAGACTTTGACAGGTCTGTTAAATACTTCACTGTTAAGTCCATAAGGATAAATTGTGTTGTAATATTTCATAAATGATGATTCCATATAAAGACGTTCTGATTTATTTTTTAGAATTTGAAGAATTTCAATTGTCGTATTTTTAAATTGATGTATATGAAAATGTTGAATTTCAGCTGTAGATTGTATATTTTTTGCTTTGTTATTATTAGAGTCTGAACGATGATGATTGATACGTTTATGAATTGGACCTGATGTTTCACCAATATATTTCATATTACATAAGTTGCACTTTATACTATAAATCACATTAAATGCTTTACAAAAGCTTGAATAATTGGGATCTGAGATAATTTGTGTCTGAGAAGCGTATGGACCATATATATATACATATATATTAATTTCTTTTTTATTAATTTGCGTTGCTAATACGAGGGCAATTCGGAAACTAGCCTCCATTGTGGCGTGGCGCTTGTAGTACATCTGTGATTACCAGCAATTTATGATTCAGTAAGCTTCCAGCTATTCCACTGAGAGTGTTGTACTCAGGGCTGTGCAAAATTTTAATTAGACTGACGATTGAAAACTAACGATTAATTCTTTAATCATGACTAAAGATTGACCGATTACACTTAGTTTCAATCCAACTCATAGACTACCGATCAGTGATTATTTTAATGTAATCAATGCTTTGATTACGATTAAATCAATTCAATCCTACTCATAGACAAATGACCAATGATTATTTTGATGTAATCACTTGCTTTTTCACGATTAAATCAATTCTCAATTTAAATAGTTAATCTAATTAATCAATCTAATGAAAAGTTTATTATTAAAACTTCATGTATTGTTCTGGCTTTGATTTCATTATCTTTTTTCAAAATTTCTTGTGGTTTAATCACTCTTGATTGTTGCTAGGGTCCTGCATCGGGCACTGTCTTGGGCCAGGTTGTCTTTAAATATTTTGGATTTGACTCGGTTTCGAGTAGGTTTAGATTCTTTTTGTTCGGACTTGGTGTGACTCGATTTTTTTTTTTTAAAGTTCTGAATATTTTTCGAATGAAGAAAACTATATATGAATACAATGAATGTATAAGTGCTCATTTTTATACAGAATCGATACAATTGATATATGCCTTATAACATATACAGATAGATATAATCCTAATAAAACGATTTTATAACATGAATTTGTGAAAATATTTTATGAAACTACTGATTAAATGAATACATGCTAAATGCGGTGCTTGTGAAACGCTACTATAATGTAATTTTAGTATTTTGTCACAATCACTTAAAGCAATTTTTTCTCTTGAAGAGTGTGTATCTAGAGTATATGTGCATATAGGGGGGGGGGGGTTACAGCGCCGTCCAAAAGAATACGAATATACGTTAGCACATCTTTACTGATTAGTTTTCTTTAATTTTTAAACAGGAAGCTCCTCCAGTGGGCGTTACTCTTGCATGCCTCCCTATATAATTGAAATCTTCGTATTTATATTATAAATAAATCTATTTAATAATGGTATTGTTTTTAATCGAAATATTTATACGCATATTGTCCCACAACTTTATTTTAATTCTTATATTCCGCTATAGAGCGCGATTTCTTTTTCTTCCTTTCTCTTTTTCCCTTTTCTTCTTTTCTTTTTTTATTGAAATTTGATATCATAAAACAGGCGATGGCAAAAGAAATGACTACGCAATCCAATTACAAGGTATGACATTATGATATGGGACTAGATTATAAATGATAGTTAAATAAATGACTCCTCTTCCTCGGTGTAACTTATTACTATATGAGCAGCAGAGTAAAATTTCTCATTTCGGCGTTAATTTAACGTCATTGAGTTCCGAGATGAAATTAATACAAAGTTAAAGCTTAAAGAAAGTACTTTTAAATTATTTTGGTAGGATCCTCCCCCTCCCCCAGGATACTGAACTTGATGACAGAAAAGGAAGTTATGTAGTACAATTGAGACAAACTTTTTCATTGTATTATCCTATAAGTTACTACAGCAGTATATTTCAAGATGAATTAACTATTTAAAAACATATTATTAAGCGTACATTAAACAGTGTTGATCTGCCATGTGATATCTTAGTACGATATGAGCAAAACGGGGAGTTAAATCGTCATTCAGAGTTACTAATATGTTATTCAGTTTTGGCATTAAATTTTGACACGTTAAAGATATTGATTAATACAATACAAATACTTCAGGCTCCTTCTTTATATTTTGATACGGTACGAGTAGAACGGCTTGCCAATCCGTCATTTTTACGACACTATCATGTTATCGAATTTCGGCAGGAAATTTTATGTTGTAAATATCGATTAGTATAATATAAATATTTCAATCTACCTCACGATATATTTTGGTAAAATATGTGTATAACAGGGCAACAGTTCTTCCTTTTGGATATATCGTACAATCGAGTTTCAATATGAAATTTCAAAACATTGATTATGCATATTAGTACTACAAATAATTCAATTTGCTTTGTGATACTTTTTCTAACAAGGAGAGGACCAACCTTGTTAATCACAGATTTTGATTATTTTAATATATGTTGCAGGGTAGAGACTTCTTAGTGTCAGGTTCAACGGATTTTATCCAACGCTCCTTAGTTGTTGAAAAACCGGGGGGTCTAATAATAGTACACAACTTAAATACTTACATTGTAACCGCAATGATAGGTTGGTCGTAGCGCAGTTGGTACGACGTTCGCTGGCTGATCAGCGGGTCCCGGGTTCGGTGCCCGAACGCGCTACATTTGTTTTTCTCATTTTTGTTCTATAAATATACTTGGAATTATAATTTAATAATTTCAATTACAAATTTTAATATCATACATTAATTATAATGTTAACAAATTTAAATTTATCAATTTTTATTTTTAAACTATTATTTCTCATCCTTTAAAGAGGTTTAAAAAGAAATTGTATCTATTATTGAATGATAAAAATTCCAAAATAGTGACAAAATCTGTGTCGGTGCCATCTATTTATGATAAAATAAAAGAATATTCAAATAAAATAAAAATAAAAGCAGAAAGAAGATAAAGGTGAAAGCAAAATAATTGAAAGCGCAAGCATACGTATTACAAATTTAAAAATCTTTAATATGCAAAAAATCGGTTGTAATTTAATTCTGATGCTAATTTTCAATATAATTATGCTTGTTACTTAAAAAAAAGAATAATAGTATTATCGCATTGACTTCCTTTATTAAAGCAATGCGTAAATGATGTTTCTTTAAAATCACGAATTGACACAATTGCTCAATATCATTGCTTCGATAAAGAATATGGGAAATACATTTTAAAAGTGATTTTTAAAAAATTAAGATTTATGATTTTTTATACAACTATTTAGTTAAAAGTAAAAAATTAAATAGGTTAAAATTATAATTGATATACAATATTATAAATTTTTATTGACGATGAGATTATTAATTATACTTACAAGTATATTTATAAAACAAAAAATGAGAAAAACAAATGTAGCGCATTCACGTATCGAACCCGGGCCCGCGAATCAGCCGGCAGACGGCATACCAACTGAGCTACGACCAACCTATCATTGCGGTTGCAAAGTAAGTATTTAAGTTGTGTACTATTATTAGACCCCCTGGTTTCTCAAGAACTAAGAAGCGTTGGATAAAATCCGTTGAACCTCACACTAAGGGGTCTCTACCCTACAACATACATTAATATAATGAAAATCTGTGATTAACAAGGTTGGCCCTCTCCTTGTAAGATATGAGCAAAAGAGGGCGCCAATTCTTGGTTTTGTCAGTCATGTTATCGGGTTTTGGCATGAAAGCTTTACAAGTTGCAGATTTTGACCAGTTTCATAAAATATTTAATCTGCCTTGTGATGTCTTCGTAAGATATGAGAACAGCAAGACCAATGTGTGAGTAATAAGTAAGCTTGAAACATCTATGTCTTTCTGATATTAAAGCGATTTATTCACATTTAATCATTATACGCCTTCCTCGAGCCCGTCGTACTTAACATAATGAAAATTACATTCAAATTTTCAGGTGTGGGTAGGTGGTCTAAAATCGTCTGTACTTGTAGCTATCTTTCTTCCATAGTCTTGAACGAAACAGAAGTAAATGGTTTTTTCTTGCACTCAAAACAAAAGAATTAAAAAATTTATTGTTAAAACATTAATTTGGCAACTATTTCATCTCAAAACTTGATGACGAGATACTACCGTCAATTGACGAATTCGCTTCACTTCTGCTCATATCATACGGAGATATCACGCGGTAGACTGAAATATTTATATTGTACTAGGCAAGTTATACAACATACTAAAGTTTCATGCCGTAACTACAAAATGTGATAGTGCCATCATAAAGAGGAATTGGCGTCTCTTGCCTCTTATATCATACCAAGATAAGCCGAGGCAGGATAGTCATTATTTTATTTATTCTTAATAATATTGTCCTACATTGTATTTTTTTCTCGTAATTCTATAACTGAGTCACTTTTATTCACGTCACTCGCTCTATGACAGTTGGTACTTACAACTTGGAGTAAAGGTTATTTAAATAATACTAGATAATGAATAATTAAATACTAAGCATTGATTAAAAAATAATAATAAATAATAAAAACTTCTTAAATTTAAGTTTTTGACATCACCCAACATTCCATGTTCCAGGAATAGACAATGAAGTACAAAAAACTAAAAACAGACAGGCAGATTTTAATTCAATAGCGGCTACTTAGCAAATTTATGTATTGCATTTGTACAGTATAAGTAAAGCCTTTCAATTTTTTCCGGAAAAGGAAATCTGATTGCATTCCTCTTTTTGTAACATTTATACTGTTAATTATATGTCACTTTTTTAAGTAAGGCGTCAAATTTAAAAATTCAAGTTAACTGAAAATTATGAAACTTACGTTATAAAAATTTTGTTACTTTGATAAAATTATAGTATAATGCCTTTAAAACAGAATACCGACATGTAGGCAAAACAATTTCAGAGTGAATTTTGGACAAAAATTTGTTAAGCCTGGCATTATTTTAATCCCTTAATTGTTTTGTCCGAGTGCCGAGAGCATGTCTGCTTTCGCCGCGATGATTAATTTATCTACATCTCAAAATTTATCGGATGATATGTTTGAAAAGAAAGTAGTAATGAAGAATAATTTAAATTACTTTAAAAAAATAGCCATATGCTGGCTAATTGTTAGAGTAGAGCCGGATAACTAGGAGGGAAAAGTAGTTAGTGTTTTTTCATTATTTTCTCGGTTGAAACTCGATTAAATTGTGTGGGCAGGATATTTAAGGTATGTTATGAATTGTTATAAACAGTATCCCTTACTTTAAAAGTCAAACAAAAATAAGTCATCTTTGTATAATCAAAACATATTGAATTATGATATTGTAAATTCTTTGAATTTTCAGCCTGAACGGGTATTTCCGTCTCCCTATAGATAGTATAAACATTTTTGTCATTTTTAACAGAGTTATCAAATAAATGATATACCTCCCAATTCTTCTGTTCAACTTTATTGTTATTTCATGAATATGAATTTTATTTACATATATAAATTTATATCTAAATATTTTGATTTACGTAATATACATATGATATAGTGACTATTTTAATACTGTAAATAATAGAAAAAATTATAGTTTTGAAAATTGGTACTTAATCGAAATAAATAGTCAAGTGCGAGTAATCCTCGCGCACAGAGGATTCCGTAGAATAAATATATAAATTTGTAATTGTTGCTAAAAGAATACTAAGACTTTGTAAAAAACTATAAAACGTAGTTTTGGGTATAAGTGTATATACTAGTACCATGAAAGGTCAAAGAGATATGGAACCTAAATAATATCAAATATAGCTATTCTGTACAACTCATTTTTAGGTGCGTTCGTAATTATATAAATACGAAGCACCTATAGTCGTCGTTCATTCCGTCTGTCCGTCCGTCCGTTCGCATATAACAGAGCAAAAACTACCCAACCGAATGGTCTGAAACTTTAAATATATAATTGTTGCAAAATTTTGTCGCCCCATTTTAAATTTTATGAAAATCGGATGTATAGTTTAATTACAGGGACAGTCAAAAGTTTTCCGTTACATTACGGCCAATGGGAAAAAATTATTGCAAGTGCATTTTAATGATGTTACAGCCTTTCGAATGATCTGAAATTTTAAATATATAATTGTTGCAACATTTTGTCGACTCATTTTCAATTTTATACAAATCGGATGCATAGTTTAATTACAGGGACAGTCAAAAGTTTTCTGTTACATTACGGCCAATGGGAAAAAATTATTGCGTGTGCATTTTAATGATGTTACAGCCCTTTGAACAGAATGAAATTGATAGGCACTTACGAAGTGCACTAAAATATACATTCAGTACAATATCCGTTGCAAAAAGTATTTATAAAACTAGTTATAGTACGATCGCACCTCATTTGCCACGTTTGACGAGAAATTTCCAACTTGTTAAATATTATCCTAATCCGTTTATGATCAGCTTAATTCGGCACTGACAATAAAAACAGTGCATATTTAAACTTCATTTGGCATTTCATAAAACTAAATTCAGCGTAGTAATAACCTTTCTTTCTAAAATGTAGCTAAAACAAAACCTTTGTTCAAAGTTTAAATTTGGCATTGTGCTAAGGCTTCAAAAGGTGGTCGCAAAGTTTCAACGGCGCCTTAGTCCGTGCCGCGTTTTTCCATATAGGTTTTTAATTAACTTTTAAAGTCACTCGAGACGTAATGAGAGATCCACTCAATGCACACTAGTCGCGAATCCCATAGTATTTATGTGATTCATTCTAATTAAATGGTCTCAGGACTCTTCAAAATATTAGAAATTTTAATTTTATTAGATGTTAAACTCCTACGTTTTGAAACATTTTTATATAATTGTTTCCTTGAAATTCCCATTAGAACAGAAGTTATGGCTTTTAGAATTATAACCGCCCAATAGCTGAAGCGGCGTTTCCGAAACTTTGAAGTCATTTTTCTGCAAAACAAGTTTTTAGGCATAACGCGCAGGGTACCTCAAAAACTTCTGAATATTTTTTCATGAAATTTTCGAAGCATATATTTCATGTTAGTCTGTATAAACTGAACCTAAAATTTCCTTTTTATTGTCAAATAAATATTTTTTTAGGTCCTTATACAATTGAAATTTTCAAAATTTTGTATTAGCTAACTACAACTTTGGATTAAAAATATAAAAAAGTTTTAAATACCAATGTATTTAAGTTCAGGCTATTTATTACAATCTGAAGTATAAGTAAGCACCAAAATTTTCATTCTAATTGCAATATATATTTTGTAATCCTGAGCGTAAGATCTTATGCAAATTTTCTGCTCGACAAATGTCTAACAGTTTTGAGCCCTCTATAAATACTAATTCTACATCTTGCAATTTTTTAAATACATGAAATGAAAGAACATTTTTATATCTTTTATCCCAATAAAAATTGTGTGTTTAAATCATATGCATTTTAAGACATTAAATGTTGCAAATGGTCTTTTTTTTCTTTTTTTTTTCAATTTTAAGAGTCCTGAGACCCCTTAAATTAGTCTGTTTTTAACAATTTACGTTTATTGCTTTTATACTGCTACTGTACATTACATTACTCTTATATAACATTAAAAATCGTTAACTAGGCATCGAGTACACCGCCTCTGACATTATGTATGTCCAAACTGTCAGTATCTTTATGGGTTAGGCAGCCTAAGAGAGACTGCTCAGGGCCGGCTAGGCCTGCCCCTTAGAGCTTAACGTCTCTCCCGGTATGTTCCCCGACACGTTGGGGCTCGTTAGTGAGTCCAGCCCTGTCCGGCCGTATGCAGACGGACAAACACAAAATGCTCAAGGGGCGACGCGCACCCGCTAACGGCGTCTATGCACCACCGACCACAGAACCCAGAATTTATTTGAAAAGAACAAAGTGGGATTACAAAAATTAGACGAATGCCTTCCCGCCAGGAAAACGCCTACTCGCGACAGAGGGCGGGAGTATAAGAACATTTAAAGTAAAAATAAAATAAAATAAATAATAGTAATAATAATAAACATCACTGATCCTGGCCGCCGGGGTAGGAACCCCTTTCGCGACAAGGGGCGGCAGGAAGGGAAAAGAATGGAATGCGTGGCACAAGTAAGATGGCACGAGCAAATACTCAAGCGTCCATTGGAGATGTAATGATTTGCGTGGCACAAGTAAGATGGCACGAGCAAATACTCAGCGTCAATTGGAGATGTAATGCTTTGTGTGGCACAAGTAAGACGGCACGAGCAGATATTCAAGCGTCCATTGGAGATGTAATCTTTATGGGTTAATATCTCGGCTAATTACTGACAATTTTTCTCAAAAATCATTATCAACAATGCTTTTATACTTCTGCTACGGTAGATACCTCCAGCGCTGCTCAACACTTTTGCTGAATGCCCGTAAATCGAAATTTGTGTGTAATAGAAAAAATGCGATTTTCTCAAAACAAACTGTGTGACCTAGGGTAATCGCTATAATTTTTCTTCAAGGTTTAAGTTAGCATCTACTACCTCTAATTTTTTCATAATTTTAGTTTCAGTAGATTCTGAATTAGATAAGGGGAGGGACATATTTCTGCGCTACATTTTCGACTATATCTTTGAAAATATAATAACTAAAATTAAAGGGAATATATTTTTGAGTTCAGAGTTACGAAAGCTTTCACACGATACCCAGCACGATATAAAAAGAAAAGAGTTTTTTTTTTTCAAGTAGCTTAATTAGCCCCTATACATTTTTACTAAATATATTTATGAATGTTTAATGATCTGAAAATATATGGGTCAATAGTCTTTATGACTTCCCCAAGTTTGAAATTTCCACATTCCATAGTTTACGAGTAAAATTCCTGTGACAGACAGACAGACAGACAGACACAGGAGTGAACTTATAATGGTTCCGTTTTTACTTTTTCAGTACGGAACCCTAAAAAACATGAGACTCTTTCGAAATCAAAATTCGCTACTCTTTTGCCTATTCATGAAACCATTTAAATCTGTTTAATGTACAGGGTGTCCAGCGAATAAGACCCTGATTTCAAAATTAAATATCTCAAAAACAAAGATCAATAGAATTATGCGGTAAACAGTTTGTTTATTAGCTAAGATGTAAGAATGTTATACAGAAGTTTCAAAATTTAGTTACAAAAACCGTTAACAGATGGCGTTGTAATGTCAATACTTGTAAACCATACTTCGAAGTCCAGAGAACTAGCGTCTCATTCCTAGATGGCTCCCTACGGAAGAATGAATATTCGCAAAGTCCACTTTTTCATTATGGTGATGTGCAGAAGTGGAGACAGAATTATTGCATCAGCTTTAATTTCAGAAAATTTCAGTTAATAGAATTTTCAATAAAAAGGTTAAAAAATCATTATATAAGAACTTATTAAAATATTTTACTAAATTCAATTTTTAATGCCATATAATTATTTAAATCAAAATGCATATATTTAGACAAATGCATATATTTTGTACTCTTTATTTATTTTTTATATTTTTAAATCACGGCATAAAATTTTGGTATTATTGTTTATACCTGAATTATTATAAATAAAAAAATAATTTTGCACTTTTCATTTATTTTTAAATCACGGCATATTGCTTTGGTTTTAGCATAACACATATATTTCTTTTCTTTGTAAACAAAGTATTAGAGAGAGTAATTATGCATTTATTTATTTCTTTTTTAAAAGGAATTGATGATAAGTCATATCATCAACGTCAAGGCAAAAGTATTTTGGATGTTGCATTCCTTTCCAACACTTCGAATCCTATCGCTAGAAGCTGCGCCATATTTCTGTGCGCAATGATAAAAAAATGAAAACGAGTTTTTAAAATTAAAATTATTTTTTTAAACTTAATTAAGTTTTTAAAAATAGAAACTTTGTATTTTTTCATTCAAACTATTCTCTACAATTGAAAAAAGTGATTTATGAATCATTACTATAAATGCTCAATGATTTTTTAAAAAGGGTTTCTTTTAGATTAATTAAATTTTAAAACCAGAAACTTTTTTCACAGTTTAAATAAATATTAAAAAATAAAGATTTCCATTTTTTTCAAATCCTCCTCTACTTGGATTCGATTCCACGATCTACCAATTAGGAGAGTAAAGACATACCACAGAGATACTGGTATCCGGACCAAAGTAGCTTATAATAAAATTTGAAACAAATCTCAATTCTGTCAACACATGGCTCCGCTTCTGCACATTACCGAAATAAAACATTTTAATAAGTTCTTGTATAATGATTGCTAAACTTTTTATTGAAAATTCTATTAATTGAAATTCTCTAAAATTGAAGCTGATGCAATAATTCTGTGACCAGATGTCTCCACTTCTGCACATCAACCAACGAAAAAGTGGTCTTTCCCAATTTACGTTCTTCCATAGGAAGCCATCTAAGAATGAGACGCTAGTGCTCTGGACTTCGAAGTATAGTTTACAAGTATTGCCATTACATCGCCATCTGTTAGCGGGTTTTGGAACCAATTTTTGAAACTTTTGTATAACATTTTTACCGCTTAGCTAATAAACAAACCGTTTACCGCAGAATTCTATTGATCTTTGTTTTTGAGGTATTTAATTTTGAAATCAGGGTCTTATTCGCTGGACACCGTGTATACAACTCTCAGTTGTTTTTATTAAAATGCAAAGAAATCGAACAAAATTGCTCATTTTACGAAAAAAAAAAAAAAAAAAAAAAAGAAAGAAAGACCATTTCGAAAAGGTTTCTAAACTGTGGAAGTCATAAAAGGACGTTTATTAATTAGTAGCATTAATAATTAATTAGTTGTATTAGTAATACACTATTATCAAACATGCATTTAGTTTAAAGAACAATTAAAACGTCGTTCGATTTTTTGGCGCATGAATGAAATTTTATGAGTATATTATTGAAATTAACTGGTTTGTCAGTATACTTTGAAAGATTCTTTTTGGTAAAAAGGAGGGGGGGGGGATAAAGAGTAAATCTACAGATTTGTTTTCATAATTTTATGATGTAAAACCAACATCGAACTGTTGAATTTTGCTTATACAATGTTCTTTTTTCTTTAGCTTGTTAGAAGTTTCTTATGATATACAACAATTTTTTATGATTATTTGCACAAAATCTCCTGTAACAAATTAATTATACCGTACAGATTTTTTTTTTTTACTGCAACTCATTAAAATCCTTCAAAAATGTCTGAAAATATGTAAATGTACTGTGAAAATATTCCTGAATTTTTTTGAATATTTAAATGAAATTGATTGCTCTAATTATGCTACAAAAAATTGCTTTGGCGAGAAGAAGTGGAGAAGCAAAGCATCCCTTATAATTTATTCTTACAATTTATGATGTGAAACTGAGATCAAACTGCTGCATTTTGCTTTTACAATAGACTTTCTTCTTCAGTTTGTTGCAAGTTGTTTTACGATCTAAGCATAATTCAGCATGTTACCGTAATGTAGTATGTTTAACGTAATTTATTATGTTTATTGAACGCAATTTGCAGCTTCAAACCAGTTATGTTATGCAGAAACTCCCCCCCCCCCCCTTCAATTCTTTAAACCGTTTTAAAATTGTCCAAAAGTATGTAAATATGCACTGTAAAATATTTGTAAGTTTAATAAATAATATTTATAAATGATTTCTTTTTATTTAATTAGATTAAAATTCCAAATATATATATATATATATATATATACTTTTTTAGCGGTTGTTTCAAAGTTTAATTCAGTTACATTTGAGAGAAATACACTTAGTGCACAAATCTTAAGATTTTATTTTTAGTCATTAACAGTGTTTAATTCAGACACTTTTTTCCGGGAGGGATTTCTGTGGCTCCGGGAGGGGACATTGTACAGTTTCAGGGAGTCGGGGGGGGGGGGGGGGAATAGCAGTTTTGACCATTGTAAATACAAAATTTCAAATCTTCCGGGAGGGGATATGTCAATGCTCGGAGGGGGTGGGGAATTCACCCTCTGAATTCAACATTGTCCTTAAGTATCGTTTAAAATATTTTTTATTTTCGTCAGGGGTCACTACACTAGAAAAGTATAAAAAAGTTGAGATGAATCTTTTCCATTTTTACCTTGAAAACTACTGCCATTCGAGAAAACGCAAAAAATACATTTTTATGAAATTTTCATATTTTTCATATCAAAAGGCGATTTTCGCCCACAGCTTTTTATATTTTAATGTAAAAAAATGTAATGCGCATATATCTTTGTCTTAAAAGTAGCAACCGTGTATAATTTCAAATTTGTATCCTTAACAGTTCCATAAAAATCGTATTTTTAAACACTTTTTGAACGCTTTTCGTCATTCATATCAACCTTTTAAATATATAAACTTATTAACTGTTCTGTAAGACTAGTCTTAAAAGTAACATCCATGACAAATTTAAATTGTCTATCCTTAACATTTCCATTGAAATCGTAATTTAGGACGTTTCTGGGACACTTTTTGCTGATTTCACAGTTTTATTTTCGAATTTTTTAGAAACTATTCTCACATAGCATTTAAAACTCTTAAGTAATTACCATCAAGAAAATTTCAAGTTTCTCTCCCCATTAATATCATAAAAATCGCAATTTCAGAACCTTTTCGCTTCTGCATCCATTGGAGGTAGTGGCTCCGACATATATTATATTCCATGATGGAGCTGGGACAATCACCATCGATTTGTGACTATCATATGATTGATAATATTGCTCCTATTTGCCTAAAGTAATTATAAAAAAAATATAAGGTTTATTATAAGGACTTCATATGTCCCTAATCCCCCCTAAATAATTTAAACATATTGATTTTGGTTTATATGAATAATTTTGTGTGACTCTGTATAATTTCCAATAAGGAAAATCGTATAATGACTCTTAAAAAGAATTTCGTAGCAATGAAAGCGAATTTAAGAAATAAAACAAGTCGGTCATATTTAATTTTCACCTATGTAATTAATGATTAAATTAATCACGTTTAAATTAATCCAGATTGAATTCATGCAGATTGAAAGAATCATAAAAAACATTTTAAAGAGCAATTACTTTTTCAATTTCAATCATGATAAATTGAATTAGGAGTCAATTTCGTATGATTGAATACTTAATTGACTAAGCAATCGATTAAAAAAGTCATCGGTTAATGCCAACCCTGGTTGCACTGCTGCGCGTTTGACGATTATAACGTCACAAACTAGGCCTTGCCATTTAAAATACCGCCAAATGCGAGGTACGAGGAATAATAAGATTTCCTTGCGTGAAAAACTGTCAGCGGTAGATATTCATTGTGAATTGTGTATCGTATATGGCCCAAACATTATGAGCGCAGGTATAGTGCGTCAGCGGGTCAGATATTTCAAAGAAGGGAGAACAAACATTCATGATGAACCAAGGAGTGGGAGGCCGTCTATAGTGAGTGACGATCTTGTCAAATAAATTGACGACAAAATTCGCCAGATCCGTCGATTCATAATCTCGGAACTTTCACAAACGTTTCTCAAATTGTTTTCTACGGGGTAATCGCCGAAAAATTTGACTACCGGAAGATCTATGCTCGATCGGCACAGAAAATTCTCACAGAGTTCCAGAAAACCAATCGAATGGGCGCTACCTTAGACTTTCTCTCCAGAGACAACATATAAGGGTATGAGTTTTTGAACAAAACATTGACTGGCGACGAAACTTAGGTAGAGCATCAGAATAACAAAACAGCAGTCAATGACATGGGGTTATACTGGTTCCACAAACCGGCTAAGGAAAGACCGTCGAACTTTGTCAGCAAGGAAGGTTTTGATCACCGTGTTTTGGAATGCTAATAGAATCGTGCTTGTGGAACGTTGTAAGACAATCAATTCTGAAGTTTACTGTAACATTTTGAGGAAACTGAAAAGAGCTATCCAGAACAAACGTCACGGTCTGCTGACATCTGGGGTTGTGCTCCTGCTCGATATTGCTAGTCCTCTCGATAAAGCTCTGCGGATACAAGATCTTATGCGTCAATTCAAAGGCGACGTGATTAATCATACCCCATACAGCCCGGACTTGACTACTTCTGATTACCATCCGTTCACTGCAATGAAGAAATGGCTTGGGGTATAGCACTTCGCTGAAGATGAGGAACTTCAAGCCGCAGTGACAAGTTGATTGAATTCGAAGAGGGCTGAGTTTTATTCAGATAGGATTGGTAAGTTCGTAAAACTGTATGACAAGTGCTTGAATGTACATGGTGACTATGTTGAAAAATAGAGGATAACTGTACATTTCAGTCGTAAAAAAAAAAAAAATATATCGAATGTATGCGGGATTTAATTTACAGTGAAACGTATGGAATTGCCCTCGTATATCTTCACGAGTTTGAGTTTTCATTCTTGATTTTGAAAAACAATCCACACAAATCAGTAATTTCACGAAAATTTAATGTTACTAAATTACAAGAAAAATTTCCATGCAAATCAATTTTTTCGATATACCGTATTTATTCGCGTATTAGACACGCCATCAGAATAGTCACATGTCAGTTTTAAAGGAGAAAAATTTGACAAAACAGGTTTTGCAAAAATATTTGACAAAAAATATTTTTTATTATCTTCCAATTAATAAAATAATTTATCGTTTAATGTGTTCTAGACAAAGAATCTAGAAAAGATATTGCTAAGAAAAACTAGTATATTGTGGCCATAACAAAAGTTTCTTCTATATAAATCACGTCAATTAAATCATTTAAATAGTACAAGAAATTACATCAATTTAGCACTAATTCATATCAAAGTATATCTGAATTTGAAGTTTGATGAAAATTCGTGCATTCGTTACTGAGATAAAGCTATAGCGGAAATTCGGAAAAATGTATCATAGCAGCGCCACCTGTTGAGCGATTTGCACAAAAACATAAAGAGCACTAATTCATATTGAGGTATACCTGAATCTGAAGTTTGTTGAAAATCCAAGCATTAGTTCTTGAGATAGATTGCGGAAATCTCAAAAAATGCAGCATAGCAGCGCCACCTGTTGAGCGATTTACACCAAAATGTACAAAACGTCAATTCATGTCAAGGACTATCTGAATCTGACGTTTGATAAAAATCCGTGCATTATTTCTTGAGATAGAGCTATTGCAAAAATCGTGTAAATCCTGCAAAATGCAGCATAGCAGCGTCATCTGTTGGGCGATTTACACCAAAACGATACCAGCACCAATTCATGTCATGGAATAAATAAATCTGAAGTTTGATGAAAATCCGTGCATTAGTTCTTCAGATAAAGCTATTACAGAAATCGCAAAAAATGTAGCATAGCAGCGCCACCTGTCGGGCGATTTACACCAAAACGTTACCTGCACCAATTCATATCAAGAAATAACTAAATCTGAAGTTTGATGAAAATCCGTGCATTAGTACTTGAGATTGAGCTATTGAAAAATAGTGTAAATCCTGCAAAATGCAACATAGCAGCGCCATCTTATGGGCAATTTACACCAAAACGTTACCAGCACCAACTCATGTCACGGAATAATTAAATCTGAAGTTTGATAAAATCCGTACATTAGTTCTTGAGATAGAGCTATTACGGAAATCGCGAAAAATGCAGCATAGCAGCGCCACCTTTTGGGCGATTTACACCAAAAACTAACCAGCTCCAATTTATATTAGGGACTACTAGAATATAATTTTTTATTAAATTCCGTTCGTTAGTTTTTGAGATAGAGCACCCATAAACTTTGTGTCACATACAGACAGACAGACTCACAGACAGACATTTTGTAAAAACATGTTTTTCGGAATCTCTGACCTTTAAAACCTGTAAATCCGTCAAAAACCGGAAGTCTAAAATTTTCATGAATCCAATACTTTCTTCTTGTAAAGATAGAAGAAAGTAAAAATTATTGAACTCTCATATTCTAACAAAATCCTTACAAAGCTTCTAGGATACGAAGGATAAAAATCGATTATAAAGACGCACATTAGAAAAGCTTATACGCATATTTGAAAGTAAAATGAGTGCTTAGTTTTTTCTTTCTTTCGATTTTACATTCAAGAACTTCAATACAGATTTCTTCAGCTATTACATATTCAGGTCGTCGGGTTTGTACTTGGAATGTTTTACTAATCAGTTAACAGATAAATTTGAGGATGCGTGTAAAACATATAGAGTCTTTTAGACTACTTCTTTCTTAGCTTTATGTTCAGAATTTAATTCAAATGCTAAGCTTTCTACACATATTTCACTATATTACTTAATTATGTTCAATCTTTTTATACATACTCAAATTAAAGCACATTTTTAGATGCATTGTTCAAACTTAAATTTTACATTCACAAAGATGTTTTATACCAGCTAAATACATTAAAATATATTAAAAAATGCATTACAAAAATACCATACCACAAGAAATAGAAGTATTTATTTTATACAGAATTTAATGCGTACAGAAGTATGTACTTTATGTACAGATGAGATCCATAAGTTAGAAATGATTATGCATGTGAGGACCACAAGAAATATTATTTGTTTGGAGGGAAAAAATAAAAGTGATTTTCTAATTATGTGCTGCGTTCTGGAGGTCAATTACTTAAGCTCTTTAAACTATTTAAGCTCATTAAACTACTTATCTACTTAACTCTTTAATCAATAGTTAAATTTTTAAAAATACTGTACTCCACTTTTCTTTAACAGCTATTGAAATAAGAGTTCAAAGACCGCTGTGAAATAATCAAGAGTTTTATATTTTAATTCAGTGAATTACTATTGATGTTCAAACTTTGAACTCAATTTACTCCAAATCTAAATTTTGTCACTTGTATTCCTTGGCTTCTGGGGTCCTCATATGCATTTAGAGATTGTATAATATTTTGCATCTTTATCTTCATGCGTGTAACTACTGGACGTGCTGTGTATGCCCGGGAACTCACTTCTTCGTCCACGCACATACAGTGAGCAAAAAACGTTTTTGCACTCACGAAAGTTATTGCATAAGTATCCCTAGGAAACAAATGTGACGAAATAGTTTTATCGTTTACTTTATTTAAATAAAAAACAAACACAACTAACCAAACGTTTACCTTAAAATATAATATTAATATTTTCCAGAATTTCATCTGTAGAACATTTATTCAAATATGTTTTTGCCTCTAGGAACTAGAGATCGAATTCTAACAGGAATCATCCGTACAATGAATTTTTTTTTTAATGGAATTTTTTGAAGTACATATAAAATAATTTCCTAACCTATGTTGTTTAAGTGGATAATTTATGTAATGCGAAAAGGTTTTTATCTTTATTCAGTTACAATCTGCTATTTTTAGTATAATATTGTGTTGTAATTTAGCGCTTTAGCTTTTTCAGCATATTTATTACATTAAAATTCTACAATCACCGAATGACCTGGAATGAGTCAAAGTCCTGTAAATACAGATGGATTCAATATATTACACCATTTCTCTGTCAAATTGATTTGTCATTTTGTCAATTGATTGTCAATTCTCATATTTTTGGGCGTGTTATTAGGGGTGGCGATTAGAGGTGACCGAACTGAAACGAATGAATCGCTGTCAAGTGCTACGTCGATCTGCAAGTTCAAAATCACAGTGAGATGTACGGGATCAGAAGAGGGCATAACATGATCTTGAGTGGAATCATATGTTGAAAGCATGTAACGGATGAATATCAGGTAATATTAATGGAATATACTTTACTGCGTTTTTTATAATATTTTCGCTGATCATTTCATCAAGAAGACTACTGATATTAAACATTTTATAGTACATTTTCAATTTTATTATCATTTATAAAAATATTTTTTTAAATGCAACTTTAAAATGCAGTCATAATTCAAACTGTTTTTGAGTTTTCTAACTTTAAAATTAAATATTTTTCTCATAATGTGCATTTTTTTAAACTGCGTAATTAATTATTTAAATGTTTATTTACAAGGTTGATGGTCTTAGCAATGAATTAAAATAAATTACACTTAAAATGTATTTTTAAAAATCTTTAGAAATTATAAATTTAAAGCATAGAGAGAAAAAAATCGATAAAAATAAATCCATATCTTAAAACAATTCCGTTCCATATTTCAAAACCGCAAGTATTTTTCTTTAAAAAATGAATGGGTTCTGGAAATTCTTTACACGAAATGAAAAATGCATCGATTTTTCACTCCAAACTTTTTCACCACTTGATGAATTTAACTTCATGATTTATGATTCTCCGCATATGCAACATTCCTCTATTTTTTTTTTATTTGTCCTATTTAATTTGTTGTACTTATTTGCCCTTTTTTTAATGTTTAAGAAATTTCCATTTATCTAACTTTAAAATATTTACTACAAATCTGCCGTTCAGTTAGGATCTAAAAACATTTTTAAAAAATATTCTAAATTAATTACTTTTACAAAATTTTTACTTTATATACTTCTATTTCAAATTAGATTGTTATGACATATGCTATTGTTTTGTTCTAAATATCGATAACAAAAGTGTTTATTGCTATGTATTGGAGATATTAATGTTATAAATAAATCAGGCTAAATGTAAAAAATAATAATAAACAATTAAATATTGAATCTTCAACCTGTTCAATTTTAAAAAGACAGACAAATGTTCAAGATATATAAATACACGTACAGTGATATGTTTTAATCTCTTTAAACATAAGAAAACGAAGCAGTTTAAAATATCCTTATATTGTTTACTAATTTTGTAAATGCGATTTTTCTTTTACAGTTTTCTATAAATAAAAATTACATGTTCCAAATTCTAAATTTTGCATATTTCTCATAGGAAAAATAAATAAATACGTTATTGTATTCTAACAATTCACAGGTAAATGGAAACATTTCAATGTAACTCCAGATATTAATTTTTTTTAGTCTTTGGTATGTGAAACATCCGCAACCCTTCATTACATTGATAGATGCTTACCAATACATAAGTAAACATCCGAAGTCAAAATCTTAGTTAACAACATAGAATCACGAAAACCCAATTAAATGAATTGTTTTAGAAATACTCTTCCTCAGCGTCACAAGATTTAGCTAGCAAAATATCATGCTGTCAGCTAATTTTCTTTTCCAAAAGGGTATCGTCTGTTTTATTTGTTATTGGAAGTAGGAATAAAAAAGAAAATACCCAGTTAAACTGATTGCATCGAGCTCACAGGCTATTCGCAATAATTGTGTATTATACTCTTATTTCAAAGAATAATATCCGTAGAAAAATTAATTAAGAGAGTTATCAGCCCCCCCCCCTTCCCCCTCTTTCTACTTAACCAATGAGCCTCCAAATGTCATCAGGGGAGTGCCTTATCGAAATAAACCGTTATACCAAGTTTGAAGCAAATCGAGTAGAAAAACACATTTATCTAAATTAAGGAGGTATTAGCCCATCTCCCCCCCCCCCCATTATATTTAACCAATTAACTTCCAAATCTGATCAGGGAAGCGCCATATCAAAATAAACCGGTATAATAAATTTGAAGCAAATCGGATAGAAAAACCCATTTATTTAAATTAAAGGGGTATTAGCTCCCCCCGTTCCCCCCCCCCTTCAGGCTTAAACAATGAACCTTTAAATCTAACCAGGTAAGTGCCTTATCAGAATTAACTGGTATACCAAATTTGAAGAAAATCTGATAATTTTGTATGAAAAACCCATTTATCTAAGTTAAGTGGGGATTAGTCCCCAATCACTCCCCCGTTTGTACTTAACCAACGAACCCCAAAACTAATCAGGGAAGTACCTTATCCGAAAGGGCCTAGAAAAATAATTTGAAGCAAATTGGGTATTTCTATCAAGAGTTATCGCGTTATGTACATACGTACGTACATACATACATACAGAACCGGCGGGCACATTAGCTCTCAGGCTTTGATAGCTTGTGAAATAAAAAAATGCGGCAGGATGTTTCTTTAACTTTTTAAAACGGAAAGTCGAAACGTGCTTTCCATACCACGAATATTACGTGTATGTACATGACAGTTCTTAAATGGACCGATATCGGAATGAATCTTTTTTGATTGAGTCTTCTCAAAATACCTTTTATTTAAATCACTTAGTTAAGGATTTTTTAACATTACACAAGTATTCGACAAAATGCTGGATCTCTATCACTATCCACAGAACCCTTAAATATCATTCCCCCTTTCCTTATAACGTGATGTCCAGTCACCCTGTCGACAATTTTGTTTTAAATGAAAGAGCTAACATACATAACTCATGCTTGAAACCTAAGAAAGAAAAATATACTAAAAATAATTTAACTTTATTTAAGTAAGAATCTGTGTCATGCTCTCAATTTTTTAGTGAAGAGATTTCATCTTTTGTTTAATATCCTGACTTAAGATTTAAAAATGAAGCTTATTTTAAACAAAGAAATTGTCGTTATATTATAAATCTAACATTATATTTTTTGAAATGTCCCAAACAGTTCCTTCTACATTAAATGATAGGACAAACAATGTCAGAAACAAATTATAAATAAAATATTTTCATATGAGCAATTATTTTCCATTTCCCGCTATGCTTGTTTTTTTCCCTTTAATGCGTCTTTTTTCTTTCAGGTTTGAAAATAAAATCATATTTATTTAATATGACTCATGTTTACAGTAATTAATTTATGTAAAATCAATTTTTCAATTTCATTTCATGTCAAATTTGCTACCTTTAATTTCTTTTTTGAAAAAAAAAAAAAGTACCCGCTATGAATTTTATAGGAAAGTCATTGAATAGTTAAAAAAGAATTATTTTAGAAACCAGATAAAGAAAAACTTTCTACTTTAACCATTTCGTCATGCACAGTCGTGGGAAAAAAAGTAAACAACCCTTACTAACTCTGCAACTAGCTATAATAGAAGAAAGTTACTGGTACCAAATGATTGCAAATATAGTCCACTTTTAAATGATGCATATAAAATTTGCTTAGGGGACATGTACAAGTCAAAACCAGACGAAACTTTGATTTTTCAATGCCAACACCCAACTTCGACAATATATTTTAAATCTTCGGTTTCAAACTATACCTAGAAACGACATTTCAAGTCATTTCGATGATACCTTTTTGAATTATAAACATACAAAATATAGAGCATCTCATGTTAAGTTCCATTTTCATACTTTTATTCATATCTCCTGAGATTATAATCCAAATGTTATAATTTTTGTATGGTTATAATACTAAAACACCCAAATATAAATACATTGAATTCCCATTTTAAAAATTTTATAATATAAATTATGAAATTAATATTCGAAAAAAATATTAATTGCAACCTACAATTTTTTATATTTATTATGTCCTTCTTCATGAGAATTCTCAGTTTCAAAAATTTCTTCCAAGTAGTTTTCGATGATTTAAAAAGTCAAAATAATGGTTTAAGGCGTCGTCTATGATGTGCAGAAAAGCATAATTTGAAAAAAAATATATATTTTACTCATTTTATTGAAACATTTTGAGTTGGCAATAGTCGAAACATAATAAGGAAATGAAATGGTCATATTGGCAAGAAATACTACATTAACAAAAGTGACATAGTCTTTATGAATCCTTTCAACAATCGAGTACCAAACTTTAATTTGGATTCAGCCCCTAAAATATGCTCAATTTAAATAATTAATTTCTCTGAAACTAATTGTACGAATTTCATGAAAATTTGTAATTAGGCTAACGGAAGAATTTGTGTAAAATTTATTTATGCTGTCAAACTTGGGGTCAAACTATTAACAGAAAGCAATGATTGGGTTCGCCTTGATATGTAGATGGCCTCGTAAGTTAATTTTATATACATCATTTAAAAGTACACTTTATTTCCTATCGTTTAGTACCAGTACCTTTATTCTATAATATTTTGTTTCAGATTTAGTTCGGGTGTTTACTTTTTTTCCACGACTGTACATGAAACTGGTTGTTTTATAGCACTTCAAATGCAAATAGAAATAATTTTTATTTCTTCATTCATTACTTCTATTTCATACTTTCAACAATTCAGCATATTTCAAGTACAAAAAATATACGATGGCAAGCTCCCGAATTTTAATCATATCAGAAATTGACAGTTAAGAATCCTAGTAAGTAAAATTTTGTAAAGCAAAGCGATAGCTTTTCAATATACCAGATTAGCAATTGGCGTACATACGCTTACATTAACCAAATACAAATTTAAAATCATGTTTCAATTGTAGCTTCATATTTAACGGTCTAATCAGCGGTACTTTTCAATATATGTACTATAAAGGAATAATGTTTCATAAACTGTTAAACATTTTTTTCTGTACAAATGTGAATAAAAGATATCCGAAGTTAAAATTTAAAGTAGAGTAGTTGTACACGTTTTAAAATTCCTTAAAAGCTGTTTCATCTGTATGTAACTAAACTATTTATTTTTTTATAATGTTAATACGCTTAGTTTTATTAATTATTTTTGCTGTACTTTACATTTTTCATGTAGTTTTTATTAACAATACGAGCAATATAAAAGATGTAATCTATTAAAAGAAACTTTCGAAATATATTTTCATTCGTGAAAAATTTCTTTCGAACTTGGAATACATTAAACAGAAATAACTATGTTTTATGGCTTTAAAATTAGGCATTATAAGCTCACAAAGAAAGTTGTATGTAATAAGAAATAGATTAAATGACAACTCTCAATATTAATTTAACTATATAATATAATAATATACCATACAATATAATAACTATATAATAATATGATAATATGCTAAATTATATAAAATATGTCATAATACAGTACAATACTTGTTATACATCCAAAAACTTTATCATATGTACAGGGTGTTTCAAAACTGTATGTGAGAAATATAAAGGCAGGTAGAGGTGACCTAAGCACGCAGATTTCGAATAAGAATGAGGGTGCGGAAATGCAGCGTTGAGGCAGTAGAGAACACTGCTGAGTTCGGTGGATAAAAGCACTTAGCTGGCTTGAATCGTCATTCTCAACACTGATTTCGAGAAAAATGCGTCGTTACATCAATGAGGAGATTTCCGACATGCATTTCAAGTATGGGGCTGCGGCTGAACAAAGAAATGGAGCGGCTGCTCAAAGAATGTACAAGTACATGGAATGATTCCCGGGTAGGAATCTGCTGGATCGTCGAACATTTGAGCGTCTCCATCGGGAGTTGTGCGCGAGTGGATCGTCTTACGCTTCGAGGTTTGATGCGGGAACTGGAAGATATCGCAGAATTCCTGCAGTGAAAGAAGCAGCATTATACACAGTCGGATTAGTCCTTCGACAATCTTGAGAGCAGTTGGACGTGCGTTGGATACGAGCCATTTCCTTTCGTAGCCCCATACATGAAATGCATGTCGGCAAGTTCCGAATTGGTGTAATGACGCATGTTACTCTGAATCCGTTCGGGGAATGACGATTCAAGTCAGCGAAGTGCTGTTATTCTCCGAAATAAACAGTGCTCTCTAATGCGTCAATTCTGAATTTTCGCACCCACATTCTTATACGAAATCTTCTTATTTAGGTACCCACTACATGTCTTTACATTTTTGACATATAGTTTTGAAACACCATTATATATGTACATATATATAATGTAGCAATATAGGAGCATTCAGCTTACCGTCATCAAGGCCATACGTTGAATGCTACTGGAACTAGTCTGCAATTAGTTAAAAAAATTCTGCTGCTTAAATCGTTGTTTTATTTGCCTATATTGTACTGCACCCAATATCATATTTTTATGAAACTAATAGTTACTAAATATTATTTACTTCAACTACCTCCATTTCAAACGTTTACCCCCTCTTCCTCACACGTTTTATTCGTGAACCTGTGGCAGTTTCATGCGTACAGTGGTGGACGAAAAAATTGCAACACCTGAAGAAATACACATATTGCAATTTCAACGTATATTTTGTGTTCCTAAAATGAATGTAGTTATTTCAAAGCAACGTATTGCATTACTGCACGTTACTATTGTATCATACCACAATTACTAAGTAATGCATTAACCAGATTCATAACTAGATCTCCAAAATAAGATAATGACCAATTATCGTGACTTTTTATACAGTGAAAGCATGGTTCTATACTTTCCATTGATATACCGAAAAACAGTGTCAGTTGCTTTATGTAAAGAAGGTTTTCGAAAAGTTCAATCATCAAAGTAATAGAATGCCATCAGTCTACATTTTTCAGAGTAATTAAACTGAAGCTTAAAACTTGTGATATCGAAATAATAGCCGGAGCTGCCCAAACGAGTGTAAATACAACGTGTGAAAATTGATATCTGAACAAAGTGTGCCTCCGTAAACGTCATCAAGTGCTCTTAATTTAAATATTAAATTTTAAAACGCTTGTGGTCTGCGTATAAGTTCACGAACTGTCCAAAAACGTGTTACGTAATGTAGTCTATATGCTTATTTCACACCCAAAATCATTTACTTACAAAAAAAGTATAAAGACGAGACTTTCTGGGGTGCAAAAACATGTTTTATGGAAAACAGCTCTGTAGAACTTAATATTTTTTTACGATAAGCGGTTTCTTTTGTGATTACTGCTGGTAAATTCTCTGTAAATCCTTTAACAGGTTACCAAAGCCCCAAAATAATGAACAATCGACATAGAACGAACGAGGTAAAGGTAAGACTCACCCTTTACCTTATTGGTAATGATGCAGGAGCATCTAATAAAATAATAAGATGAGTGATCGTGTGAGTCTATCCAAATAGTTAACAGAGTACTATATAATTAAGCTTAATTTAACCCTATTAATAATTAATGAAATAAAGTAGTGCGGTGTTAATTTCCAACTATTCGGCATATGGACCAACTGGACAATGTACAAAAATATTTAGAACTAAAAACCAGTTTAATCTGCATTAATTAACTAAATGAAGAAAAGGCCTTCTCGATCCAAAAACAAATATTAGTCCATAAAATTAAATATAAGAGGAAATTAACAAATAACAAATTTATTTACATATTTTACAAATTACATAAACGTATTGGGAGAATTAAGATAAACAATAATTAAGAAAATTAAGTTAAATGATGATAAGTCCCTGGTTAGAATATTCAGATTTTCTGCATTAAGGTTCAAATTGTAATTGTTAACATTAATTATAATCACACTGAATTATGTGTGTAAATTTAAACCTTTTCTTAATAAAACTTATACTTTTAAAAAGAAAAAAAACTATCTCACAAAACCGATGCCGTCCCTAATCAATAGAGATAAATATATAAAGACACAGAAAAGGAAACAATGAAACTGATTACCCTGGCAATTGTTGTACGACGAGCTTCCGCCATGATAAACAGTTGATAAAAACACAAAGTTCATGCGATCTACGAACGCGGTAATACATTAATAAAACGAAGGGGGGAGGATATCCCCAAGCTTCTTGAGATAAATGGTATATCCTTTCATTTCAAGTAAAATTGTCAGTAGGACAACTTTTATATTAAAAAAAAAATCCTTGTAACTTATTGAAGTAGGAATTATGTATAAAAGTTAATGAAACATTAAAATACTGAATACGTGACATATCTAAAATTAACAGACAAGACTCAAATCAGAAAACCACTAATAGTTCGATCAAGTCTAAAACGATAATCATGGTCATGTATCGACCAAGTTCAAGGCGAATACTCAAAGTCCTAAACAGACCATGTTCGAAACGAGAAGTCACAGTAAGAACCTCTCTAATATTTCTACTAGAATTAATAAATTCAAGCGGGAATAACAATCCCTTATGAGATGTCATCTCTGAGTTACTTTGAGGGCACTACTGGACGAAGATGACATGCCATGCTTTTCCTCTAGTTATTGGCGTGCCCAGAACTGTTGCTGGAGGCGTAATGCACCTACACTGTAAAAAAATCCGACCAGTTTTCCTGTAGGAATCGGAAAAATAGTTGCCCTTATCGTACCCGAAAAATTTCCGACCCAGCTCGGAATAAAATCCGTAAAAAAAAGGAAATAGTCAATATAACGGTATTTTACGGATTGTATTCCGATTTTACGGATTTTATTCCGAGCTGGGTCGGAAATTTTTCCGGTACGATAAGGGCAACTACTTTTCCCATTCCTACAGGGAAACTGGTCGTATTTGTTTTTTTACAATGTACAGTTCACTATCTGGATCTCCTAGTTGTCACATTAGTTAGCCACACACGGCGACTGACACTTGAAAACTGTTGTAAATTTCGAATTATATAATTTGTCATGCATTTTTTCTCCAGGTCGTAAAATCCATTATTACCTACACTGTAAAAAAAAAAAAATCCGACTAGCTTTCCTGTAGGAATCGGAAAAATAGTTGCCCTTATCGTACCGGAAAATTTTCCTACCCAGATCGGAATAAAATCCGTAAAATCGGAATAAAATCCAAAAAATACCGTTTTAATGAATGTTTCTTTTCTTTTACGGATTTTATTCCGAGCTGGGTCGGAAAATTTTCCGGTACGATAAGGACAACTATTTTTCCGATTCCTACAGGTAAACTCCTCGGATTTTTTTACAGTGTATGTTACAGTAATAAACAATCACCGTTGGTCTAATTCCATGTCCATTTCAATAATAATAAAATTAACATAAGATATGTTTTGAGTACATAAAAATAAAAAAATGTATACAAATTCATAATATATTAATTAATAAAAAATATGAAATAATGAATAATAATCCTTACATTTTTTATATGTTTTGAGTACATAAAAATAAAAAAAAATGTATACGAATTCATAATATATTAATTAATGAAAAATATAATCCTTACATTTTTAAATTACGCTTTCTTCTAAAATTAAATTAAATATTAATTTCGGGAGAAACGAAAGGACTGAGAGAATATTCCTAACAATTACAAAAATAATTACGACTTTTTCTGTATAATCCCTATTGTCTGTTATTATGCTACCATGCCCTATCACATTTTTGGATTTTGAAATGCGCATAGTTTCTTTTAACTGAGTAAATTCAAGTAAAATATAGGTTTTAAAAAAGTACTGAATATGTAACTCTTGAATTAAATAAAATCTAAATTTTATTTTCACCATTTCTAAAGAATTTAATCGTAAGTTAAACAAAGAGTAATTCGATCAATGTAAATATGGAAATCTTCGAAAAAAACGTAATTATGAAAACTTTTTTTCTCCTTTTAAGTATGAGTCTTAAACATTCTCTATACGAAATGAGAAATAAATCGATTTTTTACTTCGAACCAGTTTTTTGAATTTTATTTCATTATTTAGTAGCCTCTTACATGCAATACATATTTTTCCTAAACTTCTTATTTTATTTTATGAAGTGGGTAATTTTTCTTTTAAGATTAAGAATCAGAAAAAATATTTATTAATTAATAAGTGCAATTAATGCAAAAAAATTAATCAACTCATATCTGAATTTCAAAGCATGACAACTACTTTTGAAATGAATAAGAATATAAAAAGCATTAATCCAATAATTTTTGACTAACTTATGATGCATAATACGATTTATATTTTTATTTTTCATTTTTTCAGAGTATGCTTATTTAAATGCTTATAACAAAATATTTCTATTATCAAATTCCATGTTTTTATCTGTAAAATTATTGTAAGAAAGTTTGGTTTTGGTTCTATCCTTTCATTCATAAACGAAATCGTTTTCTATATAATTGTTGTTAATATTTTTTTTTTTATAAATTAAACGGTGAGCTTCATGGGATCCGCAGTTTTATATTAATTATTTTCACGAGAGGCGTTATTCCTTCTATTAGTTTTTCTTAGTTTTATTTCCATCGTTAAATGCTTAATTTTCTTTCGAGGTGTTAAAATTTGTGACATTTATTCATTTTGAATGAGTCAATCAGTATAAAATTAGTTGTAGTCAATTAACCTCGAAATTACATCTTTTTAGGTGAGTTCGTTATTATATAAATATGTAGCACCTACACTGTAAAAAAAAATCTGTAAAGTTACTAAAATTTTTCTAGGAAACTGGGATTCCTAGAACTTTTTATGTAACGGCAACAACAAAAATTCCTCTAACAGACGCTGTT
Organism: Maratus speciosus; assembly: GCA_963932465.1. Classification (NCBI taxonomy): domain Eukaryota; kingdom Metazoa; phylum Arthropoda; class Arachnida; order Araneae; family Salticidae; genus Maratus; species Maratus speciosus. The sequence goes on along the minus strand of OZ010790.1, from coordinate 370,604,790 downwards.
ACAGGAATTTTTATTGTTTCCGTCACATAAAACGTTCTAGGAATCCCAGTTTCCTAGAAAAATTTTAGTAACTTTACAGATTTTTTTTTTTTTTTTTTTTTTTTTTTTTTTTTTTGCAAACTTATAGTTGTCGTTCGGTCCGTCTGTCCGCATATAACAGCGAAAAAATTACCAAACTGAATGGTTTTGAAATTTCATATATATATAAGTTGCAAAATTTTGTCGAATCATTTCAAATTTAATGAAAATCGAATCAAAAGTTAAAAATATATTAATAAGAGTTTTCTTCATTCTATTACATCCTATCATCATACGTAATTAATTCAATGATATCTCGTGATCGGTGATGATTCTAGATTCTTGTGGTGATTATTATATTTAATCCTATCGTAAATAATTAATTCAATGATATCCCATGATAGGTAAGGATTCTAGGTTGCCATGGTGATTACGTCCTATTTAAGATGGAGTCATATTATTTCCTCATTACAGAATTTAGAATGTGTAACCGTAATAAATTTTGTATTCATGCATTTTTCCTTAGGTGTGCAACAGCTATTGCACCAAGATCTCAATATTTATAAAACTAGTTATAGTACGAACGCACGTTCTTTGTCACGTTTAACGTACAATTTCCGACTTCTAATTTCTTTTCTTTATCTTAAACTGAGAACAAATATGTTAATTAATGTGTTTGTGGAAAATAATGAATGGTTACATAATTTAATTTCTAAATCTGACTATTTATTATATTATTGCATAAAAAGAAAGCATCAATTTAATATTTTTGACTAACTAAATATAATTGTCATTCAGATCAGAAGAATTTTAAATGGTTATCATAAAATATAGGAATGCTTAAAATTTTCTTAAGATTTTCTACAGTATTGGAAATATAAAATATCCATTTATGTAAAAAAAATGGATACTGATTCATAATCTTGAATGTCTATCGTATAAGAAATAGGTTTGCATATAACATTAGTTTAATCATTGTCACATTATTAAATTATAAGCTTCATATCATAAAATTTTTTAAAAAGAATGATTTTCTCCAAAACAATTATTTTAATTTATTCTATTTTATTTTATTTGCCATTCTTTCAGTTGCCGTAGTTAATTGCTCCATTTTACCTAGAGATTAAAAAAAAAAATTATACTTAATTTGAAGGATTCAATCAAATTAGGATATATTTCGTGAATTTAGGAAATACTTTTTTTTTAACATCTCATAAATGTGAATTTAAACAAAGAAAATTTCAATAAAATTTAATGCAAATCTCAAAGTGCTTCTGTATATTCTAAAACCAAATCCTTCTTTTATAAATGGGTCTTGGACATTATCTAAATGAAATAAGGAATTGATTACTTTAAAAAATTTAATCTTTGAATCACTTCGTAAATTTACCTTTACGATTTGTGTTTCAGTATCTTCTCTTATACAGCGTTAAATCATTTTCGCTTTACATGAAAAATGAGAAAAATGTGCATAAAATGATAAGTTCATATAGTTACCAATTCATTCAATTTTTAAAGACCTTTATTTTGGAATATTAATCTTCATCTTATTTATTCGCAAATTTCTGTTTTTAAATAAACGGAATATTTTTATTCTGTAATTGTGGGGCTCAAAAATCGGAAGGATTGTCAGCAATAAGTTTATGTATATAAACAAGGGACTATATAAATGAATTTCAAAATAAGAATGTTACTTTGATACAGTGTAGGATCCAAAAGAGCATCAATCATAAGTTTTTTGATAATCTAAATGTAAAACTTATACCTCTTTTCATGTTTCTTCTATATAAATCACATGTTCCATTAACATTTATTTTTTTTATATATTATAATAATTATAAAGAAAGACAGTGAATTATAAAATGTTTTATTCTTAACAAAAATTGCATCGAATAGAATCTCTGATTTCTTTATAAAAAAAACCTGTTTTTATTTTCATTCGATTAGTTAGAGGACACAAAGTCAAACATTATATTTAAAAATGTACATATTTCTGTTTGTACAGCGTACGAACAGATATAGCTACATTCAGCAGATTTTCCCACTCTGATATTTACAATATACACACGAAGGCGGCTGCTTAAACGATCACCTCATCGAATTGGCGATTGAAATTACAGCATTAGTTTAAACTCTATTCGCATATTAAAATGGTACTGGTCTGTCAAGACATCTCTTTGTGGAAAACACCTGGAAACCCGATTTTATTGGTTGACTCGCAAGTTTACCATTGTGTTTTCCTGCTCCCAGTCCTTCGAGTTTTCATATCTTTACATGCCGGAATACGCAATGATAATCATGCCGATCTAACACTATAATCGGGTCTGTAGATTGTTTCCACCAAGATATGATTTGGTAGAAGAGTTGCATTTTAATATAAAATCGAGTTCTGTCTAATCCAGAAATTTCATCCGTCAACTCGATGAGGGAATGGTGCGTGCAGCTGGACTTAGCAGAACTGTTGCATTTTAATATTCAATTGAGTTCTGTCTAATCCAGAATTTCATCCGCCAAGTCGATGAGGGGATGGTCTGTCAATATGAACTTGGCAGAACAGTTGCATTTTGATATACAATCGAGTTCTGTCTAATCCAGGAATTTCATCCTTCAGTTCGATGAGGAGATGGTGTGTGCAGTTGGACTTGGCAGAACAGTTACATTTTAATTTACTAATAGAGTTCTTTTCATCCAGGAATTTCATCCGCCAACGCGATGAGGAGTCTGTGTAGCCTCCTCCTGGTATAATAGTTTCTAAGAAAACACGGATTAATCAGTGGAATTAATCAATTAACGAATTTTTCAATACTCGCAAACCTGTGAAATAATCGATACGTTATAAGGAATATTATGGCAATTGAAAGGTATAATGAAGATTTATAAATAACAATATTCGCATATTTTAGCTTACACATTGTAATTTAAAAACTGGATTGGTATAAGGAGCAAATATTGCATAATCGGACAAAAGCCAAGGTTCATATCAAAAATTAACCCTTTAAGCTCTGGTGGGTGAATTTCTACAAAATACCTAAATGTCACATTGGCACTAGTATTTTGCAAACAAAAAAAGTCGCGTTATTATATACTACACTGTAAAAAAAAAATCTATCAAATCGACAGGAAAAAACTGTCAATTTTGACGCCAGTAGTAAAACGTTTAATTTAGAGAAAAGAGCTGTAAGTTTTCGTTAAAACAGTTTTTTTCTGTAAAAAATACAGATTTTTTCTGCAAAAATAACGAAATTCAGTTTCTTTTACAGAAAAAAACTGTTTTTCTTCAAAACAGTTTTTTTCTGTAAAAATTACAGATTTGTTTACAGTGTAGAAAAAATATATAAAATTATTTTTTAATAAATTTGGTCGAATATTCCGGTGCCATTGTGACATTTAGAGATTAAAAGTAAGTCGGAAGAAATTGCCCCGTCAGAGCTCAAAGGTGTTAACAAAGCAACGACCACTTGGGATCCCGTTATATATTTGATTCATTAAAGAAAGTCCTTCTGGCATGTACTGAAATGAAGAAAGAGATTAGTTTTAAGAAGTGAACTAATTTTATTCAAAGAAATGAAGAAAATGTGCATGGAACCCGATTGTAGGCGATTCCCAGTTTTTAGTCAATACTGATTTTGAATGGGAATTTTGAAAAATCAATCAGTTATTCCCTAGTTGGTTTTATTTAAACGGCCTATTTTATGTCACAAAATTAAGCGATATTTCGCCAAGTATCTCCAAGCTGGTGAGAATTCGGTACTTACGGGATCATACATCGTTGTGTATGTGCACTGCAAAAAAATATTGATTTTACGCTGCACTGTAAAACATTTATGTACCGTTACTCCATAAAATTAACGGCTTCCTTGCTTGCCTTCATTTTATGGAGTAATTTAACTGATATAACTGGTGTTACATTACACTAATGTGTAATGTTTCACCAGTTATATCAGTTTAAATTACATCATTATATAAGTTAAATTACTCCATACAATTGGAGGCAGCATGCTGCCACCAATTTTATGGCGTGACTTTACATAAACATTTTACAGTGTGTAATATTGGCAAGCTACGGTGCCAGTTTAAAACTGTAAAATTAACAATAATAAACAGTAAAATAAGTAAGTAATGTACCGTTAAGCAGTAATACATGGTTTAATTCATTTATAAGACGGTATATTACGGCTAATATTACGGATATAAACTGGCACCCTAGCTGCTAGTATTATACAGTAAAATTAACAATTTTTTTTTACAATGTAGGTTTGAGCGCGAAAGTGCCTTTTTGCGAATTTTTTAAGAATACCAGTAGGTTTCTCCGTTTAAATATGGCGTCATTTTGTGAAATGACTAAAGCAGTATATTTGTTGCTTTAAGGGTATGAGAGTAGCAACTTAAACTCGATTTCGGAAAGTCACTTACAATTAATCCGATGACTTGTTTTAAACTTTCAGACACCCTAATCGCTCTCGAATTTCAAACTACTATATATCTGCCATTTTTATTAAGATAGACGTGGGGAAATGCTCTGGAATCGTTCACTACCTAAGTAGAAATAAATTTTTATTTTTTTTATTTTGTTGTATACTTTTTTGAGTATGAAATATTTAGGTGGCCAATATTTTGAAACAAGGCGGTGTATATAGCTTGTCAGCAATCTCGGTCGAAGTCTCGGTAAGCCCTGTGCACATGCTTATTCACATTTGGTTTATAAATACGAGTATTATCGCCTGACAAAAGCCATATATATATATATATATATATATATATATATATAACAGTTGTTCAGCCCGATGTTGCCCAGGCCCGAGGTAATATCCTTGAATTAATCAGTAATCTAATGAATGATCTAAAATCAATAATAAATGATTTTATATTTTTAAATCAAAATCTTTCCAAACGAACCTAATGATGGGAGGCTTCTCTGCCTTCGCCAGCGTACAACCTCAAATGTGTATGTGTTTATATTTTTAAAAGATAATCTATCCAAACTAATTTAGAAATCAGGGCCTGTCTAAGTTCCATAATAGAAATTTAAGAACCATCAGAAACAGCTGCAGATACCTCCGTAACGCCGCCATTAGACGATATTTAAGAACCTGCTACTTTATTCAGCGTATCAAAAAACTTTTTAAAATACATAAAATATATTCGAAAATACCTTTACAAAAATATTTGTACTACTCCCAATGAGATTATTGCTGAACCGACGGACTATATACGATATCTCTCATCCCAGTAATCGAAAAAGACTGAATTATTCAATTATTGATTTATGATAATACGTGATTTTCTTTATGTTGTTTTCCTTGTTTTGTTCTCTCGGTTTTTTTAACATACTTTTAATTTAAACTTCTAGAAAACTTTTTATTTTATAAAATAAATAATTATATATAAAATTAATATATGTTATTTTTCAGTTTTATATCCATACTAAGAAATATTCCTACTAACGAGCAAACAAAAAAATTACGTCTATCAATGAAATGGACTTTGTCTTGGCTTTTCCCCCATAATGTGAACTGTTTTGAACTAATGAACATTTTATCATTTTACTTTTTATGAAAAAATAAATGTCTTTACAATATTTTTTTTTAATTTAATTATATTTTTTATATTCAATCCTATCATAAAAGCTATTCTATCTTTAATCGTAATGATACTCACTCTTGTGGAGTTTCGAATACTTTTAGAGTTCTTTTCTATCTTATAGTTCCAAAAAGCCCAGGAAATATCTTAACTGTTCAACAGTTTAACTGGCCAGGGAGGATCGTGCTGATTGATGCATATGATTGGATCAAAGCGGCTTTGTTGCCACTCATTGCTCTCGACGATATCTCTTTTCTTGGCGCTATACCAATAGTTTGTTTATTGAACACATACATCCAATTTGTGGGCTTGAGATCAAGTGCCCGTTTATAAGGCGTCGCCGATATAAGGACCGGATATAGGCACAAGGAAATAGACAACAACTGAATATTACATCCGGAAACTCAACAAAGAGTTTGCAACGAAGTCACCTAGATTTTATCCAGGCGCCTCTCCTACGTTCGCAAGCGTTTTGCAGATGTGGTGTCTTAACAACTCTGCCGCTGAGAATCCATTATACCGATACTTATGATATAAACGACTGAAAGTATACAAAATAATAAATTTGTCTATTGCCATGTCTAGTTTTTTTAAAATAAAGATACCCCTTTGAGCTAGTTTCATGCTTATTCCTTTGTGAGATGTCATTTGCATACTACCTATAGAAATTTATAAAGATATTTTTCCATGATCCTAAAAGTTGAATGCTTTAATGGATGAAAATGAAACCGTATTTAGAATGAATAGTGTATTTTAACCCTTTAATGTAAAACATATTTATATGCGTAAAAATAATGTCATTTTCATACCGCCAATTTCGAAAATCTAAAAAATGCGAAATATTTCGACAAATATTGTCACCTTTGAAAATAATTTCATTAAAAGCAAACACTGAGCAACATTTTAGTATAATTTAAAATGCTATGTAATAATAGAGTGGTGTCAACTCACATCGCACGCACTCAGAATAGAAAATTTAGCGGCAAGATCCCCAACTATGCATTCAAAATCCTCTCGATCAGTAATACTTTTGTTTTTTGTTTACCTGTAAGTTGTTCTTTTATAAAGGCATTCTGCTATAATAGTATCGAAATAATGTAATTTGTAAAGTATTATTTTTATAATTTTCAGTTAAACTACATTTCATATCTATAATAATAAATTTACATTTTTTTTTTTTTTAATGTAGGAGAAAATTAGATTTACTATTTCCTCAAAAATCAAAAGTTTTCATACAATTCAAATGCAACCTACCGGGTTCCTATGTAGGTTATAAACAAATATAATTTTTAAAAATATCTTCTTAGAAGAAACTTTCATTTTCACCAATGAATGGAGACCCCTAACATATTACTTTGTCACATTTTTTCTTATATACCCTTAATTTAACCAGTTTGCGAAAAATTAAATGAAATGATCAGCTACATTTATGAATGATCAACAAATTTTAAATAATTTACTTCCGTCTGAACCCCTATTCCTTTTTTCAGCAATCTTTTCCTTCTTATTGTTCAATGCTACATTTCATCCGAGGTTCATTAAAGAAAACTATATTGATTAAGCATGGATATTGTTCTACCGGAAATAATTTGTAAAATCAATTTCTCAAAATTCACATTATGTAAAACATTCTATTTTAACTTCACTAGCGGCTCTATATTCATAAGGTTAGAGAAATGATTTTTAGACGATTTTTCTTTTTTATTTGTTAGTTTTGGGGTGATGGGGATTTGACAAAAATCATATAAAAAATTATTAACGTTTTAAAGCTATTGTGTTAAAGCTCTACAACTGGAAATTAATTTTGTTTTCTTTCAAGTATACATACTAAGTGATTTCAAAAGTTCGTGCCCGATTACTAGTGCTGCTGCATCTGGCAGAATTTGTATTCAGAAATATTAAATTTAAACCAGAGAATTTTGAGTAGCAATTTTATTTTATTTATAGAATGTCTATCATCTTACTGGTGATAATTCGGATTGCCTAAATACGAAATCTGTCACATGCGACAACACTGCCAATTTCCGATGCATCGAGTTTCGAAGTATACACAAGCTGTTTTAAATAGCGAAATGAGGTTGAATTGTCAACATGTAGTCCCTCAGCAATTTCTTCAGCAGTAATCCGTTGATTTATGATTCACTAAATCACTGATTAAGTCAATATCAATGCCAGAAATCACTAAGAGCATATTTTAACGCTTAGATTGAAATCCCCACTTAGAAATCGACAAAATCACATTTTGACTGTCCTATAAGCTAAACCACGATCCAAATAAACGTCTTGAACATTTTTTTTAGTGCGTTCAACACTCATTCTTTTTTTAAACTCATATAACACAACGAGATTAAAATATAACTTTTCAACGGATTAAGATTATAAGATTTTCAACGGAATAATGAATGGAATGGATGAATAAGAATTCAATTTTGAACCTAGCACGCAAATTAATTAAAAAAAATTAAACGTTATGTTCACTTACGATACATGCAGATAACTATCAGTTAATCATATGGTTATGTAAGAAAAGCCTACACAGTCAAAATTGCAAGCTACAGTCTCTATGAAACCGCGCACGAACTTTTGCAATCACCCAGTATATATTCATTACAGGCTCTGGGCAATAAAGATAGCTGAGATATTTTTAAAAACATAACAAACTTCTTGATGAATTTTTAAATGTATTCAGTTTTCTTTAGCTGTGTTGAGCAGCTCTAGAACACGCACACACACACACGCACCCATACATATATATATATATACACACACACATATATATATATACATATATATACATACCAGTATGTGTGTGTTTGTGTGTGCGTGCGTGCGTGCGTGCGTGCGTGCATATTTATTAGTTATAATTATAATTAGTTAATAAACATATTTTGTATGGTGTTGGTCTTCCAAAACGTTTCTGTACCCAGGTCAAAATTCTTGCTAGTACCAGCATAAAAAATATGCTAGTTATTTCTATGTATTGCTTTGTCTGCTAGCTTTTCATGCTGGTATATGCTTTACAATGCTAGCCAGCATCACATGCTATATAGCTAGCTTATACAGCAATAGCATGACAAGCTATATACAAGCATTTTATGCTTGTTTGCTGTTTAAGCTTCTTCCAAAGCATGGAGAAGTAGGTGCCTTAACGTGCTATTATATGCTTTTTTATGCTTGCCAGCATAATATGCTATGCAGCCAGCTTACGGAGAAATAGCATGGCAAGCTATGTACAAGCATTTTACGCTTGTTTGTTGTTTAAGCTTCTTCCAAAGCATGGAGAGAGATAGGTACCTTAACGTGCTATTATATGCTTTTTTATGCTTGGCAGTATACTGTGCTATGTAGCCAGCTTATTGAGAAATAGCATGACCAGCTATGTACAAGCATGTTATGCTTGTATCTGTTTAAGTTTCTTTCAAAGCATAGAGAGGTAGGTACCTTAATGTGCTATTATATGCTTTTTCATGCTTACCAACATAATATGCTATGCAGCCAGCTCAGTGAGAAATAGCATGACAAGCTATGTACAAGCATTTTATGTGCTTATTTGCTGTTTAATCTTCTGTCAAAGCATGGAGAGGTAGGTACTTTTACATGCTATTATATGCTTTTTTATGCTTGCCAGCATAATATGCTATGCAACCAGCTTTGATGTAAAACAGCATGACGTAATATGTGTCAGTAACATATGCTAATTTACTACACAAGTCTCTTCCCAGTAATGATGAGGTAGGTACTTAAATTAAGCATTGTGTTCTTGATAATGCTTGCCAGCATCAAATGATTATCATTATTATTTTTTTTAGTTACTTAAAAAATATATATTTGACAATGTTTTTTGAAAATAGAAGAAAAGAAAATTTTAACTATAAATTAAATTAATTTTTCAAATCCAGGGAAAGACTCTCTTCCACATCCGTCCCCTCCCCAACAGAAAAAGTCTTACTTTCTCTTTTATTTTAAGCTAAGAGAAAAGATTAAATTTAAATTTGTTTTTCCAAAATCGGAGAAAAAAATTTGTTAAATTTATAACTTGAGGGAGGCTTAATGGATTACCTAAGCCCTCTTCCCTTAACGGAATATTCAGGAGTTTGCGTTACGGAGGTTTCACTGTACATTGCAATTTTGCAAGATGTAAAATGTAACTTCTATTTTTAGGGTTTCGTTTATCTAACGAAACCCTATTCGTCTCACTCCTTTGTCTGTCTATCCGTCTGTCTGTCCGTCACAGAGCCCGTTCTCAGAAACTATACATGTTAGAGACTTGAAATTTTGGGTACTTATAGCTGATCACCTCACGTCAAACAACAAATCATAAAATTTTGAAAAAGTTGGTAATTAACTGAATAACGGGCTAATTAACTTCTAAAATTAACCAATCCACCTTTTAAACGCAGGTTCAAACGGACCTTCTCCAAATCATCCGTGTTTCTCCTAAGGGTTGCCAGTAAAATTTCCGATGCATGGTCACCACGGAGGAAATTAAGCTGAAAAATGAAGTGGACATTTTAAAGCGAAATTGCATATCAGAAAATATTGGACCGAGAAATTTGTAAATGGAATAGACAGACGCAGAACAAAATCTACTTTCATTTGGTATAAAGTTCACATTTCTGCGACGTGTATAAGTTAAAATATCCACTAAAAATCGATCGATAAAAATTTAATTTCTTTAATTGGAAAGACAAGGAAAAAAGATTTCAATTCGGCCGGAAAGCAGGTAGACATACCGATGCTGCGGTTTTTTATAATAGCATATTTTAATACGAAATTTTAACTTTTTAAATATTAAAATTTTTTATTACATTTTTTGGCATCCCAATGTCAAATTTCTCGCTGATTTCATTGATACCTATTTCTAAGTCCTATCTTAATTACAAGCTGAAATATTAATTATTATTTAATTAATCGGTTTAACTCGCAGAAGAATTAATGTCGGTAAACGAGTCGGTAACTCCCACATGTGTATTTTAAACAATTCTTTCTAAGTGAGCCCCTAATTATGTTGGAGACATGAAATTTTGGGTACTTATAGCTGAACACCTCACATCATACGACAAATCATAAATGTTTGAAAAAGTCGTACATTTAACCCCTTGGGCTCCCACATGTGTATTTTAAAAAATTCTTTCTAAGTAAGCCCCTAATTATGTTGGAGGACTGAAATTTTGCATACTTATAGCTGGACACCTCACATCAAACAACAAGTGATAGAATTTTGGAAAAAGTCGTACATTTAACCCTTGGGGCTCCCACATGTGTATTTTAAACAATCCTTTCTAAGTGGCCCCTAATTATGTTGGAGACATGAAATTTTCGGCACTTATAGCTGAACACCTCACACCATACGACAAATCATAAAATTTTGAAAAAGTCGTACATTTAACCCTTTGAGTCCCACATGTGTATTTTAAACAATTCTTCCTAAGCGAGCCCCTAATTCTGTTGGAGGCGTGAAATTTTGCATACTTATAGCTGGACACCTCACATCAAACAACAAGTGATAAAATTTTGAAAAAGTCGTACATTTAACCCTTTGGGGTCCCGCATGTGTATTTTAAGCAATTCTTTCTAACTCAGCCCCTTATTATATTGGAGATTTGAAATTTTGTATAATTATAGCAGAACACCTGGGGCCAGGCGAAAAATCTTAAAATCTTGAAAAAGTCTTACGTTGTCCCTTTGAGCTACTACAGATGTATTTGAAGCAATTCTTTCTAAGAGAGTCCCTAATTAAGTTGGAGACATGGAATTTTGCATACGTATAGCTGAATACCTCAGACCACACGACAAATCATAAAATCTTCAAAAAGTCTTATATTATTTATCCCTCCGGACTCTAACTTGTATATTTTAAGTAATTTTTCTAACCTCCGCCCTTTTAACCAGGGGAGAAATTTTCCAACTTTTGCCGACACCCCTTTGACCCTTCTTTCATATTATGCACCATAGCCTTTCATATTTTAGTTCCATTTTTTACCGCCAGGTGCGCCTACTGATCTCGGGTGCTATGGGTCCAATCCCCTCGACTAATATATCTACGGATAGTATGTAAATCGGGTTTTCGTTCCGATAGGTGTTTGTTTAGATTCGAGTGCGCCCTCTGGTTGCGAAATGTGGAACTAACAGATTTTTCAAAAAGATAAATTGTTTTGAAAGGAATATAAACGAAACCCTCTGTCCGATCTGTGATCACACTTACCCACTTGTTTTTAATTAACTTCTATGGGGGTGTGTTAAATTCTGTGAGGGATATAACTTCTATGAGAGTCTTCTAGGGGAGCCCTACCCTCCCTCCCCCGCCCATAACGGAATTTTTTTTCTTCTGTTTCTTAGAATTTAAATATTCTAACTTACTCGAAAAAAATTCAGTATGGCTTTAAAAAACGGAGAAAAAAAAATTGTTCATTAAAATCTAAAATCCGGGCTGGCCCTCTCCTGAATTCAATACTGTCTTAAACCAACCATTTGAGATTAGTTTTTAACATCTAAATATCAAAAGAAACAGTACTAATAATTAAGTTCCAAAGCGGATATGGAAGAGTGATCCCCCCCCCCCCCAACGGAAAATTTTAAACTGATCTACCTCTTACTGTTAAATTATTTTAGGTTACCTGTAAATTATAAATTTTCTCTATCTTTAAAAATGGGAGAAAAAGAAAATTTTGTTCATTAGATTTCAAAAGCTGGGAGTTGAGGGGGGAGAGGGCTGTGTTACCGCCACCTGAACTAAACACTGCCCCTTGAACACGTTTGAGATAATTTTTTAACACATAAACTTAAAAAAATTAACAAACACTTTCCATGGTAGACTTAAAGGGAAAAAGCTCCCCCCCCACCCCCCCCCGAATTGGAATAAAATTCATAGCTGTACTTTCTCTTAGTATTTAATTCTTTTAAGTTTCTAGAAAAGGCTAAATTTACTGTGTTTATTAAAATCAGAGAAAAAAAATACTAGTATCCGTCAGGCCGAAATGTCGGAGCATGGAGGCGCGTAAACTTAAAAGATATTATTTTAAAAATGTTTTATTTTCTAGATTGCTGTTTAATAGTAAAAAAGTAAGTTTGAAATAACAATCGTCGATACCTCATTTTAAAGTGTTTAACTCAGTCGTCAGTTGCCTCGGGTAATGCACACATTCTAATCTGTCAGCAAGTGCTCCCATACTTCTAATTTGGGTAAAGCCTGTCCCATGTAAAATTGCTTCCATTAGAACTTTCTCTAAATGACAAACTACAGTAAAAATGACATAAGTTGTTTTATGTGACAACACCTTTAGACGGATATCCACAGCAGTTTTTGACAATGTTAAACTCGAGAATCTATGTATGGTGGCAAGGTATGCAACAGTTAAAGGTAACTAACTCCGTGTGAATGAGGCTTTTTCTTCTTTCCAATATTTACAAATAGGTTTGATAAAAAAAAAAATTACAGTTAGAAAGGGCTCATGATACTCAACAAAATGAACTATTATGGTCTGTGGCAAAAATCGAGGTTGAAAACGTGCGCCATAGGCAATATCTTTTATCGTACTTACGTTTACCAATTCTCACTCCTTTCAGATATTGTCATCATACTGATCAGGTATGTAGCATAATGCATAACCCTGCATCCAGCTGCTGAGGAAAGTCTAGACTGAAGTCCAGACGCGTGATCATCTTCATTCCATCTTGCTATTTAATCATTGTGATCTGCTAAAATTCTTGTTTATTGGTCCCCGCTTTGATTTAAGAAGTACTTCTTGATTATATTCTTTAGCTTGCTTGGTTTTGAGAAAAAGACATATGGCACCTTCAAATCATTCAAGTTAGCCGAAAGCAGTATATCTTTGCGTCGTTGCATAAGGGGTGAGAGGTAGTCAAAAACTTGACTCACGCAAAGTGAGTTCAGAGTCTTTCGAAACTGTGTCTGCTGATCGTCGTTTTGTCTCAATAAGTTTGTTAATGTGAAACATTTTTTAAAAGCTCTAAGCATTTTTAGTCCGCGAAGAATCAAAATGACTTTTAAAGAATGTCTCTTATATAGAGGGATGTCTTTTACGCGATGTAACTACCTAATACGTCCAAGAATTTAAACAAATAAGCCACTAAAATGTTAAATGCTATCTATTTTACCTTCGCGATATCTTTGTTCAAGGTCAGCCATAAGACGACATCCTATCATTGAAAATTCGTCAATAATGAGAATAACACTGTATCCATTCTGAGCTGTAGATGTATTGCTGACTTTTTAAATTAGCGAACTATTTAAAACACGTTGGTTCTTTAAGCACTGAGTGAGTTACCTTATCTTTGACATTAAATGCAGCAGTACCTGTTAGTGCCAAAAGAATGATAGCTTCTGATCCTAACTGCTCTATGAATGTTTTACTAAATTCTTTGATTTTTGTACATTTTACAGCTCTTCCTTTTCCAATAATAAAAGTTGATTTAGGGAAATTTGTAACCTTTGTTTGCAAAGACAAAAGCTGTTCAGTGCATAACTGAAGGCAGCATAATTTGTTGTTCTTTATAATAATTCAGAAATGTTAAAAGTAAAGAGAGACCATTGGATAAGACAATCTACTGTAAAGATAAAGAATTACCCGGGATGTATTTGAGAGATTTCGATTTTTTTAATTTAGCTCCGATCTTTGAGAGCTTGATCCATCGAGTTAGCGGCAGAAAACTTCAAAGCTCCCACAAAGACTTGCTCGTCTTGCACAGCCCACACTTATTTAATACGGCAATAGGTAAAGTTTCGTAACACGTATGTAACACCCACTCATAGATAGTCTGCTATACTCCTCTATCAAACTTGATACCTTTATTCATCTGAGTTGTTGTTATATCGTTATCTCTCTATTCTAAAACAAAAGTAACTACCGCTGTCGCCGCCGCCGCCGGTTTTGAATTTTTTGTGACCGGGGGTCATTCTTCATTAATATTAAGAAAAATAATGCACGCAAAAATATGAAAATCGGTAATATTATACAGAAATGTTTGATAAACACGCTGATGCAGACAGTTTTCAAATCGAAGAATTATTTTAAGAGATATTTAATGCTAAAGTTGGACAAAATCGTTCCACTAAAAAAGTTTTATAGGATCAAAAACTATATACATCGGAATTTAATCATTTTTAGATCATTTTATATATTATAATTTCCCGGTGTGCAGAATTTCTTCATTTTTTTAATTTGACTCATTTTTTGAGGTTTTATTTCCATTTTAAATTCAAATTTTCAGCATTTATAGAGATATTTTTAACTTATTTTAGAAAATTTTACTAATTTAACCTGTTTCCAACTGTATAAACAACGGAAAGAATAATGTTTGCTTCAAATTATCAATTTATTTACACGTGACTATTATAAACAGAAAAGATACTTTCAAATTAAAATTAAATAATTGCGTATAAAAATCAGGAACTTATTGAAAATTACTTCATAAGAACTATATTTACACGTGAAGTTGAACAGAGAAAGGATATTGTAAAATAATAAATTCATTAACATGCGTTAGAAGTCTTAAATAGGAGAAATTACGTCACATTTACGTCACATTACACTTATTATGTAAAATGAACAAAAAATAATATTGCAAAACAGTTTAAATTTAAAAATTGCGCGAGAGATTTATTTCATATTTCGAGATGATCTTTTCCACTATTTTTGTTGGGACAGCGCAAATAATATTTAATTTCTAACAAAAGTATTTTCCCGGTAATATTAAAAAGAGAAAGGGAAGTATGGTGAAAATTACGTCAGAAAGAACTTTCTTTTCACTCTGTTAAAAAATACCGGGACACAAAGACTCTGTTTACTTAATTCATTTTATATTAGCTTATTTTGAAATGCTTAATGACTTTATTTAATCAAAGACGAAAACAGCCATTGTATCTTTTAACAGCACCTGATTTTTCCTTAAAATTCCCCAATTAAAGAGAAATGAATAGAAACCCGTTTATAGGGAGATCGCCACTGTTTTTTAATTTATAATTCAACCTTTAAAAATCTTTTTAAAGCCAATCAAATTAGTGTGCTTTTAGAAAATGCGGTGCCTGAACGGGGGTTGGCGAGCGTAGCTCGTAGGGGGCCGAGCACCCTAGTTATGAAAATATTAGGAAGCATCTGGGTTATTTTTATGCGACTTTTCCACATAGAATTAAGCTGAATAACGCTATACATTTGAATTTCTTTCTTTTAACCGTCATTTTCGAAACTTCTGTGCATAACGTTGCACATATAAGATATGTATATTTCTTAAAATGTACAGCAAATCTAGGCAGCAGATAAAAAAAATCATGGATTAATTTATGACCTTTAGTGAACATGATTTCTCACGAATTATCTTTCATTGTTGTATCCATTTCTCCGATCATAAGCATAAGCGATCATAGTCATATACATTAACGTCGCATTTATCGCTAAGCTTCGCGACATTTGGACGAAATATAGCCGAACTTGGCGACCAAAAATATGTCGTCAAAAATTAAGTCAATTTGACTGTATCTGACTAATTTGGCGAAATTTCCATTGAAATTCAGTACTGATGATTCTTCTCTGACCGGGTTCTTCGCATTTTAACTTCGTGTTCTCCAGTAAAATTAGCTAAAATCTTAAAACCAAGAAATAGGGAAGCTACCTTTTCCAACCCGTACAGGAATTTTTTTATTTTGTAATCTACATATTTCTGTTTTCTAGTGTACATCTTGACAAAAAAAGAAAAAAAAATACTTATCGCATTTACTTCAGAATGTTCACTTGCATTTCAGTTGAAATATATTCACTTACGATGAATTAAAAAATAATTGAGTAATCGTCAGTAATTGGGACAGCTACCAAATTGTTAAATTTGCGCATCAAACAATGCTCAGTAAATTATGAATTTGTCTAAAAACCCGATTACGAAAATTTACCAATAGAAACATACATTCGTCTGAATACAAACATGCATACATAAGAATACATACATATAAGTAATGCGTACATGACATTATATTTTTCTCGATTTCTTTGAGTATCACTCGTATCCATTCGACTTATGCCCAAAATCGTATTTTCCGTATTCGATTTTCTTTTCGCTTCTCTTAATTTAAAATTCAAAATGAATTGCATCGATTTGGAAGCTTACAAAGAATGAATAGTTCGAAAAAAATAGTGGTTGTTACATACGTAGAACGTAAAACTTCTGAAAGAGGGGGGGGGGGGGGTAATCTATATCTCAGGTCACCAATGTATGAACATCGACTTCACCATTCGACTCCATAATGATCCGTATGAGGTTAAAATGCATAATTTACAGCAATGGAGTAATGGATGTTTTAATTAATAACGGGATGAATCTCGTCGAATTTCGAGGAAAGAAATTGTTTAAAAACGAACTCATACATAGGTTACTAATTAGTCTCTTAAAACAAATATTATTTTTAACTTAAAGTTATCAAAATACTAATTCCATACACTTCGACTGCTCAAAATATTAAAAAATTAAACTGCATTATTTATTATACCTAATCAAGATATGTAATTTTGATGAAATTACCCATTGAGGCTGTTATGTTTAAAAGACACAGATGTCATCATATTGGCGCGATTTTTTTCTCACGCCAATTCGGGGAAATCTTCAACAGCACAAACAATAACATCCGGGTTACCATATCAAGCAAAATAACGACACTTTGGCGCCAGTTAAGTACCCGTTGCGTATATGACATTGGCGTCAGAAAAAAAATCGCACCGTATATGATATCTGTGCCGTTTAAAATTGCCGATTGAAAATTTAAAAGGTACTTCTTAATTATCCCGTCGACGAAATTACTGTCGCCAAATTGTAAGATTAAATGCCAATAATTCTTGCCATTAATTAATTAATTGTAAGATTAAATGCCAATAATGGCCAATAAAACCATTAATTCGACGTTTTATTTGTATTTTTATTAATGTTTTACTAATTTATTTGTTCTTTCGTCATTTAAAATAAAAATTACGTCAATTTGTATAATTTGGCGAGTGGTTTGGCGATTTATATAACTTGGCGAAATTGGTCGACGGGATAACTAAGAAGTGCCATTTAAAAAAAATGATTTCCCCTTAAGTTAATCATGGAATAATTTTTCGCGTAAAATCTAAACTTTGTTATTTTCACCGTCTCATAATTTGCATACGCATCTCACATTCACCATTTCAAAAATATTACAATGCGCAATACGGTGGAAAGAAAAAAATTATTTTTTAAAAATCAAAAACGGGTAGGTGCCAAAAGTTGCCTTTATACTAGTACATCAAGTACGTGAAATTTTACCGCTGAAAAAAAATGGCTTGAGTCTGCGCTTTTGGTCCAAAAGTCGAAATTTTGGGTAAAATTTGACATTTTTTCAAAAAAATTAAAAACTTCCTATAGAGATGGTTATTATTTAAAACTGTTATTTAAACCTTTGTTATGAACGACTTAACATATTTAAACGATAAAACGATATCTTTATTCTGTATAACTGGAGCAAAATTGACAACTTTCGGTAAAAATGGACGTTGAAACTTTGTTGTGTCATTCAACGAATTGTTGTTTAAAATGCAGCTCTTACCTAGTTGCTTTCAAATCTTCCTAGGACATCTATTTCGACCACGCTACCATCTGAACACAATGTTTTATTTTTACTTTGAATTGGGATTTTTTTATCAAATAATGGCACAAGTTTTAAATGTATCAACCTAGTCCATCTTTTTTTGTATCCACAGACTTTGGATGCTGCTACTGTGATCTACTTCACGTATTTTTCTACTGCTTGTGTGAGAGAAGGCAAAAAATGTAATGCAGTGGGGATGATATTTATGTAATCTATTCAGCCGTCTATTATCTTTACCAAAATTTCACCCGATAAATGCATATTGATTAGGGGTTCTGTTACCACAACAATTTTCCAATCAATTTGATTTATATAATTATTCACTTCAAAGTTGATTGTCGATATTTCAGATTTGCGTACGTCATCATTTACTCTCATATTTCAACTATTATGTGCTGAGCAGGTAGCTGTTTAATGCGATGGCGATCGTCAGAAAGCATTAAAATTAGAATTTCCTCTGCGTATGCAAAGCAACCATTGTTCTAAATAACTTTTTTAGTATTTGTTTTATTCCGTTTTCTGTGTTGTTTAGTAGCCGCATAATTTACCATGAGTTTTTAGATTCCTTCTTTCGATGTGAATTACATTTGATGGTAAACCATCCTGGGGCCAAACTTGGATTGCATAGTACTTTTTGAGTAAACATAGAGACTCTGATGGGAAGTGAGAGTTAAAGGCGGAGAATTCTGTTCATAGTTGCCATCCATTTTGCGTGGGACATGTTTAGAATGAACAATTACAATGGATCACATGTCACCTCAGAGACTAGTGAATTCCTCTGCATCATTTATTAGACAAGATCATTGGCAAAAATTAGATTCTCACCCACAGGGATTTACCGGACCAATAGGAAAATCTTTGTCTACCTGCTATCCCCTTCTTATTTCAATTTTTGAAGCCTTAGAGATAAAGTTTGAAACATTATTTCCTGAAATCGAGAAAAGGGTATTCAGCATAGACCAGAAATACCTGCTAGACATTTGCAAATTTATTTCATCAATATATTGCTCAGAAGAACTAGCTAATATGAACCCAAGAAACATGTCCTGCGCAAGATGGCTCAGATTGGCGAATAAAATTTTTTGCCTTTATATAAGCACTGTTTGACCACCAGAGTCAGTAGGTTATTTCACAAAGTATGTAATCCAAGTTTATGCCTCAGGATGGTTTACGCCAAATGTAATCCACATCTAAAAAATGGATCTAAAGACTTATGGGAAATTACTCGGCTACAAAACGTCACCGAAAACGGCATAAAACAAATGCTAAAAAAAATATTTAGGACAATGATTGTTTTGCCCATCGAGAGCAAATTCTTATTGCAATGCTCTCTGACGATCGCCATCACATTAAACAGCAAGCTTCTCAGCATATAAAAAATTTAAGAGGTACAGTAAATGATGGCATACCCAAAGATGAAATATCTAAATATTATAGAATATTGTAGTAACAGAACTCCCAATCACTATACATTAAATGGGTGCAATTTTGGTGAAGATAATAGAGGGTTGAATAGATTTCATTAATTCCACTGCATTATTCTGCTTACCTTATCATATACAAGCAGTATAAATATACGTGAAGGAGTGTTACAGCAGCATCATCCAACGTCTGTGAATGCAAAGATAGAATGACTAGGTTGATAATTAGAAAACTTAGCCAGTCTTTGATAAAAAATCACAAATCCATGTATAAATAAAACATTGTGCTCAGATGGTAGGGTGGTCGAGTTATGCACTGCTGTGACATGAAATGCAGCCACTTCCACGTGATAGCTCCTAGGTAGTTTTGAAAGCAACTAGGTAATAGCTGTATTCTAAAGAACAATTAGTTGTATGACACAACAGAGTGGCAATGCCTTTTTTTTACCAAAAGTTGTCAGTTTTGCTCTAGTTATACAGAATAAAGATACCGTTTTATCGTTTAAATATATTAAGTCATTAATAATAAAGGTTTAAATAACACATTTAAATAACAACCTTATCTATAGAAATTTTTTTATTTTTTGGAAAAAATGTCAAATTTTACCCAAAATTTCGACTTTTGGACCAAAAGCGCAGACTCAAGACATTTTTTTTTCAGCGGTAAAATTTCACGCAGTTGATTTACTAATATAAAGGCAACTTTTGGCACCTACCCGTTTTTGATTTTAAAAAAATATTTTTTTTCGCTCCACCCTAATGCGCAATATGTGATTAATACATATTAGGGTGGGTCGAAAAAACCAAAATATTTATAATCGAAACGTAATAGCGCGGAAAAGTTGCCTTTTGTAAAAAAGATAAAATATGTAAAATATTACACCGATTGGTTAATATCTTTTTCCGCCGCAAGGGGTCCAAATTTGAAAAAATCGCAAAAAACATACTTTTAGCATTTTTTTTTTAAATTATCCAAACATACTTATTCAATTTATAATAGAACGCAATAGCCACGCCAAGATATTAGTAATGTAACATTAACATTTCATTTTTGTGACATCATTGCTTTTACCGCCACAACAGGGCCAAAATTTCTAAAAAAATGTTAAAAATTAAAGTTTTTGATTTTTTCAATTTTCATAACTTTTGTAATGTTTTCAGATTTTTTACATTTCCAATAGGCTGGGACGCAACATTTTATGTTGTTAATTTCATGCACATTGTTAACCATGATCACTGTAATTATATAAAAAAAATTGCTCAATGATAGAAACACCTGCAGCTGCCTGCACGTAAAATTAATTTCTCGCTGCTAGAGGGCCACGTTTCACTTTGTTCGTTTTTTTTTTTTTTTTGTAATGTACTCCTTTTACTCTATACTTTGATGGCCCTAAAGATAGAAATATCTGCCAGGTTAAAGAAGTGGCAAAGTTTCATCTTTGCGAAGTCAAGGAAGAACATATCTCTTTGTACTAGAACCAGGTCTGAATTATTTTCGTCATTTGACCCCATCGTCTGGCAAGGCGACTTCTATATGCAATGACATTATAGATTTTTTGAAGAAAAATGACATCCCGACTGGAATAATAATTGCAGTTGAATTTCGCGGAACTGTCTTCAAAACAGGATGCAAAGGTGGTGTTATAGTAGGATTAGTTGAGAACAACTTTTAAAAAACCACTTTCTTGGCTTCCTTGACCTCACTTCAATGAGCTTCCACTGAGACATCTTTTCAAACATCTTGATGACAAGAAACAGGTTCTCTATCATATTGGCGCCCAATTGGTTGATCCTTGCGATTTGCGAATTATTACCAATTGCAAAATTTAAGCCAATTTAATCTGATCACCTAGCTGTTGATAAAGATGATTTGTCAACTGACAAGAAGTATATGTCTGAAATATTGCAAGCTCTTTCAACACGCGTGTATATAATTGACCTTTTTTGCTGAGTCCCTGGACAAATATTTCACGCAAGGTGGATCATTACTGCTATTCGAATTTTGAGACTCTACGTTGCAACAAAGAAACCCTCTTCTTAACTTGTCATACTCTTTGGGTACATCCTGAAAATGTACTGCATCAGTTGGTTCACAATTAAAATGAATCACTCATGTTTTCCAGAATCCGTGCACTATAGTTAGTAACTTATGTTACTTGACAGATAATCTACGAAAGATTATAGTTCCTGTATTTTCACGAAATGACTATTTCGCAAATCTTACAAATAGCCTCTTTGGAATGATAGCATATGAAGAGGAGAACATCAGGGCCCCAGCCATGAAGAAAATTGCAAAAGCACGAAGTTCTGTGGACTAGAATAGTGCCATCCGTCACTTTATCATAGCAGACTTCAACACTGAAGCTTAAAATTGTATGGCTTTAGTCTACTGACAAAACTGAAAACTAACGTAACCGCCTGTTATGGTTTCTTTATCGACCAAAAACGCTGGTGAGTTTAAAATGTTCGATTAAAGATACCAGCTATTATAACTTTCCTTGTCCCACTCAATCACTAGAAAGATGCGTGAAATTATTCATTGAAGCACTGATAAAGTTTGTTTACCAGAACAGCGGGAGGATCACATCTGATCAGTTTTGGCCTCTCGAGAAATAATGGCTTCATCTGAAAGCAAGTTATATTATAAAATTCCTTTACATTAAATTCTTCTTCATTTTAATTCTATTTAACCCGTTTCGGTTAAACATCTCTATATTTTAATTAATAAAATACTAAAACATTTTGCTCATTTTATATAATTTTTGTGGCATGAATTGGCTGTTATAAAGTAAAACATCAGCGATCAGTGATCAGTAGATGAAGCGATCGTCAAGAAAAATGAATGATTAACTTTATTTTCAAGTCTATTACAAATAGTTATAAAAAATCATGATATATTAATAGATATAAAGTAAAATTATTTATTTCTAGACATATTATAGAAATTATAAAATTTAAAAAAATGAAAAATTCAAATTTTTGAAATTTTTACAAAAATATGGTCTTTTTGCGGCAAATAAAGATATGATTTCATCATAATGAACATTTACCGGGGCATTTCTCATATCTTCATGTAGCTATTGCGTTCTAATAAAAATTGTATTGGTATGTTTGGATAATTTAAAAAAAATGATAAAAAAACATGTTTTTTGCGATTTTTTGAAACTTTGGCCCCCTTCCGGCGGTAAAAGATATTAACCGATCGATGTAATATTTTAGAAATTTATTCTGTATTACAAAAGGCAACTTTCCCGCGCTATTATATTTCGATTATAAAAATTTCGGTTTTTTCGACCCACCCTAATACATATATTTCTAAACTTGAAATCAAGTTTGTCAACTACGACTTTGCATGTGAACATTCGCACTCTTGACTTGTGATTCTAATCTCTGTATCGGCGAGTAAAATTCCAGAAATTTTTAGAGGCGTTCGTAGTTCGTAGTAAAATATTTACTTTTATCAGAGAAAATGATCGTTTTCAATTAAATGATGTCATTTTGCCTCATTGAAGCATTTCATCAAGCGTCTCAAACTCAATGAATGAAAAATAATTGAATTATAACAGCTTTTTGCGGAAAACTTGAATATTTTATTAAAGCATGACGTCATTTTCTGTTCATTTTTTTCAGAAAGTTTATTTTGAATTTTATGAGAAAATGGCATCAATAAAGATAAGCAAACCTTATTATTTTGCCTTTCTTTACAACAATGGAAGTAATCCAATTGCTACCATTTTGAAACAAATTCATAGAAATTTTTTACATTTTTCATTTAAATATAAAAATGGGAATATTTAAAAAAAATAGTTAGTGCGGGCAAATCTACAAAGAAACAGCTTTCATTTTAAAAAAAGAATTATTAAAATTGTTGCAAAAAAAAAAAAAAAAAAAAAAAAAAAAAAGCTCAAGGAACATGACTAAAAAAAGAAAGCCTTATCTTTCAAATATATAGAATTAAACTCGCAATGTTATCTCTATGGGAAAATTTTGAGCCGACATTTCAGGCTGTTAGGGTTGACGAATATTTATGATTTTCAATACGCGCCGAGATTTTGGCCCTACCAACGTCCAGCTCATTTTTTGTGTCGATGCGTCAAATATTTTGGACGCTATCGTGTTAACAATAAGTGTAATTTTTGCAGGGAAGCCGGAGCTGTGCTCCGACAATTAGTTTGTTAAATTTCAAAATCCAGGGGCGTTAGATTTCATTTTCGAACCATTACAACGTAAATTCAATACAGCCTTCGTTCACCCGTTTTTGATAAAATCTAAAAACATAAATCTAAAAAAAAACTGAAAATTAATTTCTATAAAGGATTTATTGGGAAAAAGCGCCCCCCTTCCCCCGGTTTAGATAAAGTTTTAACACATAAATATAAAAAAAAATGGAAAATTAATTTCCATGAAGGATTTTTGGGAAAAAGCGCCTCCCCTCCACTTCCCCATCGTAAAATTCTTAGCTGTTCATTTTCTCAGTGTTTAATTATTTTAATTATACAAAAAAAATCCGTTCTTTTCAAAAAGATTATTTAGTTAGTTAAATTTCAAAATTCAAGGAGCACTGTTTCATTTAAGAAATAAGTTTATAACAATCGAATTGAAAATATGTACAATTGACCTCCCCCCCCCCCCGCTCCAATAACGACAAAAATTTTAAAATCTTAACCCCCACCTGAAATTGATAAATTCTATCCTAAATACACTTCAAAATATTTTATTTCTCTGCAGCAAATAATTATGACCATATACAAACCATTCATTAAGCAAAGAAAATTCCACTAATAAATTATAATAATCAAGCCATATTCTAATTATCCAATAAACATAGAAAAAATCCTAGTAATAAATTAACCTTATTAATTGAAACTTGGAGAATAACAGCATCGATAAATTCACCATTATCTTATAGAAATATCAACACACAGCAGAATCAGCTCTACACCCATTACCCGCATTTAAAATCGTTTGCAAACACGGTCCCAGTTGCGAAGTTAGTAGAGCATCAAGTTGACAAAAAGGAGATAGCGAGTTCTGTCCTTGTCAGAGGAAAAGAAAACCCTATATAATATCCCCTTCTAAAAAATGTATGTACTTCAGAAATTCTCCAAAGATGGCGCCACCAGCGTCATTTTTATTCTAACTGGGAGGATAGAAAAAAATAAAAGCAAGTGATGCTAGAAAATTAATGCTAGCATAGCAAATATTAAAAGCAAGTGATGCTAGATATGTAATGCCAGCCTAGCAAAAATTAATAGCAAATGATGGTAGAAATGAAATGATAGAATAGTAACAAAAAAAAGTATCTGTTGCTTGCGAATTACTGCTAGAATAGCAGAAATTACAAGCAAGTGGTGATCTTGATTGCTGCTTGTCCAGCAACATATTCAAGCAACACAAGCTGGAATATGTATGCTGGCCAAGCAGTAAAGTGTTTCAATACACATCATGACTTGCTGGTAATTATAGTGGAGCCAGCAAATGTGTTATGGTAGTTTATGCTAGTTTACTTTGCTGGGATACAGCATTTAATGCTTGTCTAGCAAACAAATACCAGCATGGATTTCGACCTGGGTAAAACTTTCGTTTAACACGTTCACGCCGGCATGCATCACCGGCGGGTCACGCTCGACTGTCCCATCAGGCAGCGTGCATCGCCGGTGGGTCACGCTTGACTGTCGCATCAGGGGGCGTGCATCACCGGTGGGCCACACTCCACTGTTCATTAGAAGGCGTGTACTACAGGTGGGTCACACTCGACTATGCTATAGACGGCGTGCATTACAGTTTGGTCACGCTAGAATATTCGAAAATTCAGTAGCAAAAACAATTCAATATTATAAACTTAATACATTCACTACGGGAAACGAGAATTCTCGTTTTCATTCAAAAAATATCATTGACTAAGGGCGTGGCTTCTACCTTACAGAAATGCATTTATATCATGTTATCCATATTTTTTTTTTAGATTGTAAGACATTTTATATTAAATTCGTACATATGTAGTCAATAAAATCATGTCTCTAAGTAATTTACTTACTTCTTACGAATTTTCAGACATTCACAATCAACTCTGCTTGTTACATTCGAGTTCAATTGAATAAATATGAGACGGGCGAATCCTTACACACAGTGTCTGAATAAGCGACAATACCGCGGAGCCAGATGAAGCGAAATATGAATTCGAGCGCCATCTCACAGCGAAAAACATAAATATGCCGGCGTGAATGTATTAAACAATTTAAAATATCTATTCTACCAAGAAAGTATATCTTGAAAATTTCGAGAAAATGATATGAAATTACTTTCGTGTGGTTTAAAATATTTTCCTTTTTTGTGAGTGACTGTTGAATTATTGCCCTAAAATAATTAAAACTTGATCATTGGAATATTTTCTGCAATATGGCTAATATAAAAAATTGAATACGAAGGAATTCACAGCACAAACTTTGAACGACATAACAAAATTGAACAATAACATTATTCTTACACGATTTACCAAAATTTATGAAAGAAAATTATTTTTAAACCTGAATTGTTTTCAACTCTAAAATACATATGTGTTTTATATTATAAATTCAATAAAGGTATTTATCAAGTGCGATTTATTTTATGGTTTAAAAAAAATTATAAAGTTAATACGTATAAAGTAAAAAAAAAGAGCATTTTGACGCTTTTGCAGGTTTATCGCCTTTTAATAGTTGAAGATTCCTTGTTCTCGTATGTCGTTCAGCTGCAAATGAAATTACAAGTATTTGTACAAATAACTACATGTCATAACTAAATAGTATCCTTTTTCATTCTCAAACAATTAGTGGTCAATATTCAAAGACAAAGTTTTATTTAAACTTTTATTTCTTTACCTTAGTATATCTTAAATTGATCCCGATTTTTAAATAAATATTAATCAGAAGTTAAGAAGAAAAAATATGCGTATGCTGTACACACACAGAGAGAGTCAAATATGTGTCTGTAAGTTACTCAACAGTCTTCTCTCCGACCTGTAACGCCAGACAGGGTTTATCAAATTTTATATTATAGAGTCTGTCAGTTATTTACTTAAATTAAAACAAGTTGAAAATTACACGTCAAACGTGGCAAATGAGATGCGTTCGTACTATAACTAGTTTTATAGATATTTTTTGCACCGCATATTGTACTGAATTAAATATTAGCGCACTTCATAAGTGCATATCATTTTCATTCTGTTCGGAAGGCTGTAACATCATTAAAATGCACTTGAAATGATTTTTCCCCATTGGCCGTTATGTAAAGAAAAACTTTTGACACTCCCCGTAATTAAACTATAGATACGATTTTCATAAAATTTGAAATGACTCGACAAAATTTTGCAACAATTATATATTTAAAAATTCAGACCATTCGGTTGGATAGTTTTTGATATGTTATATGCGGACGGACGGACAGACAGACAGACAGACCGAACGACGACTATAGGTGCTACGTATTTATATAATTACGAATGCACCTAAAAA
Organism: Maratus speciosus; assembly: GCA_963932465.1. Taxonomy (NCBI): domain Eukaryota; kingdom Metazoa; phylum Arthropoda; class Arachnida; order Araneae; family Salticidae; genus Maratus; species Maratus speciosus. Next base: position 370,577,668 of record OZ010790.1, on the reverse strand, counting down.
CACTCAATTATAAACATTCAATGTTTATCTTAGAAATCACGCATAATTTCATGGCATCAAAACATGTAGTTAAAAAAAAAAAAAAAAAAAAAAAAAAAAAGTTACTATAGATTAATTTAAAGTGCGTCTCGATTATTGAAAATGCGCCGCTTTGTTTTAAGCTTGATAAAACAAGCTTGTGAATTTATATAAAAAAAATTAAATTGTTACTCTATTTCTTTTTAACACTTTACAAAAAAATGTAAAAGTGTTTATGAATTGTGTTTGTCTGTTCGTCTGTCTGTCTACCCGTCTCTCCGTGTTCTAACTCGATTAAATATAGTTGGACTGACATGAAATTGATATATGTTTTTAAGACTTACTACGGCATGTTCGGTATTGAAAATACTATAGCATATACTGTTCTTTTACACGGATATTCAAATGAATTTCTTTACATTACGGCCTATGGTGAAAAATCATTTGCGTTGGTTTTTAATGATGTTTCGGAATTTCAAACACATTGAAATTTATGGTGTGCTTAGCATTCATCGTTCATGTACAGGGACACAGAAAATAATTCAGTTACGATACTATTTATGAACAATAATTGCTAGAAGTGCGTTTTCCGTTGTGGTATGCACTTAATTATCTAGCCATTTTTTTATATTAGTGTGTATAAATTCTAATGATCATATACAGGGCTGCACAATACATCTGAAATACATTTTCGTTTTATGATGGAAATCCATGATGGGGCATTTTGAACAGTTTGCGTTTCCTAAGTGTACCGAAATTTAGCATAATATGTATTATATTATAAATTTATAGATCATATAAAGGGTTGCATAAAAAATTCAGATATTAAAATTCAGCCTATTGATTATAATTGCTGAAATCGTGCTTTCAAATGTATTATGAATTTTACAAATTGTTTATTTAGACATTATTTTTATCTTATTAGACTATGAAGTTTTATTATAGTATGCTGAATGTGTTGGAAATTGTTTCGTAATCTGCGCTTGACGCATGATTTTACGTTCATGTTTAATATATGACAGCAAAGAAAGCAATATTTAAACTATCTATTAATGATTTCTAAATTTGTTTCTCAACGTATAATCAATATTTAATTACTATTAATACATTAAATGATAAAAGAGTATTTGTTTAATTAGTACACTGTTTTTATTGACCTCCTTTTTGCGATTCAGATATTTTTTTTCTTTCGGTCTGAGAGCCAGTTGGCACATTTCAGCAACAGTGGTTTGGTGCATAATTAAATCTATTGCTGTTGTAATTCATATACAGTTGTACCAATAAAGAACATTTGGAGATTTATTACTTGCGGTCTGCTAACGGCAAAACGCCTTAAAATTTATAATTAATTTCTAAAAATAACAAAATGTTGTTTTGTCACCGGCAACATACCTGTCCACATATTTTTTAGAATTCTAGTATATGAGGAAGTGGATGAAAAATCGGTTACAATATTTATCTAATAATAAGAAGAATTTTCGTTACAATATTCAATCTATACATACAAAAAACAAGTTAAGTTAAATCAAAGAGTATAATAAAAAAAGGATGAGTACGATGCAAACAAGGATTAATGTACTTTATCATGTTTTCGTTTGAAAACCTTTCTTTCTAACTATGCACCTTTTCTTATCATTTACACTTTGTCACATTCCGCAAATAAACTAGTCGGATGTACCAATCCCAAAACTTTCTTCTATCTCATACTTGTTAATACTTCAAAATTCGCTATCACACTGCCAAAATTAAATGGCAACTTATGCATCTCATGAGGATTCTAAAGATATGAAATTCCGTGCATTAGTTCTTGAGATATGACTATCGCTGAAATCGTCTAAATCCAGCAAAATGCTGCCTAGCAGCGCCATCTATTAGATGATTTATACCAAATCCTAATCAGCAACAATTTATGTCAGCGTCTGACTGAATCTGAAGTTTGGAGAAAATCCGTGCATTAGTTTTTGAGATAGAGCTATAGCGAAAATCGTGAAAATTCCTGCATAGCAGCGCCACCTATTGGGTGATTAACACCAAAACCTAATTAACAACAACTTGTGTCAACATACAACTAAATCTGAAGTTAGATGTAAATTCGTCCATTAGTTCTATAGATAGAGCTATTGAGGCAATCGTGAAAAAGGCAGAACAGAAGCGCCACCTGCTGGGCGATTTACACCAACACATAATCAGTAGCAAGTCATATGAAGGACTAACTGAATCGGAAGTTTGATGAAAATCCGTGCGTTAGTTCTTAAGATAGAGCTATTGGGGAAATCGTGTAAATCCTACAAAAATCATCATAACAGCGCCACCTGTTGGGCGATTTACACCAAAACGTAATCAGCATCAATTCATATCAAGGACTAACTAAATCTGAAGTTTGATCAAAATCCGTGCATTAGTTCTTGAGATAGAGGTATTGCGAAAATCGTGAAAAATGCAGCATAGCAGCGCCACCTGTTGAGCGATTTACACCAAAAACTAATCAGCATCAATCTGTATTAGGGACTCAATGAATATAATTTTTTATTGAATTCCGTGCATTAGTTCTTGAGATAGAGCGCCCACAAAATTTGTGTCACATACACACAGACAGACAGACAGACAGACAGACTCACAGAGTCACAGACAGACATTTTGTAAAAACATGTTTTTGGAATCTCTGACCCCTAAAACGTGTAAATCCGTCGAAAACCGGAATTCGAAAATTTTCATGAATCCAATACTTTCTTCTTGTAAAGATAGAAGAAAGTAAAAATAAACAGTTATTCGTTTTTTTTTTGTTTTTTTTAGTCATATATTAATTTTTTGAATTAATAAAAAACAGCGTAAAAATTTAAAATATACATACAACATTCAATGAAACGATATATTACGCAGTTATATTCTTGCTAAATGCCAAAGAATAAAATTTAGAACCTTATGGACTGATAATACCATATTTTAATACCTATGTTTCAAATAAATGACGAAGCTTATAAAATATATAACAAATCGTTAATTACCATTCTGTCAAGTTCGACTAAACGTCTTTATGGTCTGTGTGCTTTAAATCAAGGATCTTCACTACTTATCAATGTAAAAGTACAAAAAGTATTAAATTCCGAAATGTTATGACAAACATTTATTAGTAAAGTCAATGCGTAAAACACACATTTAATTAAAAGATATCGTTATGTAAATATGTTAAAAAAAAAAAAAATGGAGATAAAATTTGTTTCAAAAAATAAATTAAACATTGTACATAAATTTCATAAAAATGCTATTTGTTATCTAATATTTAAAGTATTCCAAGTAGAAAAAAATTAACAGGATAAAAACATTTATAAGCATATTAACAGCTAATGAAAAAAAATAGTCTTTTAAAGTTAAAAATGCAGACAATGTGGAAAAATGAAGATTTTTTTCATAATGTAATTATAATTCCATTACGTTGTTTGATAGATCATTAAAAGAAATTGTACACACTTAAATCAAGAATCATCTTTAATGCATGAAGTTTTTATCCACTTTGCGTACAAAAAATATTTTTTCTCTATTTAGTAGATAAAAGCCAGTAGCGTGTCTATGTACTTGTAAATTAATTTGCACCGTCCCTAACAAAGAAAGAATAGTGAACGAATGAAAAAAATGTGTGTCTGGATAACCGTTATTAAAGCTATTATGAACTTAAAACTTTGTATCACAGTGTTGCAATTCTGAATATTTTTAACTTACTTTTAAGATTTGAGATCTTTTAATGTATTTTTACCCGGCTGTTTCCACAAAAGGAGAGTAAAAATTTTAACTGTAGACTATGTAAAATATAAAGAAAAAAAATTGAAAAAGAAATGGTGATATTGGTAATGATATACGTATATCACCAATGGACCATTTCGTGGCTTTTCCCATTGCAATCTTAGAGTCTATTTGCAGATGCGTTTTTCATTCGTTTTTAATTAACAGCAATTTTTAATCAAGCAACGTGTTTCGAGAAAATGTCAGTGCACTCTTACAAAAAGTCCATTTAGAGGCTTTTTTTAATATCACATCCATCGTTGTGGGGCTTTGTTGTGCATAGAAAAAAAGATTTGACATCAGAAATAATTTACAGGGTGTTTCAGCAAAGCGGTTACAAAGTTTCAGGAAAGATAGAGCACGCCTGGAGAATCACCTAACAATGAATAGTCAGAAACGCTTTCCTGGCGCGGTAGTGACGACACAAAACAGAGGAAAAAGGAAGAACACAAACAGGGTGAGAAAAAAAGTTTATTATTCTTAGTGCAGCAAAAAACTAAGAAATAAGTACAAAAGAAGAGACAACGATCGTCATCAAAGAAAGTGTTCGAAATTACGACTCCGAAATTACGAGGCCGTGATAAAGGCCTCATATCTTCGACGCGTGGAATGTCTAATGTTCTTGAACATACCAGGTGCGTCCCGGATTTGTCCAGTAGCTTCTACGATGCTTGCAACAAGTTCTTCAGCATTGACCCAGCATTTTTACGATACTAAGAATAATAAACCTGTTTTCTCACCCTGTTCGTGTCATTCCTTTCTTATGTTTTTTTTTTTTTTTTTTTTTTTTGTTTTTACTAGTGTTGCGAGGTGTCTCGCTTAAATGAGGGCTCGAAATGCTCTGGACACAACTAATTTCTTGCAGTTTCTTTCGTCATCTTTAACCGAAGATAATTTTGCTATTCGATCAGGCAAAGAAAATTGTTTTAAAATACTTGCATCCAGATCATTTGGAGCCCCGATATCCGCAGGATATTTGGCAACAGTAGCCGTTTCTACCGCGTCAGGATAGCGTTTCCGACCATTAATTGCTATGTGATTTTCCATCGTCTAGGTGTACGCTATCGCTCTTGAAACTTTATAATCTATGTTCTGAAACACCCTGTATACTTATGGACAGTGAACCAGAGCGAGCGTATGATCTCACAAAAATCTTTGAAATTATTTTCTGATATGTTTCAATAATTTTAAATTAACTGCAATTTTCATCAAACTACATGTTATCATGAGAGTGTAGCTGTAGAATATTAAATAATATTTCTTATGATGCACTTTCATCGTTGTACGCTTTGTATGTACATAGGAAGAGGAATGTTAACATTGAAAAAAATGTATGTGATATTCAAACAATCAAGAGAACAGTTGTTATCACTCCATCACATTAAAATTCTTATTTTGACGTTTTGATTTTTAATTTAATAAAAAAAAGTAAAACATGAAATATAAAGCTATTTGCTAATTTTTTTATGATGTTCTGTTTTCCTGATAATTTTATTGAACTTTAATATTAGGTCTATCATTGTTTTTTTACTTAAAAAAATAATAAACATAGAACCAAGATAAACACCCATGTTGTACCGTGGACCATGCGTCATTTTTCTATAAAACATAAAAATAAAAATAACAAAAATTATTTATAATGTGTCTGAAATCAATTTTGAAAGTATATTTCAGAACAGTTTTGTCATTGATGCCTATTTTAAGTTGTTTTAAATTAATACGAAACTGAAGGTGTAATCAGAGGGAGGAGGGGGTGGGGTAGTTCAAACCACAAAAACATCAACTGCATTTTAACTGTTTTAGTGTATTTTTATATATTTTTTATAAATGTTTGTTTTATCGCGATGCAAAATCACTAAAAATTATTTGCATAAAAAGTTAAGATTATTTTTCAAAAACTATTTTTCAAAAACGAATCTATACCAGGATATACATAAAGAATCTTTCTATCTCTTTCAATGCGACTAGCTTCCAGTAAAATGCTAATGATTTGTTCGGAACTGACTGAAAAACATAATATTTTACTCATGTATGAATTCCATTCTAATGCTATTAAAACATTTCATGGACACAACAATCTCTTCTTCACCATTGTCATCATCTATGCATATTTTCTATATAGAGTTGAGTTTTGAATTCCTTCTATTAAGGATACGAGGATAAAGGTTTTCTTCAAGCAGCACTTTCATTTGTTGGCTTTTTAACAGAATAATATGTAATTGTGTTATACTTTGGACCTGTTCAAGGTACAACACTACGGTTAGCTTCAAGGCATAAAACATGTTGACTTGAAAAATAATGACTTCTTACCATTTCTAATTAAGCTTAACATGATTTAAATCTCATGCTCATAATGCACAGTAAATACTCTTTTATGTATAACTTTAATTTAAAACAATTAACTCTTGAAATTGAGATATAATGAAAAATCGCAGCTTTAAATGATTTACATTTTAATGATCAAATAGCTCTTTTTTTACAATTATCTGCGACATGTGTCGACTGTATTGAACAGACCAACTGCTAAGTGACGTCTAGTGTCATACCTCAAAACTACATCGATTTGTTTTATAGAAATAAATAGAGCTAAAAACTGTGTAGGTCCAAAAGTACGTACAGTGGTGGCCAAAATTGTGGACACATTTAGGTAGCTTTCATTAGAAAAAATAAAAAGCTACCTGTTGCAGCGGTCCGAAGAAAAACACTTCGGGAATTTTTGCTATATTTTCGCCGATCGTGAACCCCCAGATACCAAAACCAACCTCCGTTGAAATGCTGACTTATATATATATATATACTATATATAAATAACCATTAAATAAACATTAACGACCACCAACAAAAACTGTGAAATTATAAATAAAATAACATAAACAAATTGACAAAGATACAGTTCTCCCCTACACACTTAACATAGATTCAAAAACATTGTAAAAAACAGCAGAAATTGAATAACAGAAATGGAATAATGGAAATTTGTAGAACTTAGACAGAATCGTCGGGTCGCAAATGCCTAAAGTTCTTCCAATAAAATGTATGGTTTCATCTTCATATTAGCCATAATTTAGCTAAAGAATATGAATTTGGGACAATCACACAAAAAACAGAGAAATAAACCATTGAACACAAGTTAACTTCAAAATAAAACAAGATTGAAAAGGATAGAGGAAAAATAAAAAAACAAATTACCAAATTGAAATACATACTGCCTTAGCATTAGGCATAACAAAATACAAGCACTGGAGATCACTAGCACATGTTGCCAAAAAGTTTTTATATGATGGTGGTTCAAGGATCAACAATTTACAGCTTATCCAAGCACACTCCTATTATATACAACAAGCGCTCTCTATAGATAATTTAGAATTGAGAATGAACTGCTCCATATATTCAAATGAATCAGTGTGGTGCTGCTATCTATTGACTTATTAGTAAAATAAAAACTATTATATAATAATAATTATTAATAACTATTAAGTTTTAAAGCAAATACTGTTTAGAGATAGATATATGACATTTAAAAATATGTTAATAAATATATACAAACGTATTAGGAAAAAATAATAATTGATACATTAAATCAAAATGATGATTATTAATGTTTCACATAAATATTTGTACCTTGCTATAACATATCACAATTTAAATTCCTGTGACAACATTGCATCATCACTTAAATTAATTTCTAATTAAATAAAAAATATATTAAAATTAAGATGCTAAGGAATTAATATTAATAATAATTAAATCATCAATTTAATAAGTTACATTTAATGTGTCTACAAACTTTCTTAAAAATTAAATACACAATATAAGGGGAGAGGGAAGAACAAATAATAAATTTATTAAAACATGCATTTTATTCTCATTTAAGATAGTATACTCTGTATTAGAAATTAATATGATATTGTCCTGAATACGCTAAAATTTAAATAAAAGTTAATCATTAACATTATTAAATATTAATGAATAGGAATAAATTTAATATGAATATATATAAATATATATATATATATATTTATTTATATCTGAATTTTGTCATGCTGTAACTCTCAAAATATTGAACCGATTTGGATGAAATTTTTCATGTTCGTAATACATACTAATGTCTGGACCGAGTTCGTTGGCCAGCTTCATCCGTCATCTTCTTTCAAAATGACGGCCATTCAAATTTTTGATTTAATGTTTTCTAACATTGTATACTTATAGAAGATGTTACGTTTCACAAAATGCAAACTATTATGTATTATTTTAAACAGAATGTTAGAAACATTAAAAGACATTTAATAGAGTCACGCAGTGTAAGTTAACAATATAGGTTGTTTTAAAGTTAGGAAACCTAAAAATTTCCAAAAGTGTCCACGAAATTAAAATGGCCGCCATTTTGAAACAAGATGGCGGATAAATCTGTCCAACGAACTGGATCGAGACATTAGTATGTACAATGCATATGAAAAATTTCATCATTCAAAAATTCGAGACTGCATGACAAAATTCAGATATAAATATAAATATATAAATATATATATATATATAACCATTATATAATTACATTTCATCATCTATTTCCCATTACTAAAGTTAAATTAATAGGTTTAGCTTCAACACATAACACTGACATTACACAAAATAAAGATGGAACATATAACTTGTAATACAAAATCAAACACAATACCACTAATTCACTAGCACATTGCGGACGATTAATCCATATAAAACATGTGAAAAACCACCAAATTTTGATACAATAACCTATTAAAGACAAAAGATACAAATAACCAGCGAAATATTTTTTAACCATTAAAAGACGTAAAAACAAATAATTAATCAATTGGATGGAAGCTTATTGTAGCTTATATAGCATTTCACTTCTTCAGGGGTACATGAAATACAAATATAAGCAAAAACATAGTCTATTTCTGTAATAGAATCCAGCAATAAGCTAAAAATTGAGTTTCATTATGTACCCGATCGACTATACTCCAAAAGGTATAAATTTACCATGCCATATAAATTGAATTAAATAAGTAATTAATCAATGCAAGATCCGTAATAATGAACAATATAAACAAAATTGGAACATTTAAATCATAGACTTACCCAGCAAGAGAATTGCTATGACCATATCATAATCTCACACATGTATCCCATTTTAGCACAGCCAAAATCCCGCCTAATTAAATGGTACAGTTAAAAGCGAATCCTTACGGTTTAAAATCATCACAGCTTGCAAATAATATTAACATTCTTATAAATTAAATAGAATAATTATAATTAACATAAATAGTCCATATAATAAAAAATATTTTATGCTATCTTAAGGATCCTGGATTAAATATTACTAAAAAGTACAAAAAAAATTAGATGTTTAAAATAAGCAGGTAATAAATAAGATAAATAACATAATAAAGTATGGCAACATAATTATTTTTTAACTTAATAAATGATTATTTAATGATGTCATCTACGGAAACTTCATAAAATTAAAAAGTTAAATATCTCCATACGTGTTCACAATCACGACTAAAAGAGGTAAAAATAATTTGTTGTGGTTCCATCTATTGGATATTACCAAAAATAACTAGAAAAAGTGCTTATTGCAAATATTTGAACCTCATTAAGTCACATTAGAACAGCACAACTATTATCATTCTAAAACAGCTCAACGGAATATGGATAATAATCATTTAGCATCTTTAATATAATGTTTATAATTATTTTTAATTATTTTATTTAAAATTGAGTAAATTAGTAATAATTTAAAGTGAGTTACAAATAAAATAATGTAGAAGTATGATTCTATTAATCAATAAATTTAATGTTATAAATTTTAAATATCTTCTTTACAGATGGGGTGGTGTTATATACAAACAAATTACAACATTTCTACATACTGATAAATATATGTATCATATACTGTATTCGCGTCCACTATTATAAATTATAATATTTTGAAGTAAATCAATAAATTGATGTAAATTATTAAAATACAAATATTTTAATACAGTACTAAGGACAGCAAATTCTTATGGACCAAAATAAACATAGAAACTCATAAAGTCAACGGACCAACCCCACCCCTTTATTAATATATTTATTAAATCAACATTTGCGTATAAATTATCCAGACAACTCCCCCTTCCTCCATAATATAACATCTGCCCACCCAGCCAACCTATCAAAAAAAATTTTAATTATATTTTGAATTTTTAATTTTTTTTTTTTTTTAGTTTTTTATAATATTTATATATATATTTTTTAATATGCAAAATGTTAATTGTAACTTACAAGAAACCTCCCTATTATCCATTGTTTAGATCATTATTTAATTGTAGATTAAGGAATATATGAATTTGTTAGGAAAACCATGATTTAATGCATCAACCATTAATTGTTTAATGTTTTTATTGATAAGATGTGGGGAACATGAACTCTTGTTTATATATATAGTATATATATCTATACATGTCAGCATTTCAACCGAGTGTGGTTTTGCTATCTGAATGTCATGATCGGCGAAAATATTGCAAAATTTCCCGATGTGTTTTCCTTCGGACGGCTACAATAGGTAACCTTTTTTACTTTTTGTAATGAAAGCTACATAAAAGTGTCCACAATTGTCGCCACCGCTGTATATGTTCAAGGTCAAGGTACAACATTTTTCCCTATTCTGAGTTTAAACTACTTTGGTGCACCTAGACATTGATGCAACGAATACTAGAATATTTATAATTTATTAAATAAACATTTAAAATACTATATTACAAATAAACAGTGGCTAAACTTCTGTTTCTACCTAAAATAAGAGGCATTCTTCACAACAACAGATGCATTGTATTATAACTAAAAAGATTAAATTATCAAACAACCTTAATAAAGCAAGTTTATTTCTCTCTTTACATATATTTCATTATTACAACAGCCTAGTGCGAATTAAACAAATTTTATTATTTGTTGTGCTGTTGAGTCTAGTCTCTTGTGGAAATATTTTTCTGGAAAATATATATTCTAAGTGATTATTGTACAGAATAGATAAAGGAGTAATATAAAATAGTGTTTAATAGAATTTTATTAGTATGGCGTAAATTAGGAAAAATGATCTCATTTGAAAAAAATATATATGCGAGTATATTTAGCTAAATTTAATTCTTCGTATATGTAAAAGATTAGTAAACTTTTACATAGCTCGAATTTACATTAAAACAATTAGTATCTAATAAAGAGCATATCTATTTTTGAAATATATAATTGAGATTGAATTACAAAATGTCAGTATTCAAAATTGCAAGTTTTTCGAAAGTAAAATGTAACATAATCATAGTCTATAAAAAACAAATACATAATTTTAAGAAATATTTTTGGATCTATAAGGCTAATAGTTAGATCTATAAGGCAACTCAAATAAATAAGTCAGAAATTGTACTTCAAACGTGGCAAAGGTTCGTACTATAACTAGTTTTATAAATATTCAGATCTTGGTGCAATAGCTGTTGCACTCTTATGCAAAAATGCATGAATTTAAAATTTATTACCATTATATAAATTAAATTCAGTAATACGGAAATAATATGCCTACATATTAAATAAGACGTGATCTCCATGGCAACCTAGAATCATTACCTATCATGGGAAAATCATTGAATAATTTACGTATGATAGAATGTAATAGAATGAAGAAAACTTTTATTAATATATTTTTAAGTTTTAAATGGATTTTCATAAAATTTTAAATGACGCAACAAAATTCTGCAAATAATATAAATTAAATTTCAAACCATTCGGTTGCGTAGTGTTTCTGCTGTTATATACGGACAGATCGACAGACAGACGGACGGACCAGATGATGACTATGGTAGCTACGTATTTATATAATTACGAACACACATTAAAACAATTAAATATCATGGAAATTCAGAATGCTATTGGCGATATAATGCCCTTAATTTCAGTTGCTTTCTACAATTTGCGGGATGAAAAGGGAAATTCCAAAAAAGGCGCAAATACTTAACGTAGATCTACGCGTAGCTTTTGAACAGATGCTTTAATACTTATTTTGTTTTCCTCTTTTTTAAAGTTGCTGTTGAAACGTCACGTTCCGATGGTTCTTCTCAGGAAAATCATTAGTAAAACTGTAAAAAAAAAAAAAAAAAAAAAAATTAAAAAATAACACATTCTTGAAAATCCCTTATCACCAAGTTACTTTTAAAAAGCTAATATATACATTGATATCTTTCTAGCTTTTCATGATATTTGACTGATATGAGCATAAAACAATCACTTTGTGTGAATTTTAATGCATAACCTAAAACCTTTAACAACGTTTAAACGCACAAATACGTACAATACCATGCCACAAAAATTCACATATGGCCGTTTCGAGGACTCTTGGATCTCCTTCCTCAGTGCGAAGAAAAAAAAAAATAAAAGATTAAAATGAGTCCAAAGTCGGGGTTATAGCCCCGAGTACTGGCTTATTTATCAGGCAGTACATTTTCTACATATTCGACAAAACATCCACAATAAAAAATGACCAGTAATTTTTAGCCGTATCGTGTATATACTTATTTTCAAAACGTAAATCTGCGTGAATTAAAAATGGTCTAGTGTATTTTTTTTAGTAAGTTTTGCGTAAATAAATAGTTCAGAAAGGGATATTTCATAGATTTCCATGATACGAATGTAGATATCTAAACTATGGAAAACACTTGCATGCAATGCATGAATGAAATCTGTTGGTAATAAATTCTTATGGTTTTTGAACCTTTAATTGTAGCAGAATATCGGAGTGGATTTCAATGACATATCAATAAATAAACACCAAAAATTTATTTTATAAAATGTTACTTTTTCTATAGGTTCTTTCTTTGGGTATCTAAATGCCATTTCTTCTGCTTCAAGATTCTGTATCTCATAGACAGTTCTAATAATATCAACGTACAGGTTATAGGATTTATACAGAGAGTTCTTTCCTTCCCTAATTTAAAAAAAATGCAATAACTGAAATTGTTTTAGAAAAATAAAATAACAAACTGCTTCTTTTTTGAACATATGTGTAATGTATAAGTATAAAAATGCATACACAATGCATACTATTATCTCGTTCGTGTCTCGCGATATATTTTTTCCTAAACTGTCATTTTGACTAAAATTTCAGAAAATGTTTAGTGCACCTAATTTTATTTTAAAATTTTAAATAATAAAATACATAAAATATATATGATCTAACTTGAAAATTTTAAGTAAATTTCGGATCAATTCAAGATTTGAAAAACCTTTGAATTTTATAAAAACGTGCGACATCGTAGTTTAGTCCTTAATACCACTGGCACTCTTATAAATATAATTATAAAAATTGTAAGACAAAATTTTTTTTGCAGAAAGACTTTAACTTCTTTTATGTACAATTCCGTGTATAATATATTACAAAAATCAAAACTCGTGATTGAACACAAGTTTATGCGCAATGGTATTACATATAAAAAAATTTCTCCTGTATTTTCATTATAAGAAATATTGACTTTTTTACAATATTAATCTATACGGGATTCGCTTAAGTGTTATTACTCACTGAAAATATTTTGGAGATTCTTCGTCATTGCATTTCATGATTAACTGAGACATTCATAATCAAAATGTGTTGAGCACACAAAACCTTTCTAAAATACGTTTGCAGCTAAAATTAATACGCATTCATGCATTTTATCCATAATCGTTGAAGAGTAGCCTCGTTTGTCGCTCACATTTTCAATCTGGGATTTATTTTGTTACGGTACCGAAGAAATTATTTTCTATATTGCAAAAGTTCATTTAACTCCGTTGAGTGAAAGAACGGACTTGATTCCCTTTTTCTAAATTTAACAAAATTTTTATTTTGAAAATTATTTCAAACAAATAAATTTTTATTTATTTATAAGAGAATCCATAAAATTTGTTGAACACTGAAAGCTATTTATTTTTAGGTTTTGAAATATTAAGTTTCATTTTATTTTTGGAAAAGTTTACAGTAATTTTACCACACCAAATAAAACAAATAGAGCAATCAAAGATAAATATCGTAAATGCGATTATCATCTATATTTTCTACAAAAATAGAAAACAAAAATATTTTTCCTTCAGTTATAGTACACTGAATTAAAAATAGTTTCCAGAGATAAAAGGCTTAAAGTGGTATAACATAAATACTATTATCGCTGGTGAAGCGTTTCTTATAAAATATTTTTAAACTGATTTAAGAGATTAATATGCGTATTTACATTTTATACATGATGATAACATACAGAAGGTGACTAATTTTAACAAGAAGTTAAATCTGAATGTTAAAAAGGCGATTTTTTTAAATCTTAAATTAAAAAAAAAAAACTTGACTACAAATAAAACACCGTGTTAATAAATATAAGAAAATATTTTATTAAAATATTGTAAAGAAATAGTTTTTCGGAAGAAAAATAATGAAGTAAAGGGATTTAGAACAAAGTATATATTTTAATTATCGGGATGCTAAATGAAGTGTCCAATAAGAATAAACAACGGAAAAACTTAACACGGTCAATTGGTTCAATATATGTTTTTAAGTAACTTAATAAAAAATATGTAGAAAGTGATATTTTACTACAGGAATAAAGTGTAATTTTAAACTTTTAATCTGTTATTTAGCTTACCTTAAGTATTATTAAGTAGGTAAACAAATTAATTAACTGTTAAAGGTATATTTAAATATTCGTATATATAGAAATTTGAATGAAACTCAAAATTATATAATGTACATATATATATAAGCCTTTCATGCACTTTACACAAACAGGAGTACAGAATATTCAATTTTTTAGAGAAACCCTTTCATTTGAACGTTCCTGAAATTTTATCAGTTTAAAAATCATTAACTATATGATTTGTATATTAACACTTTACCTACTGATGGTACTTACCATAAAAAGTACCATTAAAATAACTTGTTATAAAATTCATTTAATACATTGATTAGTAGTAATACAGTTTAAAATGAGTTAAAGATGCATTAATTTATCTTGTTCCAAAAGCATTATTGGTTACACAAAACAAAAATATTTTTTAAATTATGATTTCCTTTGCCTTTAAATCTTTTGAGCTTTCTTGGCGTTGGGGGGGGGGGGGGGGGCTAGGGGGAAATATTTCAATTCGGAAATATTTCTGTATTTCTATTGCAAGAACATTCTATTTGTACATTTCCTAATTCTACGAAATACTAAGAAAAATATTTAAAATAAAAGATTTGAGTGGTGTTATAAATATCGCACAAAATCATATAAATTCAACTTTAATTAATCTTTTTAAACCCTTCAATCCTTCTAAAATTTATTAAATGATTATGTAAATCTTCTAATGTAGTTTCAAAAATTCACGAAAAATTCTTTAGAAGGTAAAATTTTCATGAATTCATAATTCAGTACATAAAGGGTTAATCAACTTAAAATAAAAAGATAGTTTATAAAAACGTTAATTAACTTTGTAATAAGGATCTGATTTCTAAATAAGAAACTTGTAATTTGCTCAGCGGAGTGTTTTAACCGTCCAGTAGGCACGCGGGTGTAAATTTTAAGATGCATCTTCTATTCTTTTTACAATTCATACACCCTAAAAATATATATGTAAATTAGTCACTTTTAAATAGGTATATGTGTAAATTTGTAAAATTACATTTTTGTCATAAAATTTACACTCTTGTCACAAAACGTTTCCTGTATTTATATGTGTCTGACGGCTTCATGAAAGCATGTAATTTGTTATGCCTTCAAAAAGTCAAACAAATATATAAATGCAGAAAATTGTCGTGTTTAACCCGAACTGGCGTGCTATTGAAAATTTGCACATTTTGCATATTACACAAATATCTGTGTATTTTGGTATTACGCGGAAATATGTGCACGAACAGAATATTACACAGACATATCAGTAAGAATGCTATATAAATATATGCGTAAGAACAGAATATTACTCAGAAATATGTGTCGGAAAAGAATTTTGCATAGAAATATGCGTAACAACAGAGTATTACACAGAAACATGAGTACTTTATGTGTAGTCAATAAATATCGATAGTTGAAAGTTAGCTTGTGTAATCGTAGCAGAATGTTTAAGGTGGTGCTTTGGAAGTTTCAGTTCCTTAGTTCCAATGCCGTTCCGGTAAGTATTGCTTGTTTGATGCAGATTGAATTAAATAGAGAACTTCATCCCTTGATGTAAATGTATCTTTGAAAAGTGATGACTCAAATTGATAGAAAAAAAATCCGACCAACTACATAAATAGTATTGGCATCGCAATTTCCGTATTTTACAAAATTTTCATTTACAGTGTCAGATTCAGATTATACAGGATCTGCTCATAAATCGTGATTAAACGAATTTAGGGCTTCAAAACAACTTTAACAGTGAGATAGCATTTAGTAAATATATTTTTAGAAGATTCTGTTTCTTGTAAATTAAAGGTACAATTTTGTAGTCTTAAAACAAATGTGGTTGAAAAATCTGCTTGAAAGAGAACAAACATAATAAGCATATGAGCTTGTTCTTCCTGCTATTTTGTTTGGAGACCAATTTCTATAGAAATTTAGTTCACAATTTTCATCTCAAACTATAAGGTTAAGCTACGTATACAAAAATCTGTCGTTTTTGCACATTACACACATAAATGTATACTCATGTGGAATTTCTACATTAAACTATGTATATTAGAATAAGTTGATAACTGCTTTACTCACTGCAGCAGCGTAATGCGTTATCATCAAAATACGCAGAACAATGTCTATTTTGAAACTGATACACAAGGCGTGTATTTGGTAATTAAAACGCCACTTTACACATACAGACCAATCTTTTTTCTATCATCAGTGTACTTGTTTTAATGTGTAACTTTACGCATTTATTTTTAGAGTGTACATGTACCATTAAAATTGCTGAAATGTTTTTGCTGCTCGTCTATCTGTTCCTTCGCTACCTCTTTGTAAAATAAGGCAGGTGTATCATAATCTAGAAAAAAATATATAAACACAAAGAAAAACATAAAATAACCTCAAAGAGTGTGTTCTTTCAATTGAGGATACGAGTTTCAATACTCGCCTTATATAAAATGCAAAAAATCGTGTTTCCCCCATCAATCTATTCTATTGGTAAACCAGCACCGAAAAAACACCACAGTCTAGAAAAGACTAGTTTTATCCTAGTTTTATTCCAGGCATTGAAAAATCTTGTTTTCAGTGAAAACCAATCGACGCAGTTAGAGGTTTTTCGAGATTTCCCAAAAATTAATTTCTTGGATAATGCGAGTTTTGAAAATAACGTCCTCAATTAGAAAATATAAGCTTATTAAAAACATTGCGAAAAATGTATTAGAAACATTAAAAGACTAATAAAAATTTTTTTCACGTACACTAATTAAAAGAAAGAGAACAAGGAGAAAGAATTGAAGCTACCATTATTGCAATCAGTTTTCCCAAGATAAAAATAAATTTAACCTTTATACGTTCCAAACTTTAAATCTTCGTAATTCCTTAACTACTTGACCCAATGATTTTGCGTTAGCTAATCTGAGAAAACATTTACCAAAAAATGCAAGTATGAGGACCAATTTAGTCTTTAGTTATTAGAAAGTTTAATGTTTTGTACAAAATCTATACGTATGCGAGCCCCTAAGCAAAATGTATGTATAGTAATAACTAGTAGGTTTTACTACTAATTGAATGGTACCAATTAAATAGGTTGATTTGCGGCAATCTTAATTGTTAAGATTTTCTTATCCTAAAATCGTATGCATGTTCCAGTTTATAAGAAAAAGTCTGATCTTACACAGGCATACTCAAAGTGTAGTTCACAGTCTGTATGTGGTCTGCTAATGTTTTATGTGCGCCCCTCAAAGCATAAAATCAATAATTCATATTTATAGAAATCTGAAATGTACATAAAATGTATTTAAGACCTTACTGTTGTTTTCTATATTTTTGGGGGAAGACTTAATATTTCATGTTATTTATAATTAATTTGAAATTAAATCAAAGTTCCAAGAACTAATTCAAAGTTTTTTTTTTTTTTTTTTTTTTTTTTTTTTTTTTTTTTTTTTTTTTTTTTTTTTTTTTAGTCGTATTTGCGCTACAGGGGCGGGCTATACATATTTCTTTTATTTTCAACACTAATAAAACATTTAAAATTAAATATTTTTCCACAATTTATCTTTTTACATTTTGAAATGAAAAAAAAAATGGCATTGATGAAAATCTGTTTTATTAAAAAAATCACCTCACTTTTTAACCTTTAGATCTTCGAAATTATGCATTATCATATTTTATATTTACTGTGTTGGTAATAATTATTATATTAATTTTGTTATATTGCCTTGTTATCTTTCAATTTAATTACCCATTCTTCAATATTATATGAGGGGCTCATAACCATAGTAGACCAAGTCCATTTTGAAGGAAAATGAGATAGTCCATTTAGAGGATGCATAAAATCTATTTTATCTACTCCCACAGTAAACCAAGCCTGCTTTCACATACTTTCTCATATATGGCATCTGTTTATGGACTTTGTTTACCGTGGGAGTGAATAAAACAGATCTAATGCCCCTTATAAATAGACTATATCATTTTTTTTTCAAAATGGACTTGATCTTACGGTTATAAGGCCCTCATATATGTGTTGTATTATGTGGTATACAAAAAGTAGTTAGCATATGAAACGACGAGAAAAAAAAAGTTCATTAAGGCTGGTCTTGAATTATTCACAAAATTAAAAAAAAAAAAAGCTAAACAAATATTAGTCAAAAAATCCTATTTAGTTTTTAGATTATTTATCAAAATTCAGAAGATGATAACGTTGTCCGTTTTTCAAATGCAACATTTAGAAGGCAGTTCCACTAATAATAAATGTATGAATTTATACTAACTATATATACTTTTCATCAAAATTACTAAATTTTTATATGTTAATAAAAATATCTTCTTTTTCGTCAGCTGACAATTTCCTTATCCTCTAAAATAAATTCGACGTTCTTGGATTAAAACCAAATAATTTAGATAGTGAAAATAACAAAGTCCATTGAAATCACACAATCCATTTATATTTTCCTCTATTCATTCTCTTAATTACGCTAGGTTTAATGGTTTTTACATATAAAGAATAACTGTAAACGAACTAACTTCTAAAATCGATCTTTCTAAAATCATTATGCTAAATTTGGAAGATCTTTCGAAATTGATACAGTAAACAGATTTTTTAACTTCATTAAAATTCTTTTTTGCTATGCAAAATCGTTTGTTTAAATTACTTTATGCACATAAAGCAATTAAGCTAGAATGAATTTGAAATTTTACGAAACTGTTTTCATTAAGTAAACGGAAGAAAGTAATGACTAATATAGGTACAATAGTTGAAATATATATTAAATGTTGCTTTATATTTTCACAAATTTAAAACGTTACGTTTCCGTTTTAATAATTAGGGGGATATCTAAATTCGATTTTTAGGCGTTTTTCGTCAATGCCTTATTTGTATGTATTTTAACAAATCTCTTTAAAACGTTCAACTAAAATTTTATTACAATCTCTGTGGATTATAAGAGATAATTTAAATTTAAAAAAAGTTAAGGTAAACACATTTCGCAGTTCTATCTTCAATGCCTGATTTTTCTTTCATACCACTTACAATGCTTTTATTGTTAAAATTTTGAAGTTAACCCTTATGTCAATGACCAAAATTTACCCTTGTGTCCAATGACCGGGGTACCCGGGTAACTACTGCGATTTTAACACACGCGAGCCATAAAACACCCCTTTTTCATACAGTATAACTGTTTGCCATCAGAGAAGAGGAATTCGATCCATTTTTATAAATATTAATTAGAGTAAAACTCCGCTAATCCGAACTAATTACGACCGATACCTGTTCTGATTACAAAAAAATCAGATTATCCTGAATTTCGATGAAAATAGAAAAGAGAAAGATGCGTGTTAAAAAAATGGAAGTTATAAGTACTCATTAGTGCAGAAAACATCCTCTAATCCGGCATTTTAAGGTCCGGCATGCTGGATAATCCGGCACGTCTTTCGGAATAAAATATTATTCCTTGTTTAAAACCTTCTTATGTTTATAATAATCCAACGGAACTTCAGGATATAATTACGTAAAAACCCTTTACAAACGGTTCAAAATCGAGAATCTGTAAATAGCTCAGTCACCACGTCGAGGAAAAGAAATTTCTGTAGATAATTTGCGAAATCAAACTGTTGAAAGGAAAAATAAATTTGTATCATCCGAATTAAATACTTTTTGCACTTTAGAAAATAATTTTATAGAACTGGCAAACAAACTTATATTCGAGATTTCACGTTTTTCCCGACATTTATCCGCTAAATAAAATCGGTTCGGATTAACCGGAATTTCGGATTAGCGGGATTCTACTGTACTTCAGGTGTCAACAATTCAAACAAAGAACACATTAGAGATGTGGAAAACATATATCTGTTTTATCGAGCAAGTATAAATGTAGACCGATTCTGGAATATTCTTAGATTTATTCGTTTTCATAACCAGAACACACGTGGAATGTCTTCAAAGTGTTAAAGCTGCAGTAATTCGTGATTTATGGGCTACGATAAGTCCTAACCTATTAAAAAAATGTATACCAACGGCAAAGTAAACGGTTGATGAGAAGTTATTTTCGCTTCTAGGAAGAAAAGATTTACCCAATATATTCCGTCTAAACCGGCTAAATATATGGGATCAAAATATGGTGGGTATGTGATAAAAATAATTATTAACCTCTTAACGCCAAGGAAACTGAAATATTGAGTGGATATAATGGATAAATTATTGGGGCAATATACAACACATAGGCTTACAACCACATGACCACATGAATTATTGTTCTATATTGTGGATATAGCAATACTTGCTACTTACGTTATACATACTTCAAATAAAGATATGGTTATAAATAAAACAGACAATCGTTGCGTGTTATTGCGGGAATTAGGTCAGATCTTGAGGACTCAAGCAATTCAAGATCAACCGCAAAATGCACAGGATATGATACATTTTTCGACCAAATCGGGAATTGAAAGTAAACTGAAAACAATCTTTGACCGTATTTGAAGCTGCCACACGTTCAGAAACCAGTCCAAAAATCATAAGGCGAGACGAATCAAGAATTATAAAAGCAGTTTGTGTCAGATTTGCTTGTTAGAGCCTCAAAAACGGCGCAACCTCCCCCCCCCCCCCAGACAATCATCTAAACAATGTGGAAAGCCAGTATGTGATGTACATTCCTGCACTTTGTGTTATTGTACAGCCTGTCCACAAAATTTTGCGTAAATGAAATATTTTTTACCTTAAAAAATATGTCTAACCTTTTTTTTTCCAAATTAAACGCAAGTTTTATTGATCTAAATCTAAATAATCTATCAATTTCCGTATTTTTCCACAGAAAATTCGCACGGGTACCCGGGTACCCTGGTCATTGATGACAAGTATAAAAATGTTGAATGCCTCGAAAAAGTAATAAAAAAATTCCACATTTTAAAGTGGTTATACTAATGAACAGTGACTACTATAAATAATGGGGATCTAAATTCATTTTATTTTCTTTTGATATTAACAACATGAAAACGAGATGAAAAGAGAAAAATGGTACCCGGTTACCCGGTCATTGACATAAGGGTTAAAGATTTTCTACGGGAGTTTAGGTAAAAAGTTTTTAATAAATGTTTATCATACGAATATTCTGAAAAGAATTTTTCTAATCAAATCCAAAACTTACCATAAAAATACAAAAGGAGCTAAGTGAATTTGATGAAATAAATATCTACCTTTCAAGGAAAACTTTTCTGCTATGTTTTATATTTTATTTCTTTGTTCATTTATTTATTTTAGTTTGCTTCCATGTGTCGATTAAATACGTCTTGAAGCAGTGGATTAAATTAAAGCAAATAATTCAAAGAAAGCCGAAATCTTGCGTCTTTGCTGTATGAGATTGAAACTGAAATCTGCTGACCTTAGCATTACACTTTTCAGACATCGTGAAAGAAGTTTAATAGAAATATTATATTTTGTGCCAAATGTGTTACATTTTCATTTATTATTCAGTGTTATACTTGTTTTCCTTGATGTGATCTTATAAAAGGAAATGCCCGTTTTAGTTGACTTTAATTAGAGGAAATTATTATAAAGAATATTCAATTTTCATAAGACAGATTAAATTTTACAGTTTTCACCAAAGATAATGGAAACTTTAGATATATATCAACTATGTTATTTTTTTCCTCCTTAAATACTCTCAAGGCTCTTTTTTTTTTTTTTTTTACTAAAACAAAAAAAAAAAATGTTTTGGCAACTTGATATAATTTGCAGGCATATACAGAACACGGAAAAATAACATTTTTGTTCCAAATTTATTTATATGAATTATAGTGAATGTATATCACAGTTAGGGATGGGCATTATTCAACCTATTACGAATAAAAAAAACAACACTGTTACTATAGTCCAGGGGAAATGTACATTTTACCTTGCAAAAAATGGGGTAGAAGATTTTTTTGACTTGTTTATAATGATGCCAACATGGAAAAAGCAAGTTTTTCAACAAAATTTCTTAAGGCTAAATTTTCTGTGGCCAAAAAACAACAAAATTCTGGGACTTTTAAAATTTTTTTTTAAATAACTCGATACCTGTTGCCGTAGCATGATTATTGTCAATAATAATATTAAAGAGGACAAAATTCTCTGCAACTTTCATATTTACAACTTTTTTATACACTCAACAGCAAGCGCAATACGCCGTTTCAAAAATAAGACATGTTTTTCAATTTTCTTAAAAACCGTGAAAACGTAGTTCTGCCCCGGTTATTCATATGTTTCCCACGGATTTAATCACGTATGTCAACTTCTAAAAATTGGTAGCAGTAAATTAAATATTATTTGCACACCCACGTCTTTATTTTCATCACAACATACATTTTATATTCAATAAAATTATATAATTTTAAAAATAGGATAGTGTGTAGATGAATAAAACAATCTTCGTATCGACAGTAATTTTAAGTGTGTATAGTGTTAATTTCAAAGCATTGTTTAAAAGAATACTTTAGTATTTAATAACTTATTGGTACTATAGTTTCAATTAAGAAAGAATTTTTGTTTAATTTTAATAATTTTGTAATTGTAATAATTTTTATAATGCATGCATATTTTTCCAGGAAACAAGGGGATAGATATGAAAATTTGCGAAAAATATACTTTATTCCACATATTCCACACTTAACATACAATGGTATATTTTATTTACCAATTATTGATAACATATATTTTAATGCTTTATTTTTTAAAGATAGTAAACATTGGATTATACTTCCATATAAAAGGGGGGAGGGGAGGCACTCTGAAAGTAAATATATTTTATGTAAGAAATGCTTTTACCTTATAAAATAGCTACAATAAAAATGACAACAGGTTATTTCACTAACTGATGTTATATATTTATCTGCTGTAAAATTTAAAAATTTTGTCAATAACATATTTGAGATCACTATAAAAATATTTAAAAGATTAGTTTTAATAAATACTGTCAGTTTTTTCCTACTTATATCAATAAATAGAACAAGAGATTACATCACTTTAGAAAGCAAAAATATATAAAACTTTAAGATTATCTATTAATTGCTTTAAAGCTTAAACAGAAAAAACTAACCTTTCTTGCACCAGGGACAAGCATGCATTTTGCCCCCCCCCCCCTCCTCACAAACCTCCGCAAAAGAAATTTACAAAAATAATTTTACTAATTTCTAATAGCCGAATTATTTTAAAATTTAAATGTAATCATGAAATACGTAATGCTGAACTGCGTAACCAGCTTTGTCTAATATTGATTCATTAAAACCTTTAAAAGGGAACCCAAAATATTCCGCTTTATACAGATTTCCCTCTCAGCAGTTGCAATTGCTAGTATTCTTTCTGTACTTTTTTCATTTAAGACAGAATTCCGTTATCCTATTTTAATGCATTTGTTTCAAATTTTCTTTTGGATTAACATGTAATTTTTTCATTTAAAACAGGATTCTGTTATCCAGTTTTAATGCATTTGGTTCACTTTGAATTTTGGATTTTCCGGCTGAGAGACAATTTTAGCCAAATTTCATACTATATATTTTCAAACGACAAAAAAATCTTTATTTGGCGCCCCTTTGCCTTCCACTCTGGCGCCCGGGGCACATGCTCCCTCTGTCCCCTCTAGTTTCGGCCCTGATATATATATATGAAATTTGGATAAAAAAGTCTCGCAGCCGGAAAACTGACCAAAAATAAAAAATAATAAAAACTGTAATCAAAATAGAAAAAGTAAACACTAATACGGTTGGAATTCAACGTCAGCACTTTTAAGCCCCTCAAAAAAAAAAAAAAAAAAAAAAAAAAAAAAAAAATCATTTAAAACTATTAAATTGCAAACGAGAAATTGTAAAGGGAACGCTTCCATAGGTTTAACCTTAGCATTCCAGTTTCTTCGCGTGAGTAGTGAAATGTCACGCGAAAACATTTGCACGCTCATGTTAAACCTACAAAAGTGTTCTTTTCAGAATTCTTGCTTGAATTTTAATATTTATTTATTTTTTCATATGATACCGAGGTCGATATCTAACGATGTCTTTATATGACTAATTTAGTCTCATAATTCATATAACTATGACATTAAACGCCTCAATACTACAACTATCATAAAATTTTTGAAAATAAAATCTTCATATACGGAATCCGGTCCTTAAAGAAAAAATTATATATTTTTAAGAGAAAGAATATGACCAGTTATACCTCCTAAGATGGAAACCTGTTTAAAGCGGAATATATTTCGGTTCAGTTTTCAAGGTTTTAATGAATCCATATTTGAAAAATCTGATTACGTATTTAATGATTACACACTTAAAATTTTCAAAATCTGGCTATTAGAGATTTATTAAAATAATTAACGAGGGGTGGAGCAAAATATGCATGAATTTTGCCCCCCCCCCACCCCCCGAAAGACTAGTTTTGGCCCTCAAACACATAATTTACTGCTACCAATATATAGAAGTTGACGTACATGATTAAATCCGTGGGAAACATATGAATAATCGGGGGAGAACTATGTTTTTCACGGTTTTTAAGAAAATTGAAAAAATTGTCTT
Source organism: Maratus speciosus (assembly GCA_963932465.1). Classification (NCBI taxonomy): domain Eukaryota; kingdom Metazoa; phylum Arthropoda; class Arachnida; order Araneae; family Salticidae; genus Maratus; species Maratus speciosus. Next base: position 370,552,694 of record OZ010790.1, on the reverse strand, counting down.
ACTTTTGAAATGGTGTACTGCGCTTGCTATTGGGTGTATAAAAAAATTGTAAATATGAAAGTTCTAGAGAATTGTGTCTTCTTTAATATTGTAATTGACAAAAATTATGCTACTGCAACGGCTATTGAGATATTTAAAAAAAATAGAAAAAAGTCCCAAAATTTTGTTGTTTTTTGGCCACAGAAAATTTAGTCTTAAGAAATTTTGTTAGAAAACTTGGTTTTTTCATGTTGGCATCATTATAAACAATTCAGAAAAAAAAATCTTCTACCCGATTTTTTGTAAGGTAACCCCTCTTTTTTTGTACATTTCCCCTGGACTACTGTGCTGGAATCTAATATTGCATTAATATGTTACCGAAAAGTCCCTGTTAATTATATAACATACGGTTTTAAATGACAGCTTCTTTATTCATTTGCCTTAATCAAGAATTCAATTTCGTGTCTCTAAAATAGAACAAGATTCAATAAAAACTTTCTCAATCGTTTCTTTTGAGACGTGCGCCCCTAGTTTGACCCATCTTCACCCTCTAGTTATGGGGTTATGTGTGTGGTGCTAAAAATTTACTTTGCATATCATCAATCCCTAATGAATAAATAGTCACAACTTGCAGCTCTAATTAAACGCTTTTTCGGCTTGGTGCCTGGTTCTGGGTCATCAGCCTCACATATTTTCACCGATTTTGATGGTGCAAAGAAGAGCATAAACAAAACACTGTCACAAATAGTGAATCAGTAAAACATCTGAAAATTTCTAAGAAAAAAGCTCACAGGTTTTGTACTCATGAATCGTATATATCATCTTCATTTAGCATTTCCATAACAAAAAGTCAAGTTTGAGTTATAAAACCCAGCAAAGTTTTGTCTAATTTTTGATGCGAATATTTTTTTTTCAACTAAAAATTATTTTTTCAACTGATACGATATCTATGGTACTGGAGTTTTTCTCAACCGATATCAATGTTAACTTCTGAAAAACTGACGCGTTAGATTCCAGTTCTGTTGTCGGCTTCTTTCCTGACTTGCATCGCCAAATCCGCCAAGGGGGGTTTTCCGCAAAGTCAGGATCTTTAGAACTTCCCACTAGAACCGGAAAGTGAGCGTGCGGTTCTTTTTAAAGGCGAGACAGTTCAAGAATCGCAAGATTTTGTCTTTATGGTTAAATGATTCTTTCGACTACTTTTCATTTAAATGATGGAAGCTATAAAATTATAGGGTTTCTTTGGGCTTGCTGCTAATTTTCAACGAGTTACATTAAAAATACATATCTGAATTATATTGCCAAACATATAGCTCAGTTACACATTAGCAATTAGGTTTAGAATTGCAATGCATGGGTGTGCTTAAGACATCATAAAACGTGCAAATCCATTAAAAATCTGAAGTCTGAAATTTCCATAAACCATTGTTTTTCAGTAAAAATATGCATGAGAAATATATGATGAAATTCTACATTCAATATAGCTGAAAAAATTTGTCTTTAAGTGCAATATACTCATGTTAAAAAAAATAATTAAGTTTACAAGCAACATTATTAATTCTAAATATTTTTCCTTTGTACACTTATATCACAAATGCATTTTAAATTAATAAAGTTTTATCTTTTTTTTTTTTTTTTTTTTTTTACTTTTCGTTTCTTTAAATACTGTATAGTCTGGGATATATTGTTGTTGAATTTTGCAATATATTTCATTTATGTTATGTAAATGAAAAAAGCATTGCTTTCACCATCCCCCCTTTACAAAATGCAGCGAAACACGAGTTAAGATTCCTTAAATTTATAAAAAATATATTTTTGCAACATTTAAGTAAAATACATTTATTTATAATTTTATCTCTTAAAAATTTTAATTATCGGTTTTGAATCGAAAATCTATTTCAAAAGTAACCAAACATTATTTTGCTGCATTCAAACGAAATCCGTGAATTTATATTTCTTTAATTGATTAGCGCATTTAAAACTGGTACATAAAACTTCAGATTGACTTCAACTGAAAACAAACGCAACAACTGGAAACGAACTACACATAATTCCTTAATTCATTCTGAATTACTCTATCAGAAAATGTAGTCCTTAACATGCAAAATGAGCTTATTTTGAAACATTTGGTACAACAGTGTTTTAAATTTAAAAAATACTGTTAAATTTGTCTGACAGGATAATTTTGTCTCAGTGAATGACTTTTGATTAAAAGTGCTTATTTACTCTTCATGTTTTTAGGAAGTGGAGCGTTCTGCACTGGGCGGCATATTTGAATATTTAAAAGAATTATTACTATGTACTCATGGAGTTTTTTAAGGGGGTGAGGCAAGGGGGAATCTGGCACTATAAATTTTATTTTTTGGCATTTTTTTATCAGTGTTTTTATTATTTTTGTTTGCCACTGTTTTAATTTGCTGAAAAAAAAGAAAGAAAATAGCCTCCTATAATTTGTGATAAAACTTAATTTTAGTACAGTTGTAATAAATTTGAAAAACATATTTGTACGAATGAAATTTGCCTGGTTGAATTGCATTTGATTAAAATTATATAAATAATATATTTGTGTTCTTGTTAAATTACCGTTTATTTACAGGAACACACAAAAGTACTTGGATACAGAAGAAATGAGCAATAATTGAACTACTGAAGCCACGAACAATAATTGCTGGAAGTGCGTTTTCAATTGTGGTATGCGTTTTTAAATTTAACTATTTATTAAATATTACTTGATGTGTATAAATATAAATGTGTGTAATGTAATATACAAGGTCGAAAAAAAATTCTCAACAATTCGTTTATTGGCTGAAATTGCTGAGCGGAAATTTTAAAATGTATTATGAGTTTAACTGAACTAACTCTTTGCGTACTATGTAGTATGCATACATATCTGTAGATCATATACAGGGCTGCAAGAAAACCGTATATTTTAACGACGATTCATGATAATGGCATCGTGTTTTCAAATGCATTAAGCATTTTACAAATTTTCATTAACACGTCATCTTCCACTTTTGTAAATTGTGATGTTTTGTTATAGTATTCTGAATGTATTGGAAAGTGTTTCATATTATATGCTGTATGCGTGATTTTTTTTTTTTTGGGGGGGGGGTAGAAATCTTGTTGTTGAAACTGTGTTAATTATTGTACAGGGTGTCTCTAATCGTTTACCAATAAAAAATTTCTAAACCGTTAGTTTTAGAGGTATAGTTCCAATTGGAAAATTGTTTTAAATTTTGCTTTGCATCACAGAAAAATCGATTTACATTAGAATGATAACTTTTTAAATATTTAAGAAATTACAAATTTTATACAATGCATGGGTTCTAAAGTTTTATTTAGAATTTTTTTTTCATGTTCTAACAAGTAAAACAGCAAAGATTTATTTTTATATGATCAAAACTTACTGAGTTATGATACTTAGAATTTTATGAATTTTCAATGTTTAATCTCCATAAATGGAAAAACACGTTTTTAGCTTCAGAAAACGCTAAAAATGCATGAAATTCAAAATATCATAACTAGGTAAGTTTTTGTCTTATGTTTTGTCAAAAATTAAATTTTTAACCACAAACTAATTTTGATTCATCTCAATAGAAAACAGCATTAATAATTACGTCATAAAATTATTCCAGACATTTTGTTTAAAAAGCCTTCTAATTAAAACATACGTTGACCGCATTCATAGCGATTAGTTATACATTATAAAAATGACAGCGTTGCTAGAACCTGTTATCTGCACGAGTTTCGAACGATGTAACCTGTTAACCAAAGGTAACTATATTTCCCATCTTTAATCACAGTAGATATGCGTGTCGATAGCTTACAGTGAGAATATTTACTGGAACCGCAGGGATGAAGGTATAGTTTAAGATTCGAGATAGTTAAATGTAGAACATTTGTTTTGTTTTTCAAAATCAAATATCATTCACTGACATAATAATGCACGCAACTACATGAAGGGTATTATGAGTCCAAACGACATCCTGTTTTCTTCAATATGCTCTAGCTGTTTTCTGAATGTACCATCGATACTGCTCCTACTCTGCACAGCCATATTCCTTGCTTAGAGTACATAAAAAATGCCTCTACAACTTATAGTTTTAGAGAAAAATTAAAAAAAAAAGTATAACGTCATATCCAGAGCAAGGAAGAAATACCTTGTTGTAAACATGAGATCGGTACTGGAAGTTGGTAAACCAATTAATAAGCACATAACATACACTATATACCAAATTTGGTATACATTTTGGTCGGTTAATATGCTAAATAAAGCTCTGACAATCGGAAGATTAAAAACACTTAATAAATTTCCTTTGCTTGTCTCAGTGACACAGAGCTATATTTAGTATATTAATCCACCAAAATGTACCAAACTTAGTATATACACTATATAGCTATTCATCACCGGACTCTTTCAATTTTAGACAATTTGTCGACTATTTAAAAACGTACTTGTCGAATTCGTCTGGAACTTCAGGATTATAAAGAATATGTTTCACCTCATATTTATCAACGTCAATTTGATAAGCAGGACATTTAGGGGGCGAACAAATATTAAAAGAAAAATAATAGTATTTGAGATCACTCTATACATTAAAATGCACGAAATGATCTATCGCTGCAGAATACAAATTCCTGGGTACTGAGCAACATGTTTACTGATTTGTGTAAGAATACCGCGATTCATGGAAAAATAGCGATTTTGTTTAAAAGTTCAAATAATTCTTACATGTTTTTAGCTTATTTCATGCAGGGTTTTCAACCAAATTTAACGCCAGGTTCAGAAAAATTAGCAAAATAGTAGAATCAATATAATGTAATTGGAATATAAATATATTGAATATTTTGAAATATAAGCAGTTGTATCAAATAATTTTTATCTGCGCATGCGCTAACGATAACAAAGATTTTTTTATTTAGTTTAATAGTCAAATTTATGGAAACACTCATAAAAAAATAGTCCAGTCAAATAGCGTGAACATTAAGTAAGATATCGGCGATAGAGTGAGCTTATTTTAGTTGCTCCCTAAAAGCAGCTGAATGATAAGGAATTTTCCCCAAACTCTCAATTTTAATTTTCATTTTTTATTGATCCTTTAGTTCTTCTTGAATAACCACCAGAACGAGCCTATTCCATGATAAAAATAAGTACAAAAATCGAAGAATTTGTTATAGAGTCTACTTATTGATATTGATTAACCCTCTAATGTCATTGATAGCATTTCCGCTATTATACGTTCAGCTTTAATTTTGAACACGAAATTTCATAAATAATGTAGATTTTAAGTCATTACAGCAACAATTCCACCTTCACTGTAAAAAAAATAATGACAGTTTTCCGGTAGGAATCGGAAAAATAGTTGCCCTTATCGAACCGGAATAATTTCCAACCCAGCTCGGAATAAAATCCGTAAAATCGGAATAAAATACATAAAATACCGTTTTACTGACTATTTCCTTATTTTTGCGGATTTTATTCCGAGCTGGGTCGGAAATTATTCCGGTACGATAAGGGCAACTATTTTTCCGATTCCTACCGGAAAACTGGCAGTATTTTTTTTTTTACAGTGTTGAGGTCACATTAGTGATGAATTTTGAATGCAGATTCAGCACTACATAAGAAAAAAATTAGCTTGAAACAACATATCTAACAAAAAATACAAAACGGCATTTACACGGTTAGGTTTTTTGCTAGATTTTACAAATATTTTATTGAAAAAAAAACTAAATACATATGATATATAGGTATAAAAAAGAGTTACTTCCACTCTCTGCACAAAAACGTTCAATGTAAGTTTGTTTTTTAATGATAAAATGAATAATTAAAATCAAGGTGGCAGATCTGGTACCACGGGCATTAGTAATCATGAGCCCATGGTAGCATTTTTGCTACCATATTATTCTCAAAGTAAATTTGTATTTCTTAGTGTTAGCTTTGTACTTAAGATACATGCTTTACTTTTAATTCACATGCTCATGTTATTAAATAAATATAAGATAAATTAGTTGAGATTTATAATTTCCATGTACAATAAAATGAAATTATTTTTGTTTTTACATTTTTGAATTAAATATTGAAAATCCTTTTTAATAAATAAACAGAGAAAATTATGAAATAATCCGGAATTAATATTTTGAACTTTATATTTCTAAGTATAAATATGAGCATAAATTCTAAGTTTTGAGCCGTTTTTTATTCAGCCATAACACTCAGGTATATTTGTTCTACGTGGTTCATACATTGTGTGTGTAAAGTCATGGTGCAGTTTTGACCGGTCAGAGGAAATCAACGAAACAAGATGGGAGAGTGAAATCTTCACCAAATAAAAGAAAAACTCTCCAAGTTTAAACATGTTTAGTGCAGTTCGATGTGGTTTCCATTTGTTGCCCTACACACATCTAACGATATTCAAGTTCTTTCCACATACAGGTAAGGACGTATGTTGTAACAGAGTGAATAACGTCTGTGATTCTCTGTTTCAAATGGAGGCCACATCGAACTGCACTGAACAGGTATGAAACTTTGATTTTTTTTTATTTGGTGACGATTTCATATTTCCATCTTGCTTCGTTGATTTCCTGTGACCGGTTAAAAATGCACCATGACTTTCCGGACACATTGTATTACACTAGCTTATCTTGCGCGGATCAACCGCTCTGTAATTTACTATATTTTTAATTAATTGCTGTGTTCATTGTGCGTTAAATTTTATTGTTCACTTTGAACTTTTGGAAACAAAAAATAGGGAATCTTATAGGAAATGGTAGGGAATCTTATAAGAAATGGATGTTATCTTGATATTTTTTATTAATTAAATATGAACTATAATTTATTTAAAATACGGATTGCTTTTTTTGCCTCCGCAATATTTTAATACGCCAGTAGATAACATTTCACGATTCTAGCTTCTTAATTGTGTATATTTTAGAAAGATAGACAGAGTTACAAAATTTAATTTTTATATATATTAAATAAAGAAACCACTCGTTGCTATCGTCAAAAAAATTTCTATTTTTTGCCTGTGCATACTACATTAGTGTTTTATATATTATACAATTGTACATAAAATCAAAAAATAAAATGAGGTTTTTTTAATTACTATTATTGTGCAAAATTGAATCAAATGGAGGAAAAAATAAAATTAGATGAAAAAAAATTGGACATATATATAGATATATATAAAGAAAGAAAGAAATAGTTTTACTTCATACTACACGTAAAAATATTACTATTTTCCCAAAATAAAATACTTTTGAAATGTGTTAAAATCCTTCCTATTTCAACCTAATCTGACTACACTGTAAAAAAATAAATAATGCCAGTTTTCCGGTAGGAATCGGAATAATAGTTGCCCTTATCGTATCGGAATAATTTCGAACCCAGCTTGGAATAAAATCCGTAAAATACCGTTTTACTGACTATTTCCTTATTTTTACGGATTTTATTTTGAGCTGTGTCGGAAATTATTCCGGTACGATAAGGGCAACTATTTTTCCGATTCCAACCGGAAACCTGGCAGTATTTTTTTTTTACAGTATATCGTAGGATATATGATACCATACATAAATCCTTTAAAATATAGCAAAATCTTATTTTTTTTTTTATATATTTTTACTTTATTTGACCTACAACAGTATAAATTAAACAGAAAAGTAATTTTTTTCCATTGCAATTTCTTGTAGTGGGAATTAGAAGGTTAAATACTAACTTTTTTCTGAATGTCCGTTAATAAAAAATGACAATTTGTGGAAAATCCGATGTCATTCAGCTGCTTTTAGAGAGCAACAAGAAATCAACTAACTCAATCAATTATATCTTTCTGAATTTGCCCGATATTTGACTGCATTTTTTATGAATTGCTCCATAGAGATTACTATTAAATTATGTAAAAAAAAAAAAAAAAAAAAAAATGTTATCGTTCGAGAATGCGCAGATAAAAATTATTTCCTACAACTGCTAATATTTTATAAAATACTTAATATATATGTATTATAATTGAACTATTTTGTTTCTACTACATTTTGTCATTTTTTCTGAAACTGGCGTTAAATTTGGCTGAAAACTCTGCATGATATAAGCTAAAAACATGCAAGAATTTTTAACTTTAGAAAAAAACGCTATATCACCATTAATATACGCTGTATTCTTAGAAAAATCAGTAAGCATGTTGTACATTATCCACATATTTGTATTCTGCAGCGATAGATCATTTCGTGCATTTTAATGTAAGGGTGATCCCAAATATTATTATTTTTCTTTGATTGTTTGTTGGTCACCTAATTGTCCTCCTTATGAAATCGGCGTTGATAAATTTGAGGTCAAACAATTTCTTTTTAATCCGGAAGTTCCAGAAGAATCCGACAAGTATACTTTTAAATGTTCGACAAAATATCTAAAATTGAAAGTGTCCGGTGATTCATGGCTATATAGTGTAGTAATTACTGTTAACTTGTTTACCAATTACTAATACCGATATTCATGTTTCCAACAAAGTTTTTTCCCTTGCATCAGATATGACGTCATATTTTTCTTCTGCATGTTTCTAGAGAACTGTAAGTAGAGGAGGTATGGTTCTTTTGACATTTCTTATGTAGTCCAAGCGAAGAATCTGCCTGTACAGAATTTGGGTGGCTACTATGGGACACCATGTAGGTAACAGAATTGATGATATTTGATGTTTCCAGTGCACATAATATCATATTGTGGTAAAACAAATACAACTATCTTACTTTTAAAAGCTATATATTAGAATTTTTAGAATAAGTACCACAGCTAAAATAAACTAAAAAAAAAATGTCACTACTTTCAGATTAATTTTCCATCTAAGCGTTTAGATTTCTAGCGAGATTTATTGACTGTAACGTAACTACAAAAAGAGAAGACGATAAACGCATTCTAAGAAAATTGTTAAGGACGCAGCTGATTATAGATGTCATCGTCTGTGATATATGTTTCCTTTTTAATATAGTAATCATGGAGTTGACTTTTTAAAAATGAAAAATTATTGTTTGTGTTAAATATGTTGGTAACGAATTTTTTCAAAGCTCACGTGTAGCTATTGTTTTTCTACACATAAAAATAGAATTTTCAACAAATATATCTCCATTATAGATATTTTTTAATTAACAAAATTGAAAAAATAATAGAAAAAAGTACCAAAATATATACTCTATGTCTGTCGCTGTGATTTAACACATTGAGGGGCGGTAGGATATATTACATCCCACCTAATTTAAACAAGATTCGCTTCAGAAACTTTTAAATGAATTTTATATTTTTAACTTTGAGGGATTATGTTGAAGAATTGTTTTTCCTTATTTTAAAATAAAATTTTTCGATTATTCCGGTGTCAATTTCATATTACAAAGACATTATGGCTTGCCTATCAAGGGGTTAAAAACAGTATATCTTTAAAAATTATTAAAATTATTTTTAAATTAATTTTAAATATAAAATAGTTTCGTTGTTCTTGGAATAGATCAATCAGAATTTAACAATAGATACTTATACCAACTATAATTCAGATTTTCTCTTTATTTTTTTTTTATAATTTAATGATATTTTTAGAGCCTTTATAAATGTACGATAAAGACGGTTCCGAACACTATTTCTTTTTTTTTAGCAGTGAAAACGAAGCAAATAACTTCTTTTGTTATAATCAGACACAAAACATTTTCTTTCTAATTTCTGATTTAAGCCTTTTTGATTTTGCCTTTTCTGTTTCATGTATAGTACAATGACGTATATTTTTAGAAATGCTATAGATAGAAAAGTAATGTCAGCTAAACATATTTCCTTGTGGAATATTTGTAGTAATGAGAGAATTCTAAGGTGTATAGGAACTATTAAATGTATTGCTTATCAATGGCATTTAAACGTACTTTGGAATAAATAAAAAATAGATGTTTGAATTTCTTATAATAAATTTAACGAATAAAAGATGAATATAATTCAGATTTATTTGCACCACAGTTAGGAAGACATTATCAATCTAATCTTACATATATAACATCACCTTAATATTAAGCAATTTACTCGAATTTCGTCTAGATTCACTTAATATCATTATTAAAAAATAAATTTAAAATGTAATCCGCGCAAATGTTGTCTAAATTCATTAATTTTAATCTCACATTTAATGTGTTTTCATTACATTTATAACTTTTTTTAAAACAACATAGATGATTTATTTTATCTTTAGACAATAAAACCCAAGTATAGGAAATCCTTCCGAGGTTCCATCTATATTCAGTGAAACTTCTTTTAAAGGCCACCCCTATTCAAGGGCCACCTCTATTAAGGGTCAATATTTTTAGAAACGATTTTTTTTTTGCATAGACATAAGGTTAAATTTACTTTAAGGGCCGTACCTACCCATCATAAAGGCCATTTTTTTGCATGTGCCTTAAATTCTAAACAGGTGTATTGATTTTCTGAACCAAAAGTTCAGCAAAAAACTGCACTTGCAACAAAGAAGGCAAGGGGAGATGGAGAGGATTTAATATCACAATAAAGGACCACAAACGTATCCACAAGTGAGACAAACAGGTGTTCCTTACACTTTGTTTGACCTTTCAACCTGTTGGGGTTGGGTTTGAGAGGAAACTTGACACTTTGTTATGGGCATACAAAAGATAACAGATTATCTAGAAACTGATTTCACATTTACTAGCACTGTGAATTCATATTGAAGCACAATTTTTATATCTGGCAGGAAACGCTAACAAAAATAAATAAACTAATATCTCATTCTAAAGCATTAATAAATGATGCAAATTTAAGTAATTTGTTTGATAAAGTAAAAGAATCATTAGAAAGCAAAATTGTCTGTGAAAAAATTATGAAAAGTAAACAAACTTGAACAGAATTTTTTTTCAAATATGTATAGAGTTTAAAAATGTTAATAAACAGTTTTTTCACCTATATTGGCTTTGATTTCCTTATTTTAGTTGGGGTTTTTTTTGTCACCCCTATTCAAGGGACACCACACATAAGGGACAATTTTCAATGGAACGGCAGGTGGCCCTTACAGAGAATGTTCACGGTATATTAAAGACTAGTTGAACGTGCCAGTCCCAAAATTTTCTTCTAATACTTCTTAATATTTCAAAATGCAGTTAAAAATTTCAATATTTTAGTATTATTAGTTCAATACTATACCAACTTTGACTTTCATCTTAAATTTCTCCTTCAGTTAATTAATCGGAGTAAAACAAGTTAATATCGATCATGATATTTATTAAAATCAATAGTTTTCCGTTATTCTGTTGTACATCCGCTGTTCGCAAATAGCAGGCTTATCATGATGTGAATTTCCCGTCGCTTTACGAGCGCCGATGTACAATAGAACTGCAAAAAAATCAAGCAGAATTATACAAAATTACATTATTATTACAGTGCTTCCTTTCGGCCGAATATTTCCAAATTCAAGGAGGACCTACTTGGCATAGCCAAAATCTAATAAAAAAAGCAATTTAACAAATTACAAGGACCATTTGGAAAATGATTTTTTCAGTGACTAAAATTTAAGACATAAAAAATAGCACGGAGTTGACCATATATTACGTACGCCATGAATTAAACATTAATAGTATTATTACACGTAAAAATTGCAAGCGACAAAAATCGCCTGCGACTCGTCAGATTTCCTGAAACTTACGTATTATCCACCTGAAACTTACATATTATCCACCTGAAACTTACGTATTATCCAAGCATTTCATTGGCTGTTCGGGAAAAGCGTTTTCCATCGTTGAAATCTGACGACCAATTTTAAATGAAATTTCATTCTTAAACTTCTAAACATCCCACAATATTACTTTTTACACCGTCATATAGAGAAAAAAATGTACTTTTAAATGCAGTTTGTTTGAAAGCTGTATCTCAATTTGTTTCTGAATTATTAATTTTTTTTGTAGTTTTTATTACTTTTTTGTCATAGTGGCAACAGAAAGTATGCATCGTTGTTGAAATTAAAGGGAAATACAGATTACTGTATAGACCAATCAGAAAATGAATAAAATGCGGATTAAACCAATCAAAAGCTTCAGATATGCTTTTAATTTCCTACCCTGACGAGGACAATAACTATTTTTCCAAATTGTTAAAAAATTGATTCAATTCTATGCATAATTTCATACACTTTTTGATGGTACAATAATGAAATTGGCACAAAAATGCTATTATAGCTCCTCCTTCCGTCGTTTTTTTCCAAATTAAGGGAGGACCTGCTTGCTGTAGACAAAAACTTAGAAAAAAAAAACTTGGTTCAATTCTAGGCATAACTTCATACACTTTTTGATGGTACAACGATAGACCAACGGACACACGGACATACGGACACACGCACAGACTGGCATTTTCTAAAGCTTGTTTTGGGGGATCTCTGACCCCTAATCGTGTAAATCCGTCGAAAACCGATATTCGAAAAAAAAATGTCGATTATAATACAAGAAAGTAAAAAGGCTGTTTTTTCAGTCATTTGCGTTTCTTAGTCATCTGTGCTGAACTATCTACTGAATCGATTTTGCTAATTATTATTATTTTTTTTTAATGGAAATTTCTTTTTGTATGTGACCGCACTAGCTGTTTGTAAAAATATTTCCATTTTTATATTTTCATTTTAAATTTTGAATATTTTTCGTGAAATTTCTTCAAAATGGTGGCAATCGGATTACTTCAACTGTTTTAGATAACACATATATGAAAAGTATTCAGACACGTCGCTTTTTGGACGTATTTTTTTCATTTGCAAGTTATTTTAAGTCAAAAAAAATTGTGCACGTGTACTTTATTTTTATAAGCGAATAAAAATACATATTTATTGTGACTAGTTTTTTTTTTTTTTTTTTTTTTTTTTTTTTTTTTTTACAATCAAATAGAAATTATATATATTACAAAATTTAAATTTTTGCGTCAAGTTTAAAGTATTTTATGTAAATTTTCCTTTTTCAGTAATATTCCGTATATTATACCGGCTTATTAAATTAAAACCCTAGTCTATTAATCTCTAAGATCTTAATTCATATTTATTCCAAATTGCGTAAATCTAAAAATGGCTCAATTATTTATATTTCTTTAATAAAACTTTTATTATTTAAATTCCTATTAAATTCCGCTATTAAATCCCGGTATATCATATTCCCCTTAAATCTTTATTTAACTGCTAAAATATTATTCTGTCTTAAAGAAAAAACCTACTTATTTCAATTTATCCTTTTATTTAAAATATCCAGGTGTAATTAAAATATTTCAAAGATTAAAACTTCGCAGACATAAATTCATTTCTTTTATCGTCTGAAGAGGGAAAAAAGGGTTATTTTTGCATAATCTCGACTACAGATTTTAACATTTGTTTATGCTTTAGATAGCTGGGGCGAGGATATAAGAATTTTCTAGAACAATCTTTTCAGCAGAGTATAAATACGGATGGAGGGAACCAGAGAGAAGCATAAAGCATAAAATATATAGCATATAGGAGTAGATGGGCTGTGAGCTTAGAAGTTTTTCAGTTTTTAGCATGTAGAGGTGAACGTAGTGGATTGCAGTCGTAGCAGACTGGATATTCAATGTGATTGCTCGATGGAGGTAGTAAAATGTTGGATGAATACTGTTTATTATGTGTGTAGAATGAGGAAGCAACGGTATCGTAATGGGTGATAGATGTTAGATGTTAACGGATTAAGACTAGAACGCAGTCAAGAGATGGAGTGTTTTAAAACTAATTGTGACAGGAAGAATACACTTTATTCTTTTTACCATGGAAGGAGAGAGCATCTTCCCTAGATTTAATCGAGAGTGTGGAAATAAAGTGAATAATGTTCCAAGCGACTGCCTTATGTTAATTCTTCATTTTTCTTTATTATTTTAAAACCATTCGGCTGCTACCTGTGCTGTTTAGGAATGGAAACCCTCATTTTTTTTTTTCGACAATACCAACTACTTGCCGTCAAAATGTCACAGAGAAAAGAAAAGTCCGACAGGATTTAGAAGTGACGGCAATAAAAACGAGTGTGTCTCCAAAATTACAAATGTGTAGTAATACTGGTACACGATAGCTTATGAGATTTACTAAAGATCCGTGCCGGAAAGTTAAAAATCTACATCGCTAATGTGAATAGCAATGTATAGTGCTGGTGATTGTGAAACAAGATGACTGGAGTGAGTTCTTTTCAAAATATTTTTACACTTCTTATGTTATTATTTTTGTTATTGTTTGTTATTTATTGAGATTTATTTATTATTAAGTATGAGAATTCTTTATTTATGAGATGTATTTATTATTTATTTATGAGGTTTATTTATTATTTCGTGAAGAGTATTTATTTATTTATTTATTTATTGTAAAGTTTATTATGAAGTCATGAGAATTATTTATTTATTTATTATTAAAATCTGAAAGAGTACTTAATCTATTATGAAAAATAGAACTCTATTAGTTTAAATGTTGTTAAGGTCAGGTTGTATTAAAGAGAATAGATGTGCTTCTTTTATTTTAATGAATACTGATATAATGGCTGAACCTAAATTAGTTGAGTTTGATCCTAGTACTGGAATGGAAATCCAGGCTTTGTTAAATTATTATGATGATATGAGTATTAGAGAAAATAAAGATTTAGAGTGGAAATTTAAATCTATTCCACAGTATTTAAAGGGTGAAGCACTAAAAGTCTATATCAATGATTGTGTTAATTGTACTAGTTGTGAACAGATTTCAAAAATCTTGATAGAAAAATTCATTGAACTAAATGTTCCAAATTTTTCTGATTTCTCAACTCTAAAATTAGATAAATTAGATAATTTAGAAAATTATTTTCACAAAAAAGTAGGAATTGGGAGGAAACTCCATCTTTGTGAGACTCTTCTAATACAAGGGTTGACAGATGGATTAAAACCACAGTATAGAAATAATATTAATGTAAACCCTCCAAATAGTACCACTGAATGGTACCGGCTTGTTAAGCAATTTGTTGAAGTTTCCACTCCTCAAATTTCAAGCCAAACAATAAATCAACAACCAGTTAGACAAAATTTTCAACAATTTCAACCACCTAGGCCTTGGACTCAACCAAGTAGACCTAATTTTCAGCCAAATAGGCCCAATAATGCACCTAGGAATTGGATTCCACAAAGACAGTATCAAAATCAGGGGTCTAGAAATTTTCAAAATAATTACTTTGAGAAACCATATCCTTCTAGACCATGTAGAATATGTACAAATAAAGGTATAAATAATGCATATCATTGGGAACAAGAGTGTTTATTTAGAAATGATGCAACATCCTCTGAGACTCTTCCTAGTAATTCACTTCCTACTAGTCCTAATATTTGACAAATAATTGCCATCACAAACTCAAACTAAAGTAAAAACCATAGATTAAAATTTAATTCTGTAGATTTCTTTTTCTCTTCCTCAAATAGTTTTCAACATTACCAGGTATGACCTTGGGGCGCCACGAGGATATTACTTGTTTTTGGAAGTTTTTGGGATAAGTAGACAATCTATGCAGGCATAGGATGTGTATTTGAATTTGGGAGTTTTCAGATTGATGTTGAAAAAAAAATATATTTTTAATTCTATATCCAGTTTATATCAAAATAAACTATATTTATTTTATTCCACTTTTTACCACTTGTTTACAAAAATAGTAAGAATTGATAATATTATTATAATATTAGAAACATAGAAAATTGATAATTGTGATGAGATTTTGTAGTGATTGTGTAGCCATAGAAAATTAAGTACATAAACAAATTATCTTTTATTCCTATTTATTTTCTTTATTTTACCATTCTAAGTTTATCAAATGCACGTCTATTCATCAAGAGTATCAGAGAGATAAATTATTGTAAGGAAATACTGGTTGAGAGTCCACTTTCTAAATATTTAGAGTTAAATTTATTTGGACTTCGGAACTATTATTATTATTTTTTTTATGTTTCGACTGGCAAAAATACTTTCTTATATAAGTAAGAAATAAGAAAATTATTAATTGCTATGTATTCTTTTTATCCTCAACCATTATTTTCCATGTCAATAAGTAAACCATGTGTGGTATTTTTTTTTAATATAATATTATTATTAAGTAGTATTATTGTTATTATTCAAGTATACTGTGAGAATTTTTATTATTATGATTATGAATTGGAAGTACTATAGTATTTATTGAAAGATTCATTATTTATTAAAGAAAAAGAGAACATAACTTATAAGTGAAAAGTTATGATATTTACTAAAACAAGTGAGAAGTTGTAAAAGATGGTGAGTCCCAATTAAAATGGGAAAAGGAGCTCAAAAAAGTAGTTGATAAACAAACGTTAAAAGGTAGTTGAATAACTACAAGGAATTTGTTTATTAAAATAAAACTACTATTGTGATGACAAATAGTATTTAAACATAATGTAAAGAGTTTAATAGGTAGAGTAGTCGAAACAAATTTAGTAAAAAATATTTATTGCAGCTGAACTTTTTACTTAAGGACTGTATCACTATTTTTGCTAAAGGACTTTTATGACCTACGAACTGATTAAGCCAATGGGACTTAAAATTCTACTTGAAGTAAATGAAGTGTTAAACATTACTTGATTGGAAATATGTTTGTGATAAGAGAAATGGAAATACACTAAATTTCCATAAGATAAAAGAATTTGTTGTTATTTATTACTATAGTTTTATTATTTCTTATTATTTATTTCTTATTGTATTTATACTTATTCTTTATTTATTATTGTGTTTATATTTTCCTATGCACTTACAAATGGTAAGTGATGTTGTAACCATTATTTGTATTCTTTTACAGGGGAAATGCTCTCAGCTAAATTTAAATGCTCTTAGTATATTTTTTTTTCTCTTGCATTGCTAAATTTTACTTTTCCATCTCTTCGCTGACGTCTCTAAAATTTTCAATATTCAAAAATCAACTTCCAATTTTATTAGAAGTCTGTTGTCTGAAATTGTAGTTAATTAACCACAAATTTCATACAAAGTCTTTGGGGAGGGGGGATAATATTACAAAATTTAAATTTTTGCGCCAAGTTTAAAGTATTTTATGTAAATTTTCCTTTTTCAGTAATATTCCGTATATTATACCGGCTTATTAAATTAAAACCCTAGTCTATTAATCTCTAAGATCTTAATTCATATTTATTCCAAATTGCGTAAATCTAAAAATGGCTCAATTATTTATATTTCTTTAATAAAACTTTTATTATTTAAATTCCTATTAAATTCCGCTATTAAATCCCGGTATATCATATTCCCCTTAAATCTTTATTTAACTGCTAAAATATTATTCTGTCTTAAAGAAAAGACCTACTTATTTCAATTTATTCTTTTATTTAAAATATCCAGGTGTAATTAAAATATTTCAAAGATTAAAACTTCGCAGACATAAATTCATTTCTTTTATCGTCTGAAGAGGGAAAAAAGGATTATTTTTGCATAATCTCGACTACAGATTTTAACATTTGTTTATGCTTTAGATAGCTGGGGCGAGGATATAAGAATTTTCTAGAACAATCTTTTCAGCAGAGTATAAATACGGATGGCGGGAACCAGAGAGAAGCATAAAGCATAAAATATATAGCATATAGGAATAGATGGGCTGTGAGCTTAGAAGTTTTTCAGTTTTTAGCATGTAGAGGTGAACGTAGTGGATTGCAGTCGTAGCAGACTGGATATTCAATGTGATTGCTCGATGGAGGTAGTAAAATGTTGGATGAATACTGTTTATTATGTGTAGAATGAGGAAGCAACGGTATCGTAATGGGTGATAGATGTTAGATGTTAACGGATTAAGACTAGAACGCAGTCAAGAGATGGAGTGTTTTAAAACTAATTGTGACAGGAAGAATACACTTTATTCTTTTTACCATGGAAGGAGAGAGCATCTTCCCTAGATTTAATCGAGAGTGTGGAAATAAAGTGAATAATGTTCCAAGCGACTGCCTTATGTTAATTCTTCATTTTTCTTTATTATTTTAAAACCATTCGGCTGCTACCTGTGCTGTTTAGGAATGGAAAACCTCATTTTTTTTCGACAATACCAACTACTTGCCGTCAAAATGTCACATATATACATATTTTTTTTTTCAGTAAGTTCTAGTTAAGCATAAAAGTACGGATATAAAGTATGTTTGAAATGTTTGATTCACTGACTTTATGTTTAGCTTGAAATGTGTTTTTACATTAAGAAAAATAAGGACAAAAATGATATGATTTTGTCAACATGACGTATGTTTTACTTATTTTTCATTTATTAATTCTAAAGGTCAGAATCGGAGACTTTATGAATCGTTAAACAGTTTCAGAAATTGAATATTGAGTAAAATATATATCCTCATCATAATTATTTGTAAAACTCATTTATAATTTTTAAAAATGAACTTTTCTTACAATACAGACCTTTCAATAATAAAATCTTCTGGCTTTAGTTTTGTATGACGTCTTTTAAAAATGGGCGCGTCCAGAGGAGCCACCGGTTAGTGACCGATGAGATCGGTTAGTCACCAAGGCGTTCAGTGCTGCTAACCGGGTCGCAACCAATGTCGTTCAGCGCAAGTAACCAAAGTGATCGGTGAGAGACCGAACTAACCGAAGAAAATTCTTGGTTAGTTGGGTCACGTGATCGGTTACATGAAAGTTTATTTACATTTGCATCATACATGATGAAACAATAATAAAAGAATAATTACGGCAACGTAATACAGATGGCGCCAATAGTAAATAACACCAGTGCCGTCCAGTAGGTCTGTCGACCGGTTAGAGACCGGTCACTTACCGTGACGTCACGTAACCAATCTCACCGGTGACTTTGGTGAGGTCTGCTGGACTCGCCCAATGAAACTCAGACCAAAATTCCGTCTTGTTTCACGGTGGTTATATACTAGTAAAGAAGTAATTCCATATTCTTCTTAGCTACTCTGTTATGAAGGTAGGCTATGGTGGAGTGGATTTTGATTTTGCGTGCTATTAGACCAATGTCAGACGGGCGTCTTTTTTGCTGCTTATTTCCTTATGTATTATCCAGTTACAATGCTAGAGCATTGTGAATGGATAATACATAAGCAAAAAAGCAGCACAAAAGACGCCCGTCTGACATTGGTCTTATTGTGCCTTGACTTCTACCATTTGTGCGTGAATGTGAAATCCCATTTCATTCTTCTTCTTTCTTTTCAACTTTCGCAAAGTGTGTTTGAATCTCCAGGAATCTTAATTTAGCGGTTAATTTGAGCAATGGTGTGATAATTAAGCTTCTACAGTTATCTAGCTTTGTAAACATGGCGGTTGAAGTGAGTAACGTTTGATTTTATTGAATCTTGGTCTCGTGGAAAATCAAAACTATTATCGTTCATAAAGCTATGTGTGCAGTCAGCAGACACTAGCGTTCCCAGATATCCCGATTTACATGGGATGCCCGATTTTCAGGAGTACCGAGACACGTCCCGTGCAAATTCTGCGCCGAATGCCAAAGTACCGATTGTTTATGATACTAGGGGTCTCTGTTCCCTGCAAGCTATTCTCGCCAACATTAGTTCAGATTTCGCAGACTCTAAAAAATAGGCTAGTGTGCCTTGTTTTAAAATATTACCAAGTTACGGAAGGTTGAATGATATTATCACGAATGGCGACTGCCTTTTGTAATATGGTTGCCATGCTTTTCCTTCTGAATGGGGCATTTTTTTGGTTACCATGACCTCGTCCACCCCTGTCGTGACAGCTGATGGCTGATTTTGAGATTTATATGTGAGATCAATTATACATTTGAAAATCAGCTTGTATAAAATGGTAAGATTAAATATCTGGCTGCATCTCGGACTTTTTATAACGACGCAATGGACAATATTGTTCCTTTGGTTTCGAGGTTAAAATACTCCGTCTACTTGGGAATAACATTCAGGACCGGGGTACTGAAAAGCACTGTTTTTTGAAATTTTATGCTTACATTTTATTTTTTGACCGACTTTTAGACATTTACAGAAACAGGTATAGCTTATGCATGAATTATTTTCTCTATTTTAATTCACCATCAAGCACATTTCATTTTATTTTTAAAATGTAAATTATTTATTTTGATAAGTAAATATAGACGAATTTTCTAATAGGTATTTATCGAATAATAATTCGTACAAAATATATCGAATGTATTTTGCGCATGCATTTACATGTACTTATGCTACATCAAGTGATGAAATATATAAACAAATGCTGTAGCCACTCTACTTTACACCATGTGATTTCCAATGTGACGTCACATGAATATTGTCCAAAAGAAAATCGTTTTAAATGCATAATTTGTTTAAATGTATGACTAAACAATAACATGTAAACTTAACATTAAAAATATTTTAAACACGATTTATTTTTATTACTAAAAATCTTATCCTTAGTTTTATGAAATGTACCTTAAGCTCGCCCACGAAAAAAGATCGAGCAAATTGAAAAATATTTGTTGAAGTTGCGTTATTTAGAATGTGATGAAAAAAATCCAAACTGAGAAAAATGAATTTAAAGATTGAAACTCGAAAACATTTAAAGCGTATTGGACTGAGTAAAAATATTTTTTTTTTAATTTTTTTAACTATCGGACCTTTGCGAATATTCGGGGGAATCTACTATACTAATGTCTAAATGTATTTTTTCAAAAAATCCAAAGTTGACATTTAAATCTGTTTATTGCAGCATGAAAAGTACCAAGTTCTCTTCAGAAATATTCTATCTGTATCAGTCAAAAAACGCTTATAAAATATGTATAAGTAATAAATATCGTTTAAATATAAATAATGAATATAATAATAGAAATTATATGCATGTATGAGAGTATCGAAGGCAGGTAGTAACAGATGATCACAGAACTGTCCCACGAGCCTAACCCTGTGACGTACTTAACATTACCACAAAGAAAGGAAATATTTCAGCAGATTTAAGCGCTGAGAATTAAAGCCCAATGTAAGGGTAAGGCATTGTTCACGGGTTTTCGGAGAGGACAGACCTCTGAGCCAGGAAAGAGTACGATGTAGTCCTATGAGTTCGGCTAGTAAGCCGCAATCTCTGCAATAATCATCTTGTGTATAACTGTTCTTGTAACTTATTTTATATTAAATGTTATTAGTTTTCCAGTATGACTCTTCACTATATATGAAGTTCTGTCTCAGTACTTAATATATATATATATATATAAATATAAATTAATATAAATGAAAATATAAAAAGCTCTTCTAGAAATGCATTATATTAGAAAACGTATTTGAGCTCAAGAAAGCTCATATTTTGAGTTTCGAATGTGTTTTACATAATTTAAAACTATAGAAAATCAGTATTTTATAATCAGCGTTCATCTTTAAATAATATGAATCATAATAGTAATAACAATATTAATAATAATAAGAAAATAATAATAATAATAATAAAACAGCAGTAGATCATAATTAAGGTTCTTCTTTGAAATATTTGTAATAATTTGTGTAAAATACTGGACAAAATGTTACCAAACATGAAATGTTAGAATTAAATTATTCTAAACTAGTAGGCTGAGCCCGCTGCGCTGGTCCATTTTTCAAATAAACCTTCAATCAAACGAAATGGAGAATTTGACCCTGTATTTTAAATTAATATGGACCTTCACCTGGAATGTCCTTCCGCATTTTCCGAATACGCCTCGGACGCCATTCAGCTATTATATTATCTGATGCATTAGACTAAATTCGGGCAATTCAGAAGCAACTTTTTAATACATCATGCAGGGTTTGGGAGGGAAATGCGGCCATTACGATCATCAGAAATTAAAATGTTCTCTAATCACCACACTTCTAAAAAAGAGAGAATTATAATGATTGCAGAGATTGACCTTTTAACTTAAAGAATGTTCGGGTTATTTACTTTCGTTTGCTAGTTCTGTTACTCCGGTCTTCTCAGCTTGGTGCTATGTGTGGATCTGATAACATAAATACAATCTCTCTCTACGTTACATTATATTTGGTAATATACGTCTTCTCTTGGCAGATTTTATACAGTTTTTTATCTTCGAATTCTAGTAGAGTAAATACTGTCAAAACAGTATTTAACTTTTACATTTAAAAAAATGTGAATCATGTAAAAGTAGATATTTATAGCTGAATTGTGTGAATAAAATTAAAACAATGTCATTTTAACTGTCGTTTCTTTTTATATATAAGTTTTAATCATGCAACTATTTACCTAGGAAAATAGCCTCGATAACTGATTCAAATAGAAAAGTAAACCTCTAGTTTTCATTCAATAAAATCTTCCTAATCATCCGTAATTGGATTTACAACCAAGTTTGATGTGAAACGTTAGAAATGTTAGTAATGGCATGGCTACAAATGTACCAGAGTTAGCTACAAAACAGAGTTAATTACGCTCCAAACTACATTCTATTAAATAATGTCAAATTGCTGTTGATTGAATTTTAGATCTTTCACTATCAAAACTCTTTGCGAATGATAAAAAAAGCTAGTTATGCAAAATTTTTAGTAACTATCTTTTTGGCAAACCGAAGATTTTTTTTTCGCATCTCTCTAGCGTAATAAGACGGAGAAATAAACATTCTTGTTATTTTCAAGATGTCATTATTCATCAGTATGTTGCCTAAATAAAATTAAAAACATTAATTTGTGAAAACGATCATCTGCTCGGGCTGTGCATCAGCCAAAATTGCTTAATAATGATTGAAATTTTATTTCAATATGAGGTACGTTCTTTTTAAACCTAGTCTAAATGAACAGATATTGTTCCATTACCCACCTTTGTCATTTGAAAGGGGTTTTTTCTAGATTCAAAGTGATGCTTTTTTAGTGATAGGGAAATAACTGCAGATGAAAAATATACAATAGTAAATATTCTTTTTTCCGTTTGATCCATAATAAATAAATAAATAAAAAACATAAATTTACTAATCTCTAAGTACAAATTTCGCGTAATCTTCTGAAATCGGATTTACCGTCGACGGTAATTCCAAATATAAACGAATCTTCCAACATTATATAGTAAATTCGCCAGTTGTAGGGTGTTTGATTATGGGAGATTCATCCAATATATTTTAATAACATTTCTAAAAGAAGGGAGGATATGAAAAAAATGACGAATTAAATGGAATATCGAAAAGTGATTTTTTATTGAATCAGAAAGCAACTTTTATTGCAAAATGTTTTCTTTCGTGATAGTAATAAAGCGTAATTGCTTACATTTTCTTAAGAATAATCTTTACTACTTAACATTGCAAGCATTGAACGTTTCTTTAAGGGAAATTGGAGATATGTTTTTAATTAAAAAAAGAGTGGACAATATTAGCTAATCTGGCTTCGAGGTTATAAAAGTCACAAATTTGTGGAAAACAAACCGACATGTTTTCGCAGTAAAATATGGTGTGAATTTTTTTAAATGTCTGAAATTAAATTATTTTACAAAATATATGTGCGTGTGTGGGAGACATTTATACTAAAATTAAAATATTTGACTCCATTTTAAAAATATTAATTGCTATTTATATATGGTACATTTGAATTTAAAAAAATACTCTAACAATCCTTCCGTACACTTACAAAATCACCTTTATTGTAAGCATCGCTTGAAACTATGTCACGCTTACGTCTTTTTGACTTAAAATCAAATTGTTTGGCGACAAAAGTGAACTCAAAATCATAAATAAACATATAACATGTAAATCATAAGTACCATCATTTTTGAAATTACATCTCCTAGTTTCGTCTGTAAGTCACATGAGGATGGAGTTAGAAATAAAAAAGAACAAATCAAAAACAAAATTGTTAGTCACAGGGAAGGTCTCCTTAAAGAGCATACTCAAATTATTTTGAAAAAAATAATGCTTATAAAACTAATCATGTATGTAGTAAACCATCAGTCAAATTTGACGGCGGAATCTCAGTTAAAATCTGAAAAAAGAAACAAAGAAATATATTCGAGTGTTTCAAGCAAAAAAGACAAACGTTCCACACTAGTTGCTAGCTAACACATTTCCTTCCCAAATGTGAGATATTTAAATGCATTTGGAAATTGCTTGTTAAATAAGTGTTCTATGTTAAATAAGTGTTTCTATGTTCTAATAAATAATGCCTAAAACTCAATGAATTTAAACCTAAACGAAGGATTAGTGTATTATTTTTTTTATCTGTAAGCGTGTATAATGTATACAAACTGCGTGTTGCAGTAGTTATTTAATTTTACATGGCTTCACCGGTGGAAAAAGTTTTATGGGTACTATTTGATTATCCTGTCGACCAATTTCGCCAAATTACATAAATTGCAAAACTACTCGCCATATTATACAAATTGAAAAAATTTTTATTTTAAACAACGAAAGAATAAATAAATTTGTAAACATTAATACAATTACAAATAGAAGTCAAAATAAAAATCACTTGATGACTCAACAAACACGTGTACCGTGTTTAATGTCAAGAGAATGTAAAATTTAAGATCGGCCGTTATTGGCATTTAGTCTTATGGTTTGGCGATAGTTTTTTTGTCGACCGGTTAATGAAGTACCCAGCAAACACAGAGCTATCGGTAAGCAATCGGCCGATAGCTGCTTGCTGCCGATAGCTGCGGTATTGGCACGATACTAGTTGCCGCTACCGGTTCCGTATCTTTTTTGATACGCCGCGCGAATGCGGCACGATTCATGAGGCACGCAGCCGGTCCGGTATCGGCAGAACACTATGCCGATAGCTATCCATACGAATGCCGGCCACAGCCCGACACCAGCATAAATTGAAAAAAAAATCTGCTTTGATTGCGCCATCTATTAGCCATCGCGGAATGTAGATTTGAAAGGAACGTGTTCGGCGATGGAAGAGGTGGGGGTTGATCCGACGAACCCAAGGACAGGAAGTAGACGTCTTAACCACTTGGCCACAGAGACTTGATCAGGGGAGGACATACCGATAAGTAACTGTATGTCGTTGAAGGTATATCGTAGATGAGAAAATTAGAATTTTGAAGTGTTTTTATTTTGTTTTTTTATTTATTTATTTGTAATCGTCTTACGCACGTGCATTTAAAAGTTAATTTAATATTTAAATGAATGAAATAAATATTTTAGCGAATTCGTTAAAGCAAATGAATTGTTTTTTTTTAATATAAATTTAAGAGTAATTAATTATAAAAAATATTTTTGGAGGTTTTGTTCAGTTAATCTAATTTTCTTATTAGGAATTATAATGTAATTACATCCGTTGCGTTAATTTATAAAATATATATTTTTAACATGGAAAAATTTATTTAATAAATAAAAAGTTGGTAATTAATAACTTTAAATTAGAATAATAATCTATTTTATGTCGTTTTGATGATTTAAAGTAGAATATATATTTAATGATTATGTTGCAATATTAATTTGTTACTTATCAATATTTTAATTAAAAAATAAAATAAAAATATCAATTTACATTTTTTTTCTTTTGGACGATAATTTTTAAATGGGGATATTTCTGAATTTTTCTTATAAATTTAAGAATGCTTATTAAATGAAATATGTGAATTTGAGAGGTTTTTCTGTTAATACAACTTTCACTTTAGGAATTATAATGTAATTAAATCTGTTAATTCAAGAATTATGTATTTGTAACATAGAAAAACTAATTTTAATAAAAAAATAAATTGGTAATTAATCACTTTTAATTAGAATAAGAGTTCATTTTTTGTCAGTGGATGATTTAATATAGAATATATTTTTTGTGATTATGTAGCAATAATGATTATTTTACTTGTCAACATTTTTTAATCATCAAGTAAAGTAGAAAGATTAATTTATCTTTTTTTTTTTTTTTTTTTTTTTTTTTTTTTTTTTTTTGTTAATAATTTTTTAGAAATTGGTAGATTTCTGAATCTTTCTTTTAAATTTTAATGCTTAAAAGTTGGGTAGTTTTTTTTTCTTATAGCTTGTAAAATAATTTAAAACACTTTTTAATAATTTGATTTTTAAATAAAATAAGAAACATGGCTACTTTTTCTTCTACGATTTAAAAAACTCTTTTGATGATTCAAATAATTGTAAGTCCTTTTTAAAATGAATTCAATAACAACTTTTTTAAAATAAATAAATGTAGGCTATTTTTGGCATTTTTTTTTGTTTTGTTTATCACTGTTAGAATTTTATATGAAATACAAGAAATATACATATCTTATCAAAACTGAAACTCAAACAAAATTACGAAAAAAAAATGTCGGCTACGACTAAAAATTCCGAATTCGGGCCAATGTTGGCAAATCTCATCGGGCCACTATCAGAAATCAAATATCGGTCCTGCGTCACTTGCCGGTGTAAGTCGCTTGCCGATATATAACCATAAGGAGACCGATTACAGTAACCGGCAGTCGAAAAAGCAGATTCGTGAGTTTCAGTTGCCGACATGCTGCGAACACTTCACCGAAACCACTGTGCCGATGCCGAAAACTTAACCGGCAATGCCGGATGCGGTTCGAGCATGTGCCGAAAGGTATTTGTTTGCTGGGTAGTGCCGTTTTAAGTTTGCCTTAAATGTAACTGGCTAATTAAAAATGCTATCATTAAATATTTTTATATTAAGTAGTTAATTCCATGGCAACAATAACCTTCACTTCTTGTTTCTAGCACTAACAATATCGAAGTCAAATTGTCAAAATTCAGACTCAGGCATTAATTTTGAGTTTGGAACAAATTTAATAAACTTAAATTTTGTTTTAAACCGTATCAATACGATAGTAAAATTTTAATATATACACATATAAAGGTATATGACAAATCTGTAGTAATAGAAATGTATTTATTTAAGCTAAACTTTATCTAACTAACTTCGTATGAAGTGTAGAAAAAGATTTTACTTAAAAATTGTTTATCATAAAAAAGTGCCATTCAAAATTTTATTGTGTCGCCAACCAGCATTAAATCGCCAAAAAATTAAAATATTATTATTTTTTACGAACGCTAAATCGAGGTTCTGCCATTTTTTTTATAAACATATTATATGTCATGAGAGGAATATTTTATATATTCCTCATAAGAAGATATTTTTTCAAATATTTCTGAGCATGCGCTTATGGAAACTTACTTGATATCATCCTATCAATTTTTCAGATGCATTTTTCTTAACCTGAGGCAAAAGATAAATAGCCAAATCTTATTTCAATTGCAATATTTCAGCTGAGTAATTTTTTAAGCATTACGAACATTCCCTTTCATGTTTAAATTAAATATTTTCATTTTTTTTATATTATCACTCAATAAAACGGAATTTCTTCTTCTGTTTTTCCGTTTAAATAAAATTAGTAACAGTTTTTCTTTTATTTTTCGAGGTGTAAAAACCGTTTCATTTTTTTATATTATTATTTTTTTTTATCAACGATAAATTTCGCCAAGAAATAAAATGATATACCTTATCGTCCAAAATAGCAGAACTTTCCGTCATAGTTCTATAACTAATCTACGTAAAGCTATAACTAATCTACGTATGTGTTATAGCTTAAAACCTCTCCTGAAATGATACCTATCTAACAGTATGAATTCCGTAAAAATCCATACAGTCGAACTCGAAATTTACAGGTTCGGAACGAAATTTCAGTTTGTATTTTACATATATAACTAAATTAATAAATTATTTTGAAATATTATTTGCGATTTTAAATTTTTCTGTTATATGGCCACTTCGGTCACGAGATGATGTTAGTTTTAGCCTCAGGGTTATTTCAAAATAACCGTTTACCATGACAACATAAGAAATTTTTCAGATTGACAGATAGTATCCCACAATATTATTTATAATATTACCGTTGATTATTTTCCAGTTGCTTTAAAGTGAGCGATATTGAAGTTTAGCTTGTGTGCCGAAAATAGTGAGAACCACATTGAACATGTACGGTTATGAGTATTATTAGCAAGATTTAGTATAATTTCAACACCAATTATGAAAATTGGCACCTCAGATATTAGTGACTTAATTCACTATTTTTATTTATTAACCATTTGGAAAAATGGTTATTGTTCTCGTCAGGGTAGGAAATCGAAAGCATATCTGAAGGTTTTCATTGGTTTAATCCGCATTTTGTTTTCTGATTGGTCTATACAGTAATCTGTATTTCCGTTTATTTTCAACAGAGATGGATACCTTCTGTGGCAACTATGACGAAAAAGTAATAAAACTACAAAAAAAATTAATAATTCAGAAACAAATTGAGATACAGCTTTCAAACAAATTGCATTTAAAAGTACATTTTTTCTCTCTATACGACGGTGTAAAAAGTAATATTGTGGGATGTTTAAAAGTTTAAGAATGAAATTTCATTTAAAATTGGCCGTCAGATTTCTTGGAAATCTGACGATGGAAAGCCATTTCCCGAACAGTCAATGAAATGCTTGGATAATACATAAGTTTCAGGTGGATAATACGTACGAGTCGCAGGCGATTTTTGTCGCTTGGAATTTTTACATGTAATAACACTATTAATGTTTAATTCATGGCGAACGTAATGTATGATCAATTCCGTGCGATTTTTTATGTCTTAAATTTTAGTCTTTGAAAAAATAATTTTCCAAATGGTCGTTGTAATTTGTTAAATTGCTTATTTTAACTCTTTTATTTATTTATTTATTTATTTATTTATTTTGGTGCTGGTGGAAATAGAAAATTCCGTGACCTTTATAATACTTCGTAGTTTCCATAATGGAAATTTTTAGCACCAGTAATTTACATATTTTAGAGGTTTGAACGCGAAGTTTTAATTTTTATCATCCTGTTAATTAGATGTTAGATTTGACCGATCACACAATGTATTGCAGTAAATTTCCGATTATCCATTACTCACGCGACAGACGGTGTGGTGGATAATCGAAATAGATGGATAATCGAAAGACTGTAAAGGACATTTATTAAAATTACTATTTTTATATGTTAATTTAAAATAAGAATAATTAAAAGATTTTGTAAAACGTGTTGTGAACTTTCGTTTAAAAAAAGCAGAACTGATTATAAGAATGCGATCAATCAGACACAAAATTGTCCATTATACATTTGTTTGTGTTTTGCTAGTAATTTTACTTTAGCAAGATGGCGAATTCTACGTAATAAACGTACTTGGGTTGCATCTGCTTCCTCTTGCATCTCATACCAATTAATGAAATATATATATATGAATATATAGTATAGTAGATATTTTAGATATTTTAGATGCATAGCCTGCATGACTGACTTCTGGATGATCATTCCCCGATTTATCACATTCACCCGCTACAGTTTTCTCTGGATTCGAAACGTTTTGAATCATTTCGTTATCTGTTAATTCTTCATAGCCGATATAATTCTTGTCACAATTAATTCAGTCTATATCATCCTGTTAATTAGATGTTAGATTTGACCGATCACACAATGTATTACAGTAAATTTCCGATTATCCATCACTCACGGGACCGACGGTTTGGTGGATAATCGAAATAGATGAATAATCGAAAGACTGTACAAGGCATTTATTAAAATTACTATTTTTATATGTTAATTTAAAATAAGAATAATTAAAAGATTTTTTAAAACGTGTTGTGAACTTTCGTTTATAAAAAGCATAACTGACTATAAGAAAGCCATCAATCAGACACAAAATTGTCCATTATACATTTGTTTGTGTTTTACTAGTAATTTTACTTTAGCAAGATGGCGAATTCTACGTAATAAAAGTACTTGGGTTGCATCTGCTTCCTCTTGCATCTCATACCAATTAATGCGAAAATATATATATGAATATATAGTATAGTAGATATTTTAGATATTTTAGATGCATAGCCTGCATGACTGACTTCTGGATGATCATTCCCCGATTTATCACATTCACCCGCTACAGTTTTCTCTGGATTCGAAACATTTTGAATCATTTCGTTATCTGTTAATTCTTCATAGCCGATATAATTCTTGTCACAATTAATTCAGTCTATATCATCCTGTTAATTAGATGTTAGATTTGACCGATCACACAATGTATTACAGTAAATTTCCGATTATCCATCACTCACGGGACCGACGGTGTGGTGGATAATCGAAATAGATGAATAATCGAAAGACTGTACAAGGCATTTATTAAAATTACTATTTTTATATGTTAATTTAAAATAAGAATAATTAAAAGATTTTTTAAAACGTGTTGTGAACTTTCGTTTATAAAAAGCATAACTGACTATAAGAAAGCCATCAATCAGACACAAAATTGTCCATTATACATTTGTTTGTGTTTTACTAGTAATTTTACTTTAGCAAGATGGCGAATTCTACGTAATAAAAGTACTTGGGTTGCACCTGCTTTCTCTTGCATCTCATACCAATTAATGCAAATATATATATATGAATATATAGTATAGTAGATATTTTAGATATTTTAGATGCATAGCCTGCATGACTGACTCCTGGATGATCATTATCCGATTTATCACATTCACTCGCTACAGTTTTCTCTGGATTCGAAGCATTTCGAATCATTTCGTTATCTGTTAATTCTTCATAGCCGATATCATTCTTGTCACAATTAAATCAGTCTATATCATCCTGTTAATTAGATGTTAGATTTGACCGATCACAGAATGTATTACAGTAAATTTCCGATTATCCATCACTCACGGGACCGACGGTGTGGTGGATAATCGAAATAGATGAATAATCGAAAGACTGTACAAGGCATTTATTAAAATTACTATTTTTATACGTTAATTTAAAATAAGAATAATTAAAAGATTTTTTAAAACGTGTTGTGAACTTTCGTTTATAAAAAGCATAACTGATTATAAGAAAGCCACCAATCAGACACAAAATTGTCCATTATACATTTGTTTGTGTTTTACTAGTAATTTTACTTTAGCAAGATGGCGAATTCTACGTAATAAAAGTACTTGGGTTGCACCTGCTTCCTCTTGCATCTCATACCAATTAATGCAAATATATATATATGAATATATAGTATAGTAGATATTTTAGATATTTTAGATGCATAGCCTGCATGACTGACTCCTGGATGATCATTATCCGATTTATCACATTCACTCGCTACAGTTTTCTCTGGATTCGAAGCATTTCGAATCATTTCGTTATCTGTTAATTCTTCATAGCCGATATCATTCTTGTCACAATTAAGTCAGTCTATATCATCCTGTTAATTAGATGTTAGATTTGACCGATCACACAATGTATTACAGTAAATTTCCGATTATCCATCACTCACGGGACCGACGGTGTGGTGGATAATCGAAATAGATGAATAATCGAAAGACTGTACAAGGCATTTATTAAAATTACTATTTTTATATGTTAATTTAAAATAAGAATAATTAAAAGATTTTTTAAAACGTGTTGTGAACTTTCGTTTAAAAAAAGCATAACTGATTATAAAAAAGCCATCAATCAGACACAAATTTGTCTATTATACATTTGTTTGTGTTTTGCTAGTAATTTTACTTTAGCAAGATGGCGAATTCTACGTAATAAAAGTACTTGGGTTGCATCTGCTTCCTCTTGCATCTCATACCAATTAATGCAAATATATGTATATATGAATATATAGTATAGTAGATATTTTAGATATTTTAGATGCATAGCCTGCATGACTGACTCCTGGATGATCATTCCCCGATTCATCACATTCACCCGCTACAGTTTTCTCTGGATTCGAAACATTTTGAATTATTTCGTTATCTGTTGATTCTTCATAGCCGATATCATTCTTGTCACAATTAAGTCAGTCTATATTTTCATCCGTAAATGTATTTTCTAGATGCTGTTGCTAAAGTCAGACAAATATTTTATTCAAAATAGCGTCGTCTCACTTGGATTTATATGCAATTGAATCTTCGTTTCTGATTTTAAACTAAAAAGGAAATGGGGATGACGGATAACAGAGAGTGGCAATTGATAGACTGGCGCTTATCGGAAGTCTACTGTAAATAATTTTCTCATTTTTCAACAAATAAATCTTAATGAAATTTGTGTATAAAGATATAACTGCAAGCAAAATACATCTTCTAATCTTAGAACAAACGAAATCTATCCAAATAGCTAAAAATAAAGTATTTCGAAATTGAACACTTATTGTAAGATAATTATTTAAAATATTTGCTAATATTCATTTCGGTTTCAAAAAACCTTTTGTTTATTTATCATTTTATGCACTTACAGTGATTAAACAAGATTTCATTTAATTTTTTAAAACTTTCCTTTATTATGTAAATAGACGACCTAATTATTATAATGGCTCCAAAAAGTGGTATATAAAGTAAATCATACTTTACATGGAAGTATAATAATGAGCTTTTGGATTTTAAATATGTCTGAGGATTTAAATAATCTTATATTCCACTTTTATTAATTGGACGATTATTCAAATTCGATCACTAAATTCTTACCGCCTACGGAAATTTGTTTATTTTGCAATAGTTTAATTAGATCCATTTAATACATCTTCAGGGGTGTGCGAAAGGTGCGGTAGAACATGGCGTTTAAAATTATTTTATTTAACAAAACATACTTAAATATTTTGAATTCGTTTATTTCTTGTTATGGAATGGATAAAATAATTAAAATCAAAACTTATGATTTAGTTTAGTAAAACGGTGCTAAAAAATAGATGAAATAGGTTTTATAAAAATCCTAAAGAAAAATACGTCGGAAATGTTAAAACTCGACACCAAAACACTTTCAACCTATTCAAACAGTCATCATCAGGGGAAAATTCTTATGTGTGTTTGTTCGTGAACGACCATTGGTTAAATATATGGAGACGAGTCTATTTCAAAGGAGGAGGGAGGAGGTGTTCATTGATTACGTTCCAAATTCGCCAGAGACATTTGGTACGTTATACTAGATCCGGGGCGTATTGTAGGAGAGCATATCGTTGCAACTGTTTCTTCCTTGAATTAAAATTTTCAGCGATTCTCTGATTATGACTCTGTTTGAAACCGTTGAAAGCGCTTGGGTGTTGAGTTTTAACATCCTCGACGGTATTTTATGCTTTTAAAAAACCAATTTATTATATTTTTAGCACCTTTTTTCGTAAAATAAATCATAGGTTTCGATTTTAAATATTTTATACAATATCAAGGTGAACACGATGTTCCAGAAATAAATTACAGTGAAACTATATTTTATGTATGTAAGGGATATAGTATATCTCACTTACTATACTTGTCACTGAAAAAAAAATCATTGAACTCATTTCTTTCAGAATATTGCATATCCTATTAAAATGCTAATAAAAATAAATATAGATTAAACCTTTATCTATTGACGGTATTTACAAGTACCATTAACACGTTAACGCTGGCGCGGAGGTCACACTCGACTGTCTCAGAATTTTCAAGTCTCCGGTTTTTTGCACACCACTATTATTTTAGAGAAAATATTGATCCTTTAAATCACCCAATTGTTCTAATTAAATAAAACAACATTTTCTGTATTAAAATACTAGTATCCAAAAGGCCAGAGATTTGCCAGCTCTGAGACAGTCGAGTGTGACACACCGCGTCGGCGTGAACGTGTTAAAATAACTTGCTATAAAATTCATTTAATACATCGATTAGTTGTAATACAGTTTAGAATGAGTTATAGATACATTACTGTTTCTTGTTCCAAAAGCTGTATTGGTTACACAAAACAAAAATATTTTTAAAAGGATAATTTATTTTGCCTTTGCATCTTTTCAGCTTTCTTTGCGTGGGAAGGGGGGGGGGGATTTTCAATTCGGAAATATTTCTATATTTCTATTGTAAGAACATTATATTTGTACATTTGCTAATTCTACAAAATACTAAGAATACTATTTTAAATTAAGCGTTGAGTAGGGTTATAAAAATGGCACAAAATCTTTTATAAATTCAAATTTAATTAAACCTTCTAAATCCTTCAATCCTTTTAAAAACCTTCTAAAATATATTAAATGATTATGCGAATCTTCTAATGTAGTTTAAGCAATTCACGAAAAATGCTTTAAAAGATAAAATATTCATGAATTCATAATTCAGCACATAAAGGGTTAAACGCGCGAAATTCCGCCTTATTTAAGAGGGGTTTTGCCTATAGAAGGCTGAAAAAAGGATCTTTTTTTTGAAAAAAAAAATTCTGGAATAGGAATAAAGATTTTATCACAGAGTTTTTTGCATGTTATTTGATATCATTTGAAAAACATTTCAATTTCTTAAAAATAAAATATCGATGATTTGGCTCGAGTTACGTGGATGGACGCTTTAGCGTGCGTGCCGCGCAGTTCCAATTGAGCGGAATCTGATAGATCGCTACAGTGATTTGTAATCAATTTCCGTTAAGGATTGTGAAAGCAGATAACGTTGTCTGGAGCTTCAACCACTTTGAGATCAAAAAGTCTGAAAATCAACAAAGTGGCAGTGATTAGATTAAAAGGTTTATTTCTGATACCTTTATTGCACTTTGGCGTGCTTCTAAAAATGTCAACTTTTTTATAAAAATGGCTGAAAGTTGTCCAAACTCCAATAAATTATATCAACTTTCATTTTTTTTTTTTAAATAAAAAATCGGCTTGATAAATTTTGTTGATTCCGTCCAGTTTGAAAAAAGTTATTTTGCGTATAATGCGTTTATATTGCTCAAAAACGGTGTAACCCTACGGATGCGGTGCGCTAAAGCACTAAATATCTACGAAAGTACTTCGAATCTGGTCAAATCGTTGAACAAAGATAATCTACAGACTATAGGAATAGAAAAATATATAAAAAAAGGAAAATTAATTTTTTTCAACAGGGAGAAAATAAATCCCCCCCACCCCCTTTGAAAGAATTAAGAAATACCGATACCAAAGAATTTCCTCGTCTGGAAATTCCCTTCACGAACCCGGTCTATGTCTATTATCCTGCTACGATAATAATGTTGTTGATTCACCATTGCAAAAACTGAAGCTACATACTTGTGATTTATTTTATTTCGAAGCTTTGATATAAAGTGTTAGGAAGCTAGTACTTTTGATGATGTTGATAAACGAGATCTATAATTTTAAATATTATTTGTAATATAACAACACGTAGTAACATTCTCTGTAAAAATAAAAGGTGCAGATACTTTACCATTAAATTACATCTTTCATTGTTCAATCACCTTTCTCTGTAAAATACGCATATGGCAGATGTTGTCCATACGCATACATATCCTATTCAAGTATTTTCGAAAGTGATTGCATTGTTGGGAGGGATGTTTTAATTAGTTTAGAATAAAAAGTCCTGGCAAAAGTTCTTGCATCATATTTGCTAAGGACGTGTCTGTTAACCCCTTGACCTACGATTTACGTTCAACAGGCTGGCCCCAAAACGTAAACAAGATCGCGAAGCCTTCGAGCTATTCCACGGTTCAACAAATCGGTCCTAAATTGTAGCAAACGCGTACGACTTATGGAATGTAAATACGTGTGTAAGATACAACATAGGTTTAATTTTGCGGAATATTTGATGAGAAATTATAACCTAGTCTAATAATTATGGTACATATACCTCAAAATATTTATCATTAATTACTAAAATATAACATAAATCAGTAACTAATTGCTTTCATTTTTTCGTGCGGAACGTATAATGTCACCTCTGCCATTTCAATACCAAAAATATCAACATAACTCCCACTGTCCACAATACAAAATCGTCTTTTTGAAAACATCTTTCGGGGATACTTCTTTAACATTAAGAACATATATTTCAAAGTGCAAACGTAACCAAGAATAACGTGTAATTTATTGTGATACTAGCAGACCCAAATATCGTTGCCCGGGGTTTGTAAATAATAACCTTAAACAAAACTTAAGTTTGTATGATTTTATATCTTTGAAAATTCTTTTAAATGAACCTAATTTCGGAGGCTCCATTACCTTCCGCAGTGTCTAATGTGTTTCCATCAAACTTCTTTCCGAACGAACCTGTACCCTGGATCCCCACTACCTATAGCAGCATTTACCGGAAGTGGCCTTACGTGCCGGAGACAATCGAAGACCAAGTTGTGTGAGTCAAACCTCGTAGAATCAAGCCCAAAGAAACCAAAAAAAAAAAAAAAAAAAAAAAAAAAAAAAAGAATGCGCCATTAATTTTAGAAAATGTTGGTAACTAAAGTCTAAGATAAAATTTCATAATACAGAAAGTAGCTGAATTGTAATCTAAGTTGAAGGAAGCAAATTCCGTTGAAATTGGGTCCTTAAACGCGAGGAAATAATGCGCCACCAAGGGGTGGAAGATGTCTCCTCACCTTGTAAATTTCATGAATCACTGTTAGTCCAGGCAATAGGGAATTTTACCTAGCAAAATTAATGGTAGTTCTGGAAATCAGCTAATTTTATGTTTTTTGAGTCGCTGAATCCCAATTTGTAACTTCTCATCAAAATTTCCCCCGGCAACCCCCCCCCCCCCCAAATTTTGGTAAAATCTCCCACAAAAAGGTTTTTATTAAAAAATTCAATTTTTTATTGTTTTAGGGGAAAAGTATCTAGAAATTCAGAAAGTAGACAAAATTTGCAACAAATCAGATATATGACATTATGACTTAGGATGAAGGGGAAGGGGGGATCTGACTCGGAACATGCGCGCGGTGCTGCGTGGACTAAGTTGCGCAATTCCTCTTAACCACTCACACGTTTACTTTCGCCCTCTCATCTCCCCTCCGAACTTTCCTTATAAAGTTTACTTTAAGTTTTTTGGGTCGCTAATTCCGAATTTTTAACTTTCCCCCTAAATTCCCCCCCCCCCGAAACCCCCCCAAAATAGTTGTTATTAACTTAAATTTCTTATTATTTTAGGGGAAAAGCATTACGAAATTCAGAAACTAGACAAAATTTGCAACAAATAGGATATATGATATTATGACGTAGTATAAACGGGGAGAAAGGGGGCTGCCTCGGAACATTCCCCGCGCGCTTTTCTCACAAACCAAATTTTTTCAAAAAATCAATTTTTTGGGAGGTTGCTGGGTGAAATTTTGGTGAGAAGTCATAAATTCAGATTCAGCGACCCAAAAAACATAAAATGAGTCGAAATCCAGTACTAGTATTAATTTTTCAGGTAAAATCCCCTATTGCTTGGACTTCATAACTTAGTACACGTAGCGCCGCAGTGCATGTTCTGAGGCAGTCCTCCCCCTCCCCGTTCATCCTACGTCATAATGTCATCTATCCTATTTGTTGCAAATTTTGTCTAGTTTCTGAATTTCGTAATGCTTCTCCCCTAAAACAATAAGAAATTTAAGTTAAAAACAACGATTTGGGGGGAGGGGGGTTCGGGGGGGAGGGAATTTTGGGGGGAAGTTGAAAATTCGGATTTAGCGACCCAAAAAACTTAAAGTAAACCTTATAGAGAAAGTTCGGAGGGGAGATGGAAGGGCGAATGTAACCGTGTGAGCGGTTAAGTGGAATTGCGCAACTTAATCCACGCAACACCGCGCGCATGTACCGAGGCAGATCCCCCCTTCCCCTTTATCCTAAGTCATAATGTCATGTATGTAATGTGTTGCAAATTTTGTCTACTTTCTGAATTTCTGGATACTTTTCCCCTAAAACAATAAAAAAATTGATTTTTTTAATAAAAACTTTTTTGGGGGCATTTTACCAAAATTTGGGGGGTTGCCGAGGGAAATTTTGGTGGGAAGTTACAAATTCGGATTCAGCGACCCAAAAAACATTTAGTAAGCCTTTTTCGAGAACTACCATGAATTTTGCTAGGTAGAGCCCGTATACGGTCTCTATTACCTGGACTATTAGCATTAACACAATATTTAATAAACGGATGAAATCCCTTCTCTAAAGTAACCTTTAAAGTAACGCGATTTATAATTTACGGCTGTAGTAAGCAGACGTAAGTTAATGCTGAAAAAGGAGATTAATGTTCGAAAAAAGTGGTAGCTAAGGTATAAAGAATAACCGGACCCTGGGGGTCAGGGTCTTAACTGGAATGTAGTTGGGTATAAGAAAATTTTTAGGGGTTTTAAAGTAGCTGGATGACGCTAAAATTATGTTAAAGAAAATTGCAATAGAATAGGATAGTTTTTAAAGAAGCTGCAACAAAAGCCCCATGAAGACGATTAATATTCAAGAAGTTGTTAGGAAAGTTGTTAAGAAGTTGTTAGGAAAAAAAAAAGTTCGTTATTCGGACCATTTTTAAGGGTGTTATAACAGTGGGCCGAAAAGGGCCCAACTGTTAGTTGAGAGCAGACCCTAACATGAAAATATGTTTAAATGTTTTAGTACTTAGCGTTTTAGATCTTCAGTTAGTCAAAATTAATCATAGGGTATGAAAAAATCATTAGTATAATATTTTTAAGAAATGCGAAAAAATGTGTTAAATGCTTAAAAAAGGACCCTATAGCACCAATAAAAATATGAGGGCGTTGGTCTAGGGGGGAAAGTTCAGGACTCAATCTTAAAATCATGTAATGAGAAAGTGAGAAAATTCGGGTGTAAAAAATGCATAGCACACAAAAAGTTCAAGGGGCCCCGGATCGGGCCCTACAGGACCCTAAGGTGTCCCAGGATTTTAACTGAAATATAGAAACTGGAGAATAACTAACAAGGAGAGGGCCAACCTTGTTAATCACAGATTTTGATTATTTTAATATATGTTGTAGGGTTGACACCCCTTAGTGTCAGGTTCAACGGATTTTATCCAATGTCCCTTAGTTCTTGAAAAACCAGGGGGTCTAATATTAGTACACAACATAAATACTTACTTAGCAACCAAGATGACAGGTCAGTCGTAGCTCAGTTGGCGTGGCGTTTGTCGGCTGATCCGAGGGTCCGTGTTCGATACCTGAATGTGTTACATTTGTTTTTCTCATTTTTTGTTTTATAAATATAGTTGTAATTATAATTTAATAATTTCAATTAAAAATTTTAACACCATACATTAATTATAAAGTTAGCAAACTTAAATTTATCATTTCTTATTTGTAAACTATTATTTCTCATCCATTAAAGAGGTTTAAAAAGAAATTGGATCTATTATGGAATGATAAAAATTCTAAAATCGGGACAAATTCTGTTGTCGTGCCATCTAGTTATGATAAAAAAAAAGGAATAATCAAATAAAATAAAAATAAAAGCAGAAAAAAGATAAAGGGGAAAGCAAAATAATTGAAAGCGCAAGCATACTTTATTACAAATTTAAAAATCTTTAATATGCAAAAAATCGGTTAATTTAATTCTGATGCTAATTTTTAATATGATTATGCTTGTTACTTTAAAAACAGAATAATAGTATTATCGCATTGACTTCCTTTGTTAAAGCAATGCGTAAATGATGTTTCTTTAAAATCACGAATTGACACAATTGCTCAATATCATTGCATCGATAAAGAATATATGAAATACATTTTAAAAGTGATTTTTTTTTAATTAACAGTTTTATGATGCTTTATTACAACTATTTAGTTAAAAGTAAAAAATTAAATAGGTTAAAATTATAATTGATATACAATATTAAAAATTTTAATTGACAGTGAGATTATTAAGTTATACTTACAAGTAAATTTATAAAACAAAAAATAAGAAAAAGAAATGTATCGCATTCAGGTATCGAACCCGGGCCCGCGAATCAGCCGGTAAACACCATACCAACTGAGCTACGACTGACCTAACATTATTGTTGCAAAGTAAGTATTTAAGTTGTGTACTAATATTAGACCCCCGGTTTCTCAAAAACTAAGGAGCATTGGGTAAAATCCGTAGAACCTGAGACTAAAGTGTCTCTATCCTACAACATATATTAAAATAATCAAAATCTGTGATTAACAAGGTTGGTCCTCTTCTTGTAAGTGGGAAAATGGTTCCAAAAATGAAGATCGGATTAAGAGAAGCAATTTATTAATAATTTATGGTGCAAAAGCTTAAAAGGGCCTTGTACCGGGCCGCAAGGGGGAAGGGACTTAAGTGGCATGTAGTTTGGTATAAATACACTTTTTAGTTGTTTTTAATGTAATCTCAGTACGGTAGAACTATGGTAAAGAAAATTGCAAGGATTTCGGATCATTTTTAAAGAAGATGCACCAAGGGCCCTAAGAAGACGATTTATATTCAAAATTGGTGGTAGTTGAAAGCTGAAATATTATTTTTGTCGTTCATGTAATAGCTGGAGAACCTAAGATGTTGATAGGAAAAAAAAGCTAGTGAATCGGACTATTTTTAAGGGAGTTATAATAGGGGGCCCAAAAGGGGCCAACTAATAGTTGAGAAAAGGTCCTAACATGAAAACATGCTACAACGTTTTAGTGCTTAGATCTTTGATAAGTTGAGATTAAGCATAGGTTAAGAATGTCATTTAAAAGAAATGTGCAAAAAATTGTTGAAATGCTTAAAAAAGGGCCCTAGGAGCCCGATAAGTATATGTGAATGTTGGTCTAAGGAGAAGAGTTTAAGAGCCAACTTTAAAATTACGCATTTCGAAGGTGAGAAAATTAGGGTGTGAAAAACACATGGCACAGAAAAAAATTAAGGGGCCCTGAACCGGGCCCTTCAGGACCTTAGACGGGCCCATGGTCTTAACTGGAATGTAGGTACGGGAGTATAACTAAATGGAGAAAGTATCCCAAAAATGAAGATCGGATAAAAAGGAAACAATTTATTAAAAATTTAATGCACTAAAACTTCAAGGGACACTGTACCGGGCCACTTGCAAGGGTGCTAGGGTCTTAACTGAATTGCAGAAATGGGGCAGAAACTGAAAGGAGAATTCACTCCAAAAACGAAGAAGATCGGATAGAAAAGAGGCATGTTTTTAACAATTTAGTGCCCTAAAACTTCAAGGAGCCCTGTACTGGTCTCCTTGACAGCGTGCCAGGGTCTTAACTGAAATGTAGAAATGGGGCAGAAACTAAAAGGAGAATTCACCCCAAAAACGACGAAGATCGGATTGAAAAGAAGCGTATTATTAACAATTTAGTGCACTAAAACTTCAAGTGCCCTGTACCGTGCCCCTTGCAAGGGTGCCAGTGTCTTAACAGAAATGTAGAAATGGGGCAGAAACTCAAAAGGAGAATTCATCCCAAAAACGAAGAAGATCGGATGGAAAAGATGCTTGTTATTAACAATTTAGTGCATTAAAACTTCAAGGGCCCCTATACCATGCACCTTGCAAGGGTGCCAGGGACTTATCTGAAATGTAGAAATTGAGAACAAACTGAAAGGAGAATTCACCCCCAAAACAACGAAGATCGAATAAAGAG
Source organism: Maratus speciosus (assembly GCA_963932465.1). Taxonomy (NCBI): domain Eukaryota; kingdom Metazoa; phylum Arthropoda; class Arachnida; order Araneae; family Salticidae; genus Maratus; species Maratus speciosus. The sequence continues at coordinate 370,511,521 of OZ010790.1, read as the reverse complement.
GCATGTTATTAACAATTTAGTGCACTAAAACTTCAAGGGGCCCTGAACAGCGCCCCTTGCAAAGGTGCCAGTGTCTTAACTGAAATATAGAAATGGGGCAGAAATTGAAAGGAGAATTCACACCGAAAACGAAGAAGATCGGATAGAAAAGATGCATGTTACAAACAATTTAGTGCACTAAAACTTCAAGGGGCCCTGTACCGGGCCCCTTGAACGGGTGCCAGGGTCTTAACTGAAATGTGGAAATGGGGCAGAAACTGAAAGGAGAATTCACCACAAAAACGAAGAAGATCGGATTGAAAAGAGGCATGTTATTAACAATTTAGTGCACAGAAACATCAAGGGGCCCTGTACTGGGCCCCTTGCAAGGGTGCCAGGGACTTAAGGGAAATGTAGAAATGGGGCAGAAGCTGAAGGGATAATTCACCCCCAAAACGAAGAAGATCGGATAGAAAAGAGGCATGTTATTAACGCTTTAGTGCATCAAAACTTAAAGGAGCCTATGGGACCCGGCCCTTAAAAAATTAAAAATCCGAGCCTCAGGTGTATCAGGACCTGTCTTGGACTAATCACATCTGAATTTTCAGACTTCTACGTGCGGTAGTTTTCGCTAGTCATCGCACACAGACAGACAGGCACACAGAGCGATTTATTCTTTTATTAGTACGAGTTGGAACCCGTCGAAATTCGACGAACTAAAATGTTAGAAAGGAACTGCCAGATCGAATTTATAATAAACCTACAAAAATAATTACAATGAAAAATTCATCTTACATTGGTTGTCTAACTCTTAAAACAAATAATATTTTTAACCTAAAATTACCAAAATATTATTTCCACAAACTTCAACAGCTTAAATTATTGAATAATTAAACTGTATTAGAATACGTAATCAAGATGAGTAATTATGATGAAGTTATCGACTGAGGCTCTTATGTTTGTTTTTACGGGATGAAAAATGAGTAAAAAGGATTTCGCTTTACCACATCATAAGATTTTCCCCCATAAAATCTGAACTGTACGTTATTTTTACATTCTCATAATTTACATGCGCACCACTCAAATTCACAATTTGAAAGTATTTTAACGCGCAATAGATTATTAATGAATGTATTTTCAAACTTAACGATACAAATTTTATGTGAACATTCGCATAAACTTTAATCTCAGTACCCGCGAAAAAAAAAAATCAGAAATTTGCCTTTACTTGTCATAGTATTGACCATTTAGTATTGGTCAAATATTTAGTTTTATCAAAAAATTATCGTTTTGTTTTTAATATGACATCATTTTTACTCACTGAATCATTTTGCCTAGCGTCTCAAACTCAGTATCAGCGTAATGTAAAAATATTGAAATGTAACTGATTTATGAAGAAGAATGCGTGTTTTTTAATGTCTGACGTCATTTTCTGTTCAAAAGTTATAAAAAAGTTACTTTTATTTGTAATGTGAAAATGGCATTAATAAGGATATAATCAATAAAAATGATAAACCATGACTATCTTCCCTTTACTTTCAATATAAATGGCGTTGCCACGATTACAAAATTTGTATTAAAAACTACAAAAAAATTAATATCTCAAAAATAAATAGAAATACAGCTTTCAAACAAATTGCATTCAAAAGCACATTTTTTCGCTGTAAGAAGGTTTAAAAATTAAAAATGTGCGATGTTTAGAAGTTTAAAATTTTTCAGTAGCGAAAATTGCAAAACCGAAATTTCATTTCAAATATCAAAGTGTTGCCATTCACAAAATGACGTATGCGTTACGCACAGATATGTTTGTCCTTTATAATATAGATAGATAAAGAGATAATAAGAATATATCACAAGCCTGATCTGTGCAATTTGTGGTAGGCAAATTACAAACCACGAACGTCGCACCAGGGGCCATGCCGAATTATTTACGTTTGGCCGACTAACGTACTACGGGCCAGCTCCGACTGATGTACTACGGGCCAAGCCCGTGATAATCAGTTTTGGCCCGAATACAAGACAACGTGTCTTACACATAATTGTAGGTGAAGGGGTTAATATGAAATTTCTTTGAAAAGTGGATTTGAAACTTTGTTGTATTTATGGATTGAATCAGTAAAAACAGTTTATATTCTTATTACAGGATTTGCAGAAAATCTGTGTAAACTTCGATAAAAACTTGAAATAATGATTCCGAAGGGCGGGTCCCTTCATTGAATTGTAAGGATTTTTTTGCAGCAAAAGTGTTTATTGTTTCAAAATTAACAGATTGATGGCTCTAATACAAATGAATCTTTAATCAGCATGTCAATGGGATAATTTTAAATGAATGGGCTACTTGTTGGATCTTTTATTCGATTTAATCATCTATTTCGAATGCAAAGCAAACAGAGCGAAAGCTGCCAATGAAATTTAATAATGGAGAAATATTAATGATTTTTTTTTTTTTTAAATGCTGACCGCCAAAACATTTAATGAAGAAAATTATTTCTGGTATGCACACAGTATGCATACAGTATGCATCTGGTATGCATGCCTTCTCGTTAAACTGAACCCTTTATGTACTGAATTATGAATTCATGAAAATTTTATCTTCTAAAGCATTTTTTGTGAATTGTTTAAACTACATTAAAAGATTTACATAATCATTTAATAAATTTTAGAAGTATTTTTAGAAAGATTGAAGAATTAACTAAATTTGAATTTATAGGGATTTTGTTCAATATTTATAACCTCACTCAAATCTTTTATTTTAAATATTTTTCTTAGTATTTTGTAGAATTAGGAAATGCACAAATATAATGTTCTTATAATAGAAATATAGAAATATTTTCGAAATGACCCTTCCCCTACCCCCCCACCCCCCACCCCCAGCGCCAAGAAAGCTGAAAAGATGAAAGGCAAAAGAAATCATTCTTTAAAAAATATTTTTGTTTCGTGTAACCAATAAAGCTTTTGGAACAATGTAAAGTAATGTATCTATAACTCATTCTAAACAGTATTAAAACAAATTGATGAGTTAAATGAATTTTATAACAAGTTAGTTTAATTGTACTTATAAGTACCGTTAGTAGATGAGGGTTAAATGCATTCAAACGCCGTGAACTGATATATCCGTCCACTAAGCTGCAGCATTCACTGCAATAGAAGCGGTATTTAAATTGTTATAATTCTACAGGTATAATGCAATTTTAAACATCAAATTATGATAAATACTATCAAGGATTATATTCCTGTATTTAATTAATTTTTTATATTATGTTGTAAAAATCATATTTTATTAGCACTTTAAAACTATTACACAGAACAAAACATTACAATTTTGTCCTTCTGCCCGACGGTCAAGCGGGTTAACCTGTCCCCACATCCCCGTTTGATGATGCAGTCGAAAAAATGATCCAACACTATTTCGGTTTTTTACAATCAAACTCGTTTGCTTACTTCCGAAAGAGAAGATCGTGTTAAAACCCCTTATCAGCGACTCTAACTGAATTTTTTTTTTTTTTTTTACTGATTAGAAAAAAGAAGAGGAAATTAACGGAAAATTTAATTTTGTATTAATTTTTGTTTTTATTTAAATTAAGCTCAGAAAGGTTTCATATTTGAATTCACCTATTTTGATAACGTTACATACTTTTTTTTTTCACTGTTTGACATGATTTTCTAATTTTAAATTTATATATTTAAGATTTTAAAATTTAAACCGATTTTTCAAACCACTGTGGTGTTTTAAGACGTAGTAATTTATCACGGGGATTCACAAATTTTATGTACGCTACTATTCAGAATTGACTGCATTTTTTCCATTCAAGAGTCAAATTTGTATAACATTTCTGTGAATTATGCTTTCTTTTACGTTACAAGGGTTTTAATTTTGTTATTAATGATTATCCGTTATTTGAATTAAAACTGGTAAGCTGATATAACGATTTGAATCTATGTCTGATTTTATGATACATATATTTCTATTCTTCCCTTGCATCAAAATTATTATATCATGAAAAAATATTGAAAAATTATATAAAAAAGTATTTAGCAGATATTTATCATCTTTCTATGAGTATTAAAAAAAACTATCAACAGTGGCAAAGAGTCTCAGGCTCATCAACGGGTTTTTATGTACAAACATATCATACATCGGAAAATACAAAAAATAACAAAACTCTTAGCATTTGGGTAAATTAATCTGTTTTTTAGTAAGGTATGTCGAAATAATTAAAGAAAAAAATGTTAGCATGATATATGCAATTTGAAAATTTCTTCACTATAATCAACTATTATCAACAGAAAATGATTGTGGAATTTAAATTCGGATTTTGAAAACAATATCTTGATTGCAATACGTAATAGAAAAAATGTAAGCTATATTTTTCTGTTTGTTTGGACATAAATTTATAAACTGATGACTGTTTATGTAGTACTTATCTTTTTATTTTCCTCTTTTATATAGAACTTGTAATATATAAATATATATCCTAACTCCTGAAAATACGTGAAGAATTAAATTCTATTCTTTTCTATCTGTAAAAAATCCCATTTTAGTTATTCAAACTAATACCATTACTTTAGTCAATGAAACTTTATGAAAAAATTACTATGCATCTTTATTATGAAAATATCTCCAGTTTATAGTTTATAAATGAGATGGAATTGAGGATAAATACTTACTCATTTATGTAGAAAGCAGATGATAAGACAATCCATAAAAAACAACCTGAAATATCAATAAAAAAATCAATATGTAGAAAAATTTTACACATTATAAAATTAAAATTCTGTTTCGTATGTTTTTCGTGTGATTAGTTTCTTATTAGCAGATTTAAACTTATTTATGTTGTTAAACAATTTTTTATTTCCTTAATGAGCGAAATAGCTTTTAAACGTGTCACGTAAATACACCATACCTACTCAACATAATTAATACCGGCAAAAAATTATTTTTTTCATCTATTTACAGCTTACACAAAGTATGCTTTCGTTTAAATATATAAAGAAAGTAAATTATAAAAATCAAAGAAATTTTGTTGTTGATGTTGTTTAATCTTCCCAATTACATGTGATATCGCATAACAAAAAAAAAAAAAAAAAAAAAAAAAGAAAAAAAAAAAAACGTAAAGTCACATTACAATAGTAAAAATATATATATATTTATATTTTTTAATATCTGAGAGAAAATTCGTTTTGCATGCAGTTTATAATGCACTATAAAAAGACACACACACATCACCATATAACTCTCAAAAGCCGATATTTAAAATAAATTATTTTTAAAGGAATGTAAAACTTACAAGTATGTGGTTCTTTTTTTTTATTGTTATTATTAATGAATGATGTCGTGTTATTTTTTTTTATTTTTATTTATTTATTTATTTATTTAATTTTTTTTGCTCGTGTCAACACTATTTGTTTATTGATTTCTTTTTTAGTAAATTTCTTCCTCTAATACTACAGATTAAGTTTAACAGTAGACCAAAAACTAAAATCGGTCTCATTTATTAAGTTTCCTCTGTGACGACTATGACGACTTGAGTTCTAATCGCAAAAATACAACTCTGCACTCGCAAAAGCATATAGTGGACATGTTGAAAAACCTCATCTATACCAGTTCTGAAAGAAAGCATTTGTTATTATGTTTTGAATATTCGGATAGATTTACTGCGCGCACCGTAAAATGTATGTTTTCGCTATTTAAACTGATAGCTCGCAATGAAAAAAGGCATGTAGAAAAAAACATTTGTTCTAGCATATTAAACTTTTATACGAAAGCATATCAAGAACTAAAATGTAAAAGCCTACTAAGCATTTATTTGATGGCTAAGGCGCCCCATTTCAAAAAACAACTTGGGCAGTAATTTTCGTATTTAATAAACGGCAAGCAGGTTATATGAATTATCTGTAGTTTATATTTGACCTAATCCGATCAGTAGAACGCAGTTCACAGCCTTTTCAAGTTGGGAACCTAACTTTTCCTTGCATTGTATAGTTACACAGTGCGGTAGGAAATTATAAGACCACTTTGATTTTGAAAATTATGAAGTAAATAAAGGTTCAAATTATAGTTTAAGCACATGAGATATCAAAATACAACTTATTTATTAAAATTAGTTTGCAATAATTTTGAATAATGCAATAAATAAGTATGTTAACAAAAATATAAGCAATGGTTGAAAAATACACTGTTAATAAATTATATGGCCACTTGTCTAGAAACAAAAATAATATGTAAATTAATAAGATATTTGTCCTCCATTTTTCCTTATAACCTCAAACACTATGTTTTTCATACAAGTGACTAAGTGATTAAGTACAGATTCAGAAATACTGTGCCATTCTTTTACAATGGCTGCTTCTAGTTCATTGGCAGATGAAAACGATTTATTATTAGCGTAAACATTCGGACTTAATACGCCCCAAAGATCTTCCAAAGGGTTCAAGTCCGGACTTCGACTTGGCCATGACAAAACGTGATCTTTTTCTTTTATAAACCATTATTGGGGGGATTTAGACACATAACAAGAAGCATTGTCCTGCTGAAATACTCACAGGCACCACATAAAAAAGGTCCAAAGGATATCAAATGATCATATAACATAGCTTGATATTACACAAACTTCATACGTCCCGAAATTCGGGTGAAATCGTATAATCCTTTATGACTAAAAACTCCCCAAAACAATACTGATCCTCCTCTCATTTGTCTACTGTAGCATTGTTTCGTTTCCTTCCTCAAATCATGCCTGGTTCCACCAATAGCTCTATCTCAAAAAATCAGTACACAGAACACCCAAAAAAAACTCTTGTGGGCCGTATCACTAATTTAATTCTCAAACACAATAAAAATCATCGAGAACCGATAGATCTTAACGCGTGTTGTCGGATCAGCGTCTCGAAACCAACTCACAAGTTTTTAAACAATTTATATGGATGGCACTTCTAGCGGCAACATACCGCCGGGCCTTTAATGATGCAAACATTCAATACTATAAATACGATATAAATTTAGAATATTTCCTTAATGAACGAAATAGCTTTTAAACGAGTCACGTAAATACACCATACCTACTCAACATAATTAATACCGGCAAGAAATTATTTTTTTCATCTATTTACAGCTTAAAATTCTTTTACTACACAAAAATATACTTTCGTTTAAATATATAAAGAATGTAAATTATAAAAATCAACGAAATTTTGTTGTTGATGTTGTTTAATCTTCCCAATTACATGTGATATCGATTAACAAAAAAAACGTAAAGTCACATTATAATAGTAAAAATATTTTTTTTTTAATATGTGAGAGAAAATTCGTTTTGCATGCAGTTTGTAATGCACTATAAAAGACACACACACATCACCATATAACTCTCAAAAGTTGATATTTAAAATAAATTATTTTTAAAGGAATGTAAAACTTACAAGTATGTTGTTCTTTTTTTTTATTATTGTTATTATTAATAAATGATGTCGTGTTTTTTTTTTTTTTTTTTTTTTTTTGCTCGCGTCAACACTATTTGTTTATTGATTTCTTTTTTAGTAAATTTCTTCCGCTAATACTGCAGATTAAGTTTAACAGTAGACCAAAAGCTAAAATCGGTGTTATTTATTAAGTTTCCTCTGTGACGACTATGACGACTTGAGTTCTAATCGCAAAAATACAACTCTGCACTCGAAAAGCATATAGTGGACATATTGAAAAACATCATCTATACCAGTTCTGAAAGAAAGCATTTGTTATTATGTTTTGAATATTCGGATAGATTTACTGCGCGCACCGTAAAATGTATGTTTTCGCTATTTAAACTGATAGCTCGCAATGAAAAAAGGCATGTAGAAAAAAACATTTGTTCTAGCATATTAAACTTTTATATGAAAGCATATCAAGAACTAAAATGTAAAAGCCTACTAAGCATTTATTTGATGGCTAAGTCGCCCCATTTCAAAAAACAACTTGGGCAGTAATTTTCGTATTTAATAAACGGCAAGCACATTATATAAATTATCTGTAGTTTATATTTGACTTAATCCGATCAGTAGAACGCAGTTCACAGCCTTTTCACTTTGAGAACCTAACTTTTCCTTGCATTGTATAGTTACACAGTGCGGTAAGATATTATAAAACCACTTTGATTTTGAAAATTATGAAGTAAATAAAGGTTCAAATTATAGTTTAAACACATGATATATCAAAATACAACTTATTTATTAAAATTAGTTTGCAATAATTTTGAATAATGCAATAAATAAGCATGTTAACAAAAATATAAGCAATGGTTGAAAAATACACTGTTAATAAATTATATGGCCACTGGTCTAGAAACAAAAATGATATGTAAATTAATAAGATATTTGTCCTCCATTTTTCCTTATAACCTCAAACACTATGTTTTTCATACTAGTGACTAAGTGATTAAGTACAGATTCAGAAATACTGTGCCATTCTTTTACAATGGCTTTTTCTAGTTCATTGGCAGATAAAAATGGTTTATTATTAACATAAACATTCGGACTTAATACGCCCCAAAGATTTTCCAAAGGGTTCAAGTCCGGACTTCGACTTGGCCATGACGAAACATGATCTTTTTCTTTTTTAAACCATTATTGGGGGGATTTAGACACATGGCAAGAAGCATTGTCCTGCTGAAACACTCACAGGCACCACATAAAAAAGGTCTAAAGGATATAAAATGATCATATAACACAGCCTGATATTACGCAAAGTTCATACGTCCCGAAATTCGGGTGAAATCGTATAATCCTTTATGACTAAAAGCTCCTCAAAACAATACTGATCGTCCTCTCATTTGTCTACTGAAGCATTGTTTCGTTTCCTTCCTCAAATCATGCCTAGTTCCACCAATAGCTATATCTCAAAAAATCAGTACACAGAACACACAGCGATGACCGCGATCAAAAAAACTCTTGTGGACCGTATCACTAATTTAATTCTCAAACACAATAAAAATGATCGAGAGCCGATAGATCTTAACGAGTGTCGTCGGATCAGCATCTAGAAACCAACTCACAAGTTTTTAAACAATTTATATGGATGGCACTTCTAGCGGCAACATACCGCCGGGCCTTGAATGTTGAAAACATGCAATACTATAAATCGATATCAATTTAGAATACAATCTCAATAATACAAATTTTTTCTCAGCACATACAGTAAATGAAATATTAAATTTGCAAATATAAACACAAGAATGTAATAATACACTACACTACAAAAATTTTGCCTAATTAAATAAAATGTATGAATTTAAGAAGTTAATGTTGCGTTATTCAGATAAGGAAAAACAACAATTTTGGCAACTGGACTTTCATATGTGGCATTTTTATCTTTTAAAGTTACAACTCTAATTATACCATCATGGCGTGGTTGGATTTTAATAATTCGTGCCAAATGCCATTTTAAGAGGCAATAAATATCAGAATTTTTTACCAATACTAAATCTTCCTCTTTATCTCTACCCTTCCTGTATGCCATTTAGGTCTGTTTAAGAGTTTAATTAAGTATTTTTATGACCATTTTTTTCTAAAGATGTTGTGTCAATTTCTAAACTAATTGCCACCTGCTCAACCTATTCATAGGGATTTCAGTATAATTCGGTTCAGGTAAGGCCATTAAAGATGAGCCAATAAGGAAGTGAGCAGGTGTCAAAGCTTCAACATCATTTGGATCATTTGAAAGAGGGCAGAGTGGATGGGAATTAAGAACAGCTTCGATTTGAATAACGAGAGTCAAGAGTTCCTCATAACTTAAAATAATTTTACCTACAACACGCTTTAAATGATATTTGTGTGATTTAACACTTGCCTTTCATAAACCTCCAAAGTGAGGAGTTGAAAAGGGATTAAAATAAATTCCGTCATTAGCTAAATAGTTTCGAATTTCCTCCTCACTTTTATCCTTAAATAAAGATCTGAGAATTGCTATTAATTCTTTATCGGCACCAACAAAATTTCGGCCATTATCACTAAAGATATCAGAAGTTTTGTCTCGTCTCGCAATCTAGCGTTTAAGCGCTGCTAAAAACGCTGCACTTGTTAAATCATTGACAATTTCGAAGTGCAAGGCCTTTGTACTAAAACACGCAAAAATACAAATAAAAACCTACAATACAGAACGCATAAATGCTCTGGGCACTGTTACTCTTTCTGCTGGCAAATGAGTCATATGTTGCTGCGAAATTTAAGAATTAATTTTCTTACAAATAATACAATTAAAAATAATTTTTCGAACTACATTTCTGGCTGCTAAAATCCAAAACTGATTTCTGATGAGGGACAGTGTTGTTTCTGAATCTGCATGAAAATATAAAGCATGAAAATAATTAATAACACAAAAAGTAAACTTATGTTTATCAGGAATAACCATAGGGTATTTTTAGTGGTCGGATAAATTACTATTTTTCAATCTACCACCAACACGAATGATGCCATCGCTATCTAAAAATGGACACAAGTTTGTCAGTTTGTTATTGTTAATGAAAGAAGTACAACCTTTCTAAACACTAGATTTTTTTCACGAATGAAGTCCTTTGAATGTTCTTTACGATGTACAATAAGGACTGAGAGAGTTCACTTGATAAAATTCCAGTTGTAGGATATAAAGGACCTCTACAGTTATATATGAATCTCTTACACCATGCTACTACTCTTTGTAGTTTGATGAACGAAGAAAAATTACTAATGTTGTCTAAAGGTTCAAGAGTATCAACTAAGGCACATACTTGAGTTACTGATGGTGATTTCAATTCACGCACAAACAACTCATTGGTTTCAGCAGGATTGCTATCAGGACACTCAACCACCCCAGGCTGTTGTAGGAATGCAGGACAGAACCACCACAGTTCACACTGTTGAACATTGATGGGATCTATATCTCTAAATATAAGGTCTGCAGTATTTTGCTTGGAAGGTACTTAATGCCACTCTTCAACCGAAGTTAAACTTTGTATAATCGATATCCTGTTTGACGCAAATGTCTTAAGATCGTTGGACTCTTTTTTTTTAACTATGCAAGTACAATAGTACTATCTGTCCAAAAATAAGTTTTTAGAAACTTCTATTTTTAAGGCACTTAACACCTTTTTCATCAACTTAGATAGCAGGAGTGCAGCAGAAAGTTCAACACTCGGGATGGTGACAAGCTTTAGAGGAGCTACTCTAGATTTACTAGTGAGTAGTTTATCAGCAGAATCACCATAAAAATTAGCAGATTTCACGTAAATTACCGCTCCATAGACAATTTAAGATGCATCTGCAAATCCATGTAGCTCTACACAGATAGACTGATCAATAAGAATGCGTCTAGGGATACTGATTAGATTTACACTCTTTAAGGAAGTAACAAGAAAGTCAGTCCACTCTTTATTTTCCTTCATTGGAAGATAATCAACCAGTATATTTTCAGCAACCATAATTTTTGCAGAAACACCTTGGCTCTTGTAATTATTGGGCCTATCAACACCAAAGGGTCAAATATTTTAGAAATTTGTGACAAGACTGATCGTTTAGTGTATAATTCGCTTTGCTCGATAATTAAGTTAAACCCAAAACAATCTGGTTGAAGCTTCCACAATATTCCCAAAGTTTTTGTCTCATTAGAAAAAGAATATTCAGATTCTGAATTATTACATAAAAGAGAAAATTATTTACTGCTCATTTATGCAGATCCATGCCCTCTATCCATATCCTCTATTTAACAAAGATATAAGTAGTTGCTGAATCTCCTTAGCTGTGTCTAAATCATCTGCCCCTATTAGGATGTCATCGATATAGACATCCTGCAACAACACATTCGCAGCTAAAGGAAATTCATTTCCTTCGTATCTGGCTTATTGCATTAAGTTTCTTGTAGCTAAAAAAGACGCACTAGTTGTGTCATAAGTCATAGTACATAACTTGTACATTTTTACTGGCTCATTCACCCCTGGTTTAAATATTATTCGTAATAAATCTCTTTGACTCGGTTGTATTAATATCATACATTTTTTTAAATATCTGCTACAAGAACAAATTGGTGCTTTCGAAATCGCAACATTATGCAAAACAACTCGTCTTGGATTGTTCCTCCGTTAAACTGAAAACATTTTAGTGATTTTCCTGTAGAAGTTAAGCAAGAAGCATTATACACGACTCGTAATGTTATGCTACTTGATTCTGTACGGAACACTCAATGATGTGGGATATAATAAGTGACTTCTGGCTCTTCATATTCTATCACTTCTTCTATGTGACCCATACTTAGATATTCTTCCATATATGCTTTATAACGATCATTAAGTTTAGGTTCTCTAACTAAGCGCTTCCATAATGAATTTAACCATAATGAATTTAAAACTTTCATTGCCTTTTGTTTTGAGTCGCCAAGAAAAGACGGATCTTCTTTTAGTAGCATTAGAAATCTCAAGCGGCCTAGACGGCGTAAATTCTGTAATTTTCCGAGCGACTAGAAAGTCTAATTTTAAATGAAAATCGTTATCTCTATTTGAAACAGTTGTGTTAACTCTAGATCTAACATTCAGGAATAAATTACTTATGCCTGAAATAAAAATGTTAGTATTTTCTCTTTTTAAATTAAATTCATCTACTAACCTTTTACTCATAAAGTTAGTGTTTGCGCCAACATCTAATAAACCACGTACTTCATGAAAATTACCCAATTCATCTTTTATTAAACAAACAAAGTGCTAAGTAACACAGCTTTTAACTGATTAACGAAATTACAGGTCGTTGAAAATAAATCGTTTTGATTATTAACTGGGAAAGGCTGAAATACTGGAGCCGAAACATCCAAATTAGATTTATTACATCCTTTGTTTATATGAATCATTTCCTGTGAAATTACCTCTTGATTTTCAACTTTATTTATTTTTTGTTCGCGAGGAAAATGCAAAGTTACATTGTACCTTTTTCTACAAATAATACATGAGAATTTAGATTTACAAACAACCACTTTATGATTCATAAGACAGTTAAAACAAGCTTTTACCAGCTCAACTCTATCACTCACTGACATATTTTTATAAACAGGACATTTATGCAACGGATGATTTTCATTACATGACAAAATACATTTGGACTTTTTAACATCAGTTAGAAAAACTTTAGAAACTAGCCTGGAACAATTATTTTTATTATTCGACCTAGAATTATCAACCACAGATTTTCCCTTTGTTGTGTAATATAAATCTATCACCCGAGATAACTCAACTGTGTGAAACCAAGAATCGCCTTGTCTAACATTTATAAAACACGTAACATCCTTATCAAGCGTCTGACAAATTTTATCAAAAATCACTAACTTTTTTTATAATTTCAAAATCTGTCACATTTCTTCCTTTTAAATAATAATCCCAACTCGTTGTTAGTCGGGATGCAAATTGTACGTATGTTTCATTGGGTTGACGCTGTGCCTTCTAAAATGTTCTAAACAAGTTTGGGGAGTTGGCTCAAATTCCTAAATACTATAGCTTTCACCTTTGAATAATCTTCTAATTTCCCATGCTTAATGTATGTAATAACATTTGTTGCCCTTTCCCCTAACAGATTTAGAAGAATTTCAGATTTATATTCTTCTGAGACATTTTTAAAAATAAAAGCCCTTTCTAAAACCGAAAAGAAATAACCCCAACCTTCCGGTCTAGACTGAATTTTGATTGTAAGTGGTCTTATACTTTTAATGAAAGAGTCTAAAGATTCTATGCTTTCTTCCTTCTCGAAATCATTTAATTTCTCACTTTTGGTTTCTGCTTGGGCCTTAGCCAACTGAATCTCTAATTTTGTACGCTCAATTTTTAATTTTTCAAGCTCTAGTACCTTCACTTCCTCATTTTTTTTCTCTCCTCGATCTAATTATTGGCCATATCTTCTACCAATTTAGAATCTGCTTTATATTTATCCGTTTCCTTTATTAAATTCATTAAATCATAAATAGTTAATTTTATATCAGGAATATCAATCCCTAACTCAAAAGCTACCCTCTGGTAGTCTTCTTTCTTCGCACTTTTGCACATTTTAATAATTATAGTTCACAATAAATAAATAAATAACTCTCACATGCCTTCAATCAATTTATTCAAATTACCGAACGACGGCAGAATAATATTTTGTTTGCTTTGTTTATTTTATTTGTCTTCTCAAAGTAAACATTTTGAAATAACTTCGTTTATTCTCTGCGTTAAATTATCACGTTGATTGCGAAACACTCTACTGACAGAACATAATTATTTTTGTTCTTGAATCAAAACACCTGCGTGATTTAAACTCCTCGTAATAAAGTATTTTTTTAACACCGCAGTATAAAGTAATATCATAATAACTTATTAAATTAAAAAGGAAATGCACAAAACCTCGTAGACTCGAAACTATTTTATACTCGATTAAATAATTGGTTTTTACTCCGGGGCTGCAGACCAAAAGAAGATGGTCCCGCCAATAGCTCTATCTCAAAAAATCAGTACACACAACACACAAAAATCTCTTTCGAACTGTATCACTAATTTAATTCTCAAACACAATAAAAATGATCGAGAGCTGATATTTACATTACTCCTGGATCGGCGTCTCGAACTCAACTCACAAGTTTTTAAACTATTTATATAGATGACACTTCTAGTGGCAACAATAGTATTTATAACCATCCGGACCGTCAAGATTATTTTTTTTTCATCGAAAATATCACTTGTTTCCATATCTTGTCCCATGACATGACATTTTTAGCCCATTTCAGTTTTTGTTCTTTATAATGTTTCATTAACCTCGGTTTTTTTCAACAGTTTCATACATTTTGCCTTACCATTTGATTTCACACTCTTCTAAACTGTTGAGGTTCCTTAGCTGAAATGGTCGGAAATTTCTCGAGTTGAAAGACCTTTTTGAGTTGTTAATCAATATGTTTGTCGATTATGCCATGCTGTCAAAATTCTTTTTCTTCCAGATCGTTTAATTTTTTGTAATCCTTTTTTCTAATTATTTCATTGTGAATGGCAGTTTTAGAACGCTTCATTAACCGAGCTATTTGCCGTTAAGATTTACCAGCACCCTTATAAAACCAACTTTTTCTTACTTCGGTCGCAGACAACAATGCACCCCACGCCATCTTTTGATATATCCTAAATAACACTATCTAAATCTACACATTTGCTTCTCGGGAATACATTCACGATATACATACACGTACGTTTTATAATGATTCTGATGTGATGCATAATATGCTAATTTCCTCAGGTGGTCGTATATTTTCTTAACAGTCACCTTATTAACGTTTTAAAAAAATTAGAAGATTTTAATAAAATGTAACTTAAATTTTATTGTAGCAATTATAACAAAAACATTCACTCAATTTTAAATACACTCGCTAAAATTTGCATATTGTGTTTTCCTCTTCATAAGTGCACCAATTCGTTAGTGGTCTTATAATTTCCTAACGCACTGCAAATGATGTATTATGATTGCTGTTTCTATTCCGGATATATATGTATATAGATGTGTATTTCACGTAATATCTTGAAATGTTTTTTACAAATCCTTTTTAATATGGTTACTTGAAACTCATCTACTACATTACACTCATTTGATATTACCCCAATCTATTGTTTCATTTAATTAATAATTCTGTATCTTCGGCAGTCATTTTTAATCTCAATACAGAGCCAAACTATGCTAGAAATATATGAGAATATATTGATCTATTTTAAATTTATTTCACGCTTTAGTTAAGCGGTATTCATTTTCTGAGAATTAAACTTACTGATTATGCAAATATAATAACCGCATATTATCAGCATGCAGACGATCGCAGTAATTTCTTATTATAAACGTAAATTGTTTGGTTTCTTAAATTATAAAATGAGGCTTTAGCATGCACAGGTATTGCTATGAATTGAAATTAGACGCTAATTAGATTGAAAGTTTCGTAGCAGTAATTTATTCACAGTGACTTATAAATAGAAGTAAAGTATATGAGCAATATGCATTTAAATAACATTAGAGTAAATAATTCTTTAGTTTTTTTATAGTTTTTTTTCATTATGAATTATACATATTAGTAACATTATTGGTATTAATATACAGATTGTTCTCTCATATCGATGTCCATTAAAATATCTAAACCGTTAGCTTTAGATATATACTTCAAAATAGTAAAAAAGTTTAAAATGTTTGTCTTCATATTAACCCATTAACCGCCAAAACTATTACGATAGAAATTTTCAAATTTCTTGTTGAAAGTAGTTTCCCACCACAAATTCAGTAAGGTAAATTTCACTTTACTAAAATAGCAAAATTCCTGCCAATAAATAAGACATTTTTTTTTAATTCTAAAATATTGGTGCCAATGTAATTAATTCATTGCATGAGCAATTATTTTGACTGTTGCGTGAACGCAACGTCAGCGGTTAATGGGTTAACAGCTATTTATATCAAAATAGTCCTCTCACTAAAAACACTTTTTTCTGTTTTTACTGCTAGAACATGCCGGAGGACCATAAAAATCAATTTCTGTGGTTTATTAAGGAACCATATGAACATTTAAATAAGTTATAAAATTTTAACTTTTAGAAATAAAACTATCATTTGACGCAAATGATTTTCGATGCCACGAAAAATAACATTTGGAGCAATTTTTGGCAAATGAATGATACCTTTAAAATTAATTCTTAAGAATTCGCTATTGGAAAGCGATAAGATTTGATAACCTGTACTCAATGTTGCTATCATTAAAGTAAAGATGTTTAGATGTTAAAAAATCCCACTAAAGTAGACGCAGCGAAATTTGTTTTAGATGCTAGGTAGACTGTGGATAATAAAGCTAACATTACAAAAATTATTTGCCCAGATTTCGCCACCAATAGCGACAGTGGTATTTCAGGTAATTTTTGTCAATAAAATAATATTAGTAAAATCTAAAAAAAATCGTTTTACATGGTTGCCCAACGGGTTATTTTATCTTATGCTCCTATTCCTTGAAGCGCTACCTTTCTACCAAGTACCAAAAAACTTAATTGTTTTATTTTATTGTTCCTTCTGCTTATCGTAGCCTAAATAATATTTACGCTTTTTTTGGCATTTAGCTTAGTTTATTTTTACTATCGAGTACCATACACCTCTACATTAATAATGGCTTCATTGTTATGTAGGAACAAACTGCGATATCTTTTACAATTGTCATTTCACTCATCTTCAAAAATGCCTAGTCGAGTTTTGAATTCCTGCTAAAAAGAAAAGAAAAAAAAAGACGGTTGATATTTGTATCTTTTATCCGTCACTTTTCAAAGTCGCAAAAATGCGAAATTTTTAGTACATTTTACATTTTTTTAAAGCATGAAATGTTATTAAATCTCTCTCAATAATCAACATTTGTTTGCGACAATAATACATAGGGTGCGTCAGGTACTTGAGAATAAATCAACGATTGGTTTCAAACAGGAATATTCACTAGAGATAAAGCTTTTTGTTATTTTAAGTTGTCAAAATATTTCTAAAATATGTGCTTAATTTAATATTTTATGTTCTAAAAACTGACCAACTGTGAATAATATTTCAACACTTCACATACAATTAAGTATAGATTTTATAAACTAAGAAAAAAAGAGACATCCTTTAAGAAAAGCATACAGAAAAATGAAGTTAAAAATATTAATTTCCTAAAGAGATATTTTAAATATACGAAAGCATCAAACGCACATAGACTTAACGTTACTTAGGAGAATTCGGAAGCTGAGCGACTAGCAGCCTTAAAACACCTAGGTATAAGCAACGGCGTTAACTCTGGCACCTTGAAGAAAGAAAAGTGAAGGAATCAGATTGTCCTCATTTCTCTGATCCACCCAGAACCACCAATAAGGATGAAAATTTTCTGCACATGTCTGTCAGAACCTCTTCGGGGATTTTACAAGATCACCGATCTTTTTACGGTTCACTTGCTTGCCTTGGGCAAAGTTTTTCTGATTGGAAAAAAAACAAGAGCATTCCTGGCCCCTCTTGATGTTTGAGGTTGTTAAGGAGGAGCTTGTCTTTGGTTAGACGCTTATCCCTGGTTTTCCCGGGCACAAACTCTACTCTCCTCATCACGCACGATCTCTAACGAAGGCTCTCATGAATCACACATCAGATTGTGGTCTCATGAACCTGCATCTCCCTAGCGAGTGCCGTCATGAAATTCTTAGGATTTTCATCCACTTGACAAACGAATTGCAGTGTCTTCATGATTTCATATTGCTGATAATGTCGTTTCCTGCATGAAACCTTTACCACATGAAACCTGGCAGCCTTCAGTTCTCTCCTTACATTACAGACGGATGACCGGTCGAGATTCAATAATGTAGCAAGCAGTTCCTAAATCAAAGTTTCAATGTGCCAATGACAGCATGCCTCTTCATTTTCTCAGCTAGTGTAGGCTCTGACATGCTTACGTGTAACATAAAAATATTGGTAAGTATGCTATACAGGGTGATATTTCACCTATAACGTGTGTTATAACACTACGACTACTTTTCCCTTACATTAAAAATAATACCATACTTCCACCATATTTACGTCATACTGAGCGGAATTTCAGCTTATTTAAAAAAATAACTTGATGATAAGGTTTTTGCACAAAATGTCATTTTATATTAGCTGACTTCCATCAAATGATTGTGTACTTAACGTACACTATAAGATGTAAAATCACCGGCCACTTCAAGTCGTTTTGTCTATCATCTAGATCTAGAGGACTTCTTCACGTATTCCGTAATACATGGGGCATGTTTAACCTTAATCTTTTCAGCGGTGTTTTACACTCGAAAACAATTAGACGACCAACAAAAATTAAAAAGAATACTTCCAATTATCCCCGTGAAATGAAATGTTCGAAACGATCTGTATCTATAGTACATGACTATATGGATCATATGCAACATTTGTGTTCATTTGTGTAATAATAGCATCTATATTAATGGATGTAATAAAAGTTTCTTTAAAAATTCAATAATATTCTGCACTTTTCTTGTTTATTGCACGCAAGATTTTCAACTGAATTGAATACCTGCATTAGGAAAATTGATAAAGTACAGTAGGAACAACGTACAAGAATTAGAATATAAATCTAATCAATATTCGATAAAATATGTTTACATGAAAAAACTTCTAACTACGCATGCGCTAACGATAACCTTTTTTTTAAAATAATTTATTAATCCTCTATATAGGGCATCTCATATAAAATGGCCAGTTGAAACATAATTTTGCATAATTGAACACAAATATTTCAGAAGATCCATATAGACATGTGCTACAGCTACAGATCGTTTCGAGCATTTTATTTTACAGGGTAATGACAAATATTGTTTTATTAAATTTGTAGTTGGTTCCCCATCTGTACTCGTAGCAAAACCTTTGGTGAAAGATATCAGGTCAAAAAGGTTTTTGACATTTCTAAAGATTAAGAAGAATTCTTCAAGCATTTCTGTAGATATTTGATAAACAGTCTAACATGGAAAGTGTCCTGTGACTTTTAACCATATGGTGTATATGACGCTGTCATTTTTAGCATCTTCCTATACGAGCACCGTGTGATACCTAATAAGCATTAATTCATGTGTCGTGATCCCCATAAAGTTTATTTTACGTGGACAGGATGCGGCGTGGAACGTTTTCTTTCGCTTTAACTCAATAATTAATAATATTAGAATTATGGTCCTTTTTACTATTTTTATGTGCTAGGAGCGCAGATTCTCGATACGCATATGTTATATGATCCTGACAGAATACCATGTATATATCTATTAAAAATATAATATATACTATTGATCTATTCTCAAATTTTCCTTTCTTATTTCATGACATTTATTACATAAAACTGGGAGTTTCGTTTACATTCTGTTATATTCTGCAAACACAGCTTTTGACAATCCATCTTTGAACAGAGATGCATATATTTGCATCATCACTATGTAGTAAATTCTACTGATTTTTGAAACATGGTTTCATTTGTATTCCGCTACGTTCTGTAAAGAGAGCTTTTGACAAGAAAATTCTGAACAGAGATGCATATATTTACAGCATCACTATCCAGTAAATTTTACTGCTTGTTTCGTAGGTAAATTCCTACGTGAAGAAAATATTCAACGTATAAAAAATAGAATCTTGAGAACGAAGCAAAACTTTGGCAAACAAACAAAACGTGGTCAAAACATGAATAAACTAAATCAACCTTTTTATGCTCGTATTGAATATGACGTCTTTAAAATTACAAGCTTTTTTCTTTTTTTTGTTTGCTTATTTTAAATGTATGTTCAGTTTATACACTTTTTCATACAGCTGCAAAAGTTATTTATCAAATCTTCCAAAAATAAACGAAATCTTTTAAATTCGGATGAGATTTGCTACACTTAAAAATGATTTCTCGATAATAAATTAAAAACTTATGCAAAAAATCGAACGATTATTTTAAAATTATGAGGTTTGTTCCAAAATCCAATAATATTGCTACGAAATCCCAATTCATACACCGATATAACGGCAATGCCTAGATACTCTCTTATGAAGATAGTCTTTTGATAGTATTTTATGAAGATAGTAGGTTTTGCCATGAACGTATTGTCCAAATTAACATTTTCGCATGAAATTGCCGCCTATGTGTAGTTTCTCTTACTTTTGAAAGTATGATTATATCGTATTGAATCTGATCGTCACGGATATTTTCATGCCGTTATAGGCTAATTAGTTTGCTGTTGTCAGCTGACGAATATAAATACCTTCTTGGAAGTTGGATCCAGCGGATTCGGTCGGTTCTTGCCTTTAAAACAAATCTAGACTGAAACTTCTTCGCTTAGAAACTCCGATTTTTCATTTTTGTCATGTTCTGTGAGATACTGACGCAACATGTTATCAGAGGAGTATGCGCTTTGGGAAAAGTTAAATCTACTTAGCCCAATAAAAAAATTTAAAAGTCACAGGATCAGTCAGGAGCAATAATTGTTCTTTTTCGTAAACCTTCTCAGAACCAATATTGTTTTAGTGCATAACGTTCAATTCTATCCTATCGTTAATAGCATTTTCAATCTAATACATGGTGATTAACAACGAAATGGCAAGCAACCGTAATAGGCGTTATTACAGACATCATGCAAATTTACATAATTTACAAAAATTCGTTTTAAATGTGCTTCATAGGAAAATCAGTTTGCTAAAATATTGGAGTGTTTATAAAGTGAAAATCTCTGTTGCAAAAACTAGCATTCAGTGAACTTTCTTCTATGATCAGGTGCTTTTTGGGTGCGTTCGTACTTATATAAATATGTAGCATATATAGTCGTCGTTCTGTCCGTCCGTCTGTCTCTCTGCCCGTCAGCATACAACAGAACAAAAACTGCCCAACCGAATGATCTGAAATTTTAAATATATAATTGTTTCAAAATTTTGTCGAGTCATTTCAAATTTTATGAAAATCGGATGTATAGTTTATTTACAGGGACAATGAAAGTTTTCCGCTACATTACGGCTATTGGGAAAATTGTTTCAAGAGCATTTTAGTGATGTTACAGCCTTTCGAACAGAATGAAATTGATCTGCGCTTATGAAGTGCACTAAAATATACTTTCATTACAATGTGTAGTGCCAAAAAAAAAAAAAAAAAAAAAAAACTATAAAACTAGTTATATTACGCACTCAACTCATTTGCCACGTTTGACGTACAATTTCCAAATTGTTTAATTTTATTTCCATAATATATATCTTATGAGCCCTCTGTAATGTTTCTCAGAAAGGCAACCCTTCGGCCAATAGTTTCATTTTATGAATCTTTCAAATTTAATTTTAATTATGACCACCTTATACTGGGTGTCTATAAAGTAATATCCCAGTTTCAAAGGTATATTATAACTGTTAAATTTAGACTAATTTCAACAACTCTAGCATAAAATTAAGGTAAACTAACCTAGTTTAAAAAAAAATAATAAAATGAAAAAAAAAGCAATTTAACAAATTACAACGACCATTTGGAAAATAATTTTTTCAAAGGCTAAAATTTAAGACATAAAAAATCGCACGGAGTGGATCCTACATTACGTACGCCATGGATTAAACGATAACATTCCTGGACCCATCATGAACAAATTTGAAAAGAAATTTCAGTTTTACAATTTTCGGTATTGTAAATTTTTAAACTTGTACGGAGCTGGTCATACATTACGTACGCCATGAATTAAAGATTAATAGTGTTATTGCACGTAAAAATTGCAAGCAAGAAAAATCGCCTGCGACTCGTCAGATTTCCTATTAAACTTACGTAATAGCGCATTTCATTGGCTGTTCAGGAAAAGGGTTTTCTATCATCAGATTTCCAAAAAATCTCACGACCAATTTTAAATAAAATTTCATTCTTAAACTTCTAAACATCCGACAATATTACTTTTTATACCGTCGGATAGAGAAAAAAATGTACTTTTAAATGCAATTTGTTTGAAAGCTGTATCTTAATTTGTTTCTGATTTATTAATTTTTTTTTTGTAGTTTTTATTACTTTTTTGTCATAGTGGCTACACTCTGTTGTCCATCGTTGTTGAAACCAAAGGGAAATACAGATTACTGTATATACCAATCAGATAACGAATAAATTGCGGATTAAACCAATGAAAACGTTCAGATATGCTTTTGATTTCCTACCCTGAAGAGAACAATAACCATTTTTCCAAATGGTTAATAATGTGTGCACCTTTAGTTATACGGCGCACATCCAACCGAAAGTCTAATTCTTCACACACTTCGTTTAACAAGTCCGGCATAATGGGAGCAATTTCCTCTTCAATTCTGTGTCTCGACTGTGGCAAATCATTAGATAGCGGCGGAACGTAGATACGGTGATTTATAACGCGCTAAATGAAAAATCGTATGGTCCTAACGTCTTTTGAATCTTCAGACAAGCAATAATACTTTACGCTCACGCGTCGTCATTAAGAGCATATGGCACTGTAAGCGAGTCAATAACAAAACAGTACTCGCGCATGCGCTTATTAACCATTTGGAAAAATCGTTATTGTCCTCGGTCAGGGTAGGAAATCAAAAACATATCTGAAGCATTTTATTAGTTGAATCCAGCATTTTATTCCTTTTCTGATTGGTCTACACACTAATCTGTATTTTCCCTTTACTTTCAACAGAGATGGATACTTCTGTTGCCACTATGCCAAAAAAGTAATAAAAATTACAAAAAAAAATAATAACTCAGAAATAAATTGAGATACAGCTTTCAAACAAATTGCATTTAAAAGTACATTTTTTTTTCTCTATATGACGGTGTAAAAAGTAATATTGTGGGATGTTTAGAAGTTTAAGAATGAAATTTCATTTAAAATTGGTCTAGGAGTATTAATGTTTAATCCATGGCGTACGTAATGTATGACCAGCTCCGTAGAAGTTTAAAAATTTACAGTACCGAAAATTGTAAAACTTAAATTTCTTTTAAAATTTGTTCATGATGGGTCCAGGAATGTTAATGTTTAATCCATGGCGTACGTAATGTACACTGTTAAAAATTTGCAGCATTCTGGCAGGTCATTTGACCGTTTTTTCCGAAAACGGTTACACAACCGTAATTTTAACACAATTCTGACCATATTGTTGACCATTTTATAGTCAGAATATAGTTAAATTATGGTTATGAAACCGTTTTTTCAAAAAACGGTTGAATGACCTGCCAGAATGCTGCAAAATTTTTAACAGTGTAGGATCAACTCCGTGCGATTTTTTATGTCTTAAATTTTAGTCTTTGAAAAAATCCTTTTCCAAATGGTCGCTGTAATTTGTTAAATTGCATTTTTTTCCCTCAAACTATTTTAGTTACTCTTTTTTGTGACCTTGAACCAACGCTTTAATCAATGCGACATCCTTTTATGAGCACCCTGTATATCAAGTCAAACAAATAACGGAAGCATTATGCAAAGCATATATTTGATTTTATTTTTCTGGAAACGTTATTAATACCAATTATTCACTAAAATGTTTGTACTCGCGGTAACGTACAATATTCTAATTGACATTTAATGTTTCATGATTCCATGTTTTCTTTAAATTGAAATTTTGTGTTACTGCTTAAACTTAAGGGTAATATAAAATTGCAAGAAACAAATACACTTATATTCAACAATTTACAGAGCAATATATTTTAGGTATTGATAGAAGTAAACGCTTTTTAATCTTTAGATACATAAATTTGTTTAATGAAACACAATTCCTGTAATTATATCGTAAGTGACTGAGAAATATATTGCTGTTAAATAATTTTCAACTTGTTTCTTGAAAGAAAATGGAGTCATTTCAATTGAGAAGGGCATTGCAGTAGTTTTGTTTGTTTTAATTGCATAACTTATAGCTTATTAATTCCATGTTGGTTTTAGATTTTCATCTGATTATTTACTTATTAATTTAATCTTTCAGTTTTCTACTTGATGTGAAATTGAATGCCACTTGTTATATTGGATGTATGTCTTTAAAAAAAAATTATGTACAATTAGTTAATCCGTCTTCTAAAATAATAAAAGTAGTAGAATAATAATTAAATAAATAAAAATGTGCACAAAGTCAAACAAACGAAAAAAATATTAAAAGCTTAAATTTCTACATTATTTGAGATGTTTATTTTAAGAAACGAAAAATATATTCTCCAATAATTCAATGAACTTTTGTCAAAACAGAAATAAAAACGTTGTAGAAAATAAAAAAAACTTTTGAGTTTACATCGATATCTATTCAAAGAGATATTTTGTTTATTTTTATTTAAATATGGATTTTTCAATTTATTTATTTATAATATTTTATACTTTTTTAATTTGTATAAAAGATCAAGAAATTCATTCTTCATACATTAATATAAAACAAATATTAAGCTTGAACATAATTCTAGTTTCCAAGAGAATGTTTTTCTTTTGACTTTTTATATACTACTATGGTTGCTATAATTTGAAGAAAGCTAATATTAATCAAAGATCGTCCACAACATATATTTATACTTGTCGTGAATTCATAATTAATTTTGTTATTTTTATCATATTTTATGTCATTGATTATAGTATATTATATTTAAATGAATGTAATATCAAAACACCATTGCATAATAGTTAAACTTTATTTTCTTTTTACATAAATATTTTAATAAGAAACTACTGAATGAACTAATAATATAATAAGATATGCTGAATAAGATATGCTGAATGAACTAATTTTTACACTTTCCACATTTTTCGAGGCATCACTTTGTCGCCCAGCTTTCGTGAACTGCCACGGTTTTTAAATATTCTTAAATTTTCTCATACACTCTCACGTACTTCAAGCAGGATGTTTTAAATCTCATATCTCAGGAGAATCAAAGTCAATTGCCACCGAAAAGGCCTTTCATAATTATTCTCCGAATTTTGGTATAAAAAATGTAAAGAATCCCACAATATCTAGTATAATTTTATAGAGAGATTAAATGGGAATGTTTCTTGCCAGGATACGCGACATGCAGAATTTGTCTAGAAAAAATATCTGTATGTCTGAATCACCAAGCTATACGAGGTTCTATCAGAAAGCGCCCACAGCCCTATTACTGCGACTGTCTGTATAAAAGTGGAGACGAAAGTGGGTCGAGGTCACATTTTCCAAAGCCTCCTCTACTCATTTTGCTGCTTGACTTCAAAGTGTGAGCACGCAATTTGTTTTTCGTATTTTTCCCGTCTTCGAGTTTTGGAATGTTTGCGATTTAGAAATAGTGTGTGACTTCAATTTTCTGCGAAGCTCAGAAGATCTCCAAACGAACTCTTGAAATGCTTCCTACGATTTTTGGTGATGAAGCTTTAAATAGGATAACTATTTTTGAATAGAAATCATGTTTCGAGGCGGGACGTCATTCATTTTAAGGTGACAAGCGTTCAGGGAGACAAAGAAGCAGCAAAGCAGATGAAAATGCGAAGAAAATTGGAAACCTCATACGATAATATTGTCGACTAACTATCCAATAACTTGAAGACATAGTTATAGACCGGGAGCCGGCAGCACAGACAATCACCTCATCGAGTTCACGGATGAAATTCTAGGATTAGTTAAATCTTGATTCGCATATTAAAGCGCAATGGGTCTGCCAAGTTATATCTTGGTGGAAAACACCAAAAAACCCAATTTTAGAGGCTGTCTCGTTGGTTTACTTTTGTGTTTTTCCGCACCCAAAGGTATGAAATCATGGAGTACTGGGAGTTGGAAAACAAAATGGTAAACCTACGAGTCAGACGGCTGAAATCGGGTTTTCAGGTGTTTTCCACCAAAATATGACTTGGCAGACCGATTGCGTTTTAATATATGAATCAAGATTTAACTAATCCCAGAATTTCACCCGTGAACTCGATGAGGTGATTTTCTCTGCTGCCGGCTCCTGGTCTATTAAAATCGGTTTTGGAGTTCGCGAAGTTATTTTCACGGAGAATTTGAAAATGCGGCGCATTGCTGCAAAAGTTGTCTCAAGGCTCCTGATAAACGATCCCTAAGGACAACGCAGTTTTTGGCTTAACAACATGGCTGCTATTCTCCACCCTCCCTATTCACCCGATCTATTCCCCTGGGATTTTGCATTATTCTCAAAATGGAAAATGAAACTGAAAATGCGGCGTTTTGCAAATGTGTCCGACATTCAACGAGAATCGAAGTTGGTCCTTGACAGCTTTCTAAAGAATGACTTCGGAGATACTTTTGAGAATAGGAAAACGCGATGGGTTCGGTGCACACGTACAAGTGGTGAACATTTTAGAGGAGATATGGCAGGTAAAGTTAGATAAGTTTAAACAAAACTTGTTTTCCATCAAGTCCGGGAGTATTTTGATAGCACCTCGTAATAGTTTAAGCTTGTCTGAAGTCCAATTATGCACTGTATCGCAATGATATAAATTTCTTTCTATAACGTTTCACTGACCTCTGCTTTGTTTTCTTTCCATAGGCAATATTCCTTTTCAATAAACAGGATCATTCTTTCCCTTACGCAGTTTACTTTGATTCTATCTTAACTCTGAATCTTCTCATTGCTCTCCACTGATTTTTTTAGTTTTGTTTTCTACATTTTGTGTGGCATTAAGTATGTTCAACTGAGTCGCTGTCATTCTTTATCAATTTTACTTCGTTTTGCTACTTTCCTTATCACTCTGTAAGATTCTGAATAGTTTTCTACATACCCCGAACTTTAACTCTGTTCCACTAAATCACAATAATTCTTTTTCAATCTTGCACACTACGTGTTATTTATTACCTTTCCTTAACACTCTAGTAATTTATACCTTTTCGCATTCCTAGAACACTAATTCTGTTCCACTGAATAACATCGTTCTTTCTCATTCATGTACACTGCCTTTTACTCCTTTTTTTCGCATTCTACTGATTTTTGCTTTGATTTCTTAATTCCGTGAGTAATAATGAGCAATAAATATCTCCCAAGAAAAGCTGATTACTCTTTGTCTTACACATTTTACTTCTCTCCTTCGTGCAGCGACCCACTGAGTTCCGGTTTATTCTCTACACCCTATGATTAACTTGCACATCTTATCCATACAGGAACTTGCACCACTAACGGCAACATATCCACTCTGTTCTATTGAATCACTGTATATGGTACATTTATCTTTTTCTTACCTCTCCACTGTTTTCTGGTTTGTTGTCTGAATTCCGCGAGCAATAATTAAGTTTCACAGAACGTAATCAACTTGTCACTTTTACACTTTCCCTTATCAAACCACGTATTTATGCTTTGTTATCTATCTTCCGAATCATTACCTGTGTCTCTCTAAACTACAAATCTTCTTCATAATTCTTTTAAAATTCTCTTTACTCCTCTCATTAACATCCCAGTCATGTGTGCTTTGTTTTTGTCTTTTAATTCAGTGAGGAATAATTTCCTTCAACTGAAAAATTACCATTATTTTCATTATGAATTTCACTTTTAATCATTAATTATTTTTTTATCGATTTTTGCTTTTCTTTTCTACATAACAAAAGAAATTACTCTGTTCCATTGAATCACGATCATTCTTTCTCAATATTGTACAATTTAGTTTGGCACTCTCATTAACATTCCACTCATTTCTGCTTGTTTTCCTATATTTATGCAATAATACTGTACCACTGAAATATGATCATTCTTTTGCTTTTGTACTTTACTTTGATTCATCCTTTAGAGTTCCCCTGATTTATGTTTTTTTCTACATTACGAGAGCATTTGTTCTCTTTTGCCTAGTAACGAGCATTCTTTCATTATTTGCATACGCTTCATTTACTCTTATCTTTAGCACTCCACTTATTTCTGATTTGGCTTATGAATTTCGTGAGCAATAACTCATTTCCACTAAAACATGATTACATTTTCGCTTTTGCCCTTTATTCTGATTCATCTATTAGAGTTGCACTGACATACGCTTTGTTTTCTATATTTCGAGAGCGTTATTTCTGCTTTATTCAGTAAGGATCATTCTTTCGTATTTTGCATACTTCACTTTACATTTTTTCGTATCACCCCACTTATGTCTGCTTTACTTGGTGAATTTCATGAAAAATAACTCTCTTCAACTCAAACATGATGATTCTTTCGTTTTTGCTCCTCATTACGTTCATTCCTTAGAGTTCCGCTGACTTATGCTTTATTTTCTGCCGAGAGCACTAACTCTGCTTCAACGAACCACGTTCATTCATTCTCATTCTAGTTGTCTCTTTACTCTTTTCCGTAACATCTCACTTATTTCTGATTTCATTAATGAAATTCATGAGTAATAATTCATTTCCACTGAAACATAATCATTCTCTAGTTTTTGCAGTTCACTTTGATTCATCATTTAGAGTTCCAGTGACTTTTGGTTTATTTTCTACATTCCGTAGGCATTAACTGAGTTTCACCTACTCGCGATCATTCATTCTAATTGCAGTAAGCTTCGCTTTAGTATTTTCCTTAACTCAACATTGATTTCTACTTTGGTTCATGAATTCCATTCATGAATTTCTTTGATTCCATTAGCAATCAGCATATTTTCGCTTGTGCTTTCCATTTGATACATCTTTTTATTCTGGCTGATTTCTTCTCTATATTCTATATCTCACGTATTTCTTCTTTTATTACTGAATTTCTTGAGTACTAACTCATTTCCACTGAAACATGATCATTCTCTTGTTTTTGCAGTTCACTTTGATACATCATTTAGAGTTCCACTGACTTTTGCTTTATTTTGTACATATCGTAGGCATTTAGCGAGTTTCATCTACTTGCGATCATTCATTATCATTCAGTAAGCTTCGCTTTACTATTTTCATTAACTCAACACTTATTTCTGCTTTTATTCGTGAATTCCATGAGCAATCAGCATAATTTTGCTTGTACTTTTCATTTGATATATATTTATTTTTATTCTGGCTGATTTCTTCTCTGTATTCAATACTCACATATTTCTACTTTGATTACAAAATTTCATGAGTAATAACTCATTTCCACTGAAACATGATCATTCTCTAATTTTTGCACTTCACTTTGATACATCATTTAAAGTTCCACTGACTTTTCCTTTATTTTCTACATACCGTAATCATTAACGTAGTTTCATCTACTCGCTATCATTAATTGTCATTCTAGTACACTTCTCTTTACTATTTTCATTAATTCAACACTTATTTCTGCTTTGATTCCTGAATACCGTGAGCAATCAGCATAATTTCGCTTGTGCTTTTCATTTGATATATTTTTTATTATTCTGGTAGATTTCGTCTTTGTATTCTATATCTCACATATTTCTGCTTTGATTACTAAATTTTCTGAGTAATAACTCATTTCCACTGAATCATTATTTTTCTCTAGTTTTTGCAAGTTCACTTTGATTCATCATTTAAAGTTCCACTGGCTTTTCCTTTATTTTCTACATACTGTAGGCACTAACTTAGTTTCATCTACTCGCGATCATTCATTTTCATTCTGGTAAGCTTCGCTTTACTGTTTTCATTAATTTAACACTTATTTCTGCTGTGATTCCTGAATACTGTGAGCAATCAGCATAATTTCGTTTGTGCTTTTCATTTGATACATCATTTTATTCTTCGCTGATTTCTTCTGTGTTCTATATTCCATGAACGTTAATTCCTTTCCAACGAAAAATAATAATTATGCTGTTTGCGCATTTCCCGTTTGTCGTTCACTTAGCTGATATTTGCATTGTTATTAGAAATTAGTGATTTTTTTTCTTGCAATATATATACATTTAACGTCTGAATTTTAAACTTTTAAAAGACTAAATAAAATAAATAAAATAAGACAGACTTGAACGCAGTTTAAAATAAAATATACAAAGAGTTTAAGATACAAAAAATATTAAAAAAATACATTTAGTAGACGGTTAACCAAGCAACTTCAAGGCCACATAAGATCATATCGAGTTTTTGTCTCTTTCATTTTGTCTTTTTGACTCCTTTGAGTCTTTTTGTCTTTGGCTGTATTAAATGCTATCGTTTAATATAAATTAAATATACACTGTTTATAATTTTTGAATTACTATTATTCATAATTTTTTGATCAAATTCTTATTTTAAAAAAATCTTTAAAAATTTCAGATTAAAAATAATATTTTCTAAATTAATCAAAAGTGTAACGGTCAAATAAATAAATACTATTTAAATATGAAAATTAATTATACTTTATATTATTATTTCATTTAAACCTTTGCAATGTCTATTTAATATTTTAATATAATATATGAAAAGACAATTTATTGGGTATAAAAAATTACGTCTTATAAACATTTTATCAATAGAAACGCATTTTAAAATGTTTACATGATTTTCCTATGCATTTAATTATTATATATAATAAATGTCGCCAGTGCATTACTAATAAACGGTTTTATCAGAACCATTATTCCATTTTTATCAATTTTTCTTTCTTCCTTCGTTAAACGCTTTGTTTTACCTTGATGATGCGATGAAAAAATATTGAATAAATGCAGCTGGTGGGAAATAATTTATGTAAAATCAATTTTGCAATTGTGCTACATGTCAAACATGTTTTTTTTCCTTCCAATATTAAGTCCCTAATATTGGATAAATGATGCAGCAAGGATTTGTTTTATTGCGTACATTTTGTTCGTTAATTCATAAAAATTGTTTAAAAAATCCATATATATTTTTTACATTTGCTATCGATCGATTATAAGACAAGTGCATTATAGCTAAATAAATACAGCATAATGCTAATGTGAAGAATAATATCATATTTTTATTTAAAACATTTAACTTTTGAAATATTAAAAAATCAAACAAATTATATGTTAGAAAATCCTTAAATATTGTCTTATTTATTTTTGGTTAAAGATATTCACTAAAACCAATTTTTCAAATTTCGAAAAATAATTTATAGCATTTGTAAAATATTTAGATCACTGAATTATTGTAGTCGATATAAATACAGAGGCTGTTCGCACAATTTTAAGACGAGTTTATTTTGGTGTCAATAAAATCGTTTGCATAGAGAAATTATTTTTCACAGAAAGTATAAGTTCTTGCCTAGCAACTGAAATTTTTGTATGTATGCAAAATGGCGCTTTTAAAGAACTGATAAATGGAAGGCTATATTTTTTTTAACTTTCTGAACGGATTATATTCGATGTATTCATATTCGATTATTTAAAAACTCTGTGAACATAGTTTTTCTATATCTAAATCCACAATAAAACAGGGCAAAAATGTAAATGTTTGGCTTCATGTAGGAAAACCGTTCGAAATAAGTAATGACGAACAAAAATGGAATCTTCAAATATTACAAATGTAAGATCTTTCATGGTAAAAGAAAATAATCCTCGAGTCAAAGGACTGTTGCTAAATCGTTAAAATGCTTAGTGTCAACTGTCAACAAAAACATAAACACTGATTTGAATTTTAAAAAGCCTAAAAATCACTATGTTCATCGCCTTTCTCCACGACACGACATATCGCCGAAGGCAGAACACGATTCAGAATTCTTTATGAGAATTATGTATCCGTAGAAAAATAGAAAATGAGAAAAGAAAATCTTAAAACATGATTCAAAGTATCTAATAAAAATTTTACCAAACAATTTATGATTTTTGCTGACTTACCATATAACAGCAAATTAATAAAAACAAAGAGAGTGGAGAAAAATATTAAGATACAGTATGACCTCAAAAGCTCTTTAGGTAATCCTGCAACTTCAAAAATCCGGCATCAAAGTCATCTTCAACGCCCCCCCCCGCCCTCCTTTTTATACACTTAAAACTTACGGGATAAAAAAATAGCAATTGTTTTCAAATTAAAAACTTCAATATCGACAGATTATCGGAAAATGACATCTCTGACGCTGTGCTAAATACAGAACAGCCGATAATGCCAGCATTATCTTAGAGGAACAGAGACGATAAGCCATCAGAAGAAAAGGTGCCACTGGGCAAATGCATAAATTTGGTTGGAGAATTACTTATGCTTCAGAGAAAAAAAAACTGTATTTCCGAAATAGATATTCGTCACTTGTATAAAAACCAAGAAAAACATGTTAAAGACCGGCCAAAAAAAATTGAAGCATACAAAATTGACATCGATGTTTCGGATATTACATTGGGAGAAATGACTTCACTGTTTATTTAAAAAAAATGTAACCTAGAAAATGTCAATTAAAGTATAGGAGAGACCGGGGCTAGTTGGCTACAGTGGTAAGTAGGTGCAGTACTCATAAATAGCCTGTTTGTGGATAGATTACGCAACCAGTCACAGTGTACCTTTCTTCTTGTTTTATACAATCCTCATTGTAGTTTTGCAGCGTTGCCTAAGTGCAGTGGGAATTTATTACGATTTTTCTGTTTTTTGCACTCATAAGTAATTTTTTGTTGCTTCATTCTTTTTCTAATTTCTAATACTTATCTTAATAAATGCAATTTAACTTGTGCAGTTTTTCTTAGTGTATGATTAACTGTACCTACCCCATATGTGATTTACTTGGATTATTTATGCTTAGATAATTACGTGTCCCTTTTGTGAAGAAATTTAATATGGGGCTAGTAGGCGCATTGAACACGGGGCAAGTTGGTTCGGTGTTTGGTGTGTGCTGGTAGCTTGAATAACAGCAAACAACGAGAAAAGTGGTTTCAATGCAAGATTTTGGGCACACGAGGCTTGCCCAAACGAAGAAACTCGATTGTTTATCAACCGGAACTCTGATGATGATATAGAGTAGGATAGAAGTTTCTCAATGTTAATGTTTTATTCATTATTTTTATGTCTGTATAATTTAGAATTTACATTGTACCGCTATAACGCCTTTCTTTAAACTTACTGGTAATATTGAAATTGATTTCGCTTAACTGCGTGTCTTATTTGAATTTTTATAAAGCGTGTGCCAACTTACACCATAGATATAGCCAACTTGCCCCGTGACGGGGTAGGTTGGCGCACAATTTTCCTTTTACTTTTGGAATCCGCTAAACATAAACTACAAAAGCTACAGACTCAAAACTCCGGGTATTTATAGCCAAATGCCTGTTCTTTAAAAGTACAGTTAAAATTTCATAAAAAACTTAAAAAAAAAAATTAATAAAAACCAATAGCTAAAATCTGCGCCTACTAGCCCCGGTCTCCCCTATTATCTATTTTAATGTTTATTTTTCTCTTTTTCTTACATAAATATCACTTGAATATAAATTAAATTATGACTGAAGGGACCATTAAGATTATCGGAAATTCGTTTCAAATTCTTTCAGAAATTCGGAATTTTCAAAAATCCGGCTTAGTCTTGGTCCATACGATGCCGGATTTTCGAGATTATACTGTACATGCTATTTTTATAATGTGTTTAACAAATTTTCAAGGTACACTGAAATTTCTTACGGCTAAAAAAATGACTTCGTTATTCTTTTAACATGAACTACATTATTTCATACAGTAAGACAACATAATTAATTTTTATTACAGATGTGTATTATTCCATTTTTACATTTAACAGAAATTTAAATATATATTTTGTTTAAAAACTTTATTGATTTTATACTTTTACGTGCTTAGTCAATTTTTATATTGAAAAATTTATACAGCTGTCATATTGGTAGGAATTATACTACAATTGAAGAGCTGAGTGGATGAACATGTTATGCTACATTTTATTAAAAAAAATTATCTTTTGGATAAAAACGTTATGAGGTATCCTATCACACGGTGAAGCTAAAATACTAAGATTTTATTTAGTCTTGAATATTTAAGACATTATTCATTAATATTTAATATTTTAATATTTAATAATGTCAATAATATTAATAATTTTTAATATTTGAAAATTAAATATGAATAAGTTTTTCTGAGAGAGTTTAGTACCATACCTGTTAATATTTTAAACACATGGTATCAAACAGAAAATAAATCATTAAAATTTACTGCAAAAACTTTCACTTCAAATTTCTTCAAATATAATTTTTTTTTTACTTAACATGTTCTTCCACTTAGCTCTTCAATTATCATTGAAGGGGTACATTTTTCTAGAAATTATAACGAGTTTTTAAATTGTTTAATTTTAAAACGTTAGCCTCAAAAATAAAATAACAAATTTATATATAAATAATTTTTAAGGAACTATGCTAAACTGGGTGTTTTCATTAAATATACAGACTAAAATGTGTGTCAGTTGATTCTGACGTTAAAAATAACACGTGATTAATTTTTTTAATTAATTAAATCAAATCCCATTTCTAAATATATTTAATTAAATTTCCTATATATCAATTGTTTACTAAATATAACGAAGACATCGTGTATTAGTTAAATTAATAATTTCGTATACGTCTTTGCAAATAAAATTAATCGGAGATAATATTAAAAAAACATGATATAATTTTATTGAAAAAAAAATGTTTTTCTACACCATATGAAAAGATTATTTGCCTTTATTTTTAAAATCTGAGTTTGTCTGGAGAATTGAAATTGCTTTTTTATAATTTGATTAATAATTTAATCAACTTTTTTATTGTTGTTTTGATAGAATTCAGTAATTGTTATTAAAGGATACTCTATCAAGCATATGACTTTTTTTATCTAGTCTTCAAAAAAATAAAAATAAAATAAAAAAATAAAATAAAAAAATAAAAAAAAGAAAAGAAAAGAATTTTATATGCTGTCGGATTAAATATCACAAACCGGTTCTATCAATGTGTTAATTGGATGTTATACTGATCTTAAACTGAACAGATTAGATGTGATGTTAAAAGGAAGAATATATAACAGATTAGACATTGTAATGGTTGCAACTTAAATATTAAAGTCATAGAACTATGTTAAATGGGCTATTATGAAATATACTTGAAAATTTTCTTTCTCTTTCAACACTCTCCAACAAAGTTGAAAAGTGTTGATGAATTCGGTTTGTCTGTCTGCCCGTCTACCCGTACTGTACTCGGATTTCCATTCACTATTTATGTTATTGAAGTTTGATATAGGATCTTCTCTATGGAACAAGATGTGTGTATCATTTATATCTCGTTTAAAGAGATACAGACAATAATTCCGCAACATTATTGTTTATGGGAAAAGTCCTGTACGTACATTTTATTGATATTACGATATTTAAAACATGTCATATACGGCAGTGGCGCCAACCTTTGAAAAATATTGTGTGGACTCAACCATTTTAGGATAAAATGACATGGGCATTTTCTTTTCTTTGAAGATAAGGCGATGGTTAAGAAAACTATTATAGATAAGATATATATTTTTTAAATATAATATAAAGTTTTGTTTTTATTAAATTATATTCCCATAGGAGGTCTTTAGTTTATGGACTCTAATATTTGCTGCTATACTATAAATAGGACTACAAATTAAAACTCAAAGGACTAAAAAAATGACGCATGTAAAAAATCAGTTATAAGTCTTTTAGAAGATTTTCCGAAAAATCGTTTAATCTTATACAAAAAAAAAAAAAAAAAAAAAAAAAAATGTAAAACTCTAATTGATTTCTTGGTTTCTGAACAGCATTATTTTGACATGCACGATTGACTGCAGGTTTTTTGCAACATTTTTTGTGATAGGGAACAATAAATTTTGTTTGAAACACAAACTTTAAGTCAAATTGTTTTAAAACTAACTTTTCTAATAGCAGACTAATAGCAGATAATAGCAGACTAGCTTAACTAATAGCACAGTACTCTAAAATGTGTCTGAAAAAAAAACAGCTGCTGTGAACACACTAAGTCACAGATGGTGCGTAATCTCCGCATTGGAACTCGGCACGGTGGTAATAAATTGCAGAAAAAGATTGTCGTGATTACTTTTGCTGACGCCTTTTAAATGATAATTTATGGGTACTTTTTACACAGAATGTAGCATATTTCTTTTATTTAATTCTTTATTTTGTAATGAATACTGCTATCTCTGGACTTAACCGTTTCTCTACGCCACAGACAATACGTTGCAATACAACACGCCACTTGACATTTTCATCACACACCAGACAAAATGTGATACTATAAATACGGGGTGAATGAAAATAAATTTAAATCCTATTTTAATTTAACTTAAGTGAGACTTGTATGTACATAGATCTTCAAACCACTTGTTTTACTCTAAAACATCTGCCTCTTAAAAAGAAGCACGAACAATTTCAGTACATCTAATCTACCTTATGATTTGAAATAATCAATAAAATATCGCATACTTCGTTTTTGTTTCAATTTCCTGAAAAGAAAAATTCACATTTTTTTTCCATAAAAAACTCCATTCTTTGAACAATAACGTATATCGAAAGAAGCGGAATAAATTTAAGGAAGAAAACAGGAATTCCTTTTATAGATCTAACTTTTTTTAAAAACTGATGTAAGTTTTATTATATACGCAGACAAAATTTCAGACTTTTGAAAGAAGAAAAACTTATGGGTTTTAAATGTACTGAATGATGGTATGGGTGTAGAGAGAAGGCACCATCATAAAAAAAAAAAAAAAAAAAAAAAAAAAAAAAAAACCTAAGATATTATTATAGATTGCGTAGTCTTTTTTACTTTCCAAACAGTTTTATAAAGATGAAAAATGGATTAAACATTAAATATTTTAAAACAAGCTTATTTGCAGAAGTTAAAAATTTGAAGTGTAATGACTGAATCGCTGGTCTTTTTTCTGTCGAAAAAAATAATGAAATAATACATATATATATATATATATATATATATATATATATACAGTATATATATATATATATAATCCTAATGAAACGAATTTATGATCAGATATATGAAACGAATTTATGAAACGGATATATGAATCGACTGATTAAATAACTGATTATGTTTCAAGCGATTTCTCCCAAAATATGGAATACTTTGCGATGAAATTAACACCAAAAATCAGCATTGATCCGCAGATCTCAAAACTAGTAGTAGAATTTTTAAATTCGAATTAGTTTT
Source organism: Maratus speciosus (assembly GCA_963932465.1). Taxonomy (NCBI): domain Eukaryota; kingdom Metazoa; phylum Arthropoda; class Arachnida; order Araneae; family Salticidae; genus Maratus; species Maratus speciosus. The sequence continues at coordinate 370,474,124 of OZ010790.1, read as the reverse complement.
CGAAATATTAATTTTTTTATAATTTTATATACATTTTTCTAATGATGGCAACTCACATTTTAATCAAACAGATATATTTTTTTTTAATATTTCAGAAAAGGTTCATACGGTAACCCGGTTATTGTTGTTTATTTGATAATAAATGTTTATTTACTTTTATTTCCTTTTATAAATTATATAAATTATTTTGTTTTATAATTATTAATTTTTTTTTTACATTTCCTTTTGAAAATAATAGAAAATAATTAAAAAATACGGTACTACTTAGTTATTCCGTCGACCAATTTCGCCAAATTATATAAATCGCCAAAAAACTCGCCAAATTGTACAAATTGACATACTTTTTAATTTAAATAACGAAAGAACAAATAAATTAGTATAATATTAATAAATATACAAATAAAAAGTCGAAATAAAAATCACTTGATGACGTAAATACGTCTAACTTGCTTAAAGTTAAGTGAATGTGACATTTACGATCAACCATTATTGGCATTTATTCTTATAGTTTGGCGATAGATTTTTGGTCGACGGGAAAACTAAGTAATACCAAAAATGCATATGTAACTGGTATTTGAAAACGAGGTTCTCGCCAAATTTTCGAAAAAAAAAATCTCGCCAAACCTGCTATGCGTATATGACATCTGGCCAAATATTACCACTCGAAAATACTAACTGGCGAGTTGAAAAAAAGATATTGGCGAGATTTGCATCCAACTAGCATAACAGTACCAAGAATTCTTTACAACCATGGCAAATTTTATGTAGTTTTATTCGAAAAATTTTTTTTTGAATTTTTAATCAAAATGGAAAACTTATGGTCCCTCATTGGCGCGATTTTTTTCTCACGCCAATGTCATATACCAACGGGTACTTAACTGGCGCCAAAGTATTGTTATTTTGCTTGATATGGTAAGCCGGATGTTGTTGTTTATGCTGTTGATGCGTTCCCCAAATTGTCGACGTTAAAAAATCGCGCCAATATGGGACGTATATGACATCTGTGCCAAACTTTCATATGAACGGCAAAGGGATCCGACCGTATTTGTTTACGGTAGTTCATGACTTGAACTAATATAATATAGATAAAATGATGGCGATAGAATAATATTTGGCGACTTATCACCTGTGCCTGGCTAACATTAAAGTACCAAAATTGCACCTAGAGTATAAAAAGCGAAGTGGTCCGCCTGGAACTGTTGATGACAGTCACATGACTTAGGCTAATGTTATAGAGATTGTTTTAAAATACCGGGAGACAAAGACTCTGTATACTTAATTTATTTTATTTTAGCTTCTTTTCAAATGTTTAACTGATCCTCTTTAATCAAAAACGAAAACAACCATTGGATGTCTTAACAGCAACTGATTCGCCCTTAAATTTTTGCACTCAAAGGGAATTGAATGAAAACCCGTTTACAGGGAGATCTGCACAGATTTTTTCAGTATAATTCAATCTTCTCTAATATTTTTAAAAACCATCAGATTAGCGTGTTTTTAGATTCTGCGGTGTCTGAACGCAGGAGTTTTAGCTTTTTTTCTCACAGAAAACAACCGATTTGCTTATATCATTGAATTCTGTACTCTTGAAAACGTAATTCAATATATATGTTTTTCAATTTTTTTGGTATCCATATTCTTCTTTTTTACTTCCATATTAATTCTTGTAATTAAGTATAAGGCACTTTATTTTATACATACAGTTCTATATATAGGTTTGTGGTATCCATTTTTATTGTCATTTCATTCACAATATTGCGGTTTTTGATAATGGTCGATAATGTTTAATTAATGGTTATATATATATATATATATATACATCTGATTTTTGTCATGCGGTAACTCTCGTATTTATAAACCGAATTGGATGAGATGTGTGTACAGTGCATATATCTGTCTCGACTGAGTTTGTTGGCCAACTTCACCCGCCATCTTGTTTCCAACTGGCAGTCACGTATATATTTAAACTAAAAATAAAATACACAAAAAATTAGAAATCAAAATTTGTTTTACATTTAAGAGTAAGGCCTTGATAAAAGGATTCCGGAGTATTTTTTGTTTCGTCTCTAACTTAAAAAATGGTTGAGATATAGCAGTTTGAAATTCTAGGGTGGTTGACATTTTGAAAAAAGACAACAATTAAAGAAAATCATGTATTAATTTATGATTGTTATGCTAATTTGGCTATAGCACAGTAATTTGGCGCAATTCTCATTCAAATTCAATATTGACAAATATTATTTTATCAGGTTTCTCGCATTTTAGCTTCTTAAAATTTGAGTAAAATTTGCGACATTTTAAAACTAAGAAATAAGAACCTTTTATTGAATCATGTAATCGAGTTTCACAAATTTTGGTTTCGTATTTTTTGAGTAAAATAAGCTATATTAAAAAAAAAACAAAAAAAAAAACAAGGAATATGGAAGCTCTCTTTTCCTCCCGGTACATGCAAAAAGGACTTTTTTCTTGCATCTCATTCCACAATCGCAACTGTCTAAAATCTGCTTATTTCTTCAGAATATAACATGATCTTCAAAATCAAAAATTTTCTCAGGATCGATATCATACTTGTCAGAATCAGTAAAATTGATGCCTTCGGAATTATCTGTCATCTTCGGAATACAAGTCAAATTTAGTTTTACTTTCTTTTAGAAAATGTAAGCTTCTCCTTTATAATATTTTATTTTTGTTTCTTAACTTCATAATCTTTATAATAATTTATTCCTTATTCATCTTCAAACTCATTTGTTGGTTCATGGACTTCGAAAATTTTCTTAGAAATATTACTCATCAATTTCTTATTACTTGACATTTTCTTAAGATCAAATTTTCTATGATTTTCTAAGAGAGATCTCGTCTTTTTCTTTACTTTTAAAATCAGTGCAATCTGAATCCTTCTTGACGATATTAGAATTACTTCTTGGCTTAGTTTTAATCTTAAATTTAATCAATTAAGATTTCCAAATCTTTCTGGTAACTATATAATTAAAAAAAAGTTCTATTGGAATATTCTATTCCAGAATAATCATCTTCAGATATTTCTAACTGTTTTTATAATTGTTAAGGAGTTTGTTCTAATTGTTTTGTAACATGCTGTATAGTGAGAGCTTGTCACAGAGTACGTTACAAACTCCGTTGGTGTCGCTTCCTCAAAGAAGTACGAACCGAGAACAATTCTGCCTGGAATGCCGCACCACACAACTTATAATGGTACTGGTGCCACATCATGCATATTCGTTTCTGCCCAGTACATACAATTTTTTGGTGTTTACATTGCCAGTTAAGGTGAAATGTGCCGCTTCAGCCCATAATATGCAAAGTTATCGCCATCATACATGACAGAAAATTCATTTGTAACGTCCATAGGTTGTTGATGGTCCGATTGCTCACCCGCGTCCAACATCTGGACGCGCTGGTTCTGGTATGGAAAGAAGCGGATTACTGAGCGCAGTAGTTTTAAGACCGCTTTGTCGGCATATAAAACATACGAATTACACCTGTTGCAGTTGGCAAATGTCCTGTAGCCCATTATGTAATGTACTTGCATAACAGTGTCCCCAGAAACAGTTGGTCGTCGGGATCGCAGTCTTCACAGACGCAGCCAGTTTCTTCGAATTTCTTTATTAAATCACGCAGAGTTTGTAGGGTACATGGGCGACCTGTCTCTCGATTATTCCGACGGTAAACACGCAAGTCTTTCCCGGCATTCATCCCATTTTGATAATAGAGTATTACCAATCCACCAAGAACTTTCGCCGGTAGAGGTTCATGTCGCCGGCATGTACTAGTTTCCGACTGAAGGACCAACATTCCCACCCGGCTATTTATCCGTTTCCTACACTGAATATCTGACAAACGGCGTTCTGTGATTGGTGTCTTTCCTCTGTCATACACCTCCGTGCAGATCGTGTTTTTTTTTTTATGGTTGGTTTGAGAGCTGATTTTTGTTCTTGTATTACGCGTTCGTTTTTTGTGATACACCTACCGTTCTAATGCTCTTTATGGTTTTCGCATACACTAAGAATTTTGCGACGGAAAAATTATGTGCGTTACTATTCGAAAATTTAATGTTTCTTTACGTGTAACCGCAACCGTGAGCGCCACTTTGTTGCCGTTCACAGAATCACGAGCTTATACCTCTGAATAACAAAACCTGAAATCCCATGTCGTTCGGTTGAACAGACCAGCCGCTAGAAGTATATCGGAAAAGTTTTTTTATGACCACCATGCATTATTTGAATAAAAGTGTAGCTCATACTGATATTTCGTGGAGAAACATGTAGAAAAAAAAGTTCAGAAAGTTTTATTTGAATCTAGATGAAGCAGTACACAGCATGTTGTTTATCATAAATAATTACATATTATTCGTGTATGTTGATAAGCATTCCGCTTACTATAATTTATGCCTATATCAGATAACACATGCCGTATTTCACATTACTAAGCTTAGTGAAACATTTCAATAGTTTCTAAATATTTGTTGCATGATATTTTTGCATTGCATGTGCGTGTTCATTTTCTGTGATTATTGTTCATTTCTCGATCAGTCTCTTTAACTGTCATGATTTTTGACACTAATTCTAAAATCATCCACTTATTTAAATTTTCATTAATAGTAAAAAAAACTTTTTCTTCGTTGAAGCTTTTTTTAAAGTTTTCAGACATTTTCTTTTATATTAATGACTTTGAAGAAAACTAAAACTACTTTACAGTATTTCATCTAAACATTTGTCTGTTTATTCATCTGAAAATCTGTCCTCCGAATAAAACATACCAGGGCCGTTCAATAAAGAATTTCCATAATATTTTATTGGTTAGCAATTTCTTGTAGTGGAAATTAGAGAGTTAAACACCTAAACAAGTTTCTTGAGGGGAGAAATTTTCGTCAATCAAGCGAATGTCAGAAATGCCTTCTGAAACTTTATCCCCTGTAGAAGCCAAGACTTTTATGTCACAGGAATAATTGAGCTCGTTTCTTATTGGCAAAAATTTATTGATTGTAATGTTTCTTACATTGCTTAAATAAATTTAGTTTTAAAAAGTTATGGCGTTTTAAATTTTTTAAAACCGTGCATTATTTTTGCACCCACCTAATAATATATCATACAAGGGTCTGCAACGAAACATCCTTTTCATCGATTTATTCTGAATACAAATTTCAGTTTAAAGTTAATTTTATATGCTATTTTGACATGTTTCATAATGCACAAACCGCAGATTAAAAGTTTGCAAACAATGTAAAACTATTAGCCTAATGAAAAAGCCATTGTAAAGTTATGTTTAATAAAGAAGCAAAACATTTCAAAACTTTACCTTTGATATACCCAATTTAGAAATTAATAAAAACATTTTATACTATAATCATCTCTTTTGATCTTTGCACCGAAACAGATACATAAACAGTTATTTGCTTTTATTTTTATTTTTTTTAAATCTCAGACTTGATGAATTATCGAAGGTTATCAATATTGCAAATCATTCAGAAGAAATTAAACATAAATCGGAAATTTTATTTAATTTTTGCTATGAGAAATTTTGAGAAAATACAATGGTGAAATACCAATTGATCATTTTTTATTGTACTAGTTAATTACACTTTTACATGTTTCTATGTTAAGTAGAAATAATCTAAAATCAAGTTAGATTTTCAAATAAAATTTCTATATAATATTATATATCCTCATACTGCAATCTCCACATATTTTAGAAATCGTATAACAGACCTTTTCTATTTTTACCACAGTTAAGATGGAAGACAAAGAATAAGCCTAGAAAGAAGCTCAAACGTCCATGGTTTTCGTGACTGTATAGTACTTACAAGAAAATGCATAGTACTTATTAAGGCTTTTCTTTCTATTTAACATCCCACTTTATAAAGGACACGCACAGTCCTTGACTTTCTACTTTTATCAAAAAGGAGTTCTACTTCTGACATTTGTGCGAAGAAATAGCTGTGGAGAAAAATCCAAGAATTGGATAGTTTATGGAATAAAAATGAGACTTCTGCAATTCTTAGGTTTTTCTTCTCTATTGCATCGAAAACCAATCAACAGGAAAATGGCTAAAAATGTTTGTTCTTATGTTTTGAAGAACGATTCGTACCTTTCATTCTTTTTTTTATAATTGGCATATCAGAAAACCTTTTATGGTTATTTATAAAATTTAATTTTTTTTCGCAGTTTTCCAAGTAAGAGAGAATTCAAAGTCACTTGCATAGTTTTATGTTTTTAGAATCTCACTATAAACCATTCTTTATTCGTATTAAAGCTAAACTTACAAGATCTTTAAAAAATAACTATTATTAAAATGTCTTAAAGAAATTTCTATTGGCATCGTTATCGTTATCGATTTAGTTATTTAAAATACCTGCTAAAATATGAAGGCATTTTAAATTGTGTCCATGCTATATTTCTTTAATCCTTCATGCTTCACTTCTTGCAATCACTTCTGCACTGTGCATCATGAATCGCAATAACCAATTTTTGAGCAATATTTGGAAACAAATGAAAACTTTTTACATTCTTTGTTGCTATATAAGGCATTTCTTCTCAAGGGAATAAAAAAATGCAAATTTACATCGTCCTTAGTCATGATATTGCCACATTTTGTTCTTACATAATGCAATTTTTTCTAAAGCCGACAGATATTTTCTTCATTTACAAAACTACGGTGGTATATTGTGATTCCTGACTTTTGTTTAAACTAACAAGGAAACCACTTTTGGTGTTGCTCGCACCTAGCATTGAGACCTGGTGCATTTTAAAGCCCTATATTATGAAGTTTGAGAATCGATAAATTTTTTCTGTTAAAATTATATTTCTTGATTATATAGCAGCATAACTTTCTGAAAATGCAATTTTCGGGAACACTTATCGGACTATTAACATTGAATTTTTTAAAGAAAAGCATTTAAAAATAAAAATTAGTTAATAATAAGTATAAAATATTGAAAAAAAGTTTGAAAATTCCTTCAAAAATCCACGAATTTGATTTTGAAAAATTGCAACTTTCTATTCATATTTTTGGCGGGGAAACAGTTGGCGTTTATTTTCAAAAGTAGAGCTTTCCGGCAACCCTAGCCAAATGTCATAGCTGAATTTGTAATAGCTAGAAATTGCAATGTCCGACGTCCGACCTATTTTGCCACAGTAATTTTTCTAAATTGTGTAAAAATATTAATTTACTTTATGAGTACATTTACCGACGGCCCCTTTAACACAGCAACATTTCATTTTAAACATTCCAAACTTTATTTCATTCGATTTCAAAAGAGAATAGTTTGCTTATTTTGTATTTCACTAAAAAATAGTTTTAAATGATCTTCGAAGCTTTTATAGAATTATATTTATTACTTATATATTTATCGTCTGCATAGAAAAAAAATAAAAACCTAATATTTGTTTCTTATGCTATCAATTATAATAAAAAAAATCGCAATCGATATAATTCTAGTAATATGTTCTGTACGTTTTCTCTTTGGATAAAGCGGGCGGAAAAATTGTAGCGCCATATTTGCCGACTTAACTCACTTTTGGCATGAAATAAACAAATAAATATGTAATAATAAAAAATTAAAAGTATAAAAAAGTATATAAAATATTATTTTAACAGAGAAATTTTTTCGGTTCTCTAACTTTTATGTATAGGGCTACAAAACTCACCAGGTCTCGATGTTGGGTGCGAGCAACACCAAAAGTGGTTCTCTTGTAAGAGCTACGTCTAATAGAAACCTTAAAGGGCATCACACCATAAAGGACATCTTACACAGCTTGAGGTTGGTGGTAGTAGAAAGTGTTCTGTTATGTCTTTTGCGTTTTATACACTTTTTCCAATCAAAAAATGATATCTTTAGTGTTTCCGAAACTCCATAGTTTGTTTTAAAAGTCAGACCCTTATTCTATTTTAAACGCTTTGACACCCAAAGTGGCGTCAATCAAAACATGATTTTGCAATTATCAGAAATTCCAAATAACATATTCTGATTTTGCTCCCACGATTTACTGAACCACTGTGTTAATTATATACTACCTGAAGTAGTCCATTTTAAACCTGCATTACTACCAGTACGCACTTTTATTTTTATTTTTATTGTTAAGAACATGGGCGGGGTGTAGTACCATAAAAACACTGGTGGCGTACTCTCTACAGACATTAACAGACTAAATATAAACTTTTGAGGAATTGCTTATTTATCTCAACATCTGATAATAGCGTAAAAGTAATAAACATCAAATTAAAAAAATATATATTTCAACTAGATTTATCATAATCTAATATCCAAATTACCAACAAAAAAATAATAAAAAAAATAAAATAATAAAAATAATAAAAACGCAGTCACTCGGTGAAATTATTGAGATTCGTTGACCAACCATGACAGCTTTCACAAATACTTTTGGCCAATTTTATATACCATTGGTGTATAAAATATACCATTTATATACCATTATATATAAGTGGTACAACATTGGGGGATGTTTGTAAAGAGCATCATAAATAGGATGCAAGTGTTAAGAAGTTCTACATTATAAAATTGGAGTTTTGCTGTTTTAGTGTGCAGTGTACACAAAAAACGCTGTTCGTATTCTTAAAGGTTAATACAGTAGACGCTCGATTTTACGAACCTCTTTTTTACGAATTTTTCGTTTTTACGAACTGATGTACTGGTCCCGACCTGCATCCCATTGAAATAATGTTAAAATACTCTCTATTTTACAAACTAAAATTACACAAACTCTCTTTTTTACGAACTTTATCTTTTGATACGTTTTAAATCTATACCTGTATTTCGTCGAAAAGTATGCGGGGGAAAAGAGTATTTGTGAATGGTGAATGAAAATTCTCTTGTGCAGGTGCGGTGTTGTCACGTGTCAGTGGGAAGGAAGGGAGGAGTTGTCAAGTGAACTTTTCTTGCACCACAGTTGTATATTGTCTCGGGTTATATCCAGTGGTCTGATTATCAGATTCACATAACTATTTCGCATTGTTGATCATACAGACTTTCAGATTTCTTGAAAAAGTCAACCCAGCAGAATAGAGCGGGCATGATTTCAGATTTAAAGAAAAAAAAATAAAGAAGTGGATTCGAGAACTATGACACAGACATAAATTGCTAAAAAATATGGAATACTGAAAAGTAGCACTCTCATCAAGGAGAAAGAAAAGGTATTTGCCATAAGAATTGCACCTGATGAAGTTGCACCTTCATAAAAATATTTTTGGAAGGCAGAATTCCCTTGATATTGAGAGGCCTTTGCTGCTTTGCTTCGGAAGGGGAAAAAGTAGAACATTCCCATTGAGGGAAACTTTTGAAAGAGCAAGCTGACATATTTGCCTCGAAGCTAGGCGTGAAGGATTTTGAGGGTTCAGATGGTTGGTTGTAAAAATTTAAGTTAAGATATGGTCTGCGTTTCCGAAAATATTGGACAATCACACTTTTAAATAATCGGATGCGGAAGAGATAGGACAAGAGCAAACCATCTCCATGCCGACTCTTAAAGAAGCTACTGAATAGCTCTTAGGACTCCGTCGATATTTCGAATCATATGTCAATATTGAGAGGATTTCAAACATTGCTAAGCCTTGAATTATATGTTTATAGCCGTGTTTCAATAAAACAAACAATAATAACCAAGTTTTTTTAACATAAACAAAAAAAGGCGAGTTATTTCACATTTCTTTCTTTTTTTTTCTTGTACACTCCCATTTACGAACTTTCGATTTTACGAACACATATAGGAGTCCGCTCGAGTTCGTAAAATCGAGCGTCTACTGTACAATGTAGTAAATACATTGCAGACAATTCTTAAATTTATTAGTTTTTTACAAAACCTTGTTGTGTTAAAATCTTTGGCGTCATGAGAATAAATATCCTTTGAATCAACTATACAGAAAGTGCCCTAATTTCGCTCTCTTTCTTAATTTCGTCCCCGTTTACTTTTCCGCTTCTCTGAAATTGGTGCCACTTATCATGCAAGGTACAAGGGATTGAAGGTAAACTCATCAGTAATGAAAGTTTCGTTCGCCAAAACGCATAAATATATTAGAGACGCCTGAATTTATATTTATAGAAGACCTGAGTTCTTCTTACGTCATTTGTAGAACGTTATTCACTATACTGTAAATATTTACTTCCTATAAAATGCATGTATTCTGAGTAGGTCAGATGCTAACAGTATCATACAGTGAGTTTTCGGACGTTCAGTTCATCTTACAAGAACTGAAGCTCCACCATATTGGTTAGTAGTGTAATTCCAATTTCATTTCATCCCCCTTGCTGTTCTTATTTTAGTCCCAAGCACGAAATTAAGAACGCTTTTTCATAATAATTATTTCAAAACGAAAAGAAAATTTATTATAAAATAAAAGCGACCAGGTTCAGCAAACTGTTGCTGCTATCAGCCCTAAAGGGATGAAGGAAGTGCCAGTGATCACCCCAACAAATTATGCCCAATAAGGTTCAGTAACATTGATCGCTGGATCTCTGCATATAAAAAAAAGTGAAAGATTCCCAGGCGAAGAAGAAATGCTCAGCTGAAAAAAACTTCTGTCACCCAACTCTCTCAAGTGAAAGAGGAAGATCCCACTATGTTAAAAATCGAAACGTGACCTACCCAGCGACTCTGATGACGAAAGTGACTCTTCTGTTGGCATTCCTTTTGATGGTAATATAAACGATAATGATGGCGACAATTTTGCACAGATCTTCTTGAAACGTTCTTCTGACGATAAACATGGAGAACAATGGGTTCAGTGCCTTCAGCGCTGCAATTGGTCACACGAAACATGCTCGGCAGACGAAAGTAATTCAAAATTTATATTTTCTTCATATTTGGAAGGATAATGTTTCTTTATGTTATTTTCCACTGATTAATAGTATATTTCTTGGTGCCTTAATTTAAGGTAACTTAAATTACTTACTCATTTTGAAATAAATTTTGATTTGGTTATATGTTAAGCCTCGGCTTTTTTGATATTTTGAGTGAGGCAATATTGGGACCTTATTTTTTTGTTGTTGTTGTTTAATCATGCATACATACTTTTGAAAAACAATTTTTCGCATTGTTATTTTTTATTTTTTTTACAAGATTTGCCTATGTGTCTATGTGCGTGGGTAGTTAGTCAATGTAAAATCCAAATTTGGTAGGTTTTCAATGAAAATTACAACTTTGAAAGACCTAAAAGAGACTGGAGGACGGAAATAGAGCACCTTACCTTATCGAACATTTCTTCAGATTCGAATGAAAACATGTAGTAAAAAAGCATTATTTGAATTCTGCATTTCTCTTTCGTCCCAGTTTACTCATAAATGCAATGGCTCTATGGCATATTGCCATCATAATCCAATTTCATTTATGCTAAAATAATTCTTCGTGTAATAACATTATTTTAACCACGTTTAAAGTTGTCATAGAAATTGCCATAGCAAAGAGATTTAAATAAACAATTTTCTTGAAACCTAATTGTGTTAACCCAGTATTATGATTGAAGATAAGAATACATTGCTAATTTGCACTTTCAAATCCATTGAAACTTTCAACCAATAAATTACGGGGATCATACTTACAAATTACTAAATTGTGTGAATGAAATCCTTAAAATGTGAAAACACGTAATATACGGAAGTGAAAATATATCTTTTGAGATAATCGCCAGTGGGTTAGTATAATAAAAATTACTAGCTGCACTTTTGTTAATAAAAAATTCATTGCAGATCAAGTGGCGTATTTTGAAATGAAAATATAGCAGCATTAGTGAGATATAATTGCAATCATTATACAAAATGTAGAAAAAAAAACATTAATTTATGTTTATTTAAAAGATTTTTTAAAAATAGTTGCTGCAACAAATAAACTGTACAGTATTTCATAACTTGCTGTTAGTAAATGTTTTAATACCCAGATGACGTTTCAATTAGGTGAACCTAAAAGCATTATTTATACATTAAGTAATTCTTCAAGAGCTGAATAAAACACTACACATTTCTAAAGACTATCACGTATCTTAAATATATCGGAATGAAAAAAATTAAAATACAATGACCATAGAATATTCTACAGCTGTTTTCATAAAATATTCCTGTTCCATTAACCTTTCAATTTTTGTGCAGTGGATCAGTGAGTGATATCCACAAACTTTTGCCTCAAAAGGTTTACGTCAGCGATAGCAGTATGCAATACATTTAGTTTTGCTAAGAAGAGGATTTTTACCTCGACATTTTCCTAAAGAACCAACCTTGTCAAATTTGGGAACGAAAAATGTCCATTTTATATTCAATCACCACTACATAGGGAAACAATCACAAAATTGGACACTATGTTCTCCAAAAGAATTATTAACGAAAGCCAAGTTCTACTCCAAGCAATAAATGCAGTAGGATATTTTTGTTTCTGCGTTAATCTGAGGTGACATAAAAAGCCTTGAAAAACTGCATTGACTTTTAGGGTTTTATACAATTTAACCAGACCACATTGTTTGTCAACACAGATGGATTTTCTAAAAGGACATTTCTATAGTCATATAATTAAGGTATATGACATAAGTCTGAAGAAAATAGACTAGAATTTCACACCCCGCACTGTTTTTGAAACTTTAATACATGCAATTGGTTTCTGGAGTGACACTTGAAAGACAAGTATTTCCTTGCAAAGCCCATAGACCTGGGATGGCGAACCTTTTTGAGTACGCGTGACAAAAATTTCAAAATTATTATGTACCAACATTCTAACGTGCCAGGAACATTTTAACGTAGTTAAAATGCAATAATTAAATTTTATAGCATTTTTACTTAACTATTTTTACAGTTATACTAAATTAGAATTCTAACTTATTTATTATGTTGTGTTTACTCAACAATATATCCACGTCGCATCAAATTCCGTATTAATAATCTATAAATGTGTTTCTCTTTTGTTGTGTACTTCCGAATTAGATCATTTTTAGTTCTTTGGGTAGAAGCAGGATCAACAGATAGATAATTATTTACACTCTAACAATTAAAATTCAATTTTTAAAATTAAAACCTAAATATAATAAAACCTAAAATAACTTAAAACCCTAAACCTAAATAAAATAAACCTACTTTGAAGAAGAAACGTCTCAGTTAGGTATATATTAATATACAAACTATCTCTTAAAATTCAGTTTTCAAAAATAAGAAGCAAAATAATTTGGAAAATCACTATATGTTGAATGGTTTGGCAAGAAAATGATGCTACCAGATTCTTCCATTGAAATTTATAATACCTTAATTCTTTCAAAAGTAACGGATTATTTTAAAGTAAATTATATACCTATTACACAAAACTATACTTTTTGTAAAATAATAATAATAATAATGATAATAATAATAATAATAAAATGGATCGTTCTCCATAAATTGAATATAGTCTATAAGCTTTTTCGTGTGCCAGAAAAGTTTCCTTACGTGCCAAGTTCGGTACACGTGCCATAGTTTCGCCATCCCTGCCATAGACCATCAAGGAACTGAATATTTCTTATGTAAGCCTTGTGAGAACATTTCATCTGTGATATTCTCACGGACATCTGCTAATTTTATAATGAGAATATGGCACGTTGTTGATGAAAATTGCGTGCACATTGAAAATATCTTAATTTACTGTTTTCAGCCTGCAGATAACTCATGGTAAAATCTATAAGCAATTTGTAAATTATAATTATTTAAAATTTGTAGTATTTTTTAAATAAAACAGAATGAATCGGTACATTTTATACCAACTACGAATACATAAAAATAAGCACATATATATTGAGAGTAAAAGTATAAAAGATGACAGACCCCCTTCTGTGAAACATGAATTGATAATGCTATCTTAGTGTCATAATGCATATCACATTATTTCATAGATAAGCATACTATAATTTGCTAACATTTAAATTAGCATATAGAAAAAAACATATACTGAGTGTTGACTCTGAAAATTTTATGGATCAGTGTGATCCAACCATATGTGACTGTCATCACTTCCCTTGACTATTCAAAATTATATTTTAAATTTCGATATCTTTCCCATTTGAATTATTTTCACCTTGAAAAGTTTCTTTTCTTATTTTTCTGTATACCAAAATTTTAGTTTTCTACAACGAGTATCTTAGATTTTCCGCATTCGAATATCTTTTTTTCTTTCATAAACTAGTTTTTATTTACCCGAGAATCGTTCTATTTTGTGTCTTTTTCTGCACCAAATTATGCATTTTTTTCCCCGTACGCAGCTATGTAACGCTTTCGCCCATCGGCTGCGAAATCAATCCACACTGCTTTTAAACTTTTCTGGTATTCGTACTCCACCACCAGTTAAAAATATGCACGATCTTGGAGTTGATTTTTTGCTGATTTGTTTGTCTCGAAAATCTTGACCAAACTTCAAATGTTCTCGTGAATGGAAATACATCCTGGAATTTGCTATTAGCTTGTAGTTAACCCTTAAATGCCTGATTTTTCAAAAATCATTGTAATAAGGTTTTTCGGCTTTCATTTTTTAAATAAATCATGGGAAAATTACTTTAAAAAATCATATTTTGTTTTAAGTATGGTTTACGGCTGAAAACAGCTTGTTACTAATCGGCAATACTGGTCTTTGATTGCAAAAATAATTTTCCCTGATAAAATTCGATAATTTTAAACACACAAGCGTTTTAGGAATTATAATAAGAAATAAATTTCACTTGCTCACTGCAGAACAAAGTAGGGTATTTCGCAAGCTTTCAAACAAAACAAAAAGAACAAGTAGCAACAATTGAAAAAATAAATCTATCTTTATTCTTAAACAGCACAAGTGTTGCCATCTACATGTTGAAAATTGATTTAATAATATTTTCAGAATGTATTTTATTGGCAACATTGGCATTATAGCTTCAGTATTATTCTAATAGTATTTTAGAGACTAAATTGGGTATGTTGCCGAAAAGCAACACCCAGCATTTAAGGGTTAATTCGTCAACTTTAACCTCTGATGAATTACAAACTTTTTGATTGCCTTAAAAATCTCGCAAGCATTGTATCTGCAATCGAATGAAAAACCTGAACATAAATAATTGATTTTTGACCAACGTAAATCACTTGTTTCAATTCTAGCCTAAACCTTCGACAGCTTGCGGCTGACAAACAGCTTCTTGGTTTTACCAGTAATTCTAGAATCCGACTGCAATTCTGAAGTTGGAAATAAGTACGTCATGGGGATTTTAGTTTATTACTTGGATCTTCTAAATCTATTGTGGTTTTACATTATACAAGGCGTCCCAAAAGTCCCTGACGCATTTTAAAATTCAATGTAAAATCAAGAAATTGTACTGGAGTGCTGTTTGGACTAAAATGCTTCTCAGGATGAAAAATTTCTTCAAGAGAATAGAAAAAAATAGTTCAAAATTTCGATCACAGATTTTGTCCGATCATCACTTGTCCGTACATTTTGTTTCAAAAATGCGTTTTTTTTTTCTGATTTTCAGATTAGTTTCGATTTAGTTTCGAATTACTAAACTATGCAATTAGCTTTTTTGATGGGAGTCGTCATTTCTGTGTCACAGCGTCAAAACTAATGCATGTTTGACTAACGCACGAAATGTTCAAATTAACGCATGAAAAAACGCATGTTATTTGGTTCGAATTACTAAACTATGCAATTAGCTTTTTTGCTAGGAGTCGTCATTTTTGCATCACAACGTGAAAACTAATGCATGTTTGACTAACGCACGAAACGTTCAAACTAACGTAAAAAAAACGCATGTTTGAAACCAAACAATCCCTCAAGTTGCGCCACCTATGATCGAATGTTGGAACTAATTATTTTCATTTCCTTCAAAAAAACTTTTTTTTTGTTCAATTCGCACTCTTGTACGACACGACAACTATTTGATTTTATATTGAATTTAAAAATGTGTCAGGGACTTTTGGGACACCCTGTATATATATTTGTGTGTGTGTGTATATGTCAGCGATAAGCATACATATTTTTAGATACAGATGTCTTTCAGGTATTTATTTTAATTCTAATCATAAATACTTGCATTTCTATAACATTAAAATACTTTAATTAGTGTCTTTTTCGAAATAGTAGGATAACGGGCACGCACACGCGTGCATAAACTATATATATGCGCGCGTGTGTGTAGATAGATGAATAGATCAATTTACACTCTGACAAACAGATTGATATACAGATTGACATACAGAGAGATACATAAATAGGTAGATAGATAGATTTCCTATTAATGTTTTTTCTTTATACATAAAGATGATTTTTGAAGCTTTTTTACTCAAAGACAAACATTTGATTTCATGAAATGCATTTTTCTATATTTATAAAGTTTAAATAAATAATATTAAAAACTGTTTGTTTGTTTGTTTTTCGTATTTTTAAAGTTTAAATTTTCTTCTTGCTTATAAAAATAATCGCTTTTGTATACGCAATTTTTATCAATAGCACAAATCCTTGTATATCATTTTTTAGCATTCTTCTTCAAGTATTGTATCATTAGTGTTTGTTTCTGAATTTCACTGCTATGTTTTATGCAGAAAAGCTTTGTTATAATAATCCAACTTCAAGGCGGTAAAAGAAAGGAATTTAACTACATTACAAAATTATTTTTTGTTGACTGTGAATAGTTTAATATATGAACAGGTGTTCAAGTTTATGTCGGAGTTAAACACTCTAATTAATCAAATTTCGTGACAAGCGTAAAATCTTTAAATAGTTTGTCAAAGTATACTTTCATTGTTTAAAATTTGATAAAAGATGTAAAACAACATAAAGCTTACGATAACAAAATAAACTAGAAACTTTAGATTACAGTGTAATATATCATGCTTAACTTTTGAAAGGTACACGAAACAATAGATTACTTTAATTTTTATCAATTTTTATCTGAAATTCTTAAAATTTGCATTAAAGCACAAGCGTTAGATTTTGTACTGAAGGCACTTTGCAGATTTATATCTTGACAAATGATGATTTGATATTGTATATCGTAGTTAATATTTAGAATTGAACATAGTGAAGATAGGGAACACTGTGAAGAAAAAGCGCATCTAAAGAACAGTTTTTCAGCAGAAGATTGTTGATGTTTATAGTTAAATTATAATTAGCATATCAATTCACGAGCGTTATTTGAAACTTATTTGAGTTTAGAAAGGGTGGTTATCATTAAACGTCCCCTATAAACAGCATCCTACAGCGCAAACGAGTGAACATAATGTAATGAAATTTGGTATGTAGACTATAAACGAGATGCGCCCACGGAATTTCGAAAACAAAATTAGTTCCAAAACGTCTACCAGAGGGCGCCTTTTCTGGAAAAACATTAAATTTAATACAATAAACGGCCAAAACAGAATCCAGAAACAATATCAACATTTATTGACTATTTTCTGATCACCTTGTCATTGAACCACATTAAGTAAAGGTAAGGAAAAACTAAAAATACGATGTTTGAGAGAAAAAAAAGTTCAGTTTGCATAAAGAAGAATAGATTAGGACGAAATTGCACAAGAGGATCAGTTGGTAATCGTGTCTAGGATGATGTACGGAAAGATGCTCCATGCGACCACATTCATTCACCTGCAAAATTTCAGGTCGATGGACAGTTTGTTCAACAGCAGATCGTAACTGACTAGTTGTGATGCTTTGCACATGAAATGTTATGGAGTTCTTTAAGTCATTCAACGTCGCAAAACCTCCACAGTACACCAGACTTTTTAAGAGGCCCCATAACCAGAAATCGCACGGATTTAGATCCGGCGAACGTGGTGGCCATGGATTACGAAAGAAGCGACTAATAACACGTTCGTCTGTGAAGTGTTGGAGCAATAGCGCTTTCATGGACTGCTGGATATCGGGGGCGCACCATCCTGTATGAGAATGGTCGATGTAAGGACCCGCCTTTGCTGTAGTTGCGGCACAACAAACGTCTGCAACATGGCATGGTACCAACGGCCCATAACAGTACATGTGGCAGGACCACGTGAAGTTATTCCCTCAAAGAAGAATGACATTTGGAGACCAAAGAAGTAACCTTTGGAGAATGTAGACAAATTTTAGTGTACATCAGCGGATTTTCCCGAACCCAAATGCGGCAAATGTGTGTGTTGATTGTCCCAGTGAGGTAGAAATGAGCCTCGTCGCTCCACAGAATATTCCAAGGCTATGACAGATCAACAGTCATTCTGTCAAGAAAACTGACTGCGAATGAGAGACGTTGTGACTTGTCCCTAACCAACAGCTCTTCGGTATGGTGGATCTTGTATAGAAAGTAGTGCATTATGTTTCTGAGTACTTTTTCTACTGTCTTCAAACTCTGATATCTATGACTGTGCGTCAACAGCTGTCTTAACGGCATCAACAGGTACGATGTGACGGGTTTACGGCCTCTTCCAGGTTGGACTCCTAATTTCCCCATCTCTTCAAATATCTTAATCATGGCTCGGATACTTCTAGTAGACATTGGTCCACCCCGTAGGTTATTTATACGAAAAAATTCAGGAACTGCAACAGAAGCATTCCCCTTGTTTTCGTAAAACAGCTTCACCAATAACGCACGTTCAACTAAAGATACCATCATCATTACAGCCGGAAACATCGACATAAAACGTGACAACGTCTTCAAACGTTTTATACCTTAACCTGTTTTGCATAAAGCTTCCTCTTCGCAAGCATGCAAATCTCGAATTTTTTTTTTCCTAGAACTGACAGCTTTTCCCGGTTTTACATTTTATTGATCAGAATATTTGTTCTGGATTGTTAATATTGTTCTGTATTCCGTTTTGTTCGTTTATTGTATTAAATTTAATGTTTTTTCCGGAAAAAGAGTCCCTTAGTGTACATTTTAGAACTAAAATTTGTTTTTAAAATTCCGTGAGTGCATTGCGTGTATAGTCTATACATCATATTTCATTGCATTCTGTTCACCCGTTTGCGCTGTCGAATGCTGTTTATAGGGGAAGTTTAATTATAACGACTCTGTAAATGGTTCGGAATTAGGATTACAATCGACTATATAAGTAATTAGAAAAGTAATAAACATTTGACCAAATCTAATTTTCTTCTTAAAGTTGATGCACTTTCATTAAATTATTTATGAAATTATAGTTTTCGAAAATTAAATATTTGTTATTTTTGGAGAATATAAAAGATTAATATGACTACCATCCAACGATAAGATTATTTTTAAAGGACATCCTTTACCTCATGCACAGAGACATTTAAGATTTAATTTCCATTGTTCTGTTCTGTTTCATTATTAAAAGCATATTTATTTTAGAGACATTTCAGTATTTAATAAAGTTAGCATCGATTTACTAAAGAATTCACCGAAGGATTATTATTTCCCATTCGCATAAAAATCTTTTTGCTGGATTTTGTTAAATTTTATATAAATCTCAAAAGTTCATTTATTAATAGTTATATTAGCGCGTTTTTTAGCTCATCTTTATTAAACAATAAAGCTTGTAACGTTTTATTTATACACAACTCAACATATTTGTTATTATTATTCTAGTATATCGAATATGTTTAAATACGGAAAGCATATTTGTTTAGTATTCTGGCATTAAACAACAATTAAAACTCTAATAGTATAACAAATATCATAAAGAGAAATACAAAATAATTCATACAAAATGCAAATAATATTCGTGTTATGTTCAATTTTAAATTACCAAAAGATAAAATAGTTTCCAAAAGTCTTCTTATTTCTAAAAGTTAAAATTTACAGACGCGATTGTTTTCTCCGGGGTGAAGCATAAAGTAAAAGAAAATATATAAGTATTAATTGTAAATACTTAGAAGTATCTTAGTAATTTCTTTTTTTCTTTACCAATACAATAAGCATTAACAAGCATTAACACTTTCTAATGTATCAAACTTAACGTCACTTTAATTGAAAATGAGGAGCACTAGATATCTATGTCGTTTCTACTATGTAATGCGCTCTGCAGATTTCTATTTAAATGCATAATATACGTCCATGTTTATGACGAAAACAATATGTAGTTTAAAAAAAAACAAAGAACAAGTAATGTTAAATCAAAAAATAATTCGTCGGAATTCAAAAGATATTCTGAATTAAAATCATTCTTAATATTGTGCAATAAATGAATGTTTGTAACATTTCCCAGATGTGTATCTACTTATTAAGCGTATTTCAGATAAAGTGGTTTGGCACAAGAGAGAATTTTTAGTGACAACAGCATTTAACTTAATCTACGTTGTTACCATTTGAGAGTCTTCATAAATAAAAAAAATTGTGACATACGCACATGGCGATTGTTCAAATTGGAATTTTTGTCTAAACTGTGGCAGACTACACTGTTAAAAATATTGTGAAAAATTACCTCTGTTTTTAAAGGCCATCTATTTTCTGGCCAATGAGAACGCTACGTAACCGCATATGAAACGTTCTCATTGGTCAGAAAATAGATAGCCTTTAAAAACAGAGGAAATTTTTCCCGATATTTTTAACAGTGTACATTCCAGAATTTGGTAGTACGTTCCTGAACACGTTCTATTAAAAGCCCGAGACAAACCAACAAGCATTAGGTTGAAGATAATGTCAGGCTTTCAAAGTTTTTGTCCAAAATCCTCTCAAGAAATCTAATTTTATTGCTCGTATGTCGGCTTTATCGTTTATATGAAAGCACTCTGTGTTCTCATCGCTCACAATTTCGTCCAATAACCCCTCGATCAATAAAATTTCATTGCTTGTTTGTTGCCACTTGCTTATTCATAAAGGCTCTCTAGTTCCTCATAGCTCAAGATTTTGTCAGAAATCCGATCCACCAATCAAATATTAGTTTTCGTGTGCCCTATTTCTCTCATTTATAAAATCCAATATTTACTTGCTTTGCTCTCATTTGAACTGGGCAATCACATGTTAAAATATCAAATGTGTCCTTGTTAAAAAAACAAAAAAAAACAATGTGATAGATCATTTAAGCTTAGAACCTTTCCTAGTGAGCTCCCTAGAGTCGTAGCGTAAAAGCTAGATTTAAATCCGTTCAGTGGCTGTATAGAAAATTGAGAACATACATACGTATATACAGATACATATAAAAACTAAAGACAAAAGCTCCTTGTTTTAAAGTCGCTTAAAAATGAACATCGAACACAAGTAATAACAACATTCTTAAAAGTTACATAATAACTTTGTATTTACGACGTTGTTTATTTTAAAGCAAGTCCTTTCTATTAGTTGCTTTTATCTTTAGGAACTCGCTACATGCACATTTATTTCTGTAAGAGTATTTAAATTTTGAATACAAAAACTATGTTTTTCCTATCTCATTCAATTTACACTGCATACAAACATTCAATGTTCTAATATAAAAGCCTTAAATATGAACTAAAATGTGTTTTCATAAGAAGATAGGATCGATAACATAAATGAAAAAGCTGTGTTAATTATTAAAATAGTAAATATAATTATCACATTCCTACATCGACGTTTTCAAAAGCTAAAACTGCTTCAAATGAATTTGAAATTTTGCGAAGATGATTTGCATATTGGAAAAAAAAATTGAAGTATTAATTTGGGAGGGGATTGGTGATATATACCTGCTGATGATAATTCTGACTGAGAACATTTTATCTGTTTCTATTTATTAACTTATAATTAATAAATGATTTATACTTAGAAATCAGTTTCATCCAAAAACTGCATGCGCACGCAGAGTGCTAGCATTTATCAGAGTGTTATATGGAAAAAATGTAATAAAATGCATAAATTAATCTAGTGTCTGCACATAAATAATCGTTGTTTTTTTCCGAAATATAGCTTTAATTCATTTTTCAGCAACTTATTTTTTGCTTGCAACGGATTTAAAATTTGTGATCGTTTATATGTCTAAAATGCTGCAAATGACCTTTTAAAAGTTCAGTTCTAAAATTCAGTTAACCCCTGGAGGGTTGGTGGGACATATTATATCCAACCTAAGTTTAATTAAGATTTGCACGAGAAACATTTAACTAACAAGGGAACCACTTTAGGTGTTGCTCGCACCTAGAATCGAGACCTGGTGCATTTTGTAGCCCTATGCGTAAAAGTTAGAGAACCGATAAAAATTCTTTGTTAAAATCATATTTTATATATTTTTTTATATTTATAATTTTTTATTATTGGATTTTTATTTGTTAATTTTACACCAAATGAGAGTTAAGTCGCCAGATATGGCAGTTCAAAATTTTCACTAGCTTTTTACTAGTAATAGGTTTACGTCCAAACCATTACAAAACGGTGCGTAGCGAAAATACTGAGCTAGGGTTGCCGGAAAACTGTACGGGACGAAAAAGACGCTAATCTTTCCCCGCCAAATATGTAAATATAATATTGTACTTTTTTAAATCAAATTCGTAAGATCTTGAAGGAATTTTCAAACTTTTTTCAACATTTTATAGTTATTATTGACTAATTTATATTTTTAACTATTTTTTTTTTAACCTTTTTCTTTAACAGCCCGAAAAGTGGTCTCGAAAATTGCATTTTCAGAAAGTTAATCTGCTATAAAATCAAAAAATATTATTTTAACAAAAAGTTTTATCGATTCCCAAACTGCCTAATATGGAGCTTTAAAATGCACCAGGTTTCAATACTAGGTGCGAGCAACACATAAAGTGGTTCCCTTGTAAGTTTTACTTTATAACTTTGAGGGAAAATAGTTGAACAGTGAACAGTGAACAGCAGTGCAGTTCAATGGGATACCTAGTAGCAGTGCTACTCCACTCCCTGTAGATGAGTAAGTGTATAGCAAATCCTAGAGGAGCCATGAGGAAAGAGTTTAAGCGTAGTACATAGTACTACAATAAAAATAGAGAAGATAAAAATTTTAAAATAAATTAAAATATGGAGAGGCTGAAAATTTCTGAGAGGGTAATCCGAGGACTACAGTATAAGTATAAGTAAAGTTAAAATTAATGAAAGATAAAGATAAAAAGAAGATGTTAACACTGTTCATAACATAGCAAGACCGCTCCAAGCAAAGCAGGAGAAATATACCAAATCCCTTAAAACCAAAAAGGCTGTTTTCAGCGCCATACATTATAAGTATAAAAATTACAGTGAGTAAAAGGCTTTACCAAGGTAAAGCAATATAGATAGGATAATTTTTTTTTTTTTTTTTTTTTTTTTTTTAAATTATGAAAGAAAAGAAAAGAAAATAAGTATCAGCCGAAGAGCGCGACTACTCTTCGATAATAGTAGTATATCGGGGTCTCTTACGTTTAGATGGGCTGAGAGCATCATAATCCGGTAACTCGTAAATAATTTCATTAGGGACTTTATAAAGCTGGCTGTGAAATTTTTTAGAAAGAAATTTAATACGTCTGACCAGAGAGGTAGTTTTGAGATCGTTTCTGATCGTGGTGTTCCGAAGAAATCGAGAACCATTTCTGATTCGACGAAGTTGGCCGTTGTGAAGCTCAGAAAGCCGGTCCATACTTGTTCTACAGAGGAAGCCCCACACCGGGCAGCCGTAAGTGATGATGGTTAAAATACAGGCATTGTAGATTAAAAGCTTGTTATGGTAGGACATACTAGGGCTCCTTAAAAGAGGAGAGAGACTTTTAGCTACCCCCGAGGCTTTACCGCGGATGTTAAGCATATGTTTTTTGAAGGTAAGGCGTTTGTCAATGATAACCCCCAGGTACTTAGCATCATCAGACCAAGGGATGGTAGTGTTGTTAATGGTTAGTCTATTGGGAACAGTAAAAGTACGAGAAAAGTAGACAGCTTTGGTCTTACTTTCATTAAGTTTGACACGCCACTGATTGCACCAGTCTATGAATAAATTTAAGTGATTTTGTATGTTTTTATAAAGTAAATATGGATGGTGTGCCGCAGCATAAATGGTGGTGTCGTCCGCATAAAGGGCCAGTAAAGTTAGAAGAGTACGAGGCACGTCAAAAAAGTACAGATTGAAAAGGGTTGGGCCTAAGATTGATCCCTGTATAATACCACATAAAATAAAGTGTAGATCCGATAAAATGTTGTTTATGCGGACGGAGAATGAACGGTCGCCAAGATATGAGAAAATAAGGTGTATAAGTCCGGATGGAAATCCAAGCCGAATTAATTTGTAAATGAGGCCTTCATGCCAGACTTTATCAAAGGCCTTGGCGATGTCCAGAAAAATGGCAGCAGTTGGCTTTTTTGCATTGAAGTTTTCACTGAGGAATTCAACAACGCGCAAAAGCTGGTGTTGTGTGGAGTGGCCAGCTCGGAATCCAAATTGTTCCGGTGGCAAAATATTGTGTTCGTTAATGAATTTGTTAATTTGCAATCTAATGACGCGTTCAATAACTTTAGAAAGGCTAGAAAGCAGACTAATAGGACGGAAATTAGTGGGATCCTGAAGGTTGCATGCAGGTTTAGGAATGGGGCAGATGATAGATTTTTTCCAAGGTTTGGGAAAGTAGCAAGATTTGAGAATAGAGTTGGTGAGTTTAGTAATATAGAGGATACAGTTTAAGGGAAGTTGTTTAAGAGCAAAATTAGAAATATTGTCGTACCCAGGGGATTTACGATTATTGAGTTTTTGGATAATGTTATGGATAACAATGGGTTCAATAGGGGGGAGAGGCTCAGGGGGGGTGGCAAGGAAGTGACGAACAGTATCATTGACATTATTAAGGTGATTTTGACTAGCGAGGAAGGGATTAGGTGAGAACTGCTTCTCGTATGAGTTAGCCAAGCAGTTAGCCTTATCTTTATCAGTATAAGCAGTAGAGTTATTAGAAATGAGGGGGGGAATGGGAGTATAGTTATTATTAAGTTTCTTTTTAATACGCCAGAGAGAATTATCCTCGCTAGATAAGTTTTCAAGAAAATTTTGCCAACTTTTTTGTTTTTCTTTTTGGATAAGGGTCTTAATTTTATTATTTAATCTATTAACAGCAGTTTTGAGGGTAGGGTCTCTGGAGGATTGGTAAAGCCGTCGGAGGTTATTGCGTTGGTTACAAATATTGCGGATATAATTTGGAAGAAAAAAGGTATTATTATTTTTAAATTTGGTGTAGGTTGCATGATTTTGGACATTAATGATGGTTTTTTCAAGTTTAATAACAGCATTGTCAATATCAGAATTGTTGTTAATAATTGGAAATGTGAGGTCGGCATCATTGAGATAATTTTTAAACTTGTTCCAATCAACAGCAACAGAGGGGGGGGGGAGTAATAGGATTGATGAGGTCAATTTTAAAGGCGACAGGATAGTGGTCAGAGCTGAGGTCGTTAATGACAGAGGTAGAAATAGGAAAAGTAAGGTTTTTAGAAATAGCAAAATCAATAGTGGAAGGATGGCATCTACGATTCCAGGGAATGTGGGTAGGAGTGGAGGGAGCGTGCAGACTAAGGTTGTTTTGTGAGATAAAATTATGGAGTGATTTACCCCTAGCAGTAGTGGAAAAACTGTTCCATTGCGTGTTATGTGCGTTATAGTCACCAGCTACAAAAGCAAATTGGTGTTGTGAAAAAAGCTGAGTAAGGTCATTAATAGGATATTGTGGACTATGTTTAGCATAAAGAGAAGTAATATTTAATTTAGTGTGTGGAAGGTCAAGGACAATACTAGTGTATTCAATGCCATTGACGGGTGTGGTTTGGATTGCGTAGTGTGGAAGGTGAGATTTAATGTAAATCGCAGTGCCGCCCTTTGGGGAATTGGCACGCGGTGTATGATAGAGCTTATAGCCCGAAATGTTTAAGCTGCACTTAGGAGAACCTATTTCTTGAATTAAAAGAATATCAAATTGTGGATTAAAAGAGATGAAAGATCTAAGTTCGTTAATTTTGATTTTCATGGAATCGCAGTTCCAAGAAAGAATAAGAAGGGAGCCAAAGATAGGTGTATTATTCATGGTTAGGGAGGTTAAGTTCAGTAGCAAAAGAGTCTATTTCGTTAACAATGATTATCATTTTTTCAATAACATTGTCACAAGATTTAAGTTGGTTGGCTATTTTAGTTATGCATTTTAGAAGTTTAGTGATTTGTAGAAGTTCCTTCATATCCTTAAAGGCATCGAAAACATTTTTAAAAGTCGAAACGTAGTTCTCAGTAGGAGTTTGAGTCGAATTTTTATCAGTTGAAGTGTTATCCGTGGATGAAGTGGAGGCAACCGCGACGGGGGCTTCCTGCGTATTCTTGCTGGTAGAAGGGCTAACCTCGGTATTTTCAGTTTGTTTTTTAGTTTGTTTGTTCATATTTTCAACGTAGTTAAAGTTTTGTAGTATTTCTACAAAGTCTTGAGCATTTTTAGAAGTTTGGTTAGTCGGTTGTTTAGTTCTCGAGGATTTTTGTTTAACATTAGTTTGATCAGTAGGAGGGGAAGTTTTGTTTTGGTTAATGGGGTTTTTTGGACAACCTCTGAACGATGAGGGGTGTGTACCCCCGCAGTTAGCACACGTGCAAGTGAATCTGCCCTTATGCGGGCACTGAGGGGTTAAATGCTCCTCGGCACATTTCATGCATTTCGGCTTAAAATTACAAATTTCGCTGGCGTGGCCAAAGCGTTGGCAGCGGTAGCATTGTTTAGGGTTATTGGTATTGCGAAAATGTTCAATCGATACGCGAATATAACATAATTCTTGAATTTTGTAGATTCGGTCGAAATCCTTAACAGGGAGAACATTTACCATATAGAGAGGCATCCCCCTACCAGTTTTCCTATTTTTGAGCATGGCTGCCCTTGTGGCAGTAAATCCATGCAGGGCTAGATCATCAATAATTAACTGGGGTTCCGTGCCAGGCGGGATACCGCGGATACAAATTTTCTTGGGCCTTTGGTCCTTGGGGTGAATAGTGGTGAATTTATAATGTTTAGAGTCCAAATAACGTTGAACTTCCCTAAATTGCTCTTCCGTTTTAGGTTGGATTTTTATAAGCTCACCCTTAAGGCAGACTAGAAGTGGGTTATCTTTGTCGAGCTCTTTAACTTCTTGCGCTATTTTGCGCCAATCTACTTCACTAAATTCAACAAATAAGGGATGTATTTCTTTCTTTTTTGTCACCGGTACGGTGCTCTCAGTATTAGAATTTGGGTTATCATTTATCATCTCAACATTGTTGTCTAAATTAACCTCATTATCTAGAACAAGGTATTTGTTAGTTAAAGCAATATTACTGTCCATTTCGGACTCAGAGTGACGTCTTTTACCAACACGGGAAGGGTTATTGTTAGGGCTGATACTCTCTAATACTTTAAAACTCTCCATATAGTCTGATTTAAGAAATTTATAAGCTCCAGAATCAATAATTAGTTTAACATTAAATGGCTCCCCCAAAATGGAAATGGCAGTAATACACATTGTTCTCACCTTAGCTTTCATTTCTTCGTTGGTGGAGTAGCCAGGAGTCCCTTGCATTTGTTGGATGTCTCCGTCAATGCCGGCGAAGATTTCCCGTAGAATAATACTCGCTGGCTCATGATGCGTCGGAAATTCGTTGAAATGTCCAGAATAATTCGCCACCAGCATTCCACTGACGACATTATCTAGGTCAGTTTTACAGTCCTTTATATCATTCAACTCTTCCTCCGATAACGCCATAATCGGAAAAAACTCACACGCTCGTCGATAAAAATCTATGCTATTCTAACGAACCGCTATACATCCTTACCAACCAGAGCAGTAACACAGTAACAGAAGAATAAAAATACGTCTGCACTCCGCAAGAGACGAACACAAACTATTATGTGTTATATATACATCTGTGAGAATATGAAAATAGTTGAATAATTGTTTTTCCATATTTAGAAATAAACATTTTTTCAAATTTCCGGTGGAAATTCAGAATTATACAAACGCAATTGCTTGCCCCTCAAAGGGTTAACACATGATTACTATCCTCAAAAACGTACGTTATTGATTTCGTTTTATCTGCGAGATACGAGATGTAATTTCCTTACTTTTACAATTTATGCTACAATATTTCGGGGAATATTAAAACTTAATTAGAAATGTATGTTCCTTTCCTTGTAATCACAAAACTAAAACAAATAATCAGGAACATAATATTAAAAAAACATGACTAACAAACTCTAATAAAAACTTATTAACATCTACATTAACCCATTAGTGGCTGATTTTTTTTTCAACTCAATATTGATCTTAATTATAGTAAATGGTGTAAAAGGAACGTAAAAAATAATAAAAAAATTCTCTTTGATTTTTTTTTTAATTTGACGTATAAAAATATAAACGTCCCAATTTTGGGACGCTAGGCACAAAAGAGTAGGGGTTTTCTCCGTTACTGTCTAAGCATTATATCTATGTTTTATGCCATTTAATATGTTTCAAAAGGTTATATATCATTCGGGTTATTATTTGACTATAAACATTTCTTTATTATTACTATAAGGGGGGGGGGCGAGGACTGGGGTCGGCTTAAGAACAAGACCCCCTTCCTCCTCACCATTAGCTATTGGCATAGTAAAAATTTATATAGTAACAATTTATAATAATCAATAGCTACAAATGGAGTATATATACCGTATATACTTGCATATACGCCGACCCATTAACTTTTGAACATAAATTCTGCAAAAAATCAAAAACTCGCGTATGTCGAAACCCTAAATTTTTACTTCAATTTCGCACAAAATCAAACCAAAGAGTTCACTCACTAATGCGAAAAATTAGTAAGTAAACAAAAACAAATCATTGAAATTTTTTTAATAATAAATTATTATTATTTGTATATTTTATATATTATTTTATTATTTATACACATAAAAAAGCAGATTTTTGCAATATTCGAAGTTTTTTCTTTTCTTTTTTTTTCTTTTCTTCTTTTCGGCTTTTGTAATTGACTCGCGTATAAGTCTACCCCCCCCCCCCCCCCAAATTTACTTGCAGAAAATTGTCAAAAATTCTTCGTTTTACACACGAGTATATGTGGCACAGTAGAACTTAGACTATCCGACCCTCGAGTAACCGGAACACTCTGTAAACCGATGGCGATATCCTGATTTTTTTCCAACGTATTTTTTTCTTTTTTTACTTTCACATTCCTTGTGTATGCAAGTGTTCCTTTCCAAACCACGAGTAGAATTAAGCATTTTGGTTCTCCATTCTTCGAATTCCATTGAAATTAGCATGAGCTCCCGCAAGATTCGATCCCGGTATAATTTTACTCTTGCCTCTCCCCCCTGTGTACACGTCCCTGTTCTAAACAGATAAAATTATTTTCATGCATAATTTAAATTTAGATACTTATTAAGCAGTTTAAATAGTCCTAATAACAGTTCGATGACGATGTTACATATTAAACTATATGATTATTGATAAATTCTCGATAATCCGGAAATTTCGATTATCTGCTGTCGGTTTGGTCCAATTATGTCAGATAATCGAGGTTCTACTGTATTTTAGTAACCTCAGGATGTCAAATACTAAACTAGTACAAAACATAACGGTATGATATAAATTTTTACCAAGCCAATAGCTCAGGGCGGGGAGGTGTGGGTGTCTTGTTCTTGAACCGAGCCCAACCACTACCCCTACCCCCCCCCCCCTATAGTAATAACAAAGAATAGCCAAATAATAATCCGAATAATAATTTTATAGCCAAATAATAATCTAAATGGTATGTAACCATTTTGTAACAAAATAAATGGCATAAAACATATATTTAATGCATAGACAGTAACGGAGAAAACCCCCACCCATTCGTGCCTAGCGTCCCAAAATTGGGACGATATATAAAGGTTCAAATTCGAACAAAAAAATAGAAATCTGAAAAAATGCAAAAATACATATTCTAAAATAATGTTTCGTCTTATAAATAATACCACTTATAAAATGATTGATAACAAATTAAAAATATATCTTACTTTTTCTTACGCGCCATTTTATTTCAAGAAAATCCAACTTTTCGCTACAACAAACATTTATTTCACCTTTTTATTCTTAGAAATGCCCTGTCATTTATGAATAAATATTGAGAACAAATACTAAGGACATATTTTACAAAGTTTTGAAAGGATATCATAATTTCATTTGTAATGGGAATTTTTTTAAGAAAGCGTCCCAAAATTAGGACGCCAGGCACAAATGAGTTAAGACTAAACCAAATTTCTTCCAGACACAAGTATAATAAACGACTGTTAAGGAAAGTTAAGTTTTGAAAGTTCTGTTCGGTTTAATATGAAAATAAAAAAGTACAAAATTCTGAAAAAAAGTATAACATTTCTAAAACAATTATGTATATATGAAAGCCAAATTAAGGACAATGTATGTCATTTTTTATACTAAGTTTCATTATGTCAATACTCATTTTTTATAAGTTGGTTGTTCTATAATAAGTATTTTTAATTTTGTAAAAATGTGTTTACATATTCGAGAAAATCCTTTTGAAGTATAAGATTAACAAATTATGTCGGCGAGACGAGATGAAAAAAATTAATTAATTTCAGTTCTGATTAACCAATGTTTTATCATAGGAAATATAAATTTACATCGTTTATTCAATACCAAAAATTTGTGGCAGTTTGTAAAATGGATTAATAAAAAAATTTCACTTATATTTCGGAATATTAATTAGTTTTAAACAGATTTTGATTTGATAATGTTTGTCTGGGTTCATTTTGTTCGAGTTTACTTGAAACATTTTAACTGATTTTATTTAGTTAAATTGCTGATGTTCTTTTAGATCATGAAATATTGCTGATTGCAGCAATACAATATCAGAGCAGTATAAACTGCATTTTTTAAATGTAGGATGCTACATATATATTGTATTTTTTACTAATAGTATTTAATTAAAATACTGTTAAGATTTTCTCTTTCCGTTTCATTATAACACTAATAATAATATAGTTAAAAAATATATTGCATCTTATTACAATCCTTCTTACAAACTATTACTTCCTGTTTAAGTACAAAAATAACAGACTCACATTAACCCGTTTTGTTCATAGTCTAAAAATATTTTTTTAGGTGTGTTTGTAATTATATAAATACGTAGCACTTATAATCGTCGTCTGGTCTGTCCATCCGTCTGTTCGTATATAACAGCGAAAAATTACTCAACCGAATGGTTTGAAATTTAACATATACTATATTCATTGCAGAATTTTATCAGGTTATTTCAAATTTTATGAAAATTGACTCAAAACTTAAAAACATATTAATGAAAGTTTTCTTCATTCTATTAAATCCTATCATACTTAATTACTTCAATGATTTCCCATGACAGGTAATGATTCTAGGTTGACATGGTGATTACGTCACATTTAAGATGGAGTCATATTATTTCCGTATTAATGAATTTAATAATTATAATCGTAATAGATTTTGTATTCATGTATTTTTGAATCAGAGTGCAACAGGTATTGCACTAAGATTTGAATATTTATAAAACTAGCTGTAGTACGAATGTAAAATAGATTTGAGGACTTTATTCAATTCCATACACATAGTAATTTCGTAATATTTTATGCTGAACTGTCAATTATGCACGTCTAACTGGGTTTTTATCCTTATTTGTAGTAAGTAATTTTGTTACGGCTATTGATGTATATTTTAACTGTTTTTATTTTAAGTCGATAAAAAAGTTGTTTTTCATAAATAAAAACTTTCGTGAGTGTAAGTGCTTAAAAACCTCACGCGACGGGCGGCTGTTAAAAAAGTTTTCATATTTAGTCTCCGCTGTATTAAAATAGAAATTTTTGCATAATTCAATCGCAAAAAAATGCTTTGATAAAATAAGGCGGTTTTTTTTTTTTATTTGAAATTAATGATAGGAATAATCGAGAATTCTGAGCACTTTATTCGTAGCATATGCGTAACGCTCGTCGTGAAGAGTCTTATGCCTACTGTAACAGCTTCTGTGAAAAGTCTAAATAACACTTTTGTCAGATTCTCTTAATAAGCAATTGGATTAAGTATAATAAAGCAGTGCGTAAACTAAAAAAAATAATAATAATAATAATAATAATAATTACTGCTTAAGGGGTCCGGGACACAAAAATCTTCAAATTTTCAATTTTTTTATTGGATTAAAAGTTTCTCTGCTGTTTTCTGCTTAAAATGATGTTTAAATCATGTTTCTATCTTAATTAGAACAGGAAATATTAATTTTTTCGTTTTGGTTTGTTTTCAAAATCTGCCTTTCAAGCTATGGTTGTCAAGGAAACGAGTTCTTGTGAAATTGCGTTTTTCTTCATGATAGGTTTTTTCACCATTTCTCATATTTAAATCCTTATAACTCGAGAACCGTTAAAGATACAGGATTGAAACTCGGAACATATCTTTTTCAATTATTTTACTTTACTTTTGAGTCAGCATATTTGAAAAAAATATTTACTTTTGAAAATATGATTTAAAAAAAAAAGTTGCGCCACTTTTTTTGTAATTTTTTCGTAAAATATTTTTAATTTTTTTTAATTAATATTTTTTAAAATGCTGGCTTTAAATTAAAATTTATATATTTCTGTTTATTTAAATGAAAAAAAATTAAATTCTATTAATAATATTTCGACTTATAACGATTTTAAACTACCCCACTTTTTTAACAAATTTTAAAATTTTTAAATTTTTAAAAAAATTATGAGAAGTTTTATCATGCGATTTTGTTTACAAATGATATGGTTAACCATCACAAAAAATTTCAAAATTTTAACTCAATAAATAAATTTTTTTTGAAAATGTGTCCCGGACCCCCTTAAGAAAAATTCTTCGTTTTTAAAGGAAAAGTAAAAACTATTATTTATGGTGTATTCCTACTTCATTTGCAATTAATAAGGTGTGAGGTACTCTCCTAAAAAAGTATCAAAATACAAAAATTAAATTAAAAAGCTCACCATTTCCCATTAATTATCGATAGTAGCTAACTGCTACAACTTCTTCTCAATTTTTTCCTTGTCTTTCTCTCCAGCTTTAACAAATTCAACTTCTTAAAATATTATATCATTTTAGAAGAAGTAACTGCGCTACAATTTTCTGTAGCTTCCTTTTCTCCCTTATTTTATTATTTTCTTCATTTCAAATGAAAGTAAAAGCTCACTTAAAAAAGAGAGAGTATGCCACTTGATGGTTTAAATTTTGCAAAAGACGGAGAATTGTTCTAAAATAGCCTTTTTTCAGGCTCACGTATCTTTTAGTTTCTCTCCTTGAATATCTATCCTGTATTCCCCGCGTTTTTCCAAATTTAATTCTATCTGTTGTTTCCTTTCAATCTCGTTAACATATCCAACAAATTCATTATTATTTTTTTGTGTTAAGTACATCGAATAGTACATTCTGAAGCAAATAAGCGATTGATTAAATTAATAAATCAAAATATTAGAAAGAAATTAATTTATTTAAAGGCATGGTTCCGTACTAAGTTTGTCGTTAATCTCCGAAAATAAATCATACATATCATTCTTTCCGACTGGTAATTTTTACTATCCTCAATTTTCATAATATTGCTTTAATTTTGCTTTATAGGTGCGTTCGTAATTATATAAATACGTAGAACCTTTAGTCGTCGTTAGATTCGTCTGTCTGTCCGTTCGTCAGCATATAACAGAGAAAAACTACACAACCGAATGATCTGAAAATTTAAATGTATAATTGTTACAAAATTTTGTTGAGTCATTTTAAATTTTAAGAAATTCGGATGTATAGTTTAATTACAGGGACAGTCAATTTTTTTTCCGTTACATTACGGGCAATGGGGAAAAAATATTTCAATTGCATTTTAATAATGTTACAGCCTTTCGAACAGAATGAAATTGATATGTACTTATGGAGTGCACTAAAATATACATTCAGTACAATATGCAGTGCAAAAAATATTTACAAAACTAGTTATAGTACGAACGCACCTCATTTGCCACGTTTGACGAGCAATTTCCTAATTGTCCTATTTTCCTTAAGATTTTTTTAAAATAACATGTCATTCGTTATCATTAAAGAAGCTGTACTGCTATATTTATTTTCTTTTATGATTAGCTTCTCTTATTTTCTTGGATCCAATTCACAGGCTTTGAACCCGTTCTGATGGTTGAATGATAGAAGGTATAATAATAATATCGTATAGTTATTTTTAAACACTGAAATACTATTAATAATCCAAGAATTATTTCTCGTGATCAATATGCAGACTATATTGTTTGTTACCTTGTGCTGTGACCACAAAAGACCACTCTGAGATGACAGTCATTAATTAAAATAATTCAGTATTTAATTCTCATATGTTTGATAATCAAGAACAAAAATAAAAGAAAAGCATTACCCGTAATGACCTGAAACAAAAAAGAAAGTGGTGGACGTATTAGCGAAAGGAAATACGCTGACGAAAATCATCATCGAAGAATCTTTATTTATAAAGAAATTCTCTTGAAAAAAATAGACATATTTTGAAGAGGATATTCTTAATCATTGGATGCACTTTTTTACGATGAGTACAAAACAATTGATGTTTTTTTTATATGCACTTATTAGAGAAAATATAATAGGTTTTTCTCTTGGGGAGTGTGGAGGCACATGTCTAAAAAGACAAAGCATTTACATGGTTTTTAGCATCGAATTCTACGACTCTTAACGAAAGCACCAGTTGAATAAAAAATAATAATAATTCATGCCATACAGCCATCAGTTGGATTGTACCGACTTATTACTGAAGAATCACCGTTGCATATCCGTTAGAGGAACGGACCAAAAACAGAAGAAATTATGTAGCCGATCACACAATCTAAAAAAAAAATATTCTTTCACTTTTACCATTTTCGCTGCACACATATGAATCTTAACAGAACGGCAAAGAGGAAACCATTCTGCCTTGGAATCCGAACCCAACTGAGAAACGCACGAGCTCTGCGTAGAAAAGCGGAAAAGGGTTACTGTAATAATTGAAATTTGCCAATTTGACAGGAACAAACATACAAGATCTTTGCGTTAGCATAAAATGTAATGCTTAAAGAATATAAAAATTGTTTTCTTCATATTAAAGTTTTATAGATTACCTTAAGATAAGATGCCAAATAATAGTAAAGTGTTACAATTTTTCAAATTACGTATTAAACTGATTTGAACTTTATTGGCTAAGGGGCGGAGCTACAAAAGGAAATGACTTTGGAGATAGAAGGCCGCAGAACGTCCAGAGAATTCTTTTCCCGGAAATACAAATTTCAAAATTATATTTATCATTTTAAAATAAAACGAAATGTTACGTAAGAAAAAAAAGCTTACAGGGGAAGTTTTAAAAAGGAAGGAAATAAAATAATTTTAGAACGCGAATTTTAATATTAAATGAATAAAGATTAATAAAATATTTCTTAAATTAAATTAAATAAGAAATATGGTAGTGGTTGTAAGTAACCACAGCACTCGTTAATAATTGTTTTAACATTCACCCGTTCCTGTGCTGAAAATAATAGAATTTATAAATTTGTTACAGCAGAGATAAGAGTCTTCAGAAGAACATTTTTTTCCCCTCAAAGAGCTTAGTTTTTCTCTAAGCAGGGAATTTTCATTTGTAAGTCGAATTCTATTTTTAAATTTTCCATATAAGCGTTCAACAACTTCCACTTGCCTGCTGCCATTTTGCCTTAAATCGTACACTATACATCAAGCAAAGCAATTTACACTATGCACCAAGCAAAGCAATTATTAAAACAACTTAATGAACAGTTAACAGTTAATGGTTTTAGACTTAAGGGTATTTCCTTCAATTGCTATTCAAAAAATACTATCGTCTTGTTTTTTTACTTTAAAACATAATGGTTTGCTACTGGTACGTAATCCCCGATAGTGCATTTACCTTCTCTTCTGGTGTGGTCTGAGACATATTTTCCACCGGGGCAAAACCGCATTTCGGCGCTCCCCCATCTTTCTAATTGCTAATTACTAACTTTATTTTTCGACTAACACTTTTTTTAAACACGTGCTCTCCATATGAATGTAACGTAATTTGATTTTGATCTAATTTTTAGAGTTACAAGTTTTTAAAAAGTGACTGCTGAAAAAAGTTTTTTGAGGATGTAGAAATAAAGCAAAAGCTATCACGGCATAAAACATCAGATATATTCATTAAACAAATTAAATTTAATAACTGTTCCTACTATAACTTATTTTAATATCTTAGAATTAAAACGTAATGGTTAGTGCATATTAGACATAGCTAATCTAGGAGTAGAGCGTTGATTTAGACTGTGATTTGTCTTTAGAAAACTACTTTCCCTATCCTATACTCAGTAAATGTATTCGTTATTTTTCAATGTCAATGCTTTGTAAGATGTTGTATTCAATCGACATAAGTGTTAAGCCTCAAATTCTCCCTTGTGACATTGTGGATCGTAAGTATAATTACAATCGTAAATACTTATCATTATCAATACAATCAATAATTACGATCGTAAGTATAATTTTAGTTTTGACAAAACTCTCTCTAAATTGGCGTGGCGTCCTGGGAGAATTCAGACAATTTAGTATCTATAAAAAGCTGGCCACTTCATGTGGTAAAACCGTAAAAAAATAATAAAAGATTTTTCATCTAATTGTAAACCATCGATATCATTATCTTGTCCATCACCTGAAGCCAAGCGAAGCACTTTGCACTTTTGAAAAAGATTATATTTTATAAGATTTAATGTTATAAATGAATCCAAAAACTCAACTTAGCGAAGTGAGTTGTTCGATATGTTATTTTAATCTTTGTTTTGTTTCTTATTATTCCCATTGCAATAAAAACATCAATAATGCCACTTTGCTTTAGTTTATTTGCAATTTTAATCCTAAACAGAATTGCATGCCAAACAACTAAACATGTAAAGAATTTGAAGTTTTTTATATGACATTTTCATTTGTAATACATGTATAATTGTGGCAACACCTATTTAGTAATCAATTTTTAGTACGTAATGGCAACACCATATTTAGAGAACCTGAATGGCAACACGAATGTATTATTTTGATCCTTTGTGCTAGATGCTTTGTGCAGTACGCTCTCTTGTAATCACGATGCATGCCGTGATTCTAGCCCAGCTAATATGTTACAATCTAATTTACTTATTTGATAAATAAACTTTGCTAGATTTTACGATGCCTCTTCGTCATTAAATTCAAGAATGCAACATTTTTTGCCATACCCCAGGCAGTATTTTCTCAAAATCCATCCGTTTTCAGATGATATGAAACCTCAAACATTACATCAAACACTTCCCCAACGTGATACCCACAAAGATTCATTTAATTTCATTGATACGCCTTTCCCATGGCGTTTCAAAAAGTGGATTTACCGTTATTTCTGAAGCATATTTATTCATCGAAGTCCAAAGCGGATGTTATAAAAAATTAAGATATCTGCTGTAAAGAACTAAATGACTCTACATACAGCTTCTATACTAGACAATGAAGCATCTTTCAAAGCTAAGTTGAGTAAATAAGTACTTTATGGATCAAAAATGCCCTTGCATTAATATGTCGAGTCCTACTTTGATCAACAAAATTTCTACCCTTGATTGCTCCATAATCGCAATTTTGAACACGATTGTAATTAATAAGAATTATTATTTTTTTTACGTTGATTCAAATTCTTTTCTGTTACAGTTTCCCCTGATGAATATTTAGGAAAGAACCCCAAAATGGGCACTTTTAAAGATGGTTATTTATAACTGAAGTACTGTAATCCACTTTGTAACTTCTTTTAAAGTAGTTCTTTCTATCCTTTTTTCTTTTTCTTTTCTTTTCTTTTCTTTCTTTTTTTTTCTTTTCGTTCTTCTTTTTCTTTTCTTTTCTTTTTTTTTGGCCAGGGTAACCTAATTTCTTGAAGTTCTAACTGATGTTTAATTAACTCTTTTGGAATCGAAATATCAGTTTTTAATATTTTTTTTGCCAGATGAAGTCTGTTGCTCAATTTCAGATATTTCTCGAACTCTCCTTTCCATGAAAACATCCCTTTCATCATAAAATGAATACGAGTGCCCATTTTCAACGAAATATTAATTCGAATACGGAATTCAAATGTTTCTAATTTAAAGTAATTCACACTAAACAAATAATACACCAGGTAATTTAGAAAATATTGAAATGAAACTGCAGTAAACATTTCCGTACATATGAGACAATACTCTCAGAAGAAAGTCGTACTTTTTTAAAACAGTGAAAGATCAAAAGAAAACGATAATAGTCAAAACTTTTATTCACTGTTCTTTAGCATACAGGAGTGGGCTTTCATCGTAACTAGAAAAAAAAATGACAGTAATCCTTTAAAAAATACCGTTGGGGTTACCCACAAAAAACCAGAATTCTTTTTAAAAGCATGAACTGTCTGAACATTTTTTTGTTCCTTTTTGCTCAAATATTTGCTTCTCCCAGATAACTCATTACCCCTTATAGATACAAATAGAGTGGGGTGTCTTTAGTCGGAAGGATAAGCTTTTTCTTGGGAGAAGTTTTACCTTTACATGTGCAAAAGCATATGGTTTAGTATTGATCTTTTATATTCAGTATTTTTGTGCGAATAACCGTTTCCGCTCAATAAATCAGACAGTGTAAAATTATAAAGAATAAAAACAAACTACAGATTTTATACCCATTTTAGCTATAGTGATAATAAATAACTGGAGATAAAAAATCATAATAGCACTTTTTTAAATCAGTAAAATATTACTAGTTAAAGATGTAAATTAAAAGGACTCAATAAATAATGTAAAAAGCACACGTTTCAGACAGCAAAGAGACGCTGAGATTTAATAAAATCCTTCAAAATTTTTCTGTCACCACTTATTTAATTGTTGAGTTGAACAAATTACTTTTTATAATCGCTTATAATTTTACGGAATTATGTAGAAAAGAATATTTCACATTATATTTATGTCGTTGAAATACACTGGTTCCCTCTTTTGTTTAATGTGATAGTTTTACTTTCTTTTATTTTTACAAAAAGAAAGTATTCAATTCGTTAAAAATCCGACTTCCGGTTTTTGACTCATTTAGATGTTTTAGAAGGTCCTGAAAACTATTTGACTATTTTTAGAAAATGTCTGTCTGTGAATCTGTATTTGACACAAATGTTATGGGCACTCTATCTAAAGCACTAATGCACGAAATTTAATAAACTTTAGATTCAGATACACCTTGATATAAATTGTGCTGATTAGCTTTTAGTGTAAATCGACCAACAGGTAGCGCTGCTATGCTGCACTTTTTACGATTTCCACAATAGGTCTATCTCAATTTCTAATGCAGAGAGTTTGATCAAACACGAGAATAAGTTAGACGTTCACATAAGTTGCTGCTGATTAGAGTTTGGTATTAATCATCCAATAGATTTTCAATAGATGGCGCTGCTACGCTGCATTTTTCACAATTTTCAATCTCAAGAACTATTGCACGGATTTTCAACAAACGTCAGAGTCAGTTAGACGTTGAAATAAATTGTTGCGGATTAGGTTTTGCTGTAATTCGTCCAATAGGTGGCGCTGCTATGCTGCTTTTTTCCGCAAAAGCTATATCACAAGAAATAATGCACGGATATTCATCAAAGTTCAGATTCAGTTAGACATTGACATAAGTTTTTGCTTATTAGGCTTTGGTATAAATTGCCCTGCAGATGGCGGTACTATGCTACGTTTTTCCGGATTTGCATGATTTCGATAACTCAAGAACTAATGCACGGAATTTCATCAAACATCATATTCTATTAACATTCACATAAGTTGATGCTGATTAGATTTTCATGTAAATTATAATCCTGCTATGCTGCATTTCCCCCTATTTTTGTGATAGCTATATCTCAAGAACTAATGCACGGAATTTAATAAAACTTCATATTCTGTTACACTTTCGCATGCGCAGAGGCTTATTAAGCTTGGGAATTCTGGTTGCAGACATCTAAGGAATGGGTGCTTAAATTCAATGACATATTTGAAAAATGCGATGCTTATATCTTTTTAACACTTTCCAACAAAGTTGAAAATTGTTATTAACTTCGATTTGTTTGGCCGTCTGTCCGTGCTCTATCTCTCATAAATATACTCTGATAGTTCTGAAATTTTTGGATGTTATTGACCTCTACCATAGCACGTACCCTATTTCAAATTAAGCTTTTCGCATGTTTAGTTTATTTACAGTGACAGTCAAAAGTTTTCCGTTACATTACAGCCAATGGGAAAAAATCGTTTCAAACGAATTTTAAAGAAGTTACACCCTTTCGAACATGATCTAATTGATATGCATTTACGAAGTGCACTAAAGTATGTATTCTGTAGAATATGCCGTGTAACGAATAGTTACTATTCATTTATGGGGCTGCACAAAAGAATTCCATTACATAATGGTATAGGGGAAATTGTTTGCGGCATATTTTAATTATGCAATTTCATATATAATGAAACTGATATATGTCGGTGAGGCTTACTGTATTCCATGTATAATACGAGGTGCATAACATTTACAGGGACACACAAAAGAATTCAGACAAGTATATTCTATCGGAAGTACTGTGTATTAGCGATGATGGCAGGAAATGCATTTTTAATTATGATATGCGCTTTTAAGTTTCACTATAATTATGCATACTATATGGTGTGTATAAATGCTATAGTCGATATACAGGGCTACACAAAAGAATCCGTAAAAGTTACTGAGTATGAGCGTAAATTGTTGAAAGGTGGATTTAAATGTTTTACGTATTTTTAAGCCGAACTGCATTTAATTTACTAAGAATTGTTTGTAGAGTATAGATAAAATGATATACAGGGCCACGCGAAGAATTGTATACATGGCCATCTATAGATGATAATTTCTGGAAATGTTATTTCAGTAGTTTTAAGAGTGATTTAGTTTGAATGAAGTTTTAGCTAAATAGTGGCGCGTAATAAATGTACTAGGTAAACTACAGGGTATTCAAGTGTGTTTTTATCTATTAGTATAAATTGCTGAAAGAGAAATTTCAACCTGTTATGCCTTTTCTTGCTAAACTAAATTTTCCCATTATACAATATATATATCAGCCTACAGATCAAATAAAGGGCTGTCTGTTCAAACGAATTGGAATATATATTAGGCTATGGAAGGTAACTGATGAAATCAGATTTTCAAATGTTTTATTTGTTTTCAAAAATGTTAATTTAATTATCTTATTTACCTTATTTCCCTAAATAACGAAGTTTTTTTAAAGATTTCAGGAAGTGTTGTAAAGTGTTTCATAATCTATGATTATCGCATGATTTTTCTTTCTTGTTTTATAAATGCAGATAATTCAACGAACATATACCTTTAGATTTCTCAAGATGGGCATTGATTTTCATTTAATTTCGGCACTGTGATAGCGAATTTTGAAGTATTAACATGTTTGAGATAGAAAAAGGTTTTGGAATTGGCACGTCCGACTATTTTATAAAAGTATCCAAGTAGTAGGCAGATGATAAGGAAAAGAAGGTTTATATGAGTTTGATTGTGATTGGTACATTGAATATCATTCATATTTCGGTTCTCGGTTAAAAATGGTAATTAATGTACATAATTTTAAGATCA
Organism: Maratus speciosus; assembly: GCA_963932465.1. Classification (NCBI taxonomy): domain Eukaryota; kingdom Metazoa; phylum Arthropoda; class Arachnida; order Araneae; family Salticidae; genus Maratus; species Maratus speciosus. The sequence goes on along the minus strand of OZ010790.1, from coordinate 370,432,661 downwards.
CAAAATTAAGAAAATTATCCAGTTGTCCACAATAAAAAATTTTAAACATTTAATTTTTTTCCATTAAAATAAATGGTACTTCTTAGTTATCCCGTCAACCAAATTACTGTCGCCAAATTTTAAGATTAATTGCCAATAATGGCTGCCATTAATTGATTAATTGTAAGATTAAATGCCAATAAAACCATTAATTCGACGTTTTATTTGTATTTTTATTAATGTTTTACTAATTTATTTGTTTTTTCGTTATTTAAAATAAACTAGTATGTTGTGGCCATCACAAAACCTTCTTCTATCTCATACATGTCAATACTTCAAAATTCACTATCTCAGTGCCAAATTAAATGTCAATCTGTGTTCATCATGAGAATTCTAAAAATATGAAATTCCATGCATTAGTTCTCGAGGTATGACTGTCGCGGAAATCGTGTAAATCCAGCAAAATGCAGCATAGCAACGCGATCTATTGGATTATATACACGAAAACCTAATTACCACCAACTTATGTCAACGTCTAACTGAATATGAAGTTTGAGGAAAATTTGTGCATTAGTTCTTGAGATAGAGGTATTGCGAAAATCATGACAAATGCAGCATAGAAGCGCCACCTGTTGAGCGATTTGCAACAACACATAATCAGCAGCAATATTAATCAATTTATACTTAAATCTGAAGTTTGATGAAAATTCGTGCATTAGTTCTTGAGATAGAGCTATTGAGGAAATAGTTCAAAATGCAGTCAGCAGCGCCACCTAATGGACGATTTACACCAACACGTAGTCAGCATCATTTCATATGAAGGACAAACTAAATCCGAAGTTTGATGAAAATGTGTGCATCAGTTATTGAGATAGAGCTACTGCGAAAATAGTATAAATCTTGCAAAATGCTGCATAGAAGCGCCACCTGTTGGGCGATTTACACCAAAACGTAAACAGCATCCATTCATGTCAAGGACTAACGGAATCTGAAGTTTTATAAAAATCCGTGCATTAGTTCTTGAGATAGAGCTTTTGCGGAAATCCTGCAAAATGCAACATTGCAGCGCCACCTGCAGGGCGATTTCGAACAAACTAATCAGCACCAATCTATATCAGAGACTACCTGAATATAAATTTTTATTAAATTCCGTGCATTAGTTCTTGAGATAGAGCGCCCACAAAATTTGTGTCACATACAGACAGACAGACAGACGGACAGAAAGACAGACAGACATTTTGTAAAAACATGTTTTTTGGAATCTCTGACCCATAAAACGTGTACATCCGTCGAAAACTTCAATTCGAAAATTTTCATGAAACCAATACTTTCTTCTTGTAAAGATAGAAGAAAGTAAAAATTATGTCAATGTGTATAAATTGGCGAGTGGTTTGGCGATTTATATAATTTGGCAAAATTGGTCGACGGTATAACTAAGAAGTACCAAATAAATTTATAATCATAAATTATATTTATCGTCATCAGTGAGGAAATTCCGAAGAAATTTACAGCATCAGTTTTCTTAACTCTCTTTACACACAAAAAACCCCCCCACTAATAATCAAATAACAATGTTTATCTCTTAATTAAAGAGATGGTTTTAAATAATTTCAAATTTTCATGCCATATTATATGCTACAATGAAGTAAATGAAATAATGGATTCCGCATTTCCCAAATATGTTCAGATAAAATTCCAGATAGCATTGTTCCGAAACCGGAATTTCAAAATACCTTAATTCCTTTTAAATGTTCAAACAAACTGTGACTGAACTTTTTACTTTTTATCGATATGAAGTTTTAAAAAATCGATATATCTAAAATTTCATCTCAAATTCATCGTTAGTTTCTTTAATCTCATTCATTGATTTCTGCCCAAGAAATTACTATGTAACGTGGATTCGATATATGTTATTTATAGCTTCTTATATGTTTTACGAGGAATGATTTCTCTTGTTTTATTTATTTTTATTTTTATTTTTATTTTTTTGCAAACATGGGATAACTGTTTATTAAAGTAAATATCATTTTCCTCCTTATGGTACATAAAGCGCTTTTTGCCGTTTTATAAAATCCATTACATAATTATGATACCTTTCACAGTATAATAATAATAGTATTTTTTGTCATATATTAACCACAAATATTTATCATTTTGTCGGATTTTTTGTTTTAACAAAAAAGCGAGAAAAGGGAATACGCAGTCATTAGAATAAATGATTTTTCTGTTCCCATCACAGAAATTCCAGCTTAATAACTAAAACGTTTTTTCAGAATATACTATCCCTTAATATTAAAAAATTAAATCTTTAAAGTATATAATGAACTATTTTACCAGAATAAGAATTTCATGCAGTGTTCTGAATCCCAAACTGATTACTTTCTGATACATTTGTATATCCGATTTTGTCAAGAAATGTACCAAATTCGCAGGTGCATTAATTAATAAACTATGTAATAGAAATGTTTTTTTTTTTTTCGTTTTCTATAAAGACGAAACATTTTTTAGAAAATGCTATCAAAGTTGGCGTTTTGAGCCGAATTTCCGGACGCGAAAGTGCAAGAAAGAAAAAAAATGCCGTCCTGAGAAAACAATTGTTTATAACTCAGGATATAATTCACTAGCAGGAATGACCGAGCTAAGCTCAGTCAAAATTATCTTTCTGTCTATCTCGATAAATTTTACCCACTGAATCCTTCTTGCTGTTTTAGATGCAATTAGCTTGACCGTGAAACATAGTGACCCAAAATGACCCACTAATCGAATTTTTTCGAACATGCCACCTAACACAATGCTCTTCTCGAGCCTGAAAACGATGGAATACAAAATTTAGTGAAAATCGTTAGTCGTTTTCTTGATAAAATAAGCTTGATCCACGTTGATTCAAAAACCCACTAACCGAAATTCATGATCTATTTCAATGGTCTTTTTGTACTGAGAAACGGTATAACAAAAAAAATTGCCAAAATTGTTTGAACCTTTTTGAGATGCCGTTAGCTTGACCCAGACACATTATCACCAAAATGACACACTAATAGAATTTTCATGAGCATGCGACCCAGCCCAATGGTTGTATCTAGTCCAGAAACGCTGTAGTACAAAGTTTTGACAAAATCTTTTGAGCGGATTTTTAGATACAGTTAGCTTGATCCTGACCCATTAAGACCCAAAATGGCCCATTGATTGAATTTTCTTGAACGTGCGACCCTGCCCAATGCTCTTATCATGCCCGGAAACGTTATTATACAAAATTATGTCAAAATGTTTTGAAGCGCTTTTTAAATACAATTAGCTTGACTCTGATCCATTGTGACCCAAAATGACTCACTAATTGAATTTTCTTGAACATGCGACCTAGCCCAATTATCTTCTCATGCCCAGAAACGGTATACGTAATATAAAATTTGGCCAAAATGTTTTGAGCGTGTTTTTAGATTCAATTAGCTTGACCCTGGCCCATTGTAACCCAAAATGACCCACTAATTGAAATTTCTCGAACATGTGACTTAGCCCAATGGTCCTCTCATGACCAGAAACGCTGTATATTAAAAAATTTTGTGAAAATGTCTTGAGCCGTTTTTTAGATATAATTAGCTTGACCCTGACCCGAAAATGACCCACTAATCGAATTTTCTTGAGCACGTTACCCATCCCAATGGTTTTTTCGTGCCCGAAAATGGTTAGATACAAAATTTAGTCAAAATCGATTAAGCCGTTCTGTAGATATAATCAATTTGACCCTGTCCCAAAATGACCCAAAATGACCCACTAATCTAATTTTCTCGAACACGAGACCCATCTCAATGGTCTTTTCGTGCCTGAAAACAGTAGGGCAGGGAAGTAAAAATTTAGGCGCCAGCGGGTAGTCTCTCACCACTAAATTTTTATTAGTGTCCTTCGCTTAATTGTTATTAGCATTCTTACAAGAATTTAGACGAAGTATTAGACCAAAAATAATGAATAAAATTTAGTGGTGGGAGACTACCCGCTGGCGCCTAGATTTTTACACCCCTGCAGTAGGGTGCAAAATTTCGTCAAAAATCGTTAAAGCCGTTATCTAGATAAACTTAGCTTGACACAAAAATGACCCATTAATCGAATTTTCTCGAACATGTGACTTAGCCCAATAGTTTTCTCGTAATCCGAAACTTTAGAATATAGCGTTTAGTGAAAATTGTTAGAGCCGTTTCTTAGATAAAATTGGCTTGACTCATAGTGACCCAAAAATGACCTACTAATTGAAGTTTCTCGAGCATGTGACCTAGCCCAGTAGTTTTTTCGTGTCGAAAAACGGTTGGATATGAAATTTGGTCAAAATCGATTGAGCCGTTTTTTAGATATAATTAGATTGACCCTGACCCATTATGACCTAAAATGATCCACTAATCGAATTTACTCGAACACGAGACCCATCCCAATGGTCTTTTAGGGCCCGAAAATGGTTAGATTCAAAATTTAATCAAAATCGATTGAGCCGTTTTCTAGATATAATTAGTTTGATCCTGACCCATTATGACCCAAAACGACCCACTAATCGAATTTTCTTGAACACGAGACCCATCCCAATGATCTTTTTGTGCCTGAAAATGGTTAGATACAAAATTTAGTAAAAATCGATTGAGCCGTTCTCTAGATATAATTAGTTTGACCCTGACTCAAAATGACCCAAAATGACCCACTAATCTAATTTTCTCGAACACGAGACCCATCCCAATGATCTTTTCGTGCCAGAAAATAGTTAGATACAAAATTTAGTCAAAATCGATTGAGCCGTTTTCTAGATATAATTAACTTCACCCTGACCCATTATGACCGAAAATGACCCACTAAAGGAATTTTCTCGAACACGAGACCCATCCCAATGGTCTTTTCGTACCCCAAAACAGTAGGGTGCAAAATTTCGTCAAAATCGTTAAAGCCGTTATCTAGATAAACTTAGCTTGACCCACGGTGACCCAAAAATGACCCACTAATCAAATTTTTTCGAACATGTGACTTAGCCCAATAGTTTTCTCGTAAGCCAAAACTGTAGAATATAGCGTTTAGTGAAAATCGTTAGAACCGTTTTTTAGATAAAAATGGCTTGACCCATAGTGACCCAAAAATGACCCACTAATCGAAGTTTCTGGAACATGTGACCTAACCCAATAGTTTCTTCGTGTCGAAAAACGGTTGGATATGAAATCTGGTCAAAATTGACTGGGCCGTTTCTTAGATATAATTAGCTTGACCCTGACCCATTATGACCCAAAATGATCCACTAATCGAATTTACTCAAACACGAGACCCATCCCAATGGTCTTTTCGTGCCCGAAAATGGTTAGATACAAAATTTAATCAAAATTGATTGAGCCGTTTTCTAGATATAATTAGATTGACCCTGACCCATTATTACCCTAAATGACCCACTAATCGAAGTTTCTCGAACTCGAGACCCATCAAAATGATTTTTTTGTGCGCGAAAATGGTTAGATACAAAATTTAGTCAAAATCGATTGAGCCGTTCTCCAGATATAATTAACTAGATCCTGTCCCATTATGACCCAAAATGACCCACTAATGGAATTTTCTCGAACACGAGTCCCATCCCAATGGTTTTTTCGTGCGCGAAAACAGTAGGGTGCAAAATTTCGTCAAAATCGTTAAAGCCGTTATCTAGATAAACTTAGCTTAACCCACGGTGACCCAAAAATGACCCACTAATCGAATTTTATCGAACATGTGACTTAGCCCAATAGTTTTCTCGTAATCCAAAACTGTAGAATATAGAGTTTAGTGAAAATCGTTAGAGCCGTTTTTTAAATAAAATTGGCTTGACCCACAGTGACCCAAAAATGACCCACTAATCGAAGTTTCTCGGACATGTGACCTAGCCCAATAGCTTCTTCGCGTCGAAAAAACGGTTGGATATTAAATTTGGTCAAAAACGATTGAGCCGTTTTTAGGTGCGTTCGTAATTATATAAATACGTAGCACCTATAGTCGTCGTTCAGTCCGTCTGTCTGTCCGTCTGTCTGTCCGTCCGCATATAACAGAGCAAAAACTACCCGACCGAATGATCTGAAATTTTTAATATATAATTGCTGCAAAATTTTGTCGAGCCATTTCCAATTTTATGAAAATCGGATGTATAGTTTAATTACAGGGACAGTCAAAAGTTTTTCTTTACATTACGGCCAATGGGAAAAATTATTGCAAGTGAATTTTAATGATGTTACAGACTTCCGAATGGTCTGAAATTTTTAATATATAATTGCTGCAAAATTTTGTCGAGCCATTTCCAATTTTATGAAAATCGGATGTATAGTTTAATTACAGGGACACCCAAAAGTTTTCCGTTACATTACGGCCAAAGGGAAAAAAAATATAGCAAATGCATTTTAATGATTTTACAGCCTTCCGAATGGTCTGAAATTTTTAATATATAATTGCTGCAAAATTTTGTTGAGCCATTTCCAATTTTATGAAAATCGGATGTATAGTTTAATTACAGGGACACCCAAAAGTTTTCCGTTACATTATGGCCAATGGGAAAAAAATATTGCAAATGCATTTTAATGATTTTACAGCCTTCCGAATGGTCTGAAATTTTAAATATATAATTGCTGCAAACTTTTGTCGAGCCATTTCAAATTTTATGAAAATCGAATGTATAGTTTAATTACAGGGACAGTCAAAAGTTTTCCGTTGCATTACGGGGAATGGGGAAAATATTATTGTAAGTGCATTTTAATGATGTTACAGACTATGCACTTATGAAGCGCAAAAAAATATACATTCAGTACAATATGGGGTGCAAAAAATAATTATAAAACTAGTTATAGTACGAACGCACCTCATTTGCCACGTTTGACGAGCAATTTCCAACTTGTTTAGATATAATTAGCTTGACCTTGACCCATTACGACCCAAAATGACCCACTAATCGAATTTTCTCGAACACGTGACCTAGCCCAATGGTCTTATCATGCCCGAAAATGGTGAAATACAAAATTTCGTCAAAATCTTTAGAGTCGTTTTTAAGATAAAATTTACATACACACACACACACACACATACATACACACACAATTTTTGCTCGCATTATAGTATATGATTTACGGGAAAAACTTTTTCTATTAAAAATATATTGAATAACCATGTCTGCAAGTATCAAGCTTTTATGCTTAAACATGAGTTATACAGTGAGTTATATGCCAGTTTCGTGTTGCTGAAAGGGTAAAATTATTTCTTTGAGAACCGCCTTCTACAATTTTGTAAAATTAAGTTTAACAATACGCAGAAAGAATTAATTTTTATTTCTTATTAACCCACGTTAAAAAAAAAAAAAAAAAAAAAAAAAAAAAAAAAAAAAAAAAAAAAAATAGGTTACACAATTTTTTTGTGTTTCCCCACTTTCTACATTATTGACGAGGATCCAAATGCTCCAATGATCAACACTCCAGCTTTCGTTGTAATTAACCACTTGTCACGAAATCTGAATAGATTGTTGAAACACATTAAAAACGTTTAACTCTTTATGTTCCAACGGTAGTTTAAAGTACCATTAAAAAATTTATTTTAAATTTATTTAATTCGTTTTTTAATAAAAGTAGATTATGTATTTCATACAAATTACTTTGCTCGATAACAGCTAGTATACACAGTGAAACAATCGAAGCTAAATATATTTTATTGTGGTTATTTTCTTAACAATTTACTTAAATGTAGCTTTTCTGCTATTAAAATATGTTGTACGAAACATGTACGACTACAAAACACTTCTCAGTAACAGATAGGGTCACAATAATTTTATTTACATCGTTATTATAAGAATTAAGAAATTTCCAAAGCAATAGTTTTTGTAATTAATCTAATTAATCTTGTACATATTTTACAAAAAGAGCTCTAACTACATATTAATTAAATCCCTTTTCACTAAAAATAATTATCTAAAAATCAATTTATTCTTATATAAGTTGGTTTGGATATTATCAGTCATTAACGAAGATATTTATTGTGGCGGAAGAATTTTTTTATTCAAAATTCGAAGCATTCATGGTTAATATATGGCACATACTGCGTTAGAAACATACATTTTGCTACCAATAACGCGGTTTAAAGTTAACACATATAATAATAAAGGGTTGTAAAAATGGATTCTGTTATGAAAAACTGATTACAATTTAATACATCAAAAGTTCAATTGGTGTATATATATATTACTGAGTGTCTAAGTTAATGCATTTTAAATTTGAATTTTCAGTTACTTGTTTTATTACTAGCAAATGTTACCTCTTAGTGATGATAGTTGCCTAATGATTCCTAGGATATTTGTCTTGAATATAAGCAGAGAATCGTTTAACATTATGAAGAGTGGTAGCACTCTTAGGAAGGGCAGTGGGAAATTACAGATGTAACTTAATTATAATTTCAAACTCCTAAATGACATCCAGAATTTTTGAAAACTTTTTGTTTTTAAAAATAAGAGTAAAAGAAAGAATTTATTTGTTTTTAAATGAATTTGTTCGCGAATTATGCTGTCATTCAATCATTGTGAAATTTTAGCAACATAATCACTTTGGCACTGAAAGTGTTAAAATAACCATATTTACTACAATAACAATATAATGAGCAATATTCATATAACGTATGTGACATAGTGAATTATATTTATTAATGGACTCTACCTTAACAATGTTTTCAATGTATTATGATCACATATTCTTCTTCTGGAAATATAGCGTAATTTATCGTTTCGATTTTAGCCAGTCAGAAAAGAAACAAAAAAAATATACTTTTAAAAGTATTCGCATATTCAACTAAAGTACTAAAAATATTAATAGTCTGTAAAGAAATCACAATTCACAGATAACACAGGTCGACAAAACTTACGATTGTCAAACTATTTTAAAAATATATACTGATGCCTTATACCTCCAGAATGTTCATTCTAAAATGAACATCAATTGTTTTCTATCATGCACATTTTTTCACAACTTCTTCAAAATATGTTACATTTACTTATATGACCTGTAATCAAATATTAGGCAATAAATAAAATAAGACAATTTTATTTGAAACTTTTTACACTATACTAAAATGTAACTAATTTCATTTATTTTATCTTGGTCAAAGGTCTTTATGCAGCTTTTTTTATTTTGCTAATAAAGCTGTTTACTTGAATTTTCATTTTACGCAATGATTCTAGATTTTGTCGATTAAATTCAAGATTATTTCTCAAGGTTATATATAGAGACGTAAATGTTTCAGAAGCTAATGAGTGTTTTCTTTCAGCCTGGAGCCTGAAATTTCAGCAGAACACTCAAAACACCCCGAAATCCCTGATTAAATGAGAATTTTCAAATTCATTGCATAGTTGAGGAACATCGTTGCCTATATTAAACGGAAGATCATCATCTGCAGCTTTATCTAAACCAGAATCACGTAAGTCTTTAAATACGTCCTGTAAAAACCGTTCAGAATTTTGTAGCCCTTGTGGAATAAAGTGTAAATCTGGGGAAGAATTGGGTGCATATATACTTTTAAATAATTTATAAGCATAATATCTATTTTTAACTCGGGGAGCTCGATTAGAAAAGAACAACCAGTTTATACTTTAATCAGTATAAATGTTTTGACATTTGTTTACGACAAATATTTCTATTGAAATTAAAGCTTCATCAATAAATAAATTGATGAATTAATAAAAATAATGAAATAACCAGTTATTTAATAGACATGCAATTTAACAACGCACTTAAACTACTGAAATTACCAAATTCAAAACGGCTGCCTACTAGCGATCTTTGGCTATTAACCCTTAAAGCTCCGGTATCTCTTACACAAATTTTATTCGATCAGCACCACTTTTTTAAAAGAAGTTTCCTTCAATTACACTATTTACAAAATGCTTTGATTAAATAAGGTAAATTTTATTTTCCTTTATTACTGGTGCCAAAAACAAATTTTGCAAAGAAATATTATGTCTCCGCAGCGGAGCCAATGGAGTGGTAATGGTTAATTCTTGACATGCGGCTAATACGAATATGTGGCCTTTAATAAATTTCAAAATTTTACTTGGATACATTATTGATAATTTCCCTTTAAAAACCCTTTTTGCTATAATTATTGGACAATCGGAAAAAAAATATTAAATGTAAAAAATCTGTTAAAGTTTTCAATTAAAAAAAAGATCTTCAATTATGTTCTGTGACACGGTAAGTCCCCGATGAATGAATCTCATTTTTTTATTTCTCTTTTTTTCTAATCAGGAATAATGCCTATAAACAAAAAATTTGCATTATTTCATATTTTGGAAATTAATCGTTTAAACAGTTATTTGTGGAACATGTTTAACATATTTAATAATTTAAAAATTGAATTTTTTGGCATAAAACTGTCACATAAAACACGATCAATAGAAAAATATTAAAAAACGTTCATATCTTTTCCGTATATTTTTATCGATAAAATTCATTTCATTAAAATTTAAGAATAAACGGATTTTATCACAGCTATTTTCCTAGTTTTTCCTGTTTTCTACATTGCACTCTTTGTTTTATTTCGATAATGGAATATTAATAAATATAACAATAATCATATTCAGTAAATGCAGCAGGCTTTCTAAAATGATATAATTTATGTGAAATCAATTTTGCAATCTCACATCATGTCAAGCATTTTTTTTTTTTTTTTTTTTTTTTTTTTTTTTAACCTTACGACACTACGCCCATAATATTGGATAAATGCGCAACGACGATTTCTTTTTACTGAGTATATTTAAAATATTTTATAGTTTTTTTTCTTTTTTTTTACAAAGGTTGATAAAAAAAATCCATATATTTCCATTTACTTTCATCCTGTTTAAGATAAGTAAATTATGTTTTGTAAAACGAAATTTTTTGTTGATTTGATGTGTAATGTATTTTGATTTCTGACATTTAACAATAGATAATTGTAAATAAATAAATAAATATGTGTTACAAATTTCTCAAGTAAAAACAAAAATTAAATATATGATTAATTTTTTGAAAGAAAATTATGCAATGGAATTGAATTGCATTTTCGAAATGTGCATGATAATAAATGTAAAATATTTAAATGGTTAAATTGCGTTGAAAAAAGTAAATTAGCAATATATTTACATTTGTATTAACAAAGTTTTTTTCTAATAAAATTCACGTGTAATTTTTTTCTTGTCTTTTGGGTAAATTATACAGTCACGGAAAAACAAACAATAAAAGAAAGAAACAGAAAAAAAGACGCACCACCCCACTAGGGGTTGTCTACATATTGCAAATTTTATCGACTTTGTTTTCTCGAATTCAAGTATCCACTTTTGATACTTTATTTGCGTTCCTGCAATCAAAGTATACAAAAGCTATAATTTTGGATTTTGTATTACATATCTTATAAAGTTCACGCGGATCCAGTGAATCTGAAGACATAGGTGTTAAGAGTCTTCAATTTATACAACTTTCAATTTGGTACAGCAAAGTTGTTAACTCTTCAAACTTTAACACTGTAAATTTGCAGGCTTCAAACAGATGGTCTTTGGTACGCTTCACACCTGCCTCCCACAGTCGACCAAAATGTGGGGAATATGAACGTATGAAATGTAAAATGACGGTTTGAGTTCACAGAAATTCTTGAATTTCACTTTCCCTCAAATACTTGAATAGTTGCTTCAAGTGATCAATGCACTATAAAAAAATGTAAACCTACAAAACTAGGTTTTTAAAAGCTACAAAAATATGTTACTAAACTGTAAGCTTATTAAACTTTTATCTGTACGTGTACACTGTAAAGGAAAAAGATGTAAATCTACAAAACTAATTTTTGTAAAGCTACAGAAACCTGTATGCTTACTAAAATTTTATCGGTAACCGGGGATAATTATCTGAAATAGTTTTTGTTGCAGTTACATAAAAAGTTCTAGGCATCTCAGTTTCCTAGAACATTCTTACTAACATTGCAGACTTTTTTATACAGTGCAAATTGGAGTCTGTTACGTGATTATTTTTTTTCAGTGCGAGGTCTGTAAGATTTTTGCATTATTTGAATATACATGAGACGGTAGACCTTTACGTGCGATGAACCATTCGAAAGCTGCTAGTTAGGCTGGGGCAGATAAATCTTATACCAACTCAAGGTTTACCGCTTTAGTGCCCATACAGAAGAATACAGCTTTCTAAGATTTTTTTTATGTTACTTTGTGGCACATTTGGTTTGTTTAAATAGGGTACTACAAAGTCTAAATAAAAAGTCTAAAATAAACTTCAAAAATAGGCGGATTGGGGTGATATTGTCAACGGGCAGATCTCTCATCATTTGTTGATAGTCTTGTGCCTCCACTGTAAGAAAAATTAGTCTTTATACACTATATTATTCGTATTTTTAAATAAATAATTTCCGTTCTCCTAGAAAGAATGCTTTTTCCGTTAATTTCTCCAGGAAGTTTAAAAAAGAGGGTGAAGTTCCGTTTTTTCTGAGCACGCATGCGTATTGACTATACAAAAGTTAAAGTTCAAATTTATTTTTAAAATTAAAACACTGGAAATTCAATAAATTAAAATTTCTAATTTATTTAAAAACAAGCAAACAAAAGTATTGCTTTCGAATTTAATAAAGTAGCAATTTTCTCATTCATTTAAACTTACTTATCGCAATTTATTTTTTAGAGTATTAAAAAAGTATTCGCATGTAAAATATATTGTAAACAAACACATAAACACATTTAAAAAATATATAATAGTCCAATCAACTTAAAAATACCGATTTTATTCAAAAAAGCAAACATTTCTTCTCGAATTTAATTCAAAATATAATTTTCATATTTTACATATAACAATCAAATGTTGTCGGATTCAATGCATGTCTAATATGTAAAACTTTTTAGCCTCTATTATTCTATAAGCGTTAAAGTACAAATCATTATTTCATAAGGACGAAATTTCCCTGCAATTAAGTTTAAGTTTTCGAGCTTTCTGAACAAGAAATTTAACAAATCTTTCCATCCCCCACTTGAAAAAAAACCCTATCCTTATTGTAAACTCCAGGTGCTCGCTTGGCGAGTTGTTTAAGATGTTCGATTGAAAGCGCGCGATCCCAGGTTCAAAACCAAGTGGATCCACGAAAGAACTAGAGACGTCTTTTTTTTTTTTAAATCTCCCTTTTTCAGATTACGGATTTCTGTCCTAGAACGGAAATTTCTTCAATTATCGGATACATACCGATAGCAGTGCTGCCAGGAATATGTCCGTGAGTTGAAGAAAGTACTTCAGCGAGTGTTCTTTAGGCGTTTGCAAAGCGTACACTTATAGATTTCTCGTCAAACAGTAGAAAGTCCATTCACAAACCAACACTATTGGCGTAGCATTGGATATTTCCTATCTTAGCGATAAATATTGTGACACGATTCTACAAAATACATGAATAATTTAATTTTCTGTATGTAACTTAGTTTTAAGTAAAGGCATAAGTATATGAAATGTGTTTTTTGCACTTACTTAAATGCTTATAACTTTGATATTAAGTATATATCCAAGCCTGATTTGAGACTAGCTCCTCCTCTGAACAAGAGTAAATTAAAAAAAAAATAAATAAATAAATAAAAAAAAATAAAAAAAAAAACCCTGCCGCCTCGGCTTAAAGGCGCGGGTAGATTTCGAAGTTAAGTACTAATTTCAATAACAAAAACTGAATCATGATTACAGATAAATCCACTTTAACAATTTTATCAGACCGCATTTGGCGAGTTTTTAATTTCATTTTTATATAAGAGCTAATTTTATCAGAATCATGTTAAGGCTGAATTAAAAAATATATATACTTTTCCATGCTCAACAACTCGAATTTTTCTGACACATTTTCAGATTCATTTATAAAAGAAAATACATGAAACTTGCTGACGTGATTTTTGAAGAGATTTATAAGCGACCTGTTTTTTTTTCGTTCAATTAAAGAACTTTATTTATAAACAATTATTTTCTCAGTAGGACAGTATTTTTCATGTCCAACACAATCGCTTCGGGAAATTCGGTTCAAAATACCCACTTTCATATCATTTTTTGAAATATATTCCTTCTCTATCAAAAACTCGACCATTATGGTACATTATATAGTTTCTGAATAAGAAAACCTACCAATTGGATGCGTTTGAGAGCAAAAATGGATTTAAAAATGAGTCAGAAAATAAGCAGTTTGGATTTGAGTACACCCTTAATGTAATGGTTTCTTTTTCTTTTTTTCTTTTTTTTTTTCTGTAAAAATTGGTCCTATTAAAAACTTGTCAATATAAATGTTGTAGGCAATATTAAGAAGATAGAAGATAAATTCATGCGGATTTTATATCTTGTGAGTTGGCGGTGTTATGGATTTTTTCTTCTTCAACCCTCCCCCCTCCTCCCTTTTTGTTTTCGTTTATAATTTTTTTTTTTTTTTTTGCGGTACGAATTGGTCCTATCAAAAACTTGTCAATATAAATGTTGTAGGCAATATTAAGAAGATATATGATAATTTCATGCGGATTTTATATCTTGTAAGTTGGCGGTGTTATGGATTTTTTTCTTCTTCAAACCCCCGCCCTCCTCCCTTTTTGTTTTCGTTTTAATTTTTTTTTTTTTTTTTTTTTTTTTTTTTTTTTTTTTTTTTTTGGTACGAATTGGTCCTATCAAAAACTTGTGGATATAAAAGTTGTAGATAATATTAAGGAGATTTATAATAAAATTAATTGGATTTGATGTCTTGAGAATTGACGAAGTTATGAATTTTTATCTCCCCAAACCCTATTTTTTGCCCCTTGAGCCCATTTTTTATTTTATCAAAAATCTGTCATGCATAAATTTTTGGCCCTTTTTTTAGAAGTAATAACAACTTTAAACTGATTCGATATGTGTTATAATTAAGAGGTTATGTTTTTTTTTTTTTTCGATTTTATAGACAGAGAGATAGATAGATAGATAAATTATTTTACTAAGTGTGGTTTTGGGTTCTAGGAGTCCTGTTCGGCACAGATCTTCAAAAATTTTCAGAAATTCCAATATAGGTAAGATTGCAATCGGTAGTATTTCATACGAAATCTACCAAAAATTGTTTTTTCCCAATATTCATAAAAATGTATTTATAGAATTATCTTTGCTACCGAGAAATATTTCTCAAGCAGTATCTGCTCTTCAAAAGTATTTCCTCTCTGCAAACGTATTTGAAATGTTAATTCTGAAAAACTTTCACATCCTCGTTCTTCACGATATGAATTTTTGCCATAATGTTCAACAATGTGCCATGAAAACTTAAACTTATATTGTTTTAAAGGAAAGTTTCAAAATATGAGAATTTATTTAGTAATAGTAATCGATAAATATGTATTCCTTTCAAAAGCTAAGAATGATATATTATACTATAAACTAAGCCTTGTATTGTTACACGTCCGTTATCAAAGTTTAAACAACGAAAGTTTTCCTTAGCAAAATATCTGAAGACTTTACGCTTGTCACGTAATTTGATTAATTAGAGTTACATGTTTATCATCAGTGTAAACTTGAACACCTGTTTTACAGATTAAACGAATCGATGTTTACAAAAGTATGATTTTAAAGTTTAATGTATTTAAAGTTCTTTGTTTAGCCTTGTTGAAGTGGGATTATTATTATAAAGGCATGTTATCTGCTATAGAAAATTCAGGGGAATTTTTTAAAGCAATTCAGATACAAATTTTAAAATATATTTTGCAAAATGACACCTTCCGTATATGCGATATATATACAAATGTAATTGCGTTAGAGAGATATGTTCTTAACCTCGTAGAATATTTTCAACTAAACATTGCGTTTTAACACTAGAAAGACCGTGAATTTTACTCAAGTGTTATAAAAATATTTTACACCACAATTTTTATTAGAAACTATTTAATTTATTTCTCCATGATAGATATTTAACTTATTTTAGAAAAAAATGTCTCGTTCGAATCGAAATATTTTTATTTGGTAGCGATCAAAATAACCGGTATGGTCTTTCTAATGTTAAAAATGTAATGTTTGAAGAATGTGCTCAATGATATTTATTTTTTGAAAAACAAACACAATGATTGATAAAAAAATCCGTAATTTTCTTATTAATAATTTGTAAATCAATAAAGAGAAAAATCTGATAATTATACAGAAAGACTTGAAATACAGCCGGATTTCATCTCAAGACTGCATGTATGCAGCATTCATTGGTTAGAGAATTTTTTAAAGAGGATCGACGAATTGCACGTAGTACGAAAACGGAAACAAACGATGTTATCTGTACAGTATTTACACACTGCCAAAGTCTCAGGAAACACTGAATGGTGTATGTCAGAAAATGTACTGTCAAAACAGAAAAGAATTTTGTGTAACATGTTTTAGTTATTGTAACGTATATTTATAACAAATATTGCATGGAATGTAACAACAATAAGTTACAGAAAAGGAAACTAAATTTATTTTGTATTACAAATCAAAATCCAATTCAGAATAGAACCTTTAAGCTTTCATATTTATTTAAAATAGTGGTTCTCTAATTTCTATGAGAAGGCTTGGAATATCTTATTTTAAACTAATTTTTAACAAAAATATGGCGTTAAAATAGATTTCATTTTGAGTATCCATGCATGTAAAATGGAGCCGTATTAGAAACTTTCTGGCGTCACAATAAGGCACAAGGATTATTAAATAACAAAATGTTCTTTGCCCAGAAAAGATCATGAAAATACATGGAATAGAACGATGTGATATTTTGATATTGATAGATTTTAATCGATCTGATCTCCTGCCACAAACTTCATTGCGTAAGGGAGATAGAGGCGCATGTAAACAGTTCACATAAATATAGCTTTTTCTCATAACTGGGTTAATTTCTCTAAACAAAAACTACTCTATATAGTAAACAGAAATGTTTTTCACACGGAAGTTTTAGGTAGCTTTCTTTACAAAAAAGCTACCTATTGCAGCCGTTCGGAGGAAAGCGATTTCAAAAAATTTTGGTATATTTTCATCGATCATGACCCCCAGACCCCGAAACCACCCTCCGTTCAAAATTTATATATATATATATATATAGATAGATAGATAGATAGATATATATAGTCAGATATATATATATATATATAAAAAAAAAAAAAAAAAAAAAAAAAAGCGGGGCTCTTGTATTATTACTATATTTTTGTTATGTATTTTATGTGGATGTTGATTTGATATTTTATATGTAAATTGGAGATTTTCATTAATATTATAATTAGCTTAATTATTCATTAATCTAATTTACAATTATTTGTTATTAAATTTTAATTTACTAAGGACAATATCATATTAATTACTAATAGTATGCCACTCTTATAGTGAATAATATACATATAAATAGTTTTAATATAAATATAGTTATACTGTATGCATTAAAATTGGGTAATTATTTTTATTATTATTCCTCTATTCTTTTTAATATTTATTATCGGTTTAATGTTTTTGAATGTCCCACATTCATACTTTATGGATTTTTATGGATGTCTGAAAATAATCCACATTCTATATTTGTGCTTTTTAAGTAATGGGATTTTAAGTATTATTTAACCTTCTATATACTTCCACATGTTTTTTATTTCCTGTTCATTTTATAAATACCTAATATATAATTCATTAAAAAATAATTTTTTATTATTTTTAATAATTATTTATATTAATTATTACTGAATTTATTTTTTATAGCATATAGCTATATGCTATATATTATCATGTTCTAGCATTATAAATAAGTTAGCTAATAGAATATATTGTATGCTTTTTAATTTTATTAACAATAGTTTTAAATACATTGTGTGATTTATATTAGGTTTATAATTCTCTATATATAAGGATTCGTTTGGTTTTGCTGTTTAAACAGTTATTTACATTCAAAAGCTTACAAATTTTTATCTTGCGATAGATGTTTAATATAAATAATAATAGATGGCAGCACCAAGCACCAAATTTGTCTCTTTCAGATTGCTGTAACTTTTAATTTTTCTAGCTCCACTTCAGTTATAATTTATACACCAGGAGGTATTTTTAGCTAAATTTTGACGATATTGTTAAACTGTTATCTATTAATTTAATAGTGCATTTTAAATAATGTAATTAATATCTATTTATTTTATATTAGATTAAATTTGTTTTACAAGGTATTTCAAATTTTATTTCAAAATGTATTAACTGCATCCTTTGGTATCATTTACTGTGATTTCTTAACTGTTTTAATCACCTTAATCTTTTTGATATACTGGTAGACATGTGCACATGGATTTCTGTAAAATACTGAAATATTAATCGGTATGGTGTTTATTATTTCTATTTTATATCCTATAAATATTTAAATACGTTTTATTGATTCTTCCATTTCATATTATTTGTTTCTATTCTGCTTTCATTTTCAATCAATTCACTTGATTTTAGTGGTTGTTCGGGCACAGGGGAAAATTAATTTTAGCTTTAGCTTATTTTTTCCACAGAAAACAACCATTTCGCTTATATCATTGAATTCTGTGCCCTTGATAACGTAATTCAATGTATAAGCTTTTCAATTTTTGTCGGTGTCCACTTTTTTTCTTTTTTCTTCCATAATAATTCTTATAATTCTTATAATATATATATATATTTTTTTAATACTTACAGCTTTAATTCATAATAATTGACGGTGGTAGGTTATGTTTAATTAATGGTAATATATATATATATATATATATATATATATATATCTGACCTATGTCACACTGTAACTCCCGTAATTATGAACCGATTTTGATGTAATTCGGTGTGTACATAGTACATACCAATGCCTCAACCGAGTTCGTTGGCCAGCTTCATCCGCCATTTTGTTTCAAAATGGCGGCCATTTAAAATTTTTAAAAAAATTTAAAACTTGAAATGTGGTACCAAAAAATTAAAAATGGAAAAATATTTTTTTCTTATGTATTTGACCTTTATACAAAGATTCCGGAGCAGTTTTTGTTTCGTCTATATCTTAAAAAATGGCTGAGTTATAGCATTTTGAATTTCTAGCGTGGCTGACATTTTGAAACGTCCTGAAATTTGTCACGCGATAAAAGGCGTATTTATGAACCGATTTGGATGTAATTCGGTGTGTACATAGTACATACGAATCTCTCGACCAAGTTCGTTGGCCAGCTTCATCCGCCATTTAGTTTCAAAATGGAGGCCATTTAAAAAAATTTTAAAAATTTAAAATTTGAAATGTGGTACCAAAAATTTGAAAATGGAAAAATATTTTTTACTTATATATTTGACCTTTATACAAAGATTTCGGAGCAGTTTTTGTTTCGTCTATATCTTAAAAAATGGCTGAGTTATAGCATTTTGAATTTCTAGCGTGGCTGACATTTTGAAACGTCCTGAATTTTGTCACGCGATAAAAGGCGTATTTATGAACCGATTTAGATGTAACTTCGTTTATACATAGTACATACCAATGTCTCGACCGGGTTCGTTGGCCAGCTTCACCCGCCATCTTGTTTAAAAATGGCGGCCATTTAAATTTTTAAGAAAAATTTAAATTTGAAATGTGGTACCAAAAATTGAAAATTGAAAAAATATTTTCTTCTTATGTGTTTGACCTTGATAAAAAGATTCGGGAGCAGTTTTTGTTTCGTCTATATCTTAAGAAATGGCTGAGTTATAGCATTTTGAATTTCTAGCGTGGCTGACATTTTGAAACGTCCTGATTTTTCTCACGTAATAACAGGCGTATTTATGAACCGACTTGGATGTACCTTGGTGTGTACATAGTACATACAAATATCTCGACCGAGTTCGTTGGCCAACTTCATCCGCCATCTTGTTTCAAAATGGCGGCCATTTAAAAAAATTAAAAAATAAAAAAATTTAAATGAGATACCAAAAAATTGGAAAATGAAAAAGATTTTTTTTTGTATGTGTTTGACCTTAATACAAAGATTCCGGAACAGTTTTTCTTTCGTCTATATCTAAAAAAAAATGGCTGAGTAATAGCATTTTGCATTTCTCTTGTGGCTGACATTTTAAAACGACCTGATTTTTGTCACGCGATAACAGGCGTATTTATGAACCTATTTGGATGTAACTTGGTCTGTACATAGTACATACCAATGTCTCGACCGAGTTCGTTGGCCAGCTTCATTCGCCATCTTGTTTCAAAAGGGTTGCCATTTAAAAAAAATTAAATTTAAAATTCAAAATGAGGTATTAAAAATTGGAAAATGAAAAAGATTTTTTTTATGTGTTTGCCCTTGATACAAAGATTCCGGAGCAGTTTTTGTTTCTGAAAATTTGTTCTTTTGTTGATATCTTAAAAAATGGTTGATTTATAGCATTTTGAATTTCTAGCATGGCTAACATTTTGAAACGATCTTGTATTTGTCACGCGATAACACACGTATTCACTTGTTTCAAAATGGCGGCCATTAAATTAAAATATATATATATATTTAAAGTGAGGTGCAAAAAAATTAGAAATTGAAAAAGGTTTCTTTCTTAAGTATTTGATCTTGATATAAGGATTCAGGAGCATTTTTTGTTTGTCTTTACCTTAAAAAATGGCTCAGATATAGCAGTTTCAATTTCTATTGTGGGTGACATTTTGAAAAATCTGATTTTTTGCATGCGACAGCACTCCTATATATTAACCGATTCCGATGTGAGTGACCATGTGCACAGCAATTTCTAAGGTCTCGACCAAGTTCACTGGTTAGCCTCATCCACCATGTTGTCTTAAAATGACAGGCACTTTAAGATATTGCCGAATTTGGCAGCCAAATATAAGTTATTTTAAAGAAAAGCAGCTTGGATAAAGCTGACTAATTTCGCGAAATTCTCATTCATTATATTAATAAAAATGAGTATTGAATCTCCTATATTCGGTTTCCACTAAATTGAGCTTCGTGTGTTTGCATGATATAAGTTGGCTTTTTTTAAATAAGGATTATGAAAGCTACCTCTTCCTCCCGGCACTGGCCGGAAGGACTTTTTTAAATAACCTTTATAGATATTCTTACTTTTTAATAGTTTTATAAATTCAAAAAATTGTTCACACACATGGAGCACATGTGAACACAAGAAAAAAAATATTCTTTGACATGCTTTTTAATTCTGTTATTCACTTGTTATCATAAAATCATTAGTTATATTATCTGTTAAATTCACCATAAAGAAATATTATATATATCTACCCTATCTATATTATAGAGGACAAACATATCTGTGCGTAACGCATACGTCATTCTGCGAATGGCAACACTTTGAAATTTTAAATAAAATTTTGAATTGCAATTTTCTCAACGGCAAATTTTTAAACTTCTAAACATCGCACATTTTAAATTTTTACACCGCCGTATAACGGAAAAAATGCTCTTTTAAACGCAATTTGTTTGAAAGCTGTATCTCAATTTAATTTTGAGATATTAATTTTTTTGTAGTCTTTAATACATTTTTTGTAATTGTGGCAACTGAGGAACTCCATTTCTTTTGAAAGTCGTGGAGGGTTGAAAGTAAAGGGAAAATCACGGAGGAAAGAAAATAATATATTACTGTACCTTTTTGTTGCCATTTTCTCATAAAAACAGGAAAAAAATTGAAATTAAAATTACGTGCTATGTCAGCGATTTTTTAAATTTCTAAATGTCGCATATTTTCATTTTTTAAACCGTCAAATAGAGAAAAAAATCTACTTTTAAATGCAATTTGTTTGAAAATTGTATCTTAATTGACTGAGTTATTATGGTTTTTAAAATAACTAGTCGCCCGTGGAGACCAGTTTGGTCTCCCTTAAATGTATGCTAGGCATTGTATCATGTTACTTTTATTCATAATTTAATATACTTGCTCAATTCTTCGCCAAATTGGAAGATTCTGATAGAGAAATCAAGAACCCCCTACTTTTATGTTAGTCAGGCACAGGTGATAAATCGCCAAACATTGTACCCGTCGCATTTTTTCCATATTTCGTTAATTCAGCTTAAAATATAATCCTTTCACTCATTTTATTTAGAATGGATAACTTTAATTTAAAAATGAAACCTTTAAAATTCATGACTTTCACTTAAAGAAAAATTCATTAAAAAAAAGAAAACGAAAATAAAAAGAATAAATAATACCATAAACCATTTAATTTCAAAATCAAAGCATTGTTTTAATTTACCCCTCGAAAAATAAAAAATGCTGCTGACGAGAATTGCGCTCAGCTAACATAAAAGTACGAACTCTTTGCGATCATGGCAACTTTTATGTAGTTTTATTTTAAAAAAAAAATATTTTGATTAAATCGGTTGAGAAAAAAAATTATTTTCTCGCCATAGACCTTTTCTCTATTTCGCCGAGAACCTACACTGGAAAAGTACCTTCATTTATTTATTTATTTATTGTATTTTAAATTAGATTAATAAACGACGGCACAGGTGTCATATACCCACTACGTTGGCGCGACTTTTTTCTGGCGCCAAAGTGTCCTTATTTTGCTTGATATGGTAACACGGATGTTGTTGTCTATTTATTAATAAATTGTTTATTTACTTTTATTTTATTTTGGTACTTCTCAGTTATCCCGTCGACCAATATCGCCAAATGATACACATTGACATAATTTTTATTTTAAATAACGAAAGAACAAATAAATTAGTAAAACATTAATAAAAATACAAATAAAACGAGGAATTAATGGTTTTATTGGCCATTATTGGCATTTAATCTTACAATTTGGCGACACTAATTTGGTCGACGGGATAACTAAGATGTACCTTTATTTTTAAAAATTATATAAATTGTTTTGTTCTATAGTTATTAATTAAACTTTTATTTATTTATTGTTATTCCCTTTTTAAAAATATTAGACAATAACCAATAAGATGCGTTTCATTCGGGCGTTGCCATTAAACAATTAACAAATAATCGCAATTTCTGTGCCACGTACGATAGCGTAATATATATATAGATTTTCAAGCATAAATTATTTTTTAATTTATCTCTATCACGTGTAGCTCGAATACGAAAGATTAAACCGCTTGCCTTTAAAACAACGTAAAAAGTTCAGAATTTGTTTCCGTCTAATGTTCATAACAAAATTAAAATTTCCTCTATAGAAAAATAAATAAATTAATGTAAATAAGAAACAAATTTAACAGACATGTGATTGAACCACGCGCTTATGCACCGAAATGATCGGAAAGACTGAAGTAAGTCTCAAATCTTGGGTTAATAACTCCTGGCATGCGGTGACGTGTCAAAGTATCGCTTTTAATAAATTTCAAAACCTTATTTGATTGCATAATTGATATTTTTCATATAAAAATTCTTTTTGATGTTAGTGGGCAATCTAAAATATATATTACATGTAAAAAAATAATTAGAGTTTTAAAAAAATGGTTTTCACCTATATTCTGTAACCCGAGGAGCTCGGGTTCGATCCCCTAGTATATATAAAATCCTAATGAAACGAATTTATGAAACGGAGGTATGAATCGACTGATTAAACAACTGATTATGTTTCACGGCGATTTCTCCTAAAATATGGAATACTTTGCGAAGAAATTAACACCAAAAATCAATATTGATCCGCAGATTTCAAAACTGGTATTAGAATTTTTAAATTCAAATTAGTTTTCGAAATATTAATTTTTTTCTAATTTTATATACATTTTTCGAATGATGGCAACTCAAATTTTAATCATAACAGATATTTTGTTTTCAGATTTTAGAAAAGGTTACTATTTTAAACTAATTTGGCGAGAAGTTTGGCCTCCCTTAAATGTATGCTAAG
Source organism: Maratus speciosus (assembly GCA_963932465.1). Lineage (NCBI taxonomy): Eukaryota > Metazoa > Arthropoda > Arachnida > Araneae > Salticidae > Maratus > Maratus speciosus. The sequence goes on along the minus strand of OZ010790.1, from coordinate 370,408,904 downwards.
TAATGTATCATGTTACTTTTCTTCATAATTCATTTTGTATTTCATTATCATTTTATTTAATACAAACATATACACATATAATATATACATTTAAAATAAATAGCTTTCATTTCTTTATTTTTTTTAAACGAAATGAAAAGAAAAATATTAGGCACAGGTGTCATATACGCACCGGGGTACCTAATAGGCGCCAAAATGGCATTATTTTGGTTGACATGGTAATCCGGCTATTGTTTTTTATTTAATAATAAATATTTATTTACTCTATTTTCTTTTTTAAATTACATAAATCGTTTTGTTCTATAGTTAATTATTTTTTTGGTTATTTTCCTTTAAAAATAATATAAAATAATTAAAAAATACGGTACTACTTATTTATTCCGCCCACCCATTTCGCCAAATTATATAAATCGCCAAACCACTCGCCAAATTACACAAATTGACATAATTTTTATTTTAAATAACGAAAGAACAAAGAAAATAGTATAAAATTAATAAATATACAAAGAAAACGTCGAAAAGTCACTTGATGAAGTAAAGACGTGTAACTTGCTTAAAGTCAAGTGAATGTGACATTTACGATCAACCATTATTGGCATTTAATCTTATAGTTTGGTGATAGATTTTTGGTTGACGGGATAACTAAGTGTAGTATCAAAAATGCATACGTAACTGGTATTCGAAAACGAGGTTTTCGCCAAATTTTCGTTAAAAAATCACGCCAAACCCAGTGCGTATATAAAATCTGGCCAAATATTAAATGATGTAACAAACGATGACATTTAATTTCAACTTCAAAGCAATGTTTTAATTTACCACTCGAAAAAGAAAAAAAATGTTAACTTGCGAGTTGAAAAATAGCTATTGGCGAGATTTGCACCCGGCCAGCGTAACAGTACCAAGAATTCTTTGCGACCATTGAAACTTTTATGTAGTTTTATTCGAAAAAGAAATTTGATTTTCTAATCAAAAGGGAAAACTTTCAGCACGGATATCATATACGGACCCATATTGGCGCGATTTTTTTCTGACGCCAATGTCATATACGCAACGGGTACTTGACTGGAGCCATAGTATCGCTATTTTGCTTGATTTGGTAAGCCGGATGTTGTTGTTTATGCTGTTGATGTTTTCCCAAATTAGCGTTGGAAAAAATCGCGCCAATACGGGGCCGTATATGATATCTGGGCCAAACTTTCATTTGAAAAGCGAAGGGATCAGAGTGTATTTATTTATAGCAGTTACATGACTTGGACTATTATAATACAGATGAAATGATGGCGATACAATAATATTTGGCGACTTAACACCTGTACCTGACTAACATTAAAGTACCAAAATGGCACCAGGAATATAAAAAGCGAAGTTGTACGCCCGGAGCCGTTGATGATAGTCACATCACTTAGGCTATTGTTATAGAAATTGTTTTAAAATACCGGGAAACAAAGACTCTGTACACTTAATTCATTTTTTAGCTTCTTTTCAAATATTTAACTGATCCTCTTTAATCAAACACGAAAACAACCATTGGATGTCTTAACAACAACTGATTCGGCCTTAAATTTTTGAAATCAAAGGAATTTGAATGGAAACCCATTTATAAGGAGATCTGCACATCTTTTTTCAGTATAATTCAATCTTCTATAACATTTTTAAAACCGATCAGATTAACGTGTTTTTAGATTCTGCGGTGTCTGAACGGGGGTTGGCGAGCATAGCTTGCAGGGGGCAGAGCCCCCTAGTATATATATATTTCTCTAGTTTTTGGATAATATGTTTAAGCAAACGATTATGAAATGAAAATAAGTAGATTGGGGGTGAGGGGTGGGAGACTTAGATAATTAATTAAATATTGTTGCAATAGAATAAAAAATAAAGAAGTAAATTTGAATAAAAAATTAAAGCTTTTAAATCTTGCTTAGTGTTTATTGTTTTTTTTGTTTTTTTTTTTTTTTTTTTTTTGGGGGGGGGGTGATTTTGGAGATGGACCAGTTAGATAATATTTATCGGAAATCTCCCGGAAATACGAAAGATTCTCACCCCTGTATTTGCCTTATTTACTTCTAAATTAATGATAAAGAAGGGTTTTTTAACGGTTTAAAAAAAAACTCGATTATGAGCCCTCCATCCAAATTTAACTTATTTTGCTTTTGAAAGAGAAAAGGGGGGGGGGCAGAGCAAGACCTGACTACCACACGGGCACGCGGGGCCCATGGCAAGAGCAAAACAATTCTGAGGTACACGAATTTTTTCATAATTTCATCTAAATTTCCATTAGAAAGTAAAATAATTGTGATAAAATGTTATATTTTAATTATTAATATCATGGAATAACAAAAATATATCTAAATATATGGTTATAAAGCCATTTCAATAAATAATAGAAAAATATTTAATTTTTATTTCTGGAACGGTTTTTTCAATTTTACGGAAAACTTATTTTTTTGAATTGGCACTTTTCGAAAAATGTGTAACATGTAATAAAAACAAGTATCACTAAATCAACCAATCCAAGGGGGCACGAAAAGTTGAAAGGGTCCTGGGGATAGGTCCATTACTAGTCGGGCCCTGGGGGGGGGGTCTTACAATCTAGATTTTATGGTAGTTATTAGTTTTAAAATTTTACTTTCTTAAAATATTACTGATATCTATCTCCATTCAAAGCAGCATATACATTAGGGCGTATCGAAAAAATCGAAATTTCTCAAATCTTTTAGCGGTAGTGCGGAAAATTTGTGAACTCCCTTCATTAAAAATTTTGCGGAATCTTAAAGCCGTGGCTTGATATCTTCTGTCGCCTCAGTGGGCCGAAAGTTCCAAAAATTTGACTAAAAATGATTAAAATACAAAAATTAATAAATGATCACAGATTTCGTTGATCGGTTTGAGGTAGTGCTTAAAAGCTACTAAGTTTGAACAACAACAACCAAAAATTTTTTTTTAGAATTATAGGTTAATATCTTCTGCTGCCTCATCGTCATCGAATTTTGGAAATTTTGACGCATTTTGGTACTTTTCTGCACAACGGTTTACTGCTTGCTCAATGCACAATCCAGACAGACTGGGAATGGCACTCTGCCAAAAAAGTGGAAGGCCCCTATTTTCATGCCCAGAAACAAATTAGAGCGACCAGTAAATCACCTGACCACTCTCTTTCGTCCGGCTAGGCGCAGTAGGCAGGTGCTACAAGCATCTGCGAGTAGCAACCGATTTTAACTCGTTTAAAGCAGTATACTTTTAATTAGTGTGCGGTGTTTATAATTGCTTGTAATGCAGTCGTTTTAAAGGAATTTGTGTTTTGTTTTTTTTAATTTCGTCTTCATTTTCTAAGATGAGATATGGGTAAATATTTGATATAAGCAGATAAGCAGAAATAAACAGATAATCCATTGGACTGGTCTCTGAAGTTTCAATTCAAGCCTGCGAATTACACCATTAGACACATCTGTGTTCACTATAGTACCGTTACACCCGAGATCAATAAGGTTGCTAAAATCATCCAATAAAGCACTCTTTACGTATTTGTAAATGCTATTAGATATATCAAGACTACATCCACTTTCAGGTGTTATATATCCCATGTACGTAGAACCAGGTTCCGATACAATACAATAATGCGCTTCTACAATTGTTCTTTGGAACTGTTTGGCCTCGAGTATTTCTGATGCTAAATTTTTGTCATGCCGTCCATCAAAAGAAAGACCAGATAGAGTGGAACAATTTTCATTTTATTTTCAGAAGAATTTTTGGTAAATTCTCGATTTTTCCCTTAATATTTTATTTTTGTCAGTGACGAGGCTAGTATATGATTCCGATATTAAACCCAAATCTTGCATAAAACTCGATGCAATAGCAGCCGTGGCTCTGTTGGATACACTGTATCTTTTCCTGACAAGAACCATCAACCGACAAGTTATTTAGTTTTAAACGAATTTGAACACTCTCAGTTGGCTGCTGAACAGACGTTGTATAGGACCTGTGTGCCCATCCCCCCCCCTATCTTCACCTCCATCATATATCTTCTATTTTATTTTCCCTTTCATTCTCCACTGAATAGCTTAAATCAGAATCAAGAGACGCCAGATTTGCAGATCGAATAGTATCCTGTTCCTTTAAAATTTGACGTTTGTAGAGCCGTATTGTTTCTAGAACATTAACACTTCCAACGAACATTTTTGTTTCTGTTCATTGTCAATGAGGAACCCCTGTTCTTTTGCAGAAACTTTGCTTTCTTTCGAAGAGATACACTCCTTAAAAATCGCTCATTTACAGGGAGATATTTCAAAAGAATTTTTTGCTTTCATTTTAAAGTTTTCAATATTTTCGAGAGTAGTTTTGCTTTTTCCAAGACTGTTTTATATTTTTCATAATTGGTAGTGCGCGTATCATATCACTAACACGTTTATGTAAAACTGAAGCAATGGATGTATCGATGTATAAATTTTCCATCTTCAAACCAACAATTTCTAAAATAACTTAAAAACATGGTAGCGCCTGCCTACTGCGGTTAGCCGGACGAAAGAGAGTAGTCAAGTGATTTACTGGTCGCTCTGATTTATTTTTCGGCATAAAAATAGGGGTCTTCCACTTTTTTGGCAGAGTGCCAAACCCAGTCTGTCCGGATTGTGCATTGAGCAAGCAGTAAACCGTTATGCAGAAAAGTACCAAAATGCGTCAAAATTTCCAAAATTCGATGCCGATGAGGTGTCAGAAGATATCAACCTATAATTAATATTATAGGTTATAGTAACCTAATATAATATTAACCTTTCGATCTATAATTCAAAAAAAAAAATTGGTTGTTGTTGCTCAAAAATAGTTACTTTTAAGCACTACCTCAAACCGATCCTCGAAATCTGTGATAATTTATTAATTTTTGTATTTTAATCATTTTTAGTCCAATTTTCGGAACTTTCGGCCCAATGAGGCGACAGAAGATATCAACCCACTGCTTTAAGATTCCGCAAAATTTTTAATAAAGGGAGTTCACAAATTTTCCGCACTACCGCTAAAAGATTTGAGAAATTTCGATTTTTTCGATACGCCCTAATATACATAACTGTTTTAGAGATGGAAGTAAACAACCACTGCAAGTTCGGAACAAATGAAATAGAAAATTTTGAAAAGTTGTTTAACGTAATACTTTTTCTATTAACAATGCATACAAAATATTGTTGTAAACCATTTAGTAAAATAATACATAACACTTATTGCATTTTAGAAAATATATAATTTATGTAAATTACAATTGGATGTAAACTTGTTGCTCTTGGAGCTTGTTGCTCTTTACGTACTTGCTGACAGATGTATTTGTGGAAGTTTCAATAAAAAATCAATTTTGTATGACTGAAATGTCTTCTATTTAAGGAAAATTATAGATATTGGAGCTGGCAATATTTTTAATGAAGTTAACTGAAAGGAATAGGATCACAGAACGGTTATTTGGCACTTAATGAAATATTCGTAAGTGCCGCACAAAGCCCTTCAAAATTATTCACAAGTACCCCAAATGGCTGTAAGATTTAAGTTGATAAACCATTAACATTTCTCAATTTTTAAAGAAAAAAAAAACCTTTATCTAAAATATTTATTAGTATTGATAGTATATGTTAAACTATTAAAATTGATAATTGTTAAAATTGATAAATTAATAAATAAATAAAATTATTCGCTTATCAATTTGGAACTGAGATTGTACTTTTATCATCTATAAACAGTGTTTTGACTACTGAGGACAAACAAAATGTCAAAGAGCTTCAAAAAAATTTTACCATATGTCTACACGCCCTACAATCTTTCGTAATTTTTTTTAAATGAAAAAAAAAATAACTATTGTAAAATTGCGATGTTCACATTATCCACGTGTTCACATACGCCCTCTTCTCCCCTACGCGACTTAGAATGACAAGGATGTTCCGAATGCATAGCTGCGAAGTTTCTGGTTTTTTAAATCAAATAAACATGGAAATTTTATTAGCGAACTTTTGTTTATAATCACATAAAACAAGAAGATTTTCTATAAATATTTTTTCGGTTCCAGTTGCATTAAATTTTACTTGAAAAAAAAAAAACGAAGGATAGTAGCAATGAATGGTAGGTGTTTGATCTCTTAGTTCATACTGCAAAAATAATATTGGTAAAAATAAATGTGAAGATTAACACTTGTGTGAACTTTACTCATTAAACACGAATAATATTTTTAAGACTGTATCATTATTTATATCAAAACACCAACAGCGAACTCTCTGGTCCTCATCTTACTTCGAAAAATCTTTTTATTCTTCTCGCGCTAGAGGTAGCTAGGAGTCGTTCGGTAGCTTCATCGCCCCGAGCCCAACCCTTCCCGCTTTTCGGTGTCTTTAATTTGTGTAATTTCCCTTTTAAATTTGTCCGGTTTTAATTTTCGATTTTTTTTTTTTTTCAATGTGGCTTTCGCTAGAGAGTCTTTCATTCGGGACGTGGCTGGGAACCTAAGAATGTTGCTTCCGCAAAAGAGTCGGAGTAGAGTAGAAGAATAAAGGGTTGCGGACGAAGATGGGCCGCTCACCGCGGCGGTTTGACATTTCAATCGAGGGGATTCGCGATGCCCTTTTACGGGACTTATAAATTCTCAATTCTCAACACTAAACATTCTCCCCCGGATTAAAATGTACAAATTTCAATACTTCAGAAATTTTACAGTCAAACAAATTTACATACTACAATTACAGAAAAATGTACACAGCAAACAGATATACACAACATAACAATAAAATGTAAAGTTTACAGTAATATAATAACTATTTGTTTTAGTTATCAATAGGAAGAACAGCTATTTTTTATAATTGAACGCTTTAATTCGCCCGATTTAACGTGCAACTTTACTGCTCTGACCTTGCCATTCGATCCTGTATAAATTTCACGCCTAACGCCCATTTACATACAGAAAAAAAAACCTTCTTTTACTAATACCATTAATCCTACTGTTAAATTATGTTTTTCCAGTACACATTTAGATCTCTGCTATAACGTATTTAAATAATCTAACCTCCATTTTATCCAAACTGTCCGGACAACTATCGTAGTCTTCTGCAAACGGTTTCACTGATTGATATTAGTATTAATTAACATTGGTTCTGGCATAGCATTGATGAATCTCCCGATCAAAAAATGACCTGAAGTCAAGACTTCAAAATTATCAAAATCATTAGACAAAGGAGTAAGAGGTCAAGAATTCAAATTACCCTCTATCTGAATAACTATAGTTTCAAACTCTTCATAAACCGTAAATCACATCCTGAGCCCCTCCCCCAAATTTGTAAATTTTGCGGACACCATTCAAGTCCTCCGGATGTAAATTTGGGGGGAAGGGGAGGTTGCGCATGACACGCATAAGTGGTCACAGGCCTTTTCAACAATATTTCTCATGTGGGGGTTGGCAAAAGTTAGAAAAATGCCCCCCATTGGCTCTACTATCATGCCTCCAGGAATACATCGTCCCCCCTCTCTTTGAAATACAGTTTAAAGAAATGTGTTATTGTGAAAGGTGGCTATATAAAAACGGACTAATACAATGTAGGAATTTCATAAATTTCACTCAATTATTTATCTGTAAGGGCAAAAACTTATTGATACACCTTCGTACTCATTGTTGAAGCTGATTCTTATTTATTCATTGGAAATCAACCGTTTATTCCCCGTTGCCTCCTTTAGGGATCAAATAAAAAGAAAGATAATGTCCAATTCATCTATTGACCCCAGCAATACATATATATTCCAAATATCAAAACTTTATGTCAACAGGAAGTGGGTAAAAAATGAATCACAAGATTTGACAGTCACCGACATACATAATTAATTGTAAGTTAAAAGAAATCATGTAAATAGACGTATTTTAGAAAACGAAATATACTCGTAGTTCGAAAAATATATTATTAATTTATCATCATGAACAACATTTGCGTGTTTGTGTATCTCAGTTCAGATAAAATTGTGTGTGTTTTTTTTTTAATAAATATGTTTGAAATAATAATATGATACGAAATTGTATCATTATACTCATTAATAATATGAACTACTGATCCAATTTTTTTAAACGATAAAAGATACGTGATAGATGAAAAATTTGAAAAAAATGCAAAAACAAGATTGAGTTTATCTCAAAATTTTATAGTTCATAAACGTTTGCATGCATGCATGTTTTTAAACTGTCCTTTAATGCGTGTTTATTACGAAACAACCGATTTTATGTTAAGCTAAATACTTGTATTAGTCATACAAACGAGTTGTGAGGTCGTTTAGTAACAATGATAAAAATTTTGTTATTCGTGAATTAATTTATATAAGTTTCAAACAAACTCAAAGTGTTGTATTATTTAAAAGGATAAATAAATGGATAAACGAAGTATTACTATTTAAAAACTAGCCTGCATGAAAAAAAAATTACTCTTGTATGATAATTTCTGGCAGCAGTTACAAAATGGTTATCGTAGAACAAATTTTGAATGAAGAGAAAATAGAGTTGACTCGAAAAGTTTTATTATATGAGTTTAAAGTGAGGCTCAATTAAGAAGAATGCCATCAACGTCTATAATTAGCATACAAAAAGGATGCGATATTCATTTCGTGCCTATGATTCACATGGTTTACAAATTTTAAAAGAGGTCGAAATTCTCTCCAGGATAAAGAATACACCTGAAGACTTTTGTCAGTTGTATTCCCAGAAAACGCGTTGGCCGTACAAAAAAAGCTAATCGTCATGCCTACTACATGATACAGAAAGAACTTAACATTGTATCCACAGCTAACATAAAAGTATTCACGAAGAACTTGATATGAAAAAAAAGAGTTTGATGTTGGATCTCCCATAATTTAAGAGAACACTAAAATATGGAGTGTGTCAGAACCAATACATAAACCCTAAATTAATTAATGGTGTTGGGAACCGCTTTATTTCTAAAATCCTCACTAGTGATTACATGTGCATACCTTTTTGGACGTCCCAACACATCGAGAAAGTAATACATGGGTCTTTGAAGATTAGCTATATACAAAAATTGTGAAAAGACTACTAATAAGAAAAAAAAATGAAAATATTCTTCAAAAATACAGGACAGGTCATAATGCTAGAAAAAAAAATACAGTTGCAGGTACGTTGCAAAATACCCCTTAGAAATTGTTCAGGAGGTAAATGGAATGGGACCATGATAATACATCTTCTCATTCAGCAAGAATTGATATGAAATTTCTTTAGCAATAAATAAATAAATAAAATAAAATAAAAATTATAGAACACCCATCCTATTCTCCAATTCTTCCTACGTGTGGCTTTTAGTTCTTTAAAAAAAAAAAAATAATAATCGTTTTCATTCTGAAGATGAGACTTACGAAGCTATAAAAGCAAATGTTTCATCTATTCCAAGAAATGGAGGACTTAAGGCCTCTAATCTTTGGAAAATTCGCAAGCGAAAGTGAACTTGGTGGTAATCTTGGGGGTAATTACTTGGAACATTTATAAAAGTTGGTAAGTTTAATCTGTACCATTTAGCTGTATCTAAACAATTTCAGTGTGACTCTCGTACTCTCTTTGTCAGTATACGAGGTTCGGTTGGTCCTTTGACCGACACAAATACGGCCCCATTAGGGCAGTTATACGCTACCATTGCATAGTACTACTATCTCTGAATAGCTTACTACCACGGTTTCATATCATTAGCTTGGTTATTGTTTGATTGACTGCATTTAAATCAAGACTATTTTAGAGTTTTTACGGCAATTTAAGATTTGGAAAAATGATCGGTAATCAAATACTTCCATTTGAAGGATTTAACGCCTAAAGAAATCAAGGAAGAAATGGACAGCACACTTAATTGCTCTTCCCCATCATATTTAATGGTTAAAAGGTAGGTTGCAGAGTTTAAAATGGGACGGACGAGCACGAATGATGAGCCTCGCTCTGGACGCCCTGTGGAAGTGACAACTCCTGAAATTGTTGAAAAAATTCATCGAATGGTCCTGGAAGACAGAAGATTAATGTTTTTCGATGTAGCAGAGGCTGTAAACCTATCAAAAGAACGTGCATGTAATATTTTAAATAATAATTTTGGCTTCCACAAGGTCTGTGCGAGATTAGTGCCGCGTTTGCTGTCCTTGCCAAATGTTGCATCAGGAATCCACTTCAAATAAGAATTTGAAGCTGTACCATAAAAATAGAATTTTTGAGACGCCATATAACTATGGATGAAATTTGGATTCACCACTAGACTTTTGAAATCAAATTACTGCCAAAACGGTGGATTGCACCGGATGAATCAGCTCTAAAAATGGCAAATTCAACTTTGTCGGCTAACAAGGTTATCGTGAGTGTTTTCTGTGACGCAAAGCAAATTTTTTTAATTACTTTTAAAAGGGTACAAGTATCACTGGAGAGTACTACGCAAGTTTACTGCAACATTTAAGCAACGAGGTAAAGAAAAAAACAACGTCATTTGGTGAATTATGATTTAGATTAAACTTGAGTAGCTGTAGCAGATATTAGCACTATACATGCGCAATCAATTTGTTAAGGATCGTTATAAAACTTGTTAAAAATCGTACGTTTTTAAAAAAAATCAAGCTATTCTCTCATGAAGTTTTATCGACAAATTATCGTATAGAGATTTGCAAGGTACCATTCGGCTGGTAATTATGTCTTCTTTATAAATATGAATACAAAATATTTTGAAACAGGGGTCATTTACATATTAAAAATTGTACAGATTTTGAATTTTCCTATGGTAGCACCCACTTTTGACATATAATTGAAGTCCATGATTCAGTGCAGCCGAGAAATAGGTATAGCTTATAGATATGTCCTTAAATCTTCATAAATACATATATCAAAATACGTTAGGATTCATCTATAAATTTCGAAAAATAATATTATTAAACTTTATTAATTTGAAAAATAAAATTATTAATCTAAAACTCTTTAAAGAAAAATACCAAGAAGACTCAATTTGCTACCAGAAAAATTATATTTTTTAATATCAATTTATTATTTATTTTTATTATAAAAAATATGTTTTTAATAAAAAAGAAAACCTGTAATTTGTTTCAGTCTGTTCATTGTATCTCATTAGAAAAATAATTATATGTTCATTTTGAGGAAGTTATAAATTAATCCTTAAATGCCGGGTGTTGCTTTTCGGCAACATACCCAATTTAGGCTCTAAAATACTATTAGAATAATATTGAAGCAATAATGCCTAATGCTGCCAATAAAATATATTCTGAAAATATTATTAAATCGATTTTAAACATGTAGATAGCAACACTTGCGCTGTTTAAGAATAAAGATAGATTTATTTTTTCAATTGTTACTACTTGTTCTTTTTGTTATGTTTAGAAGCTTGCGAAATACCCCATTTTGTTCTGCAGTGAGCTAAAAAAATTATTTCTTATTATAGTTCCGAAAATTCTTGTGTGTTTAATGTTATAGAATTTTATCAAGGAAAATTATTTTTTCAATTAAGGACCAGTATTGCCGATAAGTAACAAACTGTTTTTTAGCCGTAAACCATACTTAAAACAAAATATGATTTTTTTAAGTATTTTCCCATGATTTATTTAAAAAATGAAAGCCGAAAAACATTATTACAATGATTTTTGAAAAATTAGGCATTTAAAGGTTAAAGTTCGTCACATGATTTCGTTAATTACAATTTAAATTATTATAATATTCAATATTTAGACAATCCCTATTTGCGAAATCGTATTCAAATAAGAAAAAAAAAACCTGCATGATTCCTAGTCGAACGGTCCCTTTTGCATCCCCATACGATAAATTGGTAATTAAATACCATGGGGTAATCACTTTTGATTTTCAGGACTGTGTCATTGTTAAAATATTCTATTATAAAACGAAAAATACTAAATTTTTTAGAGACAAAAGATTAAATAAAAAGAAAAGTGCGCAGTTAAACTGGTGAAATTGAGCTCAATCTAATTGTATATTATCCTCTTATTTATGTCTATTATTCATAAAATAGAACCCACTCTTTTTGAGAAAAACGGTTAATAATCAGGGAAGTGCCTTATCACAATAAACCGGTATACCAGATTTGAAGCAAATCTTATAATTTTGCATGAAAAACCTATTTATCTAAATTAAGGAGGGCTTTATCCGCGTCCCACCCCCTATTATACTTAACCAACGAGCCAAAACTAATCAAGGAAGCGATTTTAAAATGTAGCTATTTACAAAATTTGAAGCGAATCGGAAATTTCTAACATGAGTAAACGCGTTACGTACAGTCGTGGAAAAAAAGTAAACACCCCCCCCCCCCCCCACTAACTCCTCAAAAAATTATCGTAGAAGAAAATTACTGGTACCGAACGATTGGAAATAAAGTCTACTTTTAGATGATATAGATAAAATTAGCTTAGGGGGCCATCTACATATTAAAACGAACCGTAACTTTGTTTTTTTCAATAGCAGTACATAATTCTGACATCATAAATGAGCTCTACATCCTCCAATTAGCCTAAAAATAAATTTTTATGCAATTCGTACCATAAGTTTCCGAGAAATTAATTATTTTAAAACGAGCGTATTTTAAGGGCTGTATCCAAATTGAAGTTCGGAAATCGATTATTAATCGAGAGAGCCCCCATCTTGATCAAGGCACCTTAAGAAGTCAATGAAGCTTGCTAGATTACAATACAGCAGGAGAAATTTCAAAATATCTTGTGACTTCTATTATAGACGGCCCCTTAAACCATCCTTTTGCCGTTTTTTAAGCATAATTTGAAAACTACTTGGAAGAAAAATGTGAAATTTTGGATTTACATAAAGCAGGACTTAATAAATCTAAATCAATCAAAAAAATTGTATTTTGCAATTCATAATTTTTTCGAATATTAATTTCATAATTCATAATTCATATCATAAAATTATAAAATTTGCAAATTCAGCGAATTTATGTTTGGGTATATTAGTATTATTGCTACAAAAAAAATTAGCACATTAGGAGCATAATTTCTGGAGATATTAATAAAAATATGAAAATGCAATTTAACATTAGAAACACTAAATTTTGAATGTTTATAATTCAAGAACTTATCATTCTAATGACTTGAAATTCGGTGTCTAGGCATAATTTGAACCGAAGATTCGAAATATCGTGTTAGTATTGTCACTGAAAAAAATGAAGTTTGGATTCGTTTTAATATGTAGATGGCCCCCTAAGTAAATTTTATATACATCATTTAAAAGTAGACTTTATTTCCAATAGTTCGATACCAGTAACTTTCTTTACGATAATTTGTTGTGGAGTTAGTAGGGGGTGTTTACTTTTTTTTTCCACGACTGTACATACGTGTTACGTACATACAGAATCTGTGGGCACATTAGCTCTCAGGCCTTGATAGCGTGTCAGCTAAAAATTATGATATGATGCTTTGATATTAGATTTTAATGTGAACAAATTTGAAATACAGTAAAATCAAAAGATTTTTCAATTTATATTTTTACTCAAAATATAACAAAATACAAAGCGAGCTGAACATGTTATTTTAATTTAAATATTCTTTTGTCTAAAAAAATCTATTTAGTGCAAGAAAAGTTTGTGAGCATAAATATCTTTTTAAATAAAAAATCAAGTTTAAAAAAGTCAGCAATAAACAACAAAAGATTAAACTAACAATTATATTCTTATTTTTACCGTGAAATCCGCAGCTAATGAGTTTTATCTGCATAATTCTCAGTGTAATTACTATGTTAAAAATTCATGAATATGAGCAAGCTAGATTATTAGAGTATACATTCGTAATGTTATCACTGCATTAAAAAAAGACAAAAAGAATTTTTAAAAAGAGTATGGCTAAATTAAATTACTACGTCATTAAGATAATGATCGTATTTTAATCTTTTCTAAATGTTGGAAGATTTGCTTCTGTTGAAAATAGCAATTTGTTTAAACCAATTCAGTTAAATATGTATATAGTATATTATATAGTATATACAGGGTATTCCAAAAGTCCATGGAACATTTTAAAATTAAATATAAAATCAAGTATTTGTCGTACAGGAGTACGGTTTGGACTAAAGTGCTTCTCACAATGAAAAGTTTTTTTTCAAACGAATGAAAACAAATAGTTACAAAATTCGATCATAGATGACGCCACATGTCAGCATGTTTGGATTCAAACGTGCCTGTTTTCTGATTTTAAGATTAGTTTTCACGTACGGATATGACGACTCTTAGCCAAAAAGCTAATTGCATAGGTTGGTACTACGAAATGAATTGAAACGAGCCTGAAAATCCTTAAAAACGTATGTATAAATGGAAACATACGTCAAATTTTGGAACTATTTATTTTTATTTGCTTGAAAAAACTTTTCATTGTGAAAAGCATTTTAGTCCAAATCGCACTCCTATACGACAATTGCTTGATTTTATATTGAATTTTAAAAGTGTCACGGACTTTTGAGACACCCTGTACAACTGAGTGAAAAAATAAATTGAATTAAATAAATTGAATAAATAAATGCATAAAAATTGTATGAATATTCTTTTACCAATTTTTAAATTTGTTATAGATGTCTTCTTCTATTTGAATATAACTCTACACGATATCGCGCCTCTATTAATAGAAGCATTTACAAAAACAAGGTATCTTTTGTGCCGCTTATTTTTGGAAAATCTTCTGAGTGTTTTTATAGAACATTAATTAGTTTTCTCTACGCGGAATATAGATTTTTCACATATTATCTTTCCTCAAGTAGGCATTTTCATGTTGAATAAACATGTTTTACAGACAACATGATATATTAACAACATTATTATTGACATTAATATTATTATGTTACCGTTGCATGCATAAACTCCGTTAAGCAGCTGAAAATATTTAATTGAGAATGCATTGAATCTAAGAAACTATTTCCCGGTTCGAGAAAACTTATAAATACACTATAAAAATACAGAAATGATTCACTACCTAAAAGATTATTAATACATTTTATGTCAGTTGTAAATTTCCAAATCGGTGAAAAAAGTCCGGGACGAATCCTAGTAGGCAGATCATTGGCGGCTTCATCCAAGACATCCCTGGTTCGAATCCTGACCCAGACATTTGTCACCCATTTGGAAATTTAAAACTAATATGATTCATTTACCAATTCAATAATTGTGTTAAAAATTAATCTAAAACATTATGATGTTAAAAAAATCAAGTATGGTCAAAATGCTATTTATTTTAATGTTAATGTTAATGCTCTTAATTTATCATGTTTCATTGTAAAACAAGTTTGCGGAGGATGAAAATGTTTAGTAGAGAATTCATAACAACCGAAATATCGATATTCTGGTTTCGGAAAACTAATTAGTACATTTCAAAAACTACTCGGAAATGAGTGGCAGCTAAAGAAACTGTGTTTTTATAAATGCTTCTTTAAATATCGAAAATATATTGGTTTCAGATGTTTCTTAAGACATATAACGTGTTTCTTAATCGTAGGTAACTCAGAAAAGATTATTGTATATTTTCGTGCGAGATTTTGTTATACTTTCGTAGATTAAGAAAGATTTACCATTTTTTGCCGTGCAATGTATTAATACAGCCTGTGAACCAGGGCTTTATTTATTCTTCTAAATATTGCTTCATCAGGAGAATATTTTCACATGCAACAACAAACAAAAGAACAAAAAGACGCGATCTTATTTTATTAGAAACATTTTGGAAATAATAATTTAATTTAAAAAGTACTATTTTAAGAGTTCATTACCAGTCTTTATAATGTTTCTTCATTGGTACTTAATAAATCAGATTACAAGTTGGAAAATTCTTCACGTAATGGAAGTTTGCGAAAATGAAATGAAGTGTATTTTAAAAAGTTTCAAAGCAAGTTGTAATATGCACTTTATAACAAAAACACAGCGTAACAAAATAAATCGTCTGGTATCTTGAATATTTTAACAAATTCTTAGGTAATTTTGTCTGATAAATTCGAAAATAACTTCTGTTTTTCTCAATCAGGTCTAGTTTTTTTTTTACTGTACTTATGTTCATTTGGCACTATTATATTGTAAAAACATATGTCTAACAGTGTACATGGACTGATATTAGTGTGTTTTAAGAAAAAAAAACAAGTCTGTTTCTTTACCAAATCTTGGAAACATGTTACTAACAGGGTCTGTGTAGTTTTCACTTTTATGTTTCGTAAGGAAATTTTGCACTACTACTACGAGGGCTCGCCAGGCTAACACTTCATTCTCGTGCATCGTTTTCACGAAATTTGTGTTCTTTATGAGCTTACGAATCATTGGTCCATCAAAAATCCCAGCTTTAAGTTTTTCAACACAGGCTTATACACATCATGCACTTTGACTAACACCTAATATATAAAAGAGGGATGTTACATATCTTAAAACCTAGACCTGATATGTCGAAATCAAGGTCATATTTCGATTCAGGGGACTTATTTAGCATGGGAATGGTGTTTATTTTCTAAACACTAAAATCATTGTCCCCCAACGCAATTTTAAAATAAAAAGTACTATTTTAAATGTTCATTGTTCGCCATTATAATGTTTCTTTATTGGCACTTATTAAATCTGCTCAAACGTTGGAAAGTTCTTCACGTAATAGAAATTCATGAAAATGAATGAAATGTATTTAAAAATTTCAAAGCAAGTTATAGTATGTGCTTTATAACAATAGTATAATACATCGAGAACATTGTAGTACATTATTATCGACGCTAATATAATAAAGGGAGAACTCCTGACTGACTGTCTCATCAACGCAGAGTTGAAACGATTAAAGTCAGGATTACGAAATTCGGACTTTAAATTGCTGTTATTACCTAAGCAAGCATTGAGAAAGGATTTTTGAAAATTTACCACCAAAGCGGTCGAAAGGTTTAGGGCACATCTTAGCAGTAGTTTTTATGAGGAGCGTAAAATTCAACATAGCAAATCTATTAAAAAAGTAAGTAAACGCCTATTTTAGCGATTTTAGAAATTCAACCATCAAAGGTGTTAAATGGGGGGGGGCGAAAGATTTTTTTAGAACATTTCACAATACATCATAGTTTATATATAATAGTTTAAGGTAGGAGCGTAACATATAGTATAACAAATCTGCTAAAAAAATAGACACTGCTAAACACATATTTTCGCGATTTTAGAGCTATTTTAGCGATTTCGTAGACTACATCATTGAAGATTAAGCGAATAAGACAACTATAGCTCATTTTTAATCAGATATTTTGTGTAAGGCATTTTCCCAAGGATTTTTTTTTTTAATTTCATAATGTATATAGATGTCATACAAAAAAATGTTTCACTAAATAATACGCTATTCGGTTGATTTTTGTTTTGTATTGTCTAGGGGAAATCGTATATCTTTTTGTTAAATGCACAAAAAATGTGTATTCTCATTTATAAAGACAAGGTTTTCTTCTATGATTTTGCTAAAGTATCTTAATTTTTTTTCCTGGTTGACTTTTGTCGATTTATGTGCGAGAATGCACAGAGCTCCGTTATCGGGATCGTCATATTATTGCATTTTTATTTATTTTACCTATAAGGCCCTTATGGTTAACATTGGCAAATCCACGGGGTTCTGTTAATATTGTCATTTTATGTATGTTGGGTTTCAAAAAAGCTCGCTGTGGTTCTATTGTAGTTTTCCTTATTGACTGTATCATTCGATTTGTGCGGTAATATGGTTGTATTAACCGTACTAATAACGTACTAATAGACGGGAACCTGGTGTTTCATATACTACGAGTTCAAATCCGTGAATTTGCCAACAATCACATTTAAGAAGATTGAGGATAACATATAAGTTATACCGCAAAAAAAACTATATTTTTCCAAACGACTGTTAATAAACTACGCCATTCGCAGAGCAGTAAAGAAAGAAAAAAAACCGCCGCGTCTTGAATTTGGTGTTATTTTTTTCTTATAAATTACTTATTAATATTTTCAAAATTTACATTTTTCCTCCTTATTTTATTGTAGTTATTGTTTATTTGCTCTTATCATGGAAATTACTGTTTCGCACTTTCTGTAATATTCTTATTATTTGCTATCGCTATTTTTCTGCATATCGGGTAAAATTGTAACTTTTGTTTTCTTCAACTGCAGTCAACTGTGGTAACTTTGTCCAAACTTTCTCTGTTTCATAACATTTTTAGCATCTCCAATTTCTTTTTTTATTAAAAAAATGAATATCCTTTTAATGTTTTGTTCTCTAAGAACATATTGAACCACACCATTATGGTAAATTTGTCGACATTGACATTCTTTTTTTCACTAAAAAGTGTTTTTGAAAATGTTTGCCAATTGTACATTGAATTGGGGATACAATGGTTCATGTGTTAAAATGAATGTTATACAACCTACAGTATAATGTGGGCTAATGTTACCCTATTGAAAAAGGCGGGAGAGAGAAGGTAAGAAGTGTAAACATGATAAAATGACAGTAAATTCGCATATTTTTTAATAAAAAATTATTACAAAACTCATAAATATTGCTTAATTTAGATTGTCCAGTTCTGGGGCTGAATACTGATTTCTCTTAGATAGAAATTTAGCTGGTCTACTTTTTGCTACAATGTCATTCCATTCATACATCATTGAGTCTGATCACTGTAACCAACGCCAACAATTTAACTACTTATCCACATACACAATCCTCATTTGATTTCAACAACATTACCCTCATTTTATTTCAAAATTCTTCTTCGGGGATAAAGATTGCCATTAAGCAGCCCAAGTACAAAATTTCCAACGTTGCAGTTATCTTTGTCAGCTTTCTTGTTTGGTTCATTACTTCAAAAATATAAATGTTTCAATTCAACAAAATAAGAAAAGCTCCCTTTCAAATATAACAATTTTTATACATTGACAGGAAGTATATACAAAAATTTAAATGATAATTGGTTGGGCCAATGATACCCCAAATGTTGGGCCAAAGTTACTCCAACATAGAAAAACGTCTTTTTTTATCTCAGGAAAGACAACGCATAATCCTGCATTAAGCCTTGATTTAGACTAATGAGATTATAATAACCTGTACTTACCAAGACCCAAATGAATTAATTTACAGCTTGACAAACAAAAGTCGTAAGAGCTAAATTCTCACCATCTTCACATGTTTTTGTTTGACAGGTGCTGCAACAATGGAAACTTGTTGAAATACTTACAATGAGCTATGAACCTCAAGCTATTCCTGCCACCTATATTTTGAAACAAAAACTTTGTCGATAACTCAAACAATGTAAAGAATAGAGCAGATTTAATCTTTTTACTCGTTTGGGTCGAAGTGACCCTTAATACCCCAATTGATGGTATATAATCCACGTGCTAAAGCCAGTATGAATATGAAAGTTGGTGAGGGATAGTACAGTAGTTTTATCCAGCAGAGATCTAAAAGACTCCTGTTTACTTTCGACATTTGCGCTCTTATTTTAATATGCATATTAAATTTTACAAAAAGTAAAGAACAATATTGATTTTCTTTATAAGTGTTAAAATTATTGAATTATCGTTTTTAAAATAAATGTAAAAAGATTCTGTTTTGAAAATAGTAGATATTTCAATATAATGTTTTTTAGTACAAAATCTCTGTTGCTTCATAAGGTTCTCGTGTTATTATCATTATAAAATAAAATTATTTTATTTTTCAATTAGAAAAATTCTTAGGAGTTTCTTTTGTTCGGAAAACTAAATTGTAAATTTTTAAATAGGCATACATGTAACAATACAAATTTTAAAATTCAGAAAAATATTCCTAATGTAGGGTCTAAAAACTGTGTGTATTCAATAATAACAATCTTTTTCCATTGTTGAGCAGAAATAAGCTATAACGTTAATTGCTAAAGAATCATGCCGTAAGACCACATGTTGTTACATTAGATGCTATAAAAATAAGTGAAACAGTTATGAAGAAGCTTAGGAGAGAGGGATAAATGTCATTCTTAGCGAAAGCTATCTTGAGATGATTTCGCAGAAAGAAAGAAATGGCCAAATAATTTGATCGTTAAAAATATCGTTGCAGCTGCGTTTAAGGTAAAGTTCAGCATCAGGTGTTCTTGATAGCTTGTTACCCATTTCAGAAGTCTGTAAGAAGTGTAGTGACATATTTCATCCCAAAATAGCTGATATTGTCAGTAATAATTTTGAAATATGAGATAAATTTATAAAAAATATTCCTTAAATAATGAAAGATTCACCCCAAAATTTCCGTTAGCACCGACCTCAGTAGTGATTATTTTTATATGTTTAAAATGCATTTTAATGGGAAATTACAAGACACCCCGATAGTGGTACATGCCTCAATTTAAAAGAATGAGTTTAAACTTTTGTAGAATTTGGCATTTTTCTTTTATTACTCTTAAATTATGACACTACATATGAAGGTATGAAATTTGTAGATATGTAGAATTATATGCAGATCTGTAAATGCAAGAATATACAAAAAATATTTAAATGTATGTGACTGTATGTATATACCGGGTGTTTGAAAAGCTCGTTGCGAAAGTAAAACGCGATAAAAAAAAAAAAAAAAAAAAAAAAAAAAAAAAAAAATCTCACGGTCGGAGAGACATGCGATTTGCAGATAAATATTCAGCGTGGTAAGGGATATTTGTATGACACCAACAAAAAAATTATTTCAAAATCTGGACAATAGAGGGAGCTACAGTAGATAATTCCATGGAATGATTCCATATTGCTCACACAATATGGAAAAAATTCCGCAATATTTGGATACAAAAACATTACAGAATGCTGCATATACACTTTTTTGTATCTAAATCTTGAATTGTGTGATGAATACGGAATTATTCCATGGAATTACTTGCTGTAGCGCCCTCTATTGTCTAGATTTTGAACTAATGTTTTTATTGATGTCATACAAAATTCCGTACCACGCTGAATATTTATCTGCAAACCGTATGTCTCTCCGACACATAAATCGTTTTTAATCGCGTTTTACTTTCGTACCGACTTTTGAAACACCCGGTATATATGCGTAGGTGTACAGTTTTTTTTTTTTTTTTTTTTTTTTTTTTTTTGTAGATTTAATGTATAGTGAAGTACATTTATCCAAATTTGAAATCATTATTTTTAAAAGAATATATTTTTTTATTTAAGTTTATTTTATTTGTAATTATATATATTACATATAATTAATATAATTAGATATGTATATATTTTATTTTTTTTATTTAAAATAAATATAAATAAAGAAGTTTTATCTAATTTTTATTTTAACTGTGTACGTGTTTAAACAATGTAAATTGTTAATAATGCTACAAAGGCTGAAATAAAACACGTTAAAATAAATGCAAATGTTTAAAATAAATACAAAAGAGCTTACACAAGAAAAAAAAAATGAATTTATTTACTTAAAAAATAGGAATACATTCGAGCAAAATTTTAATTGGGTAAACATAATAACGTGTTAAGAGAAAAATATATAAAGCTTATTTTCGAAAGCTTGCTGCAGATAAACTCGAATTAATTTCATTATTTAAAATCAGGTATATTCAATTACAATATCAGCGAATTTCATATTCCTATGGTTTTAAAATATGAAGAAAATTCGGTAGTAGGAATAGTTCAAGCACGTAACAAGATTTAGTTAAAAATTCAATTTGAAGGAATATTTTTTTTTAGGTCTCAAAGGCTTTTAACAGCGATAAATTTAAAAAGATTATTAAGCAATGTTAAATTTAAACAAGCTATTTCTATATACATTTAATATCTCATTTTGTAATTAAATACTTCGAAAATGAATTTCCTAAAAGATTTGCATAAAATAATTTAAATCAAAGAATGTCTTGATTGACATTCGCACGATGAAATGTGTAAATGTTTTAATGAACAGAAAATTTTGAATTATGAAAAACCCAGAAACATATTCTAATCTTTTATAATAGCGACATTAAAAAGTAGAAAATATACTAGAAAACTAAACATATGCGTTCAATTTACTGTAATCTGTACGAAAGAAACACTGCTCTGTGAGGTGTGTCCGTGTAGCAGGTAAGCATAGGTTTCCCAAGGAGAGGGCACGAGGTTGGGACATAGAATCCAGCGACCCTTTGTAGAATGATAGTGCATAGTTAGTAGATAAAAAAATCACAAAGATAAAGCGCAATATGAAAGTGGGTCTTAAAAAACAACCCCCAAAGTCTTCCAATTTTGACATTTTAGCGCATAATCCGATAAATTACACACATTTCTGAGCGGCCGAATGGTACAGTTGGCAGAGCGCCAGACATGTATATTTTCACTTTCGGAACTTTGTGGGTTCTATATTCCGACAAGACTTCTTTTTTTCACTATCAATTGAACTTTTTGATATACATTCTTCAATATTTGTAAATTTAGAAACTTCTTCATTAAACATGTTTTTTTTTCATTTTAATTCCTATACTATGCTAAAGAACTACGTCTAATCTCCACAAAGACTTCAAAACAAAATACCATACTCACACAGTACGTAATAGATGACTGTTAAACTTTAACACAAACAAGAGTAAACATTCTAAACCCGACCTGTTTATTTTCAATGGTGTACATGTTTTTCTAAAAAAACATAAGCAAATCTGCGTAATTAATAAATATTAATGACCACGAAAAGATATTTTATTGTCTAAAACAGTTGTTCTAATTCCTAACGTAAAATCCCGAGATTTACCAAAAAAAAAAAAAAAAAAAAAAAATTCAAAAAAAAAAAAATCGAAAATTTATAAAACTTTAAAATTGTCAAATATTAGAAAAGATGAAGTTAAAATATCATATATTAATTTTATGCAGAACATTTTAATTCATTTCGTTGGGAACAATAGAGGTTTATTCGTATAAAAAACTATGAATAAATGTGAGTAAAATAAAAATTGCAAATAAATAAGTATATATATTTGCGCGCAGAAGCATGTTTTTATTTATACTTAGCTTAAATTCAAATAATTATATATATATATATATATATATATATATATATATATATATCAGTGGCGTGGCGTGAAAATTTTCGGTGGTCATCGCAATTATTTAAGTTTGTGGTGAAAAATTATTAACTATAAAATTCAATGGTTGAATGTTCAAAAAAGAAACTTTAAATCTTACCTTCACTTATACATGAACTCCAAATGTTCTGCTAAAACTGGATCGTAGAGATTTAAAAGCTTATTAAGAGTTTTAAAATATTGCTTGGTCATCGCCGCATCCAGCGATGACCGGACGCCATGCCACTGATATATATATATATATATATTATTGTAGTTCGAAAATAATAAATCATTATTTTTTCTGCAGGAAAGAAAAAATAAAGAATTTGTCGGAGTATCGATCCTATAAATTTCCGAAAGTGAAAATTTACAAGTCTGGCGCACTGCCAACTGTACCACTCGACCCCTAGAAAGGTGTGTAATTTATCGGATTATGTATTCAAGCATCAAAATTGGGTGACTTTGGGGCTTATTGTTTAAGATCACCCTGCTTATTGCGCTTTATCCTTGTATGACTATCTACTAACTATACTCTATCATTGCACAAAGGATCGCTGGATTCTGTGCCCCAACCTCGCACCCTTTCCTTGTCAAGGGTTTTTTGGTGTTCAAACAAATATAGGTCGAGGTTTTGACATGGATTTGAGATACCTAGATTTTTAAGATATCCTGTTTTTAGTGGGTAGAGTTATAAGATTGAATACGCCCATCTGGACACGTTTTTATCTTTCGAATTTGCTCAGCGCTAAAACATGCAGTATTTTATGGAGAACGAATAAAATTAACCAAACCAATTTATGATATAAATGAAAATATATTAAAAATCGAATCCGTAAATTCCATTAACTGTATTATAATACGTGAAATGAATAAAAAATTTACTAAAAGGAGTTTAAAATACAGTTAATAAAAAAAAAAACATTACATTACCAGAGGTGCCAAGTTCGCACTAATCTTCCGTAATGCGTGGATTAATTTAACCCAGTTTAACAACGTTTCGAACCAGAAAAATTATTTGATGAATCTTTATTTATTTAATTCCAGTTTTTTGCGTGGAACTTATTTAATTTCATCTCTGACAAAAAATTCTGGTGCGAAATGTATTAAACCAGGGTTAAATTAACCCACGTGTTACGGAGGATTAGTGGCAACTTGGCACCTCTGCATTACATCTAAAACCCAGGTATTTTCAAGTACGTTAGTACTCCTCATCATGGTTCAAAATAAAATACAAAACAGAGATCCGATTTCTTTCGAGTGGATTGGTAGGTGGGTGAAATTTGCTATTCTAATTATGTAAATTGCCTCGGATTTGTGGGATACTGTAGGGTAAGGTATTTAGATGTACAAGTTTTGAAACAACTATAACAATAATTTATCCTACAATATCCTACAAATCTGGATCAATTTGTTAGAAGAGCAGTTTTCACACACCTACCATTCCACCCTACTCTCCATTTTGGAAAATCCCATCGTGATTCTTCGCTTGAAACGACTCACTTCTCTGTTTGGTATTTTATATTGAACCATAATGACGAGTGCAAGTGTACTTGAAAGTACTTTCTTTTTAGATGTACAAATTTTTTGTATTTTATATAATTAATACCATTTTAAAAACCTTTTATTTTAGTTAATTTTCACTGAATTAATTTTGTATTTAATTCATGAATAAATTGTACGAATAAAATTGTTTTTCAGCAGACTATAAGTTCTCCTTCAGAAAGGTCAAATGACGTATACTAATCATAGTACTGTAAAGTCCCTCAAATCCGCATAGCCTGGGAACAGAGCGTGTGCAGATTTTAGAATTTTGCAGATTTCTGGTCATAGTTTTGTTTACATTTTAAAAGTATAATTTGTATATAATAATGCAGTCAAAATTATAATGAATGCTTACAATAAAGTCAAATAATTAAATAAAGTGATAAAGCAAAATAATAAAAATGAAGGAAATTAAACTTTTTAAAAGTCAAGAAATATTTAATAAAGTGTAACTATTTGTGAAATATATTTTTCTTGAATTATGCATTGATAATCACCTCATAAATGTACATTAATAATTTACATCAAAATTTTAAAATAATAACATTTTATTTTATGTTTAACCAGATTTAATAACAAAAAAGTTTGATTAACACATAAATATATGAAATTATAAAAATTTTCGCCCTTTTATCTTAGTAAAACTATTCCAAATTCTTAATATTTTTCCTTTTTTACCTATCTTTAATAATATCTTAATATCTTTTGTCTTTTATTTCATGCATTTAAATTTGCCTATCCTTTTATTATTCTAAAAACCTTAATCCATTCGTCTAATCTTAAAACCCATTAAATTAATTTTCTCATTTTATTCTAAAACTAAATTCTTTTTGTTTCGAATGTTTTGCATTTGTTCGATGATGTTCTTTTTCCCACAACTCCTTGCAAACTCCCGCCAGCATTTGATTGCGTTTTAATTCTGACGCCGTATAAAGAGTTCATTATCGACGTCACGTGTTCGTCTCCCTTCCCATCGAATCGTAGCCTGTCTCCTCTCCCGTTCCTCCCCATCTCTCTGTTGGAGTTGTTTCTCCACTAATAATGTATCCGCCCGTGCTCTGTTTCTTTGAGTACTTATACTGTTACATCGACGATGAAGTGAGTGATTTAACGTTTTTCCAGTTGTTTAATAAATCTACGTCGCTTGTGGGGAACGACTCTAATGTGTAGATCCTAATATTTTTAACATCTTAAGTTTTATGAAGTGGATGATCGATTATTCGAGAGTTGATGGACAAGCTACTGGAAATGTTTCGATATGTTTTTGTCAAATAAACAACGTTTAATGTTACGATGACTCTATTAATTATGCCATGGGAAATTTCTCAATGTTTATGGAGCCTGTCTTATACTCTCCACCCTGACTGCACTCGATATTCTCATGATAATGGAGGGTTGGCCTTGATCACTATACTACATTTACTTCGAGATATACGAGTGTCGCCGGAATATCACAAAAGTCGATAGCAAAATGCAAAAAATGGTTAAAAGATCGCGATTGCCACTGATATCAGCGGTATTTTGAATTTTAAAAAATAAATGTATACTTTCTTCATGAGCATTGCATGAATTCAGTCATATTAACCAGAATTTCACATTAAAATGTACATGGAATGATATAAAAATATAAAATTCTGGAATTTTTCACCTACATTTTAAATGTAAGTTTTATTATTGTTTACATCTGCAACAATCTGTGGGTTTTAGGCGTTTGTGGATTTGAGGGTTCCGGATTTGAGAGAGTCTTGTGTTGTATTAGGTATTCAACAAAACACGCCAGCGTGGTGCGGCGATTATTAACAGTAATTTGTTTGTGTCAGTTTTGAGTAAAAATATGTCTCTTGTGTTTTAATGATTTCTATAACTGTCGCTTTTACACTTTTTTGCTGACAAAACAAATCTAATAAAAGCATATGTGAAAATACCAAATTTAAAAGACGTCATTATTTTAGTTTGGAAATTTGCTAATGTAATTTATAAAATTAGAAAATCATCCAGGGTTTCTTACATTAAAGAATTTTAATGAAACTATTTCATTCTGAAATTAAAATAAAACTTCAAGTTCATGAATTTAATTTATGTCAATTTTTTGAATTTTTAATCTGTACTATCTTTATTCAATCATATATATTTCCTGTTCTTTCATTCTTTGTTCTGCTTTTTCTCATTATTTACATTCATTGCCATTGAATTTTATTTTATATATTATTGGGGTTGTTAACTGATTAATTTTTTCTAAGTCTGATCTAATTAATTTGAATGTTGACAGTACTAGAGTGTTAGGTATATTTATTCCATTTTTTTTCATTATCTTTTTATTTTTAGGGATACTCCATTCATATATGGAATTAAGCTTGTTAATTTTATATCTTTTTGAGCTGATTGTACTGTGTTATATCTTGATATTGCACTTTCAATTAATTTATTAATTGTTTTAGTAGGATATGCTCCTTTTTTGGCCATTTCTTTAATCTTATTTATTTCTATCGTTAAAAAATCTTTGGATGAACAGATTTTCAAGGCTTTATAGGTGCATGTCTTGATCGCTGCAATTTTATAAGGAAAATTTGTTTCTTAATATTTAGATATTACATAAGCATTTGAATTCGGTTTTCGGAAAACTGTTGTCTGGAGTTTATTATCCGTACATTTCAGCTGAACATCTAGGAATGCTAATGTCTTATCTTTATCTATTATTAATTATAAAAATGTCGTCCACATAACGTATCTATATCTGGAATATTTAAACAATTAAAAGTATGAAGAGTTTTTTTCTTTACAAAAACAGTGATTTTATATATATATATATATATATATATATATATATATATATACTAGGGGACTCTGCCCCATGCAAGCTACGCTCGCCAACCCCCGTAAAAAAAACATACTAATCTGATGGTTTTTAAAAATATTAGAGACCATTAAATTATACTGAAAAAATCTGTGCAGATCTTCCTGTAAACGGGTTTCTATTCAATTCCTTTTGATTGCAAAAATTTAAGGGCGAATCAGTTGCTGTTAAGACATCCAATCGTTGTTTTCGTTTTTGATTAAAGAGGATCACTTAAACATTTGAAAAGAAACTAAAATAAAATGAATTAAATATTCAGAGTCTTTGTCTCCCGATATTTTAAAACAATCTCTATAACAATAGTCTACATCATATGACTATCATCAACAGTTCCCGGCGGAACACTTCGTTTTTTATACTCTAGGTGCCATTTTGATACTTTAATGTTATGCAGGCACAGATGATAAGTCGCCAAATATTATTCTATCCCCATCATTTCATCTATATTATAATAGTTCAAGTCATCAAATGCCATAAACAAATACGGTCGGATCCCTTCGCCTTTCATATGAAGGTTTGGCACAAATGTCATATACGCCATATTGGTGCGATATTTTTTCCAATGCCAATTTGAGGAACGCATCAACAACATAAACAACAACATTCCGCTTACCATATCAAGCAGAATAACGATACTTTGGCGCCAGTTAAGTACTCGTTGCGTATATCACATTCGCGTCAGAAAAAAATCGCGCCAATGTGGGGCCGTATATGACATCTGTGCAGAAAGAAAAAAAAGCCGGGTGCAAATCTCGCCAATATCTTTTTTTGCAACTCGCCAGTTAGAATTTTTTTATTCTTCGAGTGGTAAATTAAAACATTGATTTGAAGTTGAAATTAAATGTCATGGTTTGTTACATAATTTAATATTTCGCCAATGTCATATATGCACCGCATGTTTAGCATGATTTTTTTTTACGAAAATTTGGCAAAAACCTCGTTTTCGAATACCAGTTACATATGTATTTTTGGTACTACTTAGTTATCCCGTCGACCAACAATCTTTCGCGAACTATGAGATTAAATGCCAATAACGGTTGGGCCCCACCAGTGGCTGAGAGGTTCTGCTCTCGAAACTGGTAGACGGGAAGTGCTGGGTTCGATCCCAATCGCGCCCGTCGGCCTAATCGTTCGGAGTTTTCGTGGTTTTCTTCGAACCATGGATTTCCATGCGTTAATACGGGTTAGGTTCTCTTAGAAAGACCCCCACGAAGGGCACTCCCCCTCGGGCCTATATCCCAAGTGTAGATAATCGGCCGTCCCAAAATCAACCATCCAACCAACCAGCCAATAACGGTTGATCGAAAATGTCACATTCACTTGATTTTTAGCAAGTTACACATGTTACGTCATCAAGTGATTTTTATTTCGACGTTTTATTTTTATATTTATTAATGTTATACTAATTTATTTGTTCTTTCGTTATTTAAAATAAAAATTTTGTCAATCTGTACAATTTGGCGAGTGGTTTGGCGATTCATATAATTTGCGAAATTGGTTGACGGAATAACTACGTTGTGCCGTATTTTTTAATTATTTTCTATTATTTTGAAAAGGAAATAGCAAAAAAATAATTAATAACTGTAGAACAAAATAATTTATATAAATTTAAAAAAAAATAATAAAAGTAAATAAACGACAATAGCCATGTCAATCAAAATAATGCAATTTTTGCGCCAATTAGGTACCCCAGTGCGTATATGTCATCTGTGCCTAATATTTTTCTTTTCGTTTTTTTTTTTTTTTTTTTTTAAGAAAGAAGTGAAAGCCATCAATTTAAATGTTTCAATTTTAAATGAAAGTTTTGTATTAAATAAAATGCTAACGAAACACAAAAAAAGCATTGTTCTTAGCATCGATTTAAAGGAGGCCAAACTGGTCGCCAAATTAATTTAAAATAGTAAACTTTTCTGAATTATGAAAAAAAAATATCTGTTATAATTAAAATTTGAGTTGCCATCATTAGAAAAATGTATTTAAAATTAGAAAAAAAATCAATATTTCGAAAACTAATTCGAATTTAAAAATTCTAATACCAGTTCTGAGATCTGTGGATCAATACGGATTTTTGGTGTTAATTTCATCGCAAAGTATTCCATATTTTAGGAGAAATTGCCGTGAAACATAATCAGTTGTTTAATCAGTCGATTCAAAGAATCGATAAACATTTCAGCCGTTTCATATGTTCGTTTCATAAATTCGTTTCATTAGGATTTTATATATATTGTGTAAATAAATAAGATACACATTATACGTTTTATAGATTAAAAATGAATTACATTTTGAATTTTTCCTGATATTATATTCTCGCCTTTAAATACTATTGATTCATATTTATTTTATCTTTTGTTAAAAGTTATTTCTGTAAATTTCACTTGCTACGAAAATTTGAATTTTAGTTACACATTGTTTTTTAATTACATACTCAATTAAATTTTTTCTTGTATACATCAAAGAAAATTAAAAATAATATAAGAGTTTATGATTCAATAAAATTAAATTAAAAATCTGTAAAAAAAAAATAAACAATCTTATGATTTTTTTATGAGGTATATTTAAGATCGGTGAAATACACTGCTCAAAACAATTAAAGGATATTTGAAGTTTTATATAAAATAAAGATATAAATGAATTTTTTTTTGCCGAAAATAGAAGAAGAAAATCACAAATGCAAATTTTTCTGGTTTTCGAACTGTGGAGTATGCAAATTTTGAGTTCGACGTCAAAAACGTCGCTTCAGCGGCAGCGAATGAAATTTGACTTTCAACTGGATAAAAGAGAATGAAGACAAGGATGATCGGCATTCAGTGATTGCTTTGTTTCGATGAGTACGATGTCTCAGCGAAGTCATTTCCAGATTCTGAAGCTTTGAGAATTGTTGGTAGGTTAGAAGGTGTCCAAACTCAAGCCGAAGTAGCGCAAGCCATTGGAGTGTCACAAAGTGTCATTTCCAGGATCTGGAACCGTTTTTTGGAGAGTGGATGTGCAGGCCGAAGACCAGGGCAAGGTCGTAGACGGGCAACAACGCCAAATGAAGATCGGTATTTAGCGTTAACAGCTCGGAGACACCGAACCATGAACGCTACTCTTCTCCAACAACACCTTCGCTCGGCTACAGGCTCCACGATTTCAACTCAGACTGTCCGAAACCGGCTCCATGCTGTAGGTCTGTATGCTCGCCGACCGATGGTATGTGTTAGATTAACATCAAGGCAAAGTCGCGACCACAGGGAGTGGGCAACCGAGCATGTCAACTGGAGGAGAAATGAATGGAGCAATATTCTGTTTTCTGACGAGTCCCGTTTTTCTGTGCATCCGGATAATAGGCGTATTTTCATCTGGAGGGATCGTGGCAGTAGGAATAATCCTCCGTTCGTGCACGAAAGTGTCAGATTTGGCGGTGGAGGAGTGTTGGTGTATGGTGGCATCTCCATTGACGGGCGCACTGACCTCTACATCATTCGAGATGGAGCTCTGACTGGTCGCCGATATAGGGATGAGATCCTCAGACCTATTGTAGTCCCTTACGCTGCAGCAATCGGAGATAACTTCGTTTTAATGGACGATAACTGCAGGCCACATTGTGCAAACCTGGTGGAGGATTTCCTTTTCGAAGAAGGAATCGTTCGAATGGAATGGCCAGCGTGTTCTCCAGACATGAATCCAATCGAGCACGTTTGGGACGCTCTAGGAAGACGAGTTTCTGGCCGCCAACAACCCCCACAAACTCTCCAAGAACTGGAAAGAGCTCTTCTGGAAGAGTGGGGCAGAATACCCCAACTCGTCATTAATAGCCTCATTGAGTCCATGCCTCAAAGGTGTTCAAAATTGCTGGCCGCCCGTGGAAACCATACCCCCTACTGAAATTGATTTTCTTTGAAGAAAACACCTTTTCTTATTCTTTTTTTCTCATATGCACAAATTGTGTTTTTTTTCTTTAGTACACAAATGCGCAATAAAATGCATTTTTTCTGCCAATCATGTGTAATTTATTCTCATATAACCTACTATGTCTGTCGACCATGTATCAATCAGCTAAACAGTTTACCAGATACAAAATCCACCTAAAACTGCAATATCCTTTAATTGTTTTGAGCAGTGTATATGAGTGTGATAATACATTAGAAAAGACAATTTCTAATATTTTTTAATAACATTCAAAAATTTAACATTGAGTACAATAAATTATCATATTGTAACATATAAGGGATATAAACAATTTTTTTTCACTATGATTTTTTTGTCAAAAGAAAAGAAATAAATATATATACTTCAACCAAAACACTTTAACTTTAGTAAAGCACCTTCTTTAAGTATCAATCTTTTTCTGAAACAGTTCCCAGAGTAAAAGAAAGTCTCTGCAATCTAAAGCAATATCTTATCTTTGTTTGTTTTTTTATGATGGTTACATAATTTAGTAGATTTATAACTTCCAAGTTTTGTTTCTTTAAAAAGTCGGGATTTTTGTCTGCATATATAATAAAACTTGCTTTAAAAACCTACATCAGCTTTTTAAAAATAGCTGTATCCATAAAAGAAATTCCTCTTTTTCCACCTTAAATTTATGTTGCTTCTTTCGATGTTTATACGTTATTGTCCCAAGAGAGGAATTTTTTTCTCAAAGAAAGTGATTTTCTCTTCTCGCGAAATCAAGACAAAAAGATGCGTGTGACGTTTTATTATTCGTTTGCCATTATGGTTAGGTTAGATATATTTAAATATGTAATGCATTTTTCAATGCAGTAGTAAATACAGAATAAAACTTAGTTTTACTCTGCAATACTTCTTTTTTAGAAGTTTTTTTTTTTTTTTTTTTTTTTTTTTTTTTTTTTTACGATTGACACTTCAATAATCAAAAGTTTGCAATTTTTTTTTTTTAAATTTTCGAACATAGTTGAAAAATCGTCACTCTTTAATAATCAAAAGTTACCATTTTTTCGATCACAGTTGAAAAATTGTCACTTCAGTAATCAAAACTTTCAATTTTTTTTTAATTTTCGTACAAAGTTGAAAGATTGCTGCTTCAGTAATCAAAAGTTTCCATTTTTTTTTTCCGAAAACAGTTGAAAAATTGTCACTTCAGTAATCAAAAGTTACCATTTTTTTTCAAGCACAGCTGAAACATTGTCACTTCAAGAATCAAAACTTTCCATTTTTAAAATTTTTTCGAACATAGTTGAAAAATTGTCTCTTCAGTTATCAAAAGTTTCCATTTTTTTTTTTTTTTTTAATTTTCGAACATAGTTAAAACAATTTCTCTTCTATAATCAAAAGTTAACATTTTTTTTTTCAATTTTCGAAAATAGTTGAAAAATTTTTACTTTAATAATCAAATATTTCGATTTTATTTGAATTTCGAACTTTGTTGAAAAATTGTCACTTCAACACTGTAAATTAAAATGTCTGAAATTCAAACACTTAAGTGTCTGAAACGGAGTGTTCAGTTTTCAGACATTTTAAAATGTCTGAATTTTTTCAGACACTTTCTGTGTCTGAATTTCAGACACTTCAAACGTCTTAACAGCATCCATTTTTTTCTTAAGCATCATACGTAGCCATGTTTGACCACCTTGAATCCTGGAAAAATATTTGGCTGCGGTCCTGCCCCCCCCCCCCCCCTACAACTTGATTTTTTTTGGTGCTCCCAATTTTGGTACGCAATTTTTGTTAAGCTGATAATTTAAATCTTTTACGACATTTTACAGATTATAATCAATATTTTGAACTTTAGGAGTAGAACAAGATTAAAACAAAAAATATTTATCTAAATATTAGATTTTTAAAATTTGTTTTATTTTTAATATTATTTTACTTTAAAAGTTCAAAATATTGATTATAATCAATACAATTTCGAAACACATTTAAAATATAAGCTTTACAAATATTGCACATCAAATATGTGGGCACTAAAATCGTAGGGGCGCGGGGCACGGCCCAGTATGCCCATTCTTTAATCAAGAAGTTCTTTTGCAAAAAATGCAACCCTGCATTATTGTTATCTAAATTGAGATGTCCGGTATTCGGGAGTATCCGTTGTGGAGGTTAATGGACATTCCCGAATAGCTATTCTGAAACATCTATTTAGCGAATACTTTTTTAATCCGCATGGCATACATATTTGTATATTTTTACCTGACAAAAGCAGACATCTCCGATTATCGGACAAATTGAACGGCAAGGGCTATTGAGGGCTTTTAAAGTACATGGATAAATATATATATTTCTTATAATCTTGTCCTACTCTACTTCATATAATTTAAAAATAGATTTTTTAAAAATTTATATTGCCACATAGGCAATTTTACATATATATCAGATGATAATCACAACAGCTATTTAACTATGAATAAATAAATAAATATTCTACTTTATCCCTTTGCACTCGAGGGCTCCGGAGCGGAGCCATTTAAAATTGGTCTTCAAACTCGAGGGCTCCGCTACGGAGACGATGCAAATAATTTTGTGATACCTGTCTAGAAAAGCCAAGATTACATGGTATCACAAAATTATTTGCATTATCTCCGTAGCGGAGACCTCGAGTTTGAAGACAAATTTTAAATGGCTCCGCTCCGGAGCCCTCGAGTGCAAAGGGTTAATATTGAAAAAAAAATTACTTCGGTATTTTGTTTATATATATTTTGTGTTTTTTAATCTTGTCCTACTCTAAAAGTTCAAAACTTTCATTATAATCAGTGCAAGATTTAAGGTATCAGCTTTACGAAAATTTCATACAAAATCACCCCCCCCCCCTCCCCGAAAAACAAATGAAAATCCTTATCATTTAAAAATTAGATTTTTTAAAAATTTATATTGCCACATGGACTTATTGTTATCATTCCTATGAACTACTAAACAAGACATCTTTAAAGCAAAATAAAGACGCAAAAAAAAAAAAGTTACCACATGATATCACTATGATACACACTTGCGATGCTTATCAGTAAAGTCTAATTGGTAAATGACCTTCGAATCCACAGGAGATCTTTCAAAGTTTTTTTTTTTTTCTATTTCCTTCTGGTCGTTTAGTATGAGATAAGCATTAAACATTGAAACTATGAACTGCCATATTGAAAACAAAACAAAACAAGAGAATGAACTTAACTTTTAAATATGTCTGTTTTTTAGTGATGTTATTACTTTAAATTTGAGAAAAAAGATGAGAATAAATAATACATAATTTGTAATAAAAGACAATGTCATAAATTTAAAATATATACTTCTAGAATTAGTGTTTTTTTTTTTTTTTTTTTTTTTTTTTTTTTTTTTTTGCAGAAAGATTCAAAATTAATTAAATTTCATGTCAGATTTTGTTTAGTACAATAAATAAAATCATAAAAGACACTAATTTTAGTACTATAAAGAAATTATAACACTTACTTCAATCGCTGTTTGCAAGAGGTAAGAAAAATTCCTCGATTTGAAATTTTAAAAACTACCACAACCACAGTGAGGGAGAAAGACTTTCATCAGTTTAAAAAGTAATCCCATAATACATCCGACTAGCCATATTTAAAGAATGAAATGTTTCATCCTCAAAATAGGACCAGCCAGACAAAAGTTTTTTTTTTTTTTTTTTTTTTTTGCTAGCTTCGACAGAACGAAGATGAATAACACAATATTATTGATATAAATCAATACGAATTAACGCTAAGTCCATTGAACACGCTTTGTAGAATTTCCGGGTGTAATCTTCAAGCGTCGTCTACTTCTGTTGTGTGTCTATCCCGCCCTTATATCGGCGACAGCTTCTAAGATACATTTGATGTCAAGCACACACGTCAGATGTATGTATTCAATAAATAAATAAACCAAGTGAATACGAATTTAAATCACAGAACTTCACATTCCGCGAAAAATGAATTAAAATACACGCGTACATAAAAACAAACTTTGTTTGAATTACAACGTATACCATTTCGAACGAAGACATCTAAAACGCATGCGCAACTGGGAGTGCTAGTGCCCCCTGGTGGTGATTGCGTCGGAAGAATCAAAACGTCTTAAATTAAGACACGTTTAAAGCAATGAAGTGTCTTAAAATAAGACGTTTGCGGATATTTTAGACATTATTCTCAGTTCGTTTACACCATGGTCATAGTAAGACACTTATGTATCTTAAATTAAGACATCTATAATGTCTGAATTTTTTCAGATTAAGACACTTAAGCGTCTAAAATTTTTTTTCAGTCACATATGTGTCTAAATTTAAGACGCTTCTATTTGCAGTGAATAATCAAGAGTTACCATTATTTTTTTATTTCAAACATAGTTGAAAAAGTATCACTTCAATAATCCAAAGCTGCCATTTTTTTCGAACATTGTTAAAAAATTGTCACTTTAGTGGAGTAGAAATAAGGGAAAAAACACCTTTAGATGGGACTAATTGGAACAAAAAAAATTCTTCTTGTAAATGGTAGTTAATGCTTTCCTGTTGAATATTTTAAAAATATACAGTCGTACTGTTGCGCAAAATGCGTTTTTTAACTTTTTCTATCTTATACATCTTAATATTGCAAAAACTAGTTACACATGTTAATATTTCAATATTATTAGTTCAATACTATTCCAACTTTGATTTTCATCTTAAATTTCTGGTTAAGTCAATTAAACGGGCTATAAACGAGTTAATCTATATCATGATATTTCTTAAAATTAATAGTTTTTCCTTATTCTGTTGTTATCAGCTGTTTGCAAGAAGCCGGCTTAGCAAAAAGCGAGTTCCCGCCACTGCACGACTCGCCGATGGACAATAGAACTAGGAAAAATCAAGAAAAGTATACAAAAATTGCTATCAAAGAGCCCCTTCACCGCGCAATATTTCCAAATTCAAGGAGGACCTGTTGGCCAAAGCCAAAAAGATGCACAAAAATTTGGTTCAGTTGTATGCATAATTTTACACACTGTTCGCTGGTACAATAAAGATAATGACACAAACATCGCTATCACAGCGCCCCCTTCCGGCGGACTTTTTCCAACTTCAGGGAGGATCTTCGTGGCATGACCAAAAACAAACACAAAAAATTTGGTTCAATTCTATGCTTAACTTCATACACTTTTCGATGATACAATATTCAAAATCGCACAAAAATCGCTATTACAGCGCCACTTACCGTTTTTTTTCAAATTAGGCAAGGACCTGCTTGTATAGCCAAGAACTTAAAAATTTTTTTGGTTCAATTCTATGCATAACTTCATGCACTTTCGATGGTACAATATTCAAAATCGCACAAAAATCGCTATTACAGCGCCCCCTACCGGCGATTTTTTTCCAAATTCAGGGAGGACCTGCTTGCCATAGCGAAAATCTTAAAATAAAAATTTGGTTCAATTCTATGCATAACTTCATACACTTTTTGACGGTATGATGGCGACAGACAGACGGACACACGCACTGACGGACAGACGGACATACGGACACACGCACAGACAGACATTTTCTATACACATGTTTTTTGGTATCTTTGACTCCTAAAAGGTGTAACAGAAAACCGGAAGTTGAAAAAAATTTATTACAATACTTCCTTCTATTGAAGATAGAAGAAAGTAAAAATAATGGCGAAAAAAATGAAGAATTTTGGATTCTTGAAAAACATCATTTTATTTAAAAAATTCAAATACTTGAAATAAATGCACAAGAAAATGGATTTAATTACATCTATAAAATCATATTTATGTAACCAAATTCAAATATCCTCTTCATGGTCATCTAACTCAAACTGTCGCCTGTATTTGCACAGTCCTTTCCGCAACAATTTTCTCAAACTACAGAATATGGAAGTCCATATTGGCGACTTGTACATTTTGTAGTGTTACATGGATCTTTAACTGCAGTTCGGAAGGCACATTTAATCATATTTAACAGTTTTTCTGGTGCTGGGTTTCATGTATTGTCTGTTAGTATCGGTTGTAATTCTCCATCAACTTATTGCCAACCCCACAGTGTAGGGTCAGGAGTTGACATAATTAGATGTTTCCAAATAAAACACTGCAAATGCACTCGAAGTAGATGGTATTTCGATGAATTTTGAGTTGGAGGCAAACGAGCTATATAAAATTCTTTTTCAGCTGACGCTATTTTTCTCATGTATTGTTCATAACAAAGCACGTTTAGGTCACTTATTTCAGTGTGGTTACCATAAAATGACACAAGAACTTTACACCCATTTTCAACCAATTCTTCCACAGAAAGATCTTTGGATGATCCATAATGTGAAGCCCATTCGCATAAAATTTTTGATTGAATGATTTTTTTGAAAGCAGAAGATTTACTTTTCACAAATAATGCTCTGGTGGTGTCACATCCTGTTAATGCGTGAATAAAATGTAATGTTTTGGAAGCCTTCTCTCTAATAGATGTTTCCACGGCTTGAATATCACGGAAATTATCAGATTGTGTCACAGACTGCATGTAAACGTTCTTCGAAGAATGATATAATAGTAGGGTTAAAATATCAGTGCCATCAGCTACTACAGTGACATGTGTTTCCTGGGCGATTTTTAAAGCTTCTCTGTCGATTACAGTGTCAGCATCACCTTCTGCATGTATGAAGGAATGTCCCCTTTCGTGAAAATAATTCCCCAGCATATTGGTAAAACGTTGTTTGTTTTTAGAGTTAGAAATAAATTTGTTTTTCTTGATGATTACGGTTCAATTTTCATCAAAGAAACTACAACTGACGAATGCTTCATGTGTAATCTGTGCTCCATATCTTTTATATTTGGTTTTTCATACCCATCAAAAACGATTTTCACTTTTCCATACCTTCTGTTGACACACGATTCTTATTGCCTTATGAAATCGCCATATGCTGCAGAAGCGGACCATGGTAAATGGTGAATTAATGCACCGCCATCAAGAAAGTAGTGAGAAGTTTCCTGGTAATGAGACCGATGTATTTCATTGACATTCGTGCTATCTAATGTGTGTGCCAATGATGATTTATCCATTTTTCTCATTTGCTGAGTATCATGGTCAAATAATGAAGTTGGTAGAATGGCTGACTCGTACTTGAAAAATTCTCTTGTATCTTGAGCGCTATTATTCAAACAGATACAAGCTATCATCCCCTGTGTAAAAAGACGAGAATCTACATGGTGAGTCTCACTAGCAATAATAAATCTTTTTTCAGTACTTTCATCGTTACTGCTTGGTCAGATTTCAATAAAGTCTCACCCTTAAAAAGTTTACCGCTTAATTTATCTTCAATGCTTCTTTCAATGATGTCAGTATTTTCTGCAGTTACATTGTTTTTACTATCTGTAATTCCATTAAAAATATTCCATAAATCAGTTGAAGTAACAGTAAATGGATTGTGGTCTACAAAAAATTGCATTATCTTTTTCATATCTTCGAAATCTCTTGCCATCCTTGCATCAGTTAAATCAGTATGTTGTTCACTGCCAATACGTGAAACATTGGTCAGCAAACTCGCTGCACTTGCTACTTCACTACATCGAGAATGGCTCAAAATTCAAGTTGCACGTTGACTTTCAGTCATACCTCCTCCATGAGTTATACCAGAACGACTTTTAGTGCATTTAATGACGTTTGCTCAAGGTGCAAATCGGCCCAAACACGAGACCACTTCCTGTGCTTTCTTCTTACTGTAAAATGGCCTTCCTTCAGAATTTTGTAGGCTTCTGGTTTCGATGTTTCAATTCCCGCATTTGTTGAAGGTCTATTCTTCGCATTTAGCACAATTGTTATGACCTGAACTCGCAAAAAAAGGTAGCATATGCTCAAATGTCTGTAAGTGCATTTCAAAATTTCCTGATCGCTCAGCCGAAATACACGTTTTTACTTTTAGTATTAGATTTTTCTTTGACATGTGGAAACCTATAAATATTAAATAAATGCAGAAAAAAATTAATGTGGAATACACGAAACCGATCAAATCCTATGTTGCAGTTGTGATACATGGATTTATCTAAAAAGCATAATCAAGCCTATTTTATATAACACACTAACTTAAACTGTCACAATAATTGAACTGCAATTTCAAAAATTTCCACTTTATTATACTTTATATATATATATATATATATATACATATATACCAGTGGCGTGGCGTTCGGTCATCGCTGGATGCGGCGATGACCAAGCAATATTTTTAAACTCTTAATAAGCTTTTAAAACTCTACGATCCAGTTTTAGCAGAACATTTGGAGTTCATGTATAAGTGAAGGTAAGATTTAAAGTTTCTTTTTTGAACATTCAACCATTGAATTTTAAAGTTAATAATTTTTCACCACAAACTTAAATAATTGCGATGACCACCGAAAATTTTCACGCCACGCCACTGATATATATATATTAACCATATTAATCCTGTAGTTTTAAGAACACATTCAGAGATTCAGCTTCTGTGCTGTTTAATCGGCTGGTATAAAAATTAATTACTTTTACCGCAAATGGGATAAAAATTCCATGTGTTCTATAAAGTATTCTTCATCAAGACTTTTTAAATTACGTCAAATACTAACAAACATATTGATTAAATTTTAATCCACTTATCAAAGTAATTTTATTTCACCCGGCAGGTTTGTTTTTTAAGGATTAAAGTATATAATCCTTTTGTATTGTCTGGCAAAAACAGTTTTTTCTTTAAAATAAGTATGAGAGTTTTTTTTTATAATATTCAATTAAAATTATGTACGAGGACTTATATGAAATTAGTAATTTAATTTATGCATAATATTTTCGTTTTGTTTAGGAAACAATCGATAATGGTTTGGAAACTGTATTTGAATTATCGCACAGAGCATTTATCTTTACTTCACAGGCTATCAAAACCCGAGAGCTAATGTGTGCGTGTGTTCTATATGTAAATACGTACGTAATGCGATAATCCCTGATAGAAATATACGACTTGCTTCAAATTATTTTTTCTAAGTTCATTCTGATAAGGCCCTTCCCTGATTAGTTTTGAGAGTTCATTAGTTAAGTGTAAAGGGGGTGGGAAATTGGAGAGCAAATCCTCCCCAATTAATTTAGCTTAATGTGTTTTTCATGCAGAATTAGACGATTTGCTTCAAATTTGGTATACTGGTTTATTCTGATAAGGCGCTTCTCTGATTAGATTTGGAGGTTCATTGGTTATGTATAAAGGGCGGAAACGGGGGGGGGGGGGGTAATGCCCCTTAATTTATTTTTCGAGGGCATTATTCTTTGAAATAAGGGTATAATATACAATTAGTGTAAATAGCCTGTGAGCTCAATGCCATCAGTTTAAGGGTGTATTCCGATCCAAACTGCTTATTTTCTGATTCATTTTTTAATTCATTTTTGCTCTCAAACGCATCAAACTAAGAAATTCTCTTATTTAGAAACTACATAATGTGCCGTGCTTCTCGATTTTTTGATAAATGCAGAAAATATTGTAAAAAATGCTGTCAAAATCGGCGTTTTGAACCGAAATTTCCGGAAACGGGAGATCTGGAGATGAAAAAGATGGTCATACTGAGAAAATAATTGCTTAAAAATCAAATTCTAACTAATTGAGCGAAAAACGAAATCACACGGCACCTTATACAACTCTTCAAAAATCACCCCAGCAAGTTTCATGTTTTTACTATTAAAAATGAGTCTGAAAATGTCTCAGAAAATTTCGAGCTGTTGAGGGTGGAAAAATATTTTTTCGAATACACCCTTAACTGGGCAACTTTCTTTTTTATTTTATGTTAGAATACTAAAATACAGATGCTAGTCTATGATAAATGCATGCAGAAGATTTTGTAAAAATTATTTTAATTACTTTTAATTTTATGGTGTTTGGTAAAAGAAGCTTGTGGCCTCTCAAATTATGAGGTTAGATTTTTTTTCTTTTTTTGCAAATTTACATGTAAAAAGAGAAATAAGAAATAAAACACAAGAACATTTGCACTGAACAATGCAATCACATCATCTTAATAGCGAACATGCAACAAAAAAACGGAATTCTAGTAGTAGAGATAACGAATGGTGTTGCTTGTGACACAATTTTGCATTTCGTGAGGCAGTTTAACCTTTTGCACTCCACTGACACCTATACGGGGGCATACTAAGTTTAACGACAAATTCACTGACACCTATACGGTGATATACTAAGTTTAATTACAAATGCGTTGACACCCATACGGTAACCAACAAACAAACATACAACAAATAAACATACTTTTAGGGAGTTCACCACATGGTATTTCAAATATGTAAGAACGGCGTGGAGTTGCTAGTAGGTGATTCAAATTTTTGTGTGGTGTGAAAAAGGTTAATCTTGAGATCAAACAGAAAAGATTAAGCAAGATATTGATGCTTGAGTTCTGGAACGTTATCATGACGATTCAATCAGTTTGAGGAGGTAAAAGAAGGTAATTCTATAGAAATAGGAAACGGAATCTAAAACGCAGAAAAAGTCCCTTGCAAAAAAAAAAAAAAACTGTTCTCTACTATTAGCAAACACATAAAAATGCTACGCGGTAAAAAGAGACACATGTTTCTTAATTTACGAAAACATAATGTATCACGAACAAAAATATTCAATAATTTCTGCCGAATTACCCGTGATTCCGAAATGAATGAATTCAGAAATGTTTCGCTCTTTATTTGTAAAAACCTCAGAAACTATACATTGTGCGCAAAAAGTCTCTGACATTTTAAAATTCATTATAAAATCAAGTAATTGCCGTATAGGAGCGCGATTTAGGCTAAAATGATCCTCATGATGAGAAGCTTTCTGCAAACTAATTAAAAAAATTAGTTCCAAACTTCTATCATAGATCGCGTCACTTGGCCGCATGTTTGATTTCAAACATGCATTTTTTTTTTTCCCCAGATTTGTTTTAACGTTGTGACACAGAATGACGACTCCCATGTGAAAAAAGTAATTGCGTAGGTTGGTATTTCGAAACCAAATCGAAACTAATCTGAAAAATCTGAAAAAACGCATGTTTGAAACCAAACATACGGACAAGTTACGCCATCTATTCTC
The DNA here is from genome assembly GCA_963932465.1 of Maratus speciosus. Classification (NCBI taxonomy): domain Eukaryota; kingdom Metazoa; phylum Arthropoda; class Arachnida; order Araneae; family Salticidae; genus Maratus; species Maratus speciosus. The sequence continues at coordinate 370,366,552 of OZ010790.1, read as the reverse complement.
GAAGTTTGGAACTATTTTTTATTAGTTTAAAGAAAACGCTTCATCGTGAGAAGCATTATATTCCAAACTGCGCTCCTATGCGATAATTACTTGATTTTATATTGAATTTTAAAATGTGTCAGGGATTTTTGGTACTCCCTGTATGTTTCTGAGATTTAAAGAAGAATTTATAAAAACAAAGTTCATTTTCCTGCCACTGATTTTCAGAAATGTTTCAGAGTAATTTTATAGTGTATTTCTCGATTCAGAATATTGGTTTTTACCATGTTATTAGTTTTCAATTAAACGATTTTAGCTGCGTAATTTAGTTTATACATGCAAGTGTAACCAAATAATATTAATTTTAATATTAAGGTTAATGCTTTTTATTTATTATGTTTTTCTGTAAACTCTTTTTGTTGAACATGAAAATGCTTATTTGTTATAATTTCGAACATTTTTAAGGGTAGACTCACAAATACAAGATGCCGTTGCTTGCTGTAATGAAATATTAATGTCTTACTTTTGTTGAGAAGAAGAATTAAAAATGAACTAATACAAACTATGATTACGAACTAAGAGAGGGAATTAACAATACTTAGCATTTAATTTATCCTGAACGATCAAATAAAAACAAAATCTTTATAAATTTGTGCATGGAATTTGAACAAAAGCGCATAGAATTAAACTAATATGACCGTTATAATTTGTTGCGCAATTATTTATTATGGCGGTAATTATAACATTACAATATATAATACTCATATTCGTCCAATTATAAACATTTACCTATATGGATCATGTTTTATACTTTTTTTTATAAGTTCTGAACTACGCCAGTTTTTAGTTGCGATGGGTTTATAAGTACAGTCATGGCAGAAAACAAAAAACCCCTACTAACTCTGCAAATAATTATAATGGAAGAAAGTTACTGGTACAAAACGATTGGAAATAAAGTCTGCTTTTAAATGATGTACGTAATACTTGCTTAGGGGGCATCTACAAATCAAAAAACTACCAAATTTTGTTTTTTTCAATGGCAATACCCAATTATGACAATATATTTTAAGTCTTTGGTTTAAACCATTCCAAGATACGAAATTTGAAGTCATTTGGATGATAAGGTATTGAATTATAAACATTCAAAATTTAGAGCTTCTAATGTTAAATTATATTTTCACATTTTTATTAATATTTCCTGAAATTATAACACTAATGCGATAATGTTTTGTGTTGTTATAACACTAGAAAGCCCAAACATAAATACATAACATAAATACATCGAACTTGTAATTTAAAAATATTATAATATGATTTATGAAATTAATATTAAAAAAAATTGAATTGCAACCTACAATTTTTTGAGAGATTTATATTTATTATGTCCTGCTGTATCCGAATTATCCATTTCAAAATTTTCTTCCAAGTAGTTTTCGAAGTATGCTTTAAAAACGTTTTAAAGCGTTTAAGGGGCCATCTATTATGTGCAGAAAAGCATAATTTGAAACAATATATATTTTACTTCTTTTATTGAAACATTTGGGCTGGCAATAGTTCAAAAATATTGAGCGAGTGAAATGATCATATTGGAAAGAAATAATATATTAATAGAAGTGACATGGTCATTCTGTAGCAGTACCGATCGAGTACTGAACTTCATTTTGATAAAGCTCCTGAAATATGCTCATTTTAAAACAATTAATTTATCTGAAACTTATCGTATGAATTTTATGAAAATTTATAATATTTAGTCTAATTGAAGGGTTTTTTTTAATTTATTTATAGTGTTAAACTTGGGTATTGCTATTGAAAAAATAAAGTCTGGTTTCCTTTTGATATGTAGATGCATCCTAAGGAAATTTATATACGTCATTTAAAAGTAGACTTTATTTCCAATCGGTGCCAATAACTTTTTCTACAATAATTTTTGGAGAGCTGGCAGTGTTTCATTTTTTCCAAGACTGTACATAACTCCATCGTACGTAGGGGAGAAAGAACAGAAATCAAATTTAACTTCCAAATCCGGCATTTGTATATCTAAATCTATTAAAAAACAACTTTTCAAAAGTAAAAAAAAAAAAAAAAAAAAGCCAAGCAAAAAAAAAAAAAAAAAGAAAAGAAAAAAGGGGAAAGTTGTGGCTAAAAAATAGTGTGATATCAAATTTCCAAGCTTATATTATGGTACTTATTTAACATTTTTTATAAAAAATTTACCATACGTAAGTCGAGTACCAAAGTATGCGTTGATAGAAAGCCTTTTCTCCTTTACTAAATACATCATAATGTGTTTCTGAAAATTAATTTTTTTTAAATTATGCATGATGGTCTTGGCGGCCATCTTTCCATATTTTACACAAATTTCTAAGCATACAAGTACATTGTTAAGATTGGAAATTCGAAATTGTTGCTAAAGCAAACATTTTATGCTTTTAATTTATGGAAATGAGTGCCTAGAAATTTGTGTCTAAAAATAAAGTTGAAGTAACTTCAGATTTCATCTTATGATTTCTTTTTTTCGGAGGGGGTTAATTAATTAGTTAAAGCATTAAAATCAATTTTTTTTCAAAATAAAAGACTTTCTTAATTTATCTGTCTGTAGCCAAAACTAGAAGTTCAAAATTCTTAATAATGCAAACATATTACGAGCTTCTCAGCTTAGGAATTTGTGTAAAATATGGAAAGATGGCCGCCAAGACCATCATGCATAATTAAAAAAAATTAATTTTCAGAAACACGTTATGATGTATTTAGTAAAGGAGAAAAGGCTTTCTATCAACGCATACTTAGGTACTCGACTTACGTATGGTAAATTTTGAATAAAAAATGTTAAATAAGTACCATAATATAAGCTTGGAAATTTGATATCACACTATTTTTTAGCCACAACTTTCCCCTTTTTTCTTTTCTTTTTTTTTTTTGCTTGGCTTTTTTTTTTACTTTTGAAAAGTTGTTTTTTAGTAGATATCAGTTCTTTTTTTTAAACAGATTATATATAATTGAAATAATTCTACTCGCTAAAATTAGTCCTTGTATAGCCTTTATAAGTAGGGAACAAACACAATAGTATACATTTTGTTTACCTATCATTCATTTTTTAGAGTAATTAATAATTTAAAAGTAAGGAAAGTCAATTTCTTCTTTCAAAGTATCAGTCTTTCTCAATTTATATCTCCTTAAAATTTTCTATGAAGGATGAGAATTTAGTACAAATCAAATAGAGTCAAAATAAAATATATATTTACAGTTAGTCTGTCAGTTAATTGTTTGTTCTAACTTTTTTTTGCTGACGGTTTTGCAAAATAAATTTACATTTACAAATACCTACGGATAATCCGAGAATGAAGCCCCGCAGGCATCTAAAGAATCGAAGATCTGTCAGAAGTAAATCTAACAATTCTAGACATGATGATGAAATATTTTTGATAAAAAAAATCTAAATATTTAAAGATATAAACTGTACATATAACTCCATCTTCATTTTGATCGTGTTATAGAGAAGAAAGAATAAATATGTAATTTTACTCAAGTCTGTTTATCCATACCTATTTGCATAAATGTGAGAATATAATTTCGTATAAAAATTCCCGTAAATTGATTATCTATAATAGTCTATTATTAAAGCCGCATAAACATTAGAATTAAATATTTTCCAGTTAAAAATTGCCTGAAATCTATAGTCTTACCGTTCGTCAAATTTGTTTTATGTTTTTTTTTAATACCCAGACACCTTTTCTAAACTCTGACAAAAGATTACACAAATACTGAAGTTATCCAAATACTTTCAAAAATCTACAAAAATCAAAAGTACAAAAATCTTTCTATCGTATTTCTTTTTTTGAGGGGGGGAGGGGTGAGGAAGAGCGCTTAAGAATTTCGTTTTGTTCTTAGAATTCTGAATTAATCATTGAAAAGATCTACCTACATAAGTCTTGTTGCAGAATTTTCATTAGCTAAGAGTTGCATCAACTTATACAACATGTGAATATATTAAATTACTTTTGTAAAATACTAGATGGGAGCCATTGATATTTTCAGAGCATTTGCCTACATTTTAAACTTAAGTCATTTACAACTATTCATTAATTTTCTATACGAATTAAAGAAGTCGTTGTTTCCATGGCAACTTTACCTTTCACTATTGCTTGTTTGTTTGTTTATTTGTTTTATTGAACACATATATATCAGATCATGTGGGGATCACAGCGGGATTCGAACCCGCCCCCACCTACACTCTGAAGCGATTACCGGCGTGGTGTCTTATCCACTCAGCCACGATGGGACGCTATTGCTTTCTCTAATACCCAGATACTCAAATTTAACCAGCTGCGCTTAGAATCATGCTCATAACAGAGTACATTTATATGTAAGAGTGGTGATACATGCTCAAGTCGTGTACTCATATTCCAGTTTTTGTCCAAAGTACAGTAACTCAGTTTTCAGTAATAGACGTGGAAGATTTCGATTAAACTAAACAGATAAGTTAAAAAACATTGGCTTTCTGATTTGATTTTATTAAAAATCGTCTTAACCAACCAAAGTTAATGTCCAGGATCCAGATAAATTTTTCTCTGTTAGTAAAATTAGATTGACCAATCAGTAGCCTCCATCCTTGCAGGCTTTTCGGTGTTTACTGCAAACATAAAAAAAATTTCAAAAATGCAGGCTTCTGATTGATCAATCTCATCTCGCTAATAGCGTAAAATCTATCTTGATCCCGGCCTATTCAACGCCCTTTAAATATTCGAGACAGCCTTGACACGCGTCAGGAAAATATCACACAAAGCAGGCAAGGCAAAGAAGAAAAATCATCAATTGGCTCGTTCATATCCACGAGCCAATGAATGATTTTGTTCCTTTGCTTTGCCTGATTTGTGTGATGTTTTCGTGACGCGTGTCAAGACTTTCTCAAATATCTAGGGGGCGTTGGTTTATTTCACAATCATGAAGCTATAAAAGGAGAGGAGCAGACATGTCAATCTTCCCGTGTGAAAAACTACATACCAAAAAAAACGAGTTCTTTCACCCTCTTCTGCCCTTTTCTCTCTTGATTTTGACCGATAGCAGCCCATTCAGCAGTCTCCAGTGCAAGATGCCGCTATATATGGCGGACGCAAGGGGGAGGGTTTTAGCGTGACCAATGACATAATAGGCCAGTTCATGACGTTTAAAAGTCACACGGAGTTGGATCATCTTTACACGATGATTAGTACAAAGCGGTACGCCGATTTTTTTTTTTTGTGTGTGTCCATCGCCGTGTACAGATAATTAGCTCCGTGTGACGTAATGAGCTGGCCACACTTTAGGAACACCTTCAAATGACGTCATCTATATCTACTTCGAGGCTAACGAGAAAGACAGGCTACCGCGCTGCATTCCACGTATCTTTTTTTATAGACCGCTGGAGTCACGTGATGCTCGAATGGACCAATGAAGGTGTGCGAAAAGAGTATCGCGTCACTCTAGCGGTCTGTAAAAATTGACACGTGGGATGCACCGCGGTAGCCTGTCTTTCTCGTTAGCCTCGTATCTACTTCGAGGCAAACGAAAAAGACAGGCTACCGCGGTACTACAGCGTCTAGAATATATAGTGTGGAAATCCAATCAGTCGATCACAGCGATATCTGCTGGATATTTCCCAAAACTCCAGGACAATTTGGTCTAGACGGTGTAACATTTTTTTTCACGTTTCATTAACATACATCTGACCTGTGTTCTTGGCGTCAAACCCGCTGTAATAATACGATGTTTACTTTGAAATTTGAAAATATATCGCAGATGTCACTGCGATCATCTCCCTGGATTTCAGCGTCAGTGCACATTTAAGGGATACACTTTTTAGCGGTTCTTGGATAGAAAATTTCCACATTATGTATTCTAGACGCTGTAGCGGTGCATTACACATGTCTCTTTCTTCTTTAAAAAATATCCTGCAGATGGCGATGCAAATGACTGTTTGGAATTCGACATCGTTTTACATTTAAGGGATTCAATACTTCCGCGCTTTTTTAATTATTGCTGGGATAGTCGATTTCTACAACATATAATCTAGACGCCATAACGGAGCTATAGTTTTTAGAAGATATAGTTTAAAAATCGGCTTATTAAAAAGGTGCTAAAAAATTGTATCCCATAAATGTTGAACGAGGCTGAACGACGAATGTCAATTACAGCGACATATGGTAATTCCAACTTAACTATTTCAAAAGAAAACGTTTCGCTCAGAGAAGATCTAGAAAATGTTGCTCCTATCGACATTTGTCATTCAGTATTTTTCGATATTTATGGGATTCAATTTTTAGCACTTTTTAAAGCATTATTGGAATAGCCGGTTTCCACACTATGATCGTGATCTAGGTAGATTTGTCTCTGTTATCGTAACGAGATTGACCAATCAGAAGCCAGAATTTTTGCTAACTTTTCACTGTTTGCAAAAATGTACCTGGATCCCGGCCTATACTTCTAGATGCTATAACTGAGCTCAGGAATAGTACAGAAAGCAAACTCCGTATTTTGATACAGTAAGGCCGGGATCTAATTATGGTGTTATTACACGAGGAGTCAAAGACGCTTGAAATCCCAGGCGTCTAGCGACAACAGCCGCCCACGGCCAGTCTTTTCCAAGCATTTCATTGACTGTTCCAGAAAAGGCGTTTCTATTATCAGATTTCCAAGAATTTGATTGGCTGTTACTGGCGACTCGCCTCGTTTCGGGCGTCAAAGATGCTCCGACAGAAAAAAGTTGCTCGCTCTCCAAGTGACTCCCCTGCAGCCATACGATAACATGGAGACGCCTGGAATCTGAAGCGACTTTGACCCCTCGTGTAATAACACCATTAGGAACAAGTGTGTCTCTATAACGAAGTAGCGACATACGGCCAATAAATGTTTATTGGTAAAAGTGATAAAAACAAATCGTTAAAGTTCTTTGCGAGCATGCCATTATCGTCAGGCTAATGCATGTTGAATTATTTCCCTAGTGTAATAGAGATCGTCCATGCGCGTATTTTCTAATGGAGTATATTCCAAATATGGGTTCGAGGTTTAAAAAGTCACGTGGTACCGGTAATTTACCCAAAGAATTTCTAACTGATAAGAAGGGAAACAGGAAACTACACTGTTAAAAATATAGTGAAAAATTACCTCTGTTCTTAAAGGTTCTCTATTTTCTGACCAATGAGAACGCTACATAAACGCCTATCAAGCGTTCTCATTGGTCAGAATATAAATAGCCTTTAAAAACAGAGGTCATTTTTCACGATATTTTTAACAGTGTACTACTGCTTTCTCCCATGAACTGTTTCATTGGCTAGCGGGGATTTATATTACGTAGACGGAGCCTTCCCTTCTTTACGCTAGACGTTCTTGCCTTGACCATGTGATCATAACGTAGATTGAATATCCTCTATTCAAGAAAGCGGATTGCCGTACTTTCGACAAAAACTTGAAATGAGCAAGCCTCCTGTGCATATATCACCACTCTTATGTATAAAGGTCTGTTATGGTGTTGTTTCTGATACAGCGCCTAGAATACCTAGTGTGGAAATATGCTATCCAAACAGTTCTAAAAATTTGTATCCCTTAAATGTGGGACGATACTGCTAAAATTTCAAGTGTCGATCGCAGCGACATCTGCGGGATTTTCGTATTACTATTATTACATTGTATAGACTAGCAATTTGTTGCAGTTGTAGAAAATATCCTGCAGATGTCGCTGCGGTCTGCATATTGCAGCAGTATCATTGCACATTTAAGGGATACAATATTTTAGCGCTTTTTTAAGTACTACAGGGTTAGTCGATTTCAACACTATATAACACCCTTCCTGGATGTGGAAATGCAAAATTGTGTTCAACATAATGGACTATATTCAAAATCTGGGTTTGAGGCTGAAAAAAGTCACGTGGTACCGGTATTTTACCCAAAGAACTTCTAAGTGATAAGAAGGGAAGCTACTACTGCTTTCCCCATGAACTGTTTCATTGGCTGGCGGGGGTTTTTCCTTACGTCTACGGAGCCTTCCCTTCTTTACGCTAGAAGTTTTTACCATGACCACGCGATCAAAACTTAGATGGAATATCCTCCATTGGTCGCAATCTAGATTGATTTTTCGCTGTTAGCTAAACGAGATTCATCAATCAGAAGCTTGCACTTTTGCGAACTTTTCGCTGTTTGCAGCAATGCAGGCTATTGATTGGTGAATCTCGTTTCGCTAACAGCAAAAAATCTATCTGGATCCCAGCCTAGATTTCTGTAAGCATTGCACTTTATCCATGGCACTAAGAAAATGACTCAAAACTTTTATGACATACGCCGGGATCCAGAAACAGCAAAAATTCTCAAACATTCTGGCTTCTGATTGGTCAAACTCATTTCGCTGACAGCGAAAAATCTATCTGGATCTCGACGATAGTTTTCTTCGATGAAATCAATGCAAAAGGATAACATAAAAGAATAGTATAAGACTTCTAAAATGGTTGGCGGATTTATCGCTGTTTGGCATAATTTATAAACTTTAGAATTAATTAACAGTTTTTCGCTAATTAAGAATAGAAAATTTGTATTTTCAAAGCTAAATTTTACAAAAGCACGTAGATTGAGTAAATATCTGTCCAAAAATGCAATCCTTACTTTTTTATGTCCATTATTTAAGTATCTACCTCGATTGAAGCATAAGTTGTGACGAAGAAAATAAATTTGTCATTTTCAGTATCTCGACGTTATTATAGAAAATCTATATCTCTGTTTATAATTAATTTATGAGGATGCATTTGGTCTCAAATTGAAGATCTTTTCCATTAGGTCCTTCTGGTTTTGGTTTTATTTTTCTGCGATGATTGGTTCTTTTGATATGGGAAATTTTACGCTGGCATGTTTGGTCGATTTAACATGGAGAAGTTGTCTGCAGTATAATAAGCAGTTACGGTGTCTTGCGTTTTAGTCTTGGCGTTTGTTTGTTTGGCGAGGTTAGCATTTTTTTTTCAGCTTGGCTTGGCAGAACGACCGTCCTGCTTGATCAGGCAACTGTACGATGATGTAACTATATAGTTACCTCTAATTTGTCTTAAATTTTATATTTCTCTACGAGTGATTTAATATTTAGTTTGAGTGAATATGCAAATATGAAACCATAAATTAAATTTATTTTAAGAAATTTTCAATTAATAGCCAATTAAACCCAAGAAATGATATTTTTTCTATTTGGGAAATTGTAAAATTCTTGATTTTTAAATTTATTTAAATCAATGTCTTTTTTAATTATAAAACTGATATTATGTATTCAAAAGTTAGTATAAAAAGTTAAATATTAAACTAGCTGTCAGTCTTTTTATAAAGTTTTAATACATAATAGTATAGGAAAACGCAACACAACGCGGGCATTACTCCGTTATACATTAACAAGATCATTTATTACGACAATTAAGACGAAGAGAAAAACATATAATAAGGAATAAGAGCGCTGATTTGACTATTGTCCTTTCAGTATAATAAGGACAAAGCAGGTTACCTCACATCAAATGGTTTAACTCTAGATGATAGTCTTAAAATTAGTCATTTAATAACATCAAAAAGTTGTATCCACATTACCATGTCAAAGGCGAACTATGCAGTGTACGGCAGGTATTTAAGAACACACATTTTAGATGAAATACCACTCTGTACATCATGATTACAAATCGTTTTCTATTGTATATAAACATGTCAGAATCTATACTAACTGAGGAAGTAAAGAGGCAAGCTGTCATGGTACATTTGGCTGAAGAACTCTTATATTTAGAGACTGCTGCATTCTTGAAGGTTTAAAATAAGGAGCAAACTGAGGCTGCCAGATTTGATGTAACAACAGTTTAATACAGGAAATGACATTGACGACTATATGATATTATCAAGATACCTCGAGTCGATGAAAATCCTAAGAAGTTGATGAGGGTACTCGCTGGGGAACTGCAGGTTTATGAGGTCAATTTTATGAGTGTGAGATTCGTGAGGACATTCCTTAATGGCCGAATGTGATGAGAAGAGGACGGTTTATGTCCGAAAGAGCCAGGGATAACCGCCTGATCAGAGCCAAATGCCAAGGATCCAGGAATACTGTTGTTTTCCTCAGATGAGAAAAATTTTGTCCAGGCACAAAAAGTAAACCTAAAAAAGATCGGTGGAAATGTAAGCTCTTCCAAGAGGATCCGATCATCATGCAAAGAAATTATGTAGCCTCACTAATGATTCTCTGGGGTCCTGATCAGCGAAGACGACCTGATGCTTCCACATTTACTTCTTCAATGTCTCAGAGTCAACGCCGTGTATATACGAAGGTACAAAAAGTTCCTGATTACTTCTGTAACGCGTGGGAGACTGTACGTTTTTCAACAAGACTCTGCATAATTCCATACATCCCATAAAACCCAATAATGGATGGCCAAAAGCTTTCGTGATCATGTCATCCTCAACTTCTGTCCCTCTAACTCCACAGGTATTAACCCGATGGGCTATAACATATGTGACGTGGCTAAGAGAGACTCCAATAGATTTCCACACAACACTGTTACCGCTATGACTACATCCAATTGTATTCAATGGTAAACGTTACGGACACGTTACGTACTTAAAACGTTACGTACGTAAAACGTTACGTACTTATTATTGCCTGCAGTTGGTTTCGACAGCGTGCGGAGGCTGTTATTGCGGGTGACTGTGGTTTAAGTGAATAACGCTATCCAGCGTGTACATGGTCACTTGTACAGAACGTTAAAATGTAAAAAAATGCTCTATATCGAGTGTCTATTCACGTTTGAAATCATGCATTATTTTGTTCTCAAATACCTGCAGCACCCTGTATTCTATTCCGGCTCCTTTCTGCTTAAAGTTAGCTTGTAGATAGCAGGTCTCGTGTTATTGAAGTGCGGCTCTAGCGCCGTCTACATGATTTATCTATGTGTAGTGCCAAGATCCCATAATATATTAGTGAATATTATGTTGCAAATAGACACAACATTTATAATATTAAACAAGTTGGAAATTGCTCGTCAAACGTGGCAAATGAGGTGCGTTCGTACTATAACTAGTTTTATAATTATGTTTTGCACCCCATATTGTACTGAATGTATATTTTTTTGCGCTTCATAAGTGCATAGTCTGTAACATCATTAAAATGCACTTACAATAATTTTTTCCCCATTCCCCGTAATGTAACGGAAAAATTTTGACTGTTCCTGTAATTAAACTATACATTCGATTTTCATAAAATTTGAAATGGCTCGACAAAATTTTGCAGCAATTATATATTTAAAATTTCAGACCATTCGGAAGGCTGTAAAATCATTAAAATGCATTTGCAATAATTTTTTCCCATTGGCCATAATGTAACGGAAAAGTTTTGGGTGTCCCTGTAATTAAACTATACATCCGATTTTCATAAAATTGGAAATGGCTCGACAAAATTTTGCAGCAATTATATATTAAAAATTTCAGACCATTCGGAAGTCTGTAACATCATTAAAATTCACTTGCAATAATTTTCCCCATTGGCCGTAATGTAAAGAAAAACTTTTGACTGTCCCTGTAATTAAACTATACATCCGATTTTCATAAAATTGGAAATGGCTCGACAAAATTTTGCAGCAATTATATATTAAAAATTTCAGATCATTCGGTCGGGTAGTTTTTGCTCTGTTATATGCGGACGGACAGACAGACGGACGGACAGACAGACAGACGGACTGAACGACGACTATATGTGCTACGTATTTATATAATTACGAACGCACCTAAAAAGGTTTATAAGATGTAAAATATATAAAAGATGACACAGGAAAAATATGCTAAATAGAGTTTGCCTCACCAATGCTATTGTCTTTCGGAAAAAAAAAATCTTTAATAATTTGCGAAATGGTTGTGTTTTAACGGATTGAGATTTAAACGTTTTCTTTTACACTTCTTTGTTTACTTCCCATCACTATGCTGATAGGCTATAACATGACTTAAGTCTGACCATATCTAGGAAATAATTTGTATGCTCAAGCTCAGTTTATGAACTTAGCATTGATAGGACCTTAGTATTGAACTGTGACTTCGAAAACTCTAAAGCTATCTGTATGGATCTATAGCATAATTCAAACAAAACTTTCAAATAATGCAAAAATCCGTTTCTTTAAAAAAATAAAAATATTTTACACTGTTAAAAATTTCCGATGTATTGAATTAAAATATGGATGAGTGTTGATGCAATTGTGATTTAGTAATTTTGGAACTACTAGTATGTAATTTAATCGGGTGATGTGCATTTAGTTCATTCAGCATTTTACTATATCAAGGTTACATCGACATATATAACTACAACAATGTTATCATACCCATTATTTTTATTTAATGTAACTTTGAAATTTTGAACAGAGGAAGTCTAAAATAATTGTACATTAGCAGGATCTTTATTCAAATACTTTAAGTTTTCCAAATTTTCTCTGTTTCGAAGTAGTCATCTTCTCCTATTTAATTGTAAAACAATTTTAGAAAGTCTAAGAATAATAAAAGCAATAACTACCTTTCGAAAATAGTGGTATTTAAAAATACGGACAGCACGAATTGTGTGTCGAAACCATCATGCATGCAACAATGAGACAATTTTTCCCTGAAATTCGTAATTTAGAATGAGTATATTTCAAATTGAGTTAAATGGAACGTCTTGCTTAAATTAAAACAAATTGTAAAACTCAGTTTCCTTTTGCAAATATAAGTTGTATTTCATAATTAAATGCACCGTACTTTTTTATTAATCTTTCATAGTTTATACAGGGTTATTCAAAATAACGTGGACAAAATGAAAGGGCAAAGCAGGCATACAAAAAAAATCAAGAATAACATAGGAACATGGAGTCGCAAATGCCACCCGGTTTCTCTCTCGAGAGTTGCAAATTATATATAATACAAAAAGAATAAACAAAAATTAATTCTACATCATTTTATATTTAGAGTATTTCCACGCATGTTACACATCTACAACCAATACTACTATAGGAGATGCTCAAAGTTTTTTTCAGATGCCTGGAGACAAGGCTTCGACGGTGCATGGACTGGCGCACCTTCTTAAACATATCAGGTGTATCTCGAACACATCCTGCTGCCGCAACACTTCTTCCTACTAAGTGCGATGAAACAGGTGTTTCGTAAATATGTCCCTTTAAAAATCCCCATAAGAAAAATTCTACTCGAGACAAATCTGGTGATCGCGTTGGCCATGCGATTGGTCCACGTCGAGCAATTCAATGCCCGTGAAAGGTGGCATGTAGATGTTTTCTGGCTTGTCAGCTGAAATGTGCCGGAACTTTTCGTGCTGAAATTATACACGTCAAGATTTCATGACGTCACCTCGTGTTTTCATGGAAGCGCACACTAGCGACGTCGGATAGGGCTTACGACCCCATCTTCCTATGTGATTTTTGATTTTGTTTGTATTCTTGCTTATCCCTTTCATTTTGGCCACTTTATTTTGAACCACCCTGTACATTTCTGACTTGAAAGGGTTTTTTTATTTGATCCGTGAGAAATTACGCAAGTTACCGTTAAGGGTTCGAAAAATTCGAATCCATTAAATAAAGTGAGTTATATTACAAACAGATGAACGAAGAATGAAAGTCACCTGAATATTTGAAAAATATTGTTCAGTATGCTAGTCTCCTGATAAATAAAAGTCGAAATAAAAGGAAAAAGTCCCATAGGCAGTATATTTTTTTTTCAAAAAAATTCCAAAAGGAATACGAATTGATTAAAACCAATACTAAATTTTAGCACACAATCACAGCATAATTCAGTATGACGTTAGGAAAAGCACACCTCAAGCAGAGACCTATAAACCTCAGATAACTTTACAAGTTAGCTTCATGGCACAAGCTCAATTGAACTATTGAGTCCCTACTTCAACAAACTGTACCGCAGCTGGGCAAACCAAGATAATTTCATTCTACATTCGGCAAATGGTGAAGAAAAGTGTTTTACTGTGTTATAAAATTTATAGTCTCTGGCAGCAACAGTGGATGACACGTTGGCCGTGCAACAAATGTTAAAATTCTTCTGATCAGCGCAAGGTATACATGAAGAAAGTTGGATTAACTAATCTAATTTACCTTCCGTTTTTAACGTAGAGAAAGAAACGTTTCTTTTCATTACCTTTCTTGTTTGAAGAAACGGAAAATAGTTGAGATTTCTTCCGTTGTTCTGTTGTTCAATCTAGAATCACAATGCCAGTCACTGAAGACCGCAGCATTCTCCAACTCTGAAATCTGTCGATATCTGTATCTTTATTATTCTATTTGTGTTGGCCTGGCCTCTTTCGCCATAAAGGAAAAAAACAGAAGATATGAGTTCATAGGAATGTTCAGAAAAGTCGTTAAACAGTTCCACTGTATATATTTCCGCAATAATCTACGAAAGATGGACAAATTTAGCAATATTTGTAAAATTACATTTAATTAGATTGATACTAACTTTTGTGGATTTTTACCTTGCCTTTCAAACATTATATTTTCATTAATGCCCTATAAATTCATCTACGTTGCTCGTAAATTAATTTCTACTTTTGTGATTCTTAATATGTAGATAAATAGATAAAATAGGTATAGATAATATGCAACAATATGTTAATATTTGGAATAATTAACTATTATGTAAGAAGGGACGTTGGAATTTTTTCTCTTGTAAAGGGGGAAGTGGTCCAGAAAAGTTTGGGAAACTATGTAGTAGAGGATAATTTTCAACTTCCAAAACATAGGGAGTGTTATTTTCTATAAATACAGTCAGCTATCGAAATGCAAAACAGTCGTCCAGAGTCGAAGTGTTTGCTTTGTACTGTTTAAATTACTTTTAATTTCTTGTTCCTACAGAGTGTCCGAACATGTGGACACATTTTAAAATTCAATAAAAAATCAAGTAATTGTCATATAGGAGTGCGCTTTGGACTAAAATGCTTATCGGGTTAAAAACTTTTCTACAACTGAATCAAAATAATTAATTCCAAATTTCGATCACAGATGGCGCCAATTGTTCGAATATTTGCTTTCAAACATGCGTTTTTTCTTATTTTCAGATCAATTTTAATGCTGTGACACAAAAATAACGACTGCCAGCGCTGGGAGTCATCATTTCTCTATCAAAATTAATCTGAAAATCAGAAAAAAACGCTTGTTTTGAAGCGAATATACAGACAAGGGAAACGAAATCTATGATAGAAATTTGGAACTAATTGTTTTCAAACAGTTGAAGAAAACTTTTCATCCTAAGAACCATGTTAGTCCTGTATGACAATTACTTTATTTTTTTTATTGAATTTTAAAATGTGGCCTGGAATTTTCGGACATCCCGTATTGATAAGTGGGAGTTATGTATTACATTTTTAAAACTACAAATAAATTAAACGTAGGGTGACTGCGAAAGTAGTTGATACCCCTCCAGTAGTTGATCAAATTTTTGAAATATTGCGCCATTTGCGGCGAAAATGAGTTTTACAAGGGCACTAGATATAATATTTTTGTTTGAATGTTAGTGCACCTGTTGTCACATAGTTTTTATCTGTCTTGTGTAAGAGAAGCCATATTATGACATTTTTTTATTAGAAAGTGTAAAAATTTAGTTTTTGATTAGATGGAGACAATAACGGTAAGTTAAAATGATCCCCTGCCATCTTGCTTATTTTTATAAGAATTGTTGTTAATCACAGTACAAGGATGATATTTTAAATATTAATTATTATTTAGAATCTAATTAATTATTATTAAATATTAATTAGATTTTCGATTGGCTTCTTTTTAGGGGTTGAAATTTGTCAGATCAACTTCTGGTCTTATTAAATAAGCAAATTCCAGAAATTGATCAGCTGTGATCAAATATTGGTTTCAAGGACTCTAGTTATTGATCATTATATCAACTAATCGCTAACAACATGCGTAGCCATTAGTTGATCATTCTTTATTTGCTTACCAAACCATTATTGCTTATTTTCAGAATTCATCATGTCGCTGAAAAAGAAATTCTTCCAGTACTCAGAGGATGATCTGCGAGCAGTGGTTGAAGACATAAGAGAAAAAAGTGTTTCCATAATTTCGAATCAATAGCCCTTTTCGAAATGTTCCACCTATGTGTCCTTAAAAAGCTTCTTTGTTTTAGGTTAAAGAGTAAACGCCAGAGGTGTGACGGGTGTGACATTCATGAGTTTTAAGCAAAGAAGTGGACCTTGTTGACTGGATAAATGCTTATGCCAAAAAAGAGTTCTCGTTTAAGAGGAGGGCTTTATTTGAAATCGTAAAAAACATTAATGCAGCCGATAAAAGGCCATACCCTTTTGAAAACTCAACTCCGGGGAAAATATGGTTTAAAAGATTCTTGCAAAGAAACAGTTCGATAGCTAAGAGGTATGCAGATGCTATCAACACTGCAAGAGCAAAGTTGTCAGAGCCCAACATCCGCGAGTGGTTCCAAGAACTTCACAAATATCTTGAAACTGAAGACTGCCTTGACATTCTTCTTGATTCCAGGAGAATTTTTAAGGCTGACGAAAGCAGTTTTCAAACTTGTCCAAAAACGGGAAAAGTTTTAGGACCCATTTCATTCAACATTTTATATGAAATAAAAACAAGTAATTAAAAGGAAGCTATAACCATGATGGCTACTTTCAATGCAACATGAGAAGTTATTCCTGGGATGATTGTTTACCCATTGCAGAAAATATCACGTGGAATTGCACAGAATGTGCCAGACGACTGGAAAATAGGATGAAGGTTCAAAGAAAGGTTGTATGTGTGGGAGCACCTACTTTGAATATCTCGCAAATGTATTTTTGCCTTAGTTGAGAAAGCAAAATATCAAACTACCCATATTACTTTTGGTGGATTGCTAGAAGAGACACTTAACTTTTGAAGTGACAAAGTTATGCTCAGAGAATCAAATCCTTCATTTTGTTCTTTACCCGAACGCAACACTCATACTCCAACCAGCTAACGTTGCTATTTTCAGGCCTCTCAAAGTGTGCTGGCGGGAAAACCGTTTACGATTGGAAAACTAAATCTAGAAACAATGTGGTCACAAAAGCAATATTTTGAACTTTGTTTGCAAGTGTATTTCGAGAATCAGCAACTCCAAAAGTTATTAAAAACGCGGTTCCGTTTAACCCAGATGCAGCGGACTACGAAAAAGTACCTCAGCAGTAAGCAACGACATTTTCCGCCTTCAAACCCAAGTGAAAATTGGTCTAGAGTAGGAGTAGCGAAAAACTTCAAAGTCCAGACGCTTTTGTACATTGAATCCCTCTTCAAAAAAGGCAGAGCTCAGAAATCCCAATTCAAAAAAGGCAGAGCTCAGAAGTTCAGAAGCGTGGAAGGGAACGAACGGGAGGGTGATGTTGAGGCTCTTGAAATGTTCCATTTCTGGAGGCAAATGCGGAGAAAATGTCTTGAACAAACTCAAACGAACATTGCGACATCAGAGAGCGAACCTGAATCGACAGTTTATAATCTCCTAACACCAACTGTTTATATTGCTCTACAATCTGATGATCGCCCAACATTTGGTTATGATAATGCAACACCGGGTCCAAATTATGTGACTCCTGAGTGCTCAAAACACTTAGGTCTAGCTAAAGTAAAAAATGTCAGTTCAGCTTTTGCAGACAACATTCTATGGCCTCACGAATCGCCAGAGAAGGAAAAAAACAAGAAAAGAGAACGTTGCCTTATGCGACAACGTCAAAACAGTGGGTAAAGTCTTTCGAAGAAAAGGCAAAGGAAAAAGAAGAGAAAGAAATTCCGAAAGAAAGAAATGATTCAGAAAGGGGAAGAGAGGAAGCAACAACTTCTACATCAAAAACGAGATATAGGACTATCTAAAATTCCGTGGATAAAACGACTGAACAACTCACACAGCTTTGAGTCCAGTGCCAAAATTTCGTTCGGTGAGAAAGTGGGAGTGGAATCCTCAGACGAGAAAACTGCCCATACTTGGCAGATAGTGCAAAAGTATATTGATGAGCACGTTGTCATTTCGGAAAATATTATAAATCAAAAAAGAAGTAGGGACGGTGGCTTCCACGGTGGCATGTGGGCGCCTATGAAAGTTGTCCTTTTTAATAAGTGGGATCAAGTTATTTCCACATAGAACCTAAAAAAATCAGTAGAACAAGAAGTCTTTTCTATCTCCCTGAATTAGTTCTAATAATGCTTATAAGTTATTGTATTATTTACTTTTAATCGTCTCATTAAAATGTTTACTATTCTCAAATTGTCTAATTTTTTTTATTACTTTTAAAAAAAGTTCAGAATGACCAGTGATCAACTACTGGAATGAAATCGATCAAAAACTGGATTCGGCTGATCAACTACTGGGGAAATGGCGATTAAAAAACTATTTATATATAATTCTGTTGCTATTTAATTTCAAAAGAATTTAATTATTGTCTATTACAGGACATTCATTAAGAGTTGTAGAAGTCATGTTATTTTACTTCTAAAACTTAAAAGGACGGAAATATAATAAAAACACCGTAGCACCGACCTTACCGATCAACTACTGGCTCGGTCACACTATTACCGCATTTAGGATATGTTTTTTTTTTTTTTTGTTTTTTTTTTTTTTTTGCAATTAACACACACTTGAATTTCAAAAGATTTAGATGTTTTACATATTGTATGTAACAACCTAACATCGACGGTTTTAATAAGAAGTAAATTCGTAATTATGCGTGTCAAAAATCAACATGTTTTCTGATAGACTAAGTATAACAAAATATTTTCTGGAACAACGAGAAACCTTAAAATAGATCAGCTTTAACTGACGTCACGTCTTAGCAACCAACTTTAAAACAACGTGAATGTTTTTTGTTTGCCTTTCAATTTCACCGGGTTTCTCCACTTTTATTGGCTGAGCGCTAAAAGACCGGAAATTTTGATTGGTTGGTTGAAAATTGGTGGGCATGTAATCACGTGGCTGAAATTGATCTATAAAGTTGTTTAAAATTGCATTAAAAATTAATTAAGCTTATACTTCTTATATATTTTCAAAACAAATATTTAAAATTTTCTTATTGTGAGAGATCGTGTAGTTTGTACTAATAAAAATAAATTGTTTTATTTAACAGTAAAAGTTTTCTATTTAGTGAAACTTGGATAATCTAAAAGCAAGTGATAAAAATCGTGCGTCAATCATACATTATGAAACATCTTCCAACACTAACAGAATATTATTAGGAAATTTCATTTTTTTTTTTCATACAATGAAATATTTTTAAAATAAGCTTTTCAGAAACACACAACTGTGTAAAAATCCACTTTTAGCAATGGATGTTGTTAACCGGTAATGTGCGTGAGTTATTTGTGTAGCCATGTATATGATCTAGTGAATTTATACACACCATGCAATACGCAATACACCAAAAATTGGACAAGTTTAAAAATGCATGACAACGCACTTTCAGTAAATATTGATCATAGTCTGTCCTTTGACTGAATTCTTTTGTGCGTCGCTATAAATAAACAAGATTCCAAACAATGAAATGAGAGTATGAAAATTGATGGAAAAATAAATAATAAAATACAATAAACGATCAAGTGCGAGTATTAATCGCGCTCAGAGTGTTCCGTATGATAAATATATGAATTACTAACTATACTATTAAAAAAAAATCGTTGCTAAATGAATAAAAAGAATTTGTAAAAACCTATACTACGTTGGGTTGGGTATAGCTGTATATTCTAGAAAAGTATGAATGGATATACCATAAAAGTTCAAAGATATATGAAGCCTAAATAATTTCGAATATTGATATTCTGTATAACTCTTTTTTTTTTTTAAATCTTACTCCAATCTGTTTATGATGAACTTAATTCGGTTAAAATATTTTTTAAGATAAAAAAAATCAAAATTTTGAAAGATTGTTTAAAATTTTTTAATGACAGATCTCTATTCAAAGACTGCATTAAAAAAATTCATTTCAATATAAACTCACTAAATAGGTTTCAAATAATGTATATACTACAAATAATGTTGGCAGATTATTATTTCTTGTTTTTTGTCATGTTTAACCACTAAGAGTGTGTATCTTGTTGAGAGTGTTTTATATTGTGAATTTTTTAAATCAAGAATTTTGTCAAAAAAAATGGGTTAATCAAAAATTTATTATCAACCGAAGGCAGGGTGTTATTGCTTTTTACGTAAAAATATCTTTTAAAAGGTTATAAAATAAAAATAGTGAAAATATGAGAAAAAAACTATCAAAGTTTTGGAAAATTGCCACGAGTTGACATTAATGATTGTTCAATTTTCAAAGGCCTCATTTTATATATAAAATCATATTTCAATAACTAATAAAGAAATCTTCTTGAAATAATTTAAGCAAGGTAAACAAAGTATGTAGATTATGAAAAAAATATTGCTAAAAATATTTAAATGTGTCTAAAAAATTGTATAATCTTTGAAATAAAAAACATTTTACACAAAATAATGAAATTATTAAAAAAGCTTTATCAATCAGAGGCGGAGTTCATATGACTAATTTTTTAATTTTAAGTTGCACATAATACTACATTATAACTGGATCTGAAATAAAAATAGTGGGATTTTGGTTGGTTTTAGTAGTATTTAAATCATATTTAAAATTATCAATATTTTCAGATGTAAAATCTATCAAATGTATCATCCCTGGAAATATTTTTATTTATACCGTAATTTCGGGTGTATAGCCCGCAGATAAAACAATTCAGTTTGGACCCAGAAATTTTATTCAGTATTTGAAGACCAATATTTACAGTGATCTAAAAAGTTACATTTGATTTTTAAAAAATTTCTGTGTCGAAACACGATTGTTTGATCCGCGGGCTATACACCGGAAATTACGGTACATTAATTTTATTTTTTCAAATTATCTTTTATGTTCGTTTCTTAAGGAAAAAAAATAAACAATATTGTTTTTTAGTAAAACTTCTAGGGCGAAGAGCAATTATCCCTTTCCAAAAAAGAGAAAAATCACTAGCTCCTCACCGTCCTATAGAAATTTTCAAAATGACACTCCTAAACTTTAAAATCATATTTGGCTGCTAATATTGAAAATTTAGCATTGAGCTGCTAATATTGAAAAAAATACCAAATTTCACTCCTTTGAAGAAAATTTTGACATATTGTGCTTTAAATATATGCAAAAAATGCATAATCCGAATTTATATCTTTCAAATAACTATATCTAAAAAATTATTTAAAACTTAATGAGTTGCACTTTTGTAACTTTATTCAGTTTCTAATGATATGTAATTTGATATATTTCATCACAGTATTGTTGAAAGATGAATTTTCAACATATATTGTATGTATATATACAGGGTGTTTCAGCGAAGTGCGGACAAATTATAAGGGGTGATAGAAGGCATGATGACAAACATTAGGACATAGGAAACCATGGGGCGCAAACGTCTTCTGTAGGAGCCAGGGGGCATCAAAGTTTAGCGTCCAAAAGATCAAGCGATGATAAAACACGGAAAAAAAGGTCGATTCATTTCCAGTTTTCGCTGTAAACTTTGTTTATATCGAAAGTTTGTCCAAAAAATTTTTTAAAAGGAACTGTCAAAAAATGACGGTAGAGGGCGCTGTAGACTTTGGAGTACGAACAACTACGTTTTACTGATTTCTTTTTTATTCTGTTAACAGTTTTCTAAAGATTGGACCTTAACTTAAATTTTGAGTACAAAATTGGAATCATCCCAAACGGTTAAGATGTGCAAATTGAGCTGTGAACAAGGGGGGGGGGGTTAAAACGCTCATAATCAATGAGCAAAGTAATCGATTTTGTTGCGGTTTTAGTGCAGGTCATTCCCTTAGTAATTGATTTATTCAAAATGACGTACAGTTTTGGTGCCCTCATTTTTAGATACAGGGCGCCGCCGATAGTTTTCCGACATTTCATCGACATTATCCCTGGGTGTTTTACTAACAGACCAGCATACTTGCAGGAAGTGTTAGGGATGTAAAAACTACTTGTAATCGCATGGGAATGTAATGTTGGAAATGCTTTGTTTGCGAGTTACTGTTAAAAGAAACGAAAAAAATAGCAACAGAAAGAAGCAGAAAATCAGCAAAAGGTGAATGTGATACAAAACATTTTATTGTAAGGTTTTACTGCAAAAGGCGATTGCAAAACGGTCTTCAAACTTTGGAGTAATGAACAACCAGTATTTTTTGA
The DNA here is from genome assembly GCA_963932465.1 of Maratus speciosus. Taxonomy (NCBI): domain Eukaryota; kingdom Metazoa; phylum Arthropoda; class Arachnida; order Araneae; family Salticidae; genus Maratus; species Maratus speciosus. The sequence goes on along the minus strand of OZ010790.1, from coordinate 370,344,372 downwards.
CGGGATATTTGTAGTTATGTTGAATGTTTAGCAAAGTTTGAACATTCACTTAAATGTTTATTTCAAAATCGGAATCGTCCAGAATGAATAAGTAGCGAAATTTCACGTATGTATTGAATTGAGTTTTTTTTTTACACTTAGGTGGTACGGGCAGCACAAAACCCAAAGAAATGACACGAACAGGATTAGAATACATTTATTATTCTAAGTACAGCCAAAACAAGGCATAAACAACTTAAAGAGCCAAAGTAAGTGCTCAAAATTTCGACCCCCAGCCGTGATGCAAGCCTCACATCTCCGGCGCATTGAATTTCTCATCTTTTTGAAAATATCGGGTTTCTCCCTCACTTCTCCAGCAGCTACCACTATGCGCGACAAGTTCCTCTTCACTGTCAACGGGAGTTTCGTAGATCAGAGACTTCATTTACCCCCATACGCAGAAATCGAGGCAAGTGAGGTCAGGCGATCGAGCGGGCCAATTCACTGGACCACCCCGCCCGATCCACCTTTGCCCATACGTTGCATTCAAGTGCAGACGTACGTCATTGCTGTAATGGGCGGGGGCACCATCGTGTTGAAACCACATGGTCGAACGCCTGGCAGCGGGAACGTGGGCATCGACCAACAACTGCGGCAATACTCGCTGCAAGAAGATCAGATATTCAGGGCCACGCAGACGATTCGGCAACAGGTATGGTCCCACCAGATGGTCTCCTACGACGCCAGCCCACACATTTACTGCAAACCGTACCAGGGCTCCACGGGTTCTGGTTGAATGTGGATTCTCCCTCGACCACGTATGGCTGTTGTGCAAATTGCACACTCCCTCCCGCGTGAAGCTTGCCTCATCAGTGAACAGAATGCTGCGTGGAAAACAACGATTTACAGTGCGCATCTGTACGTACCACCGTGCAAAAGCCAATCTTGCATCAAAATCTTCTCTTTGCAGTAACTGCACTTGCTGGATATGATAAGGGTGCATGTCATTGCTATTCAGAGTCCGCCAGGCGCTCGTATGTGAAATACCGACATGAGTTGCAATTCCGCGCGTACTGATACTGGGATTGTTCTCTACCACCTCCAGCACAGCCTCCTCGTTGTTTGTTGTTCTGACTGTTCGCGAGGGTTCCTGTGTATCCCCAATGAAAGATCCCTTGTCGGACAATCGCTGGTACAAGCGCGCAAAGTAGGCGTGACCGGGAGTTTGCCTCCTAGGATAGCGATGGGCGCACAAGCGCTGTGCGGCTCTCCCATTGCAATTAGCAGCCCCGTATGCCAAACGCATATCAGCTAACTCGGCGTTCGTGAACCGTTCCATTCTACTACCTCTCAGTCGGAATGCGAAATGAAGCTTCCCATCAAGCGAGGCAGCAACAACTGAGTGTGCGCAGGCAACGTCGTTTGATGTCTCCGTTTACGTAGAGACATCTGGTATCGCGTACACTAACTAAATACTTCCGAGCATGGTTTGCTGTACTTAGAATAATACTGCATGTATTTTTATCCTGTTCGTGTCATTTCTTTGGGTTTTGTGCTGCCCGTACCACCTAAGTGTAAAAAAAACGCAATTCAATACATACGTGAAATTTCGCTACTTATTCATTCTGGACGATTCCGATTTTGAGATAAACATTTAAGTGAATGTTCAAACTTTGCTAAACATTCAACATAACTACAAATATCCCGTCAAAAAATACTGGTTGTTCATTACTCCAAAGTTTGAAGAACGTTTTGCAATCGCCTTTTGCAGTAAAACCTTACAATAAAATGTTTTGTATCACATTCACCTTTTGCTGATTTTCTGCTTCTTTCTGTTGCTATATTTTCCGTTTCTTTTAACAATAACTCGCAAACAAAGCATTTCCAACATTACATTCCCATGCGATTACAAGTAGTTTTTACATCCCTAACACTTCCTGCAAGTATGCTGGTCTGTTAGTAAAACACCCAGGGATAATGTCGATGAAATGTCGGAAAAGTATCGGCGGCGCCCTGTATCTAAAAATGAGGGCACCAAAACTGTACGTCATTTTGAATAAATCAATTACTAAGAGAATGACCTGCACTCAAACCGCAACAAAATCGATTACTTTGCTCATTGATTATGAGCGTTTTAACCCCCCCCCCCCTTGTTCACAGTTCAATTTGCACATCTTAACCGTTTGGGATGATTCCAATTCTGTACTCAAAATTTAAGTTAAGGTCCAATCTTTAGAAAACTGTTAACAGAATAAAAAAGAAATCAGTAAAACGTAGTTGTTCGTACTCCAAAGTCTACAGCGCCCTCTACCGTCATTTTTTGACAGTTCCCTTTAAAAATTTTTTTGGACAAACTTTCGATATAAACAAAGTTTACAGTGAAAACTGGAAATGAATCGACCTCTTTTCCGTGTTTTATCATCGCTTGATCTTTTGGACGCTAAACTTTGATGCCCCCTGGCTCCTACAGAAGACGTTTGCGCCCCATGGTTTCCTATGTCCTAATGTTTGTCATCATGCCTTCTATCACCCCTTACAATTTGTCCGCACTTCGCTGAAACACCCTGTATATATCCCTGTTCTCAAACAAATTATTTAAAAATTATTCATTTATGTTTAATAAAGCATATATATTGTTTATATACTTATAGAAAATACATATGGTAAATTTTATGATATTATGCCGATAATATCTAAAAGTAAAGAACTTATCTAATAGTATGTAACGAAAAATTTAACATCTGGTGTAATGACAACAAAATTTTATAATTGTTTTACTTAATTTGGATGAATGAAAAAATCGTACATGTTTATATTTTATTGAAGTACAGGTGAAAATGTCACAAAGACATTCCTATCTCAACAACAACTGAATATGTCACATTCACACTACGGCTGATTTTTTCTTTTTGATCTTTCGGGTTTGATTTCAGATGGTAATGAATTAATTAGCTTTGTTAGAAGTGTCATTGCATTCAGCATATTAGGTTCACTATTTTTTTTTGATTGACTCGATGAACAGCAAAATTTAAAGCGACCATTTCATGAATTTTCAATTAAAAGCTGATTTCTAAATTCATTATGTTGTTTAGTTATTATTATCGTCTTAAGATAATTAGTTGGTATTAAGATTTTTAAATTTAGTTTATTTATTATTTGAAGAGTTGAAAGTATTTTTCAATAAGGGTGGGCTGTTGATTTTAAGTCGGCTGTTGAGCAGTGTAGTGTTGGTAAAGGAACTGGTACTATTTAATTTAATTTCTATTGCTGTAAATAATATTTGTTATTTTAATATTGTATGTATTATATTTAAGCAAGAGTAGCAATACACGATATCGTAGTCATTATAGTACATCTTAGCATAAAAAGCTTCAATATTTATCATTAAACATTCACATTTTATGAAAATTTTGATTAAATTGCTCATATTTTCACTATTTTTATTTTATAACTATTGAAAAGATATTTTACGTACAATTTAAAAAAAAGTAATAACAGCCTGCCTTCGGTTAATAATAAATTTTTGATTAACACATTATTTTTCATAAAATTCTTGATTTTAAAAATTCACAAGATTAAACACTCTCTTAGTGTTTAAACATGACAAACAACAATAAATAATAATCTGTCTACGTTATTTGTCACATACACATTATTTAAAACTTATTTAGTGATTTTATATTCAAATGACTTTTTTTATGCAGTCTTTAAATATAGATCCGTCATTAAAAACATTTTAAAAAAAGATTTCAATATTTAGATATTTTTTTATCTTAAAAAAATATTTTACTTAGGATCAAAGTGATTACGTCTTAAAATGAGCTATAAGCATACCCAGTTTCATTGAAATTTGTGACAGTGAATTAGGAGAACTGACATGGAATGACTCTGCTTGATTTGATTTGAAATACGCCTCAAAATATTTTTAAATAGGACATACTACTAAAAACACCCCAAATCCCACTATTTTTATTTCGGAATCAGGTAAAGGACATCTTTAAGTATATCCCCCACAAAAAATAAATTTAATAAAAATACCGCCTTTTGTTGATAATGCTTTTTTAGTTAATGCATTATTTTTCATAAAAAATTCATGACTTCAAAGTTTAAACATTTTTTTAGACACACTTAAAATGTTATAAGCATAACAGTATTTTTTTTCATAAACTGCGTACCCTATATATTATGAATAAATTATTTGAAGATGATTTGTAGAGTAGATATAGAAATATGATCATATTTATGTCATGCTACATTTGAAAACCGAGCAGTCAAGAATGCCAACTGACGGCAGTTCTTCAAAATTTTGACAATTTTTTTTTTCAGAAACTATTTGACCAAGGAGTAAAAAAAAATACTGGTGATCATATCTTATTAATAGGAACAAACACACGCAGTTTCATCAAAATCTGTGATGGTGGGTTACATGCCTGCCTGAACTGACATGGAATGACCCACTACGATTTCGACGATATTTCTGCAAATACGAGGGCCGTTTTTTTTTCAACCTCCGATGGGCCATAAAAAAAAGACAAGCATATATAGAAAGATCATTTTATTACTAAAAGTTATGTACACTTATGGTTATTTTTCAACATAATCACCTTGTAAATTGAGGCACTTGTCGTACCTGTGGACAAGCTTTCCAATACCCTCTTCATAAAAAGTGTCCGCCAATGAATTCAAATGATTCTTGACACTGTCTTGAAGCTCCACGTTACTTTGAAAACACTTCCCTCCTAGCCACTTTTTAAGTTCAGGGAAAAGATGGTAGTCACTCGGAGCTAGGTCGGGACTGTATGCCGGGTGATCGAAAATTTCCCACTGAAAATGCTGAAGTAGACGTTGGGTTACAGCAGCAGTGTGAGGACGGGCGTTGTCATGGATCACAACAATTCCAGAAGTCAGCATGCCTCTTCTTTTGTTCTGAATGGGTCTGCGTAACCGTCGTAAAGTTTCACAATAAACAGCTGAAGTAATCGTCGTCCCTGGCTGCATGAACTCAACAAGCAACACACCTTTTTGATCCCAGAACACTGTAGCCATAATCTTTCTGTTGTTGAAGGTTTGTTTGAACTTTTTTGGTCTGTTTGGCGAGTTCGTATGCATTCATTGTTGAGATTGACGTTTTGTTTCAGGTGTGTCATACTGAACCCAGGTCTCATCACCTGTCACAATTGATTTCAAAAAGTCTTCTCCTTCAGCGTCATAACGGGTGAGGAATGTCAAGGCTGAGCCCATTCGTCGTGTTTTGTGGTTGTCCGTCAACATCTTTGGGACCCAGCGAGCACAAATTTTTCTGTAGCCTAAATGTTCCGTCACAATAGTGTACAGAGAAGACCTCGAGACTTCTGGAAATTTTATGGACAAATCATTTATAGTGAACCTTCGGTTTCCTCTAACTTCTTCGTCCACTCGTTGAACAAGGTTGTCTGTGGCTACAGACTTGCGTCCTTGACCTCCTTCATCATGCACATCGGTTCGGCCATCTTTAAATTTTCGGCACCATTCACGCACAACACCATCGCTTATAAAGCTTTCTCCATACACTCGGCTCATTCTTCGATGAATTTCAGCTGCACTATTCCCTTCAGCTTGCAGGAATCGAATAACACTTCGCAATTCGCACTTGGCGGGAGAATCAATTAAGGCACCCATGTTTACGTGGCTACAGCTCGCCTCACAATGGCGTCAATGAAAAGGCAGTCAAAGAGGGTGATGTGGGGAACATGCGCCGTCGCTCTATGCGCATACCGACTTCCTGCCGCTCGCCTAACGTTGATGCTGTGCAATCGGAGGTTGAAAAAAAAACGGCCCTCGTATAATACGTAAAATTAAAAGAAATGTATTTTTGAGTTTTGCGTTACGAAAGCTTTCACATGATACCTCACACTTTATACAATCATTTTTAAGTAACTTAATTAGCCCCTCTACAATTTTCCTAAATATACTTGTGAATGTTTAATAATCTGGAAATAGGTTGGTCAAAAGTCTTTATTACTTCGCCCAATTTGAACTTTCCACGTTCCACAGTTTACGAATAAAACGGCTGTGACACACAGACAGACACAGGAGTGGTCTTATAATGGTTCCGTTTTTACTTTTTAAGTACGGAACCCTAAAACGGCAATAGAAATTTAAAAAATATAAAGAAAATAAAGGATTCAAATGGCAAATGATATTTAATTTAAAATATACTCTATAATTGTAATTTTACTGTTTGTTGTTTTACATTTTTACACACTACATGTGTTCGTGTGTCACAAATGATTATGGAAATTATGTATCTAACAGTATCATCCGTTATTTATCAAAAACATCTGTGAACTCCTAGGACTTATATGAATAAACAAATAGGCTATTTAAAGTTTTTACACCCTACATATGTTTGTGTGTCACAAATTATTATGAAAATTATGTAGCTAAAAGCATCATCCGTTATTTGTCAAAAGATTCTATGGTTATAACTCCTGGGATTTACATGAATAAACAAATAGGCTTTTCAATTTCATTATGAAATGTACATTGTGAATTTGGAAAAAATATTTTTTTTTTCCGGTTAAACATTTTTTCTTTAAATTATTAATTTAATATAAATATTAAAATATGTGTTAAAAGGAACTCTGAGCGCCGCCAATGCTTCTCGCCAATGTCTAGTTTTTGAATTTATACAAAAGATTGAAATATAAAAAGTTGGAGTGATCATTATTAAATTCAAAAAAAATTGTATCATTTATTTTATTTATAAAAATTTTTTAATTAGTTTACAATATACTGATATAAATATATGCTTTCTTTAGTTAATGATGACAAAATTTTAAAAATATCCATGCTTCACAACATAGGTATTCAAATGAAATTTTAAAACATATTATAAGGCTTTTGCAAAGAGACATTGACGTATTTTATAGGTTTATGTGAATGTAACATCCTTTATATCCGTAAATACTATTCATTATTTTTTCATATTCTTGTTATAATATTCAATAAATTCACTTTTAAAAGAACGGTTTTGTATCATTAAAATACTTGTAGAATATCATATTTCAGAATTCATTAAATTGAAATATATATCCAAAATCAATAAACTTTTCTTTAAGTTAATTTATACTTGACGACGAATTTTCATATGCTAAAGAAAATAAGATTTAGAATAAATAAAAGAAACGCATAATCATTTATAATAACAATGAAACGTAAAAATTTATATTTTTAGAAGGAGGTATATAATGAAAGCGAACATTATGTGGATGATTTTGCAAAATAAATGGATCTTAATTTATATAATGAACTAAAAATTACTTTTTTTCTCTTCGTATACTAAACGATGTGGTATTTAAATAACATTTGTATTTAATTTTTAGTTATAACTTCATACTCCATTAAATTCTAAAAAAAATAATATTAATTACACAGGAAAAATATTATTATGCATGATTAAATCATTATACAAAAGTTTCAGTCTGATTATTACGTTTTATTAGTCATGGGTTTTTAATGTATTCTTCCCTTCTGGTTATCTACAGTTTATATGAATACTTACTTAGGTTTCAGACAGTTGCGCAGTAGGGCATAATTGTAAAAAAGTGCCCGTATGACTAACTGTTAATGAGATATAGTTGTAGCTGATTATTACAGATGAAGAGAGGAGGTTTTTGATTTCATTCATAACATCATCTACTTCTTTAACAATTTCAGTATCAGTTTCATTGGTGAAGAAGAATTTAAAAAGGCAAGAAGTTTTCGTCTTAAAAAACGTGGAAATAATCTTGTTAGGCTCCTAATTCCTAAAAATTATTTTTATATGGTTTAAACATACAAACAAATGATATCAATTGACAATTAGTTCCGACAATTTTCATGAAAAAAGTATTATTCGAATACTATGTAATAAGGTCTCCACTTCAGAAAAATTTATTTTCATAGGTTTAAGCAGTTTTTCATACGTTTTCAGGCTTTTCGAAACCAATCATTGGAAATCTCACAATACTATTGATGACTGATCAGCAACACGATTAGCACTGATAGCTAAGACAGTGTAACAATTTTCATAAATTCGCCTTTTGTATCGAATAAATTTTAAATAATTTTCGAAGTTAAATCGATCATCAATAATCGGAATTCTCGCCGATATTATTGGTCATTGATCAGCAACACGATTACGAACGATGCAGAAAATGGCATAACACATTCTGAAAATTTGCCTTCTATACTAAATCGAGCACAAGAAAATGTCCAGCGAGATCCCTAATACGGAAGCCCCACCAGTGGCTGAGAGGTTCTGCTCTCGAAGCTGGTAGACGGGAGGTGCTGGGTTCGAACCCAATCGCGCCCGTCGGCCTAATCGTTCGGAGTTTTCGTGGTTTTCTTCGAACCTTGGATTTCCAAGCGTTAATACGGGTTAGGTTCCCTTAGAAAGACCTCCACGAAGGGCACTCCCCCCTGGGCCTATAACCCTCGTGCAGATAATTGGCCGTCATAAATACAACCAACCAACCAACCAACCCTAATACGGAAAATATCGTTTTGAGACATAAGAACAAACACATCATTGAAAATACGTATGTAAAAAATTTAACTCGGATATTGTTGGGAAGATTTTCATGACAAAAGCCTTTTATGTTAATTTGAGTAAAAGAAAACCATCTAATTGGCACTCAACTTTGAAAACAAGTGATTATATAGGTTTTAATAATATTTTCTGTCGTTAGGCTTCTATAACCAACTTCTATATCCAATACTACTTGCCTGTAATATGTAACGTAAGTAGAATTTCGGTATAATCTTATGTCAAACTGCATTCAGCTAAACCACCTGTTTAATATTTCCATAGACTGCGTTATCCTCCTAATTATCTATGAGTTGTGAGTCAAATACAATTCACATAAAAGAAGATTTGTGTACCGATTCGAATATGAGAATATAATTAGATAAGCATAGACTTCAGCAAATTCATTTTGATAGGTTAAAAAATCCTAATACTAATATGCTGCTGAGATATTATCATTCGCAATCGAGTTATCTAAATTTTGTAGATAAAGTGACAGTAGATGACAAAAAATGTCATGGAATAATATTACGTTTAATGCAAAAAAATATCACTAAACATAATTCTGATTACCGCTCTTTCACTATGCCAATAACAAATTTTCCGTTTAATACGAAAGTTTGTTAAATGAAACAACTTCATTTTTATACAATTTTTAAAAAATGGTATTGGAGTCCTCGATTACTGATGTAATATAGCATGTAATGTTTGGTTCAAAATTGCGAGCAGCTTTTTTATCAAGATATATTTTTCTCTAAACCGTTAAGCTTTATATTTTTTTTTACATAAATTAAAAGAAAACATAGTTCCATTCAAACTGTTATTTCCGTTTTTCGGAGATAATTTGTGATTCAGATGTTTTCCATATTTTTTGGCCAACTGAACTCTTTGATTAAACAATAGGAATGTGGAAAGTTCTAAATGATAATTAGTATTACACAGATTGACAATTTTCTTTCTTTGCGACGTTGATTCACCAAAATTCATTACATAGAGTACTTTTTATTAGAGATATGTGTAACAATAAAGAATAGTTTGGTACGTCATGGAAAAATGCGTTTTTTGCAATAAGATTTTTCTTGCATTGTAAAGAGTAGATTGATAAGGCTTTATTCCTTCGGCACTTGCACGTTGTTGCGCTTCTTTAGTTTTCCGCATCATCATAAGTAATTGTGCAAAGTTATTTTGAGACCTTGTAATATGCAAAGCAGTTCTATTAAATTAAGGCTAATTTCATGGTTGAGAACGTATTCGAGTCATTCGATAATAGCATCTTCAGAACTTAAAAAATACATTTGACTACAGTGCGTCTGTTTCAATAGATTTTCGTTGTTTCCTGTAAACTTAGTTGTATATAACTTTTTATATGGAATGCCCTACGTCACTTTTTTAGTGTTAAGAGGCAAAATTGTAATCATTTCTATCTATATAAAGTCATCGTCGCACCCGTAATGTTATATGGAAAACATTATTAAATATTTCGACAATAAACCACCTTTAAATTTTACAACTGGAGGTATATACAAAAGAAATCATAAATATTATTTCGCTATCATGGAGAAATTGGATAGAATAGGTACAAAATTAAGTAGGCGAGTAAGGCATTATTATATACAACAAGTAATATAAAAATTTCGTTTTTAAAGTCAATACCTACTTAGGCCATCAAAGAAAAATTTAATATAATCCCTTAAGCTAATATTAGTTTTTGTTGCATTAAAATATCTCAATTTGTTGATTTTCTATAAGCAAGTAGGTTTACAATGGAACTCTATGGGAATTTAGCGAAATATTAGAGATATCGCCAAGTTGGCGTCACTTTTGGCGACTCATTTTGGCATTAAAAATTCATTAATTAAAATTTAATTAATTAATTAATATTTGAAAAACTGTATAAACATCAATTGTCATCCAGTACAAGTTTTTAAAAATTTATTTCAACTTGATAGGATGAATAATGAGTATTTTATTAACGATTGAAAATTTGAACAAGATAAATATATAAATAAATAAATATAGAGAGAGTGTGAGCTAATAGTAGGAATTGAAAAAGCGCAAAAAAAGGATTCACATTGCAATTGTTCTTATAATTTTTAGAAACTACTAATTATATTTTTATGTATAAATGAATAATAAAAATTAGACTTTACTGAAATACAGAATTAATTTAGAAATAAATAGTAAAATTTTGTTTTTATTAAAATATACTATGAATATTAAAAAACTGCCAGCGAGGCTCGGTCTACCAGGTACTATATATATACACACACACACACATATATAAGTATACATATATATATATATGTATTCCATATGGTTAATTCCTAAACCGTTAGTCATAGAAACATAGTTCGAATTACAAAAATGTTTTAAATGAGGCAAAGAATTATTTTAAAAGCGATTTGGGTCAATAAAAACATTTTTTTTTTTAATTACACAATTTAAATTTTTATACGGTTTCCCGGTCCTATAAGTTATATTTAGTAAAATTTTTCTATTGTACTGACAAGTAAGACAAAAAAGGTCCTGTTATTCTACAATTAAAATTGACCGAGTAAAAATTGTTTAAACTTGAAACATATTTTTTGCTGCAAATTAGGGGTCATTCACAAATTTAGTTGAAATATAATTTCGTCAAATTATATATATAAAACAAATAAGAAAAAATCATGCGTCAAGCATAGATTATAAAACACTTTTCAACACATTCAGAAAAACGTAACAAAATTGCACCGTTTAAAAAATTAAACTATTACGTCTAATTCAACCATATGGAAACGCATAATACAGTTCAAAACCCAATTTCAACTGTTCCCATCCACAATCAGAAATTATGCGAATTTTTTCAGCAGCCCTGTATATGATATATATATTTGAATATATTAACTGCATGCATGCCATTTTAGTGCATGCATTTTAGCGCATGCATTTTAGGTCACTTAAAAGATACATATACTTCAGCTGAAAATTTATCTTCAGCAATTTCCTCTAATAAGGAGAACGGTGTGGGAATACTTTTGTGCACCCCTGTATTTGAGGTATAGAATTTATATATAACGAGTAAGATGAAAAAAAAATAATTAAATTTAAAAGCGCATACCAAATTTTAAACCGTACATCCCAGCAATTATTACTCAAAGACAATACTGTACTGTAACCGATTTCTTTTGTGTGTCCCTGTAAATAAATAAAAAATGCTATGAATCCCATGTTCTAACGTGATCGTAGTGAAATTCAGTAATTTATATCAGTTTCAATACATTTGAAATAGCATAATATCATTAAAATACTCTGCAAACGATTTTACCCCATATACCACAATGCAATGGAATACTTTTGAGTGCCCATGTAAATGAACGATTAATCCTGCATACTTCATATACAATATCAAACATGTTTTCGTGACCCTAAATAACCTTTATTAATTTCATGAAAATCCGAGTATATTTACGGGAGTTAGAGCGTGGACAGTCGGACAGACAAACCGAATGCATAAACATTTTTCAACTTTGTGGGAAAGTGTTAAAAATGGTTGAGAGTAAAATTAACATTGCAATATAAATTTGAAATCTTTAATCATTTTGACATATTAATGCAAAATATACAATTTGTAATAAACATATAAGAAGAAAAAAAAACAGAATTATTGTTAAAAAAAATTATGAAAATTAACAGTTTTAGCTTTCGATAGTGGATTCTATGTATTCTGTATCACTGAATCCGAATTTCACCTTCATTTTTTACCATCACGTAAAGATTGTTTTGCAACTCGTAAATTTTAAAGTTATAAAAAGAAAAAATAGTTTTGTCTTAAAACTTTTTTTGTCTTACTTGTCAGTGTAATAGGAAAATTTTATTAAATATAACGTATACGAACGGGGATCGTAAAACAATTTAAATTTCGTAATTTTTTAAGAATTGTTTTTATTGACCCAAATCGCTTTTAAAATATTTCTTTACCTCATTTAAAACATTTTTGTAATTGAAACTATATGCCTATGCTTAAAGGTTTAGAAATTAGCTATTGGACACCGTTGAGAGTGGACACTCTGTATATGTATATATGAATATGTATGCATATTTGAACATATATGTATATATATATATATGTGTATATGTATATACATGTATATATATGGTTAAATTATCACCTACGGAAGCTGATATTATAGTACATTTTCTATATACTTCCAAAGTAAAACTTATATGATAATATTACACTGAAATGAAATTTTAAATATTAAAAACACCTAATTTTAAAATTTTAATAAAATTTAAAGGATTCTTATTATTTTAAATATGTTATTTTAGTAATTAAAATAAATATGTCAAGTTTTATTAATATGAAAATTTACTTTTATAAAGAACATTTCATTTATCATGAAAAATATAAAGCAACTAAAGAAGTATTATTAAATAAAGAAATATAGAAAAGAAAAATAAGATATGAAGGTCGAGCACGAGTTTTGATCCAATTTCGTGTAGACTGAAATCCATAGGTTGATCACTAGGTTGCGGTGCTTCTCTCGCTGAGGAAACAAAACATTTCTTTTACCATGCAACATATAAAGTAACTAATGATGCATTATTAAATAAAGAAATGGATAAAAATAAAATAAAATATGAAAATCGAGCATGAGTTTTGATCCAATTCCGTTTAGACACAAGTCCATAGCTGTGACCTCTCGGTTACGGTGCTTCTTTCGCTGAGGAAACAAAACATTTATTTTACCATGAAACATTGTTAAATAAACAAATATAGAAAAGAAAAACAAGATATGAATGTTGAGTATGAGTTTTGATCCAATTCGGTGTAGACTTAAGTCCATAGCTCTGACCACTTGGTTACGGTGCTTCTCTCGCTGGGAAACAAAACATTTAATTTATCATGAAACATATAAAGCAGCTAATGAAGCATTATTAAATAAAGAAATATCGAAAAAAGAAAGTAAGATATGAAAATCGACCATGAGTTTTGACCCAATTCCGTGCAAACTCAACCCATAGCTCTGACCATTCGATTACGGTGCTTTTCTCGCTGAAGCAATGAAACATTATAAGTATATCTAACAAGATCTGCATGACTTTAATATTCATTTTTATCTTTTATTTTTTTAAATTTGATAGCTTACTTTAAGGCTTTTCATACCTTAATCATTTTACTAACCACCATTGTGTTAGCCAAATCGGTGACGCAAACTTTTCGTTTTCTGTTTGTAAGTAAAAGGCATTCTGAAGTACGACGCTTGACGAAAATACTGCAAATTATTCTTTAACACTAAGAGTGTCATTTTCATTTAGGTAAAGTTCTTTATAAAGATATGAGGTTTGTTTTGTTTCAATCTGCATATTAAAATTAAATTTAACTTCAAAGCGTTCATTAACATTATTTAAAGTAATAAAATATGTAAATTTAAATTTTCATCTATTTTAAATTGTTGCCCGATGATATATAAATTATTGAAGAATGTACCAATAAATATCAAAGCGAAAATTATTACAATTACTATTTATATAGTTTTTAATTTTTGTTTACGTGATACTTTATAAATGGCCAAACATAACATGCACACACATCTTCAATAAATATATTTTTGAAATATTAATTATTAATAATTGATATGATTAATAAAAATCAATAAATAATAAAATATATGTTTTTCGTTGTCATTATATAACGGAATGATTGATGGGTTAGAAGGAAGAATATTTTTCTGAGTTATTTTTTTTTTTAATGACGGTAAAATTTCTCAAAAAGAAAAAAATTTTAATCAGTGAACCACTGGTTTATTAAGCAACATCTTGGTATAAACAAGTGACTTTCAGCCGACTACAAATTGACTTTATACAGTAGGCATAGTCAGAGCTCATAAAATCTAAAACCGAAAGAAAAGCACTCATAAATAACCTCACACATCTAAGCATTTAAAACTTTTCTCAGTTTATTCAGCTTCTATTACAATTCTATATCTACGTGTCGCGATGTTGCTCAAATTTCCAAAAAAGGTACGATTAAATTTTAAGACAAACGGTCATTGAGAATATTCTGTAAATATATTCTTCAAGTGAGTTATTGCCACACAACACTATTTAAAAAACACAACAAAGGTAGAAAATCACATAAATGTGTATTTAACGGCTACTTTCTTCACTAATCAGTTGGAAAGCTGTCCTGATATGATACTACAAAAAATTTCTGTCCCGATGTGGCCAGTAAATAATAATGGTTTGCTCCAGCCCATGCCCCCAGAAAAAGAAAGACAAGTACTAGACATCTCCAATCTAATGATAAAAAAGTGATCCGATCTCGGACTCATGCATCCCTGACATACATTAACATACAACATACGAACAATATTTTTGAAGGTTAGGAAAAATAGATAAGAAATATATCGCGCAACCTTAGTGATGCGTAACTTTCTAATAAGTATAAAAATCGGACTTCTAAATAAACATTTGTTTTTATATTCTTTTTTATTAATATGAAGTATAACGTTGGAAATCCGGGCACCTCTGGACCGAAACTAAACCAGATTTTTGAAAATTTTAGATTTCTAAAAGGATATCCAAAGTACTTCCAATATTCTTAATGGTACCTTTATTCAGAATTTAATACATAATTAAGTGATATTTATGTGAGAAAATTAACAAAATTAATTATTTAAAAAAACTTATTTTAATTGATATTTTCTGTTTTACAAAAAATATTTATTATACTCTGAAGTCATTTCTTCCCGTGCAATTTCAGAAAAATCCATGCCAATTTTATTTGTTTCAATTTTTGCGACCGTTCATTAACATATTTTTCCTGAATTTCATGCAAGTGAAGAATATCAATTTTGGAAATAGTCTTGTTCCTCTGAAGCAGATATTAATTTTCCAGTCAAATTTATACATTTTTCCAGAAACAACTTTTCTTCTGCCGACTCCCCGTCATCGTTTCTTTGAGCTGCTACCGGCAATATAGATGGTTATATTTAGCACAGCGTCAATGACCTCACTGCCCGCTAATCCATCGCTTTCAATTTCAAAGTTTTTAATTCCTAAAAAATTGCTATTTTTTCACCCATAATTTGGAAAAGTAAACAAACGGGTGAGGATGAAGGAGATGACTTCGATTCCGGATTTTTGAAATTGCTGGATTTCTGAATGCCTGATTTTTGAAGTCACACTTTAGTTTGGAACTTTTTACAAAGCTAAAACACCAACTCCAACATGGTGCGCATATGTTACTTTATATTAAAATCTGTAAATGACTAATAAAAATGACTTAAAAGTAAAAGAGAAGATGACTTTGCCAAGTTTGGAAAATAAATTGCGCATATGTTACTTTAAATATATTACATTTAAAATTTCGGCAAAATTTGCATTTTTTGTGTCCGTGAGCAGAGGATGTGTGTATGTGCATATTAGTGCATGTTAGTGTGAGCATTTAGTATGTGTGCATGCAAATTATATATACATGCATAGAATTTCGGTGTAAATTACTTAATTGTGTGCACAGTCAAATGGTTTATTTGAGCGACCGTGGTTAGGCGGGTAATTGCATTGTAAAATCTTTAATGCGATATTTATGCCTGTATCACTGACGTAGATATTTGTGTTTTATCTTATAGATGTATATTAAAAAATTGCAATTGTGAGCAATTACTCAGTTAGACTGAAGTTTTGGCGAAATTTCTTTTGTTTATCAGGTAAGTTTCCTTCGTTTATCTACAGTGCTCTGTAGGCAAGGGAAATCGATACAGAAAAATGCATGCTTACTGTAGATAAAAACTATTAAAATTTTCTAATAATCAAATTGCCTACATAAAAGATTATACATTTTATTACGACGCATTTATAAATAATACGATGCGTTTCCTTTTAGAACACATAGTTGCAAATATCTAGACATGATATAAACGATTTTTACATGAAAATACAATTTCATTTTGTCTCTAAAGTGTATAATCAGTTAAAAAATTACTTCTAATGCCTTTAAGAAAAAACTTTCTCGCTTTTATCATACTCTAAGAATACAACGAGTTTCGCTAATGATTAATGCGCCTTTATTAGGCGTTGTATTTAAACTGCGTTATCTAAATATCATATCTATTTGTTATGAAATTAACCTAGTTTACTATCTCAGAAAGTTCAGTCATTAACGTCAGAAACATTTTATCTATTCTAAAAAAGAAGCTTTACTCCTATTTGTTTGTTATTTTATTTAATTTGCTGTTGTTGTTTTTAATCTATTTGTTTAGACATAGAAAATTGTAAAATACAACTGACATATTAATGATAAAATATAATATCAATACATTTTGCAGCAAATTTAGGATCTTTAAATAAATAAAGATATGTTTAAAGAGTAAGATTACAATTGAAAGGGAATTTTAAAAATTATTAAAATATCTTTGACACAGCACAGTCTTTTTACAACACGAACTTCAAAAATCATTTATAATATCGCTCATGCCTTTCATAAGTTTTATAAAAATGTTTAGGATATAATGAAAATGTAATATGTGACTGCTGTTCGGTGACCTTTTATGCAACGTGTTTTCGCAAAGTATTTTGTCGTCTACATTCAATTTCTAGGGTGATAAATTTGTAATATGGATCTGTTACCAGAGGTAGTACAATGCTCAATTAATATAATAAAAATGCGCCCTTATTTTCTTCCCCTCATTGCGTTGCTGTTCTAACTCAGAGGCATTCATCATATCGCCAGATCGCATACTTCAGTTGAGAGGAGCCTGTACAAACCAATCCGTATTTCCCTCATTATTAGAACAGGAAATTTGTTTTTGCTACTTCTACCAACATAATAACTTAATAAAATAATAATACAACTATGAAACAATTATTAAAATAACAACAAAATTAGTAATATAATATCAGATTAATATATAATTAGCTTAGTAATATTAAATTATTCTAATGAAAAAAATTAAGACTGAATACATTTCTAACAGACTATTTTATTTAATTTCGTTACCTTCCCAATTTTCTCTACCCTCGTTCTGTCCATTTCTTTATATTTTAAGAAAATAGTTTATGTTTGAAAACACAAATTTGTCCATCTTTGCTACTAACATAGCAAAAAACTGATTTTTCTTCATTAATGATTTATTCTGCTACTTTTTTCGATTTAATTGTATCTGCTGATCATTTATGCAGGTACACATGTTATGAAATAACATTCACATACTTCTTCTTTTATAGGTTTAAGAAGAATTTGCCATAAATATAAATACACTCTTTTCAGTTTAATACATTTTTGCACGGTATGTTGCAAAATTAATTTAGCAGATTCATAATCCGCAAATTTTATTAGGTTTAATTTTAATAGGTTCAATGAATAATAAAAGCATAGAATGGACTTCTAATTTTAATCCGGATGTTCTAGAACATAATTGAAATATCTGGCTATACACAATTATCCAGTAAACGGAATAGCCTAAGACAGCGTATTTATGAATTATACATTGCATCACTAATAAATATCTTAAGTGAAATAGATACTACAGTTTTGTCTACTTATTGATAAATTCATTTTACCCGTGACTAATTATATTTAGTTTAAATTCCGTCGTGTAACTGACATTCTAATTAACTATTTTCTTGTATCACTAAGAGGGTTTTTTTCTTTTTTTGTACAAAAAAACTAAATTATGCATTTAGCCGCTAGGAGTTCTGCGAGTGGACACATTATTTAGCCGACTCTCACTTCCTTATGTGAAGACACATCTTTTATAAATTTATCTAAATCCATTCAGAAATTAATTATATGCGTAACTTACGTGTTCTTCCCTATTTTCGCACTAAGCTATTTTAGAGAAATTTTAATCAGTTTTAAAATTCAAGTAAGCTGAAGTTTTACTTTTCAACCCCTTTCTCTAATTTATACGGTAATTTATACGGAAAACGTATCTAGAAATTCAGAAAGTAGGCAAACTCTGCAGCAAATAAGATATATGACATTATGACGTAGGATGAAGGGGGAGGGGGGATCTCCCTCGGAACATGCGTCGCGGTGCTGCATGGATTAAGTTGCGCAATTCCACTTAACCACTCGCATCGTGTACATTCTCCCTACCATCTCCCCTTCGAACTTTCCCTATAAGGTTTACTTTAAGTTTTTTGTGTCGCTGAATCCGACTTTTTAACTTTCCCTCAAAATTCCTCCCCCCCCCCACCCCTCAAATAGTTGTTTTTAAATAAAATGTTTTATTGTTTTAGGGGAAAAGTATGTAGAAATTCAGAAAGTAGACAAAATTTGCAACAAATAGGTTATATGACATTATGACGTAGGATAAACGGGGAGAGGGGGGCCTGCCTCGGAACATTCTCCACGCGCTATTCTCCAAAACCAAATTTTTTCAAACAATCAATTTTTTGGAGGTTTGCCGGGTGAAATTTTGGTGGGAAGTTACAAACTCGGATTCAGCGACCCAAAAAACATAAAGTGAGTCGAAATACAGAACTAGCATTAATTTTGCCAGGTAAAATCCCCTATTGCCTGGACTTGCATAACTTAGTGCACATAGCGCCGCAGTGTATGTTCCGAGGGTGCCCCTTCCTCCCCGTTCATCCTACGTCGTAATGTCATATATCCTATTTGTTTAAAATTTTGTCTACTTTGGAATTTCTACATACTTTTCTCCTAAAACAATAAAAAATTTATTTTAAAAACAACTATTTGGGGAGGGGGGGGGGCGGTTGCGGCGGGATGAATTTTGGAGGGAAGTTAAAAATTCGGATTCAGCGACCCAAAAATCTTAAAGTAAACCTTATAGGGAAAGTTCGGAGAAGAGACGGGAGGGCGAATGTAAACGATGTAAGTGGTTAAGTGGAATTGCGCAACTTAGTCCACGCAGCACCGCGGTGCATGTTCCGAGGCAGATCCCCTCTCTCCCTTCATCCTACGTCATAATGTTATATATCTTATTTATTGCAAATTTTGCCTACTGTCTGAATTTCTAGACACCTTTCCTCTAAAACAATAAAAAAAAATGATTTTTTTAATAAAAACCTTTTTGATGGGCATTTTACCAAAATTTGGAGAGGTTACCGGGAGAAATTTTGGTGGGAAGTTAAAAATTCGGAGTCAGCGACCCAAAAAACATATAGCAAGCCTTTTTCAGAACTACCATGAATTTTTCTAGGTAGAGCCCCTATACGGTCTCTATTGCCTGGTCTACCGGTATTTACAAGAGAATTTATTTGTAAACATGTAAAAGCATATTTTCGCGTACTTAATAAAGGTGAAATTTTCATTATAAAATTGCGGTGCCAATACGGAAATTAGGGATTCAAATTATGTGATGCCGTGATGGCATCAGCGCCCTTCAAGCGGTTAAATACATAGATTTTCTAGTTATCATGATTTGTCGCTGTAGGTATGTACATTCAAATGCATACTTTACAAAGCCAGGCAAAGGGACAGTTTCACCACTACTTTTTTTCTTCTGACTGAAAACTTGACCAATCGATTGCTAACAACATATAATTTTTGCATGCCATTGGAGGCTGTGATAATACTTCAGTCTTGTTCAAAGTGGGAAAGAGGAGGTTTCTTAAGGCTCTCAAGAAATACACTGCATTAACTAATAACATTGTGATTTTTAAAGAACCTATGGCAGATGCCGTGCAGTTATTGATGCTGGCAATCGTCTTTTGGATTTATTGTATAAATTTACAAACAAGGAAGTCACGTCATTAAACAAACTGAAGAATTTATGTTATCTTTGGTCTGAATCCAAGACAACAATCCTTTTGGCGTCCGTACCTCCTACTGAGTCTGCATCTCAGCAATATTCCTTGAGGGTGTATTTTCAAGTTCAATAATGTCTTGGGAATAAAAAAGATCCTGAACAATGGGGTTGGAAGAAAACGAAAGATGGTCTGGAGGCAATAACCATGCTACAGCCACCAGCACCTCAAGCCGTTTTGAAACTTATTTCTTGCAAATGCAAGAAGACCTGCGTGAAAATCTCTGGCTGCAAAAAAGCAGCCCACAAGTGCTTTCAATAAGTGTGTGAACTGCGAAAGCAGTTACAATAACATGCCTCGTATTGAAATCGATGATGACGAGGATGATCCGGAATTCCGTGAAGTACAAGTACCTGAAGGTAACTATGCATAAATAACTATGCATTCATTAGGCTTTTTATTTTTGTGGTCAAAATATGTATCGTAATACAGTGTGTATAACTTTTAAATTTTCGAACAATTAGAAATAAATCATAAATTATTTTTTTAAACGGTGGTTCGTAACGTAATAGGCTAATATGTTTCCTAAATTGTGGTCCAAAAGTAACCTACTCATGACTCGAGTTGTAAAAGAGCGCTAAAATGTTGTATGAAATATTACTTACTTATTTAATTACAATTAGTTCCACCGTTTTTAAAAATACTATCTGCACAAGGGTTGCTTCGCCCTTTGGTTGCTTGCAGCATTCGCCTACGGGTGGGAAAGCAATCTTCTCCCTCGTGACGAAAACGATGCTGTAGCCCAAGCGTAAATAAAATATTATATTTAATTAATTTCTTTAAGAGTAGAAGAATTGAAAGGCATGCCAGCAATCATGAACCCGTTGGCCAAGAGGGTTTGGTTTGACTGATGAGTCTCATTTCAACTCAATAATAATTTAGTTATAAGTGCTGCATGAAAAAAATACTTCCCTACCTATTTTATTATACTGTATAACATTAAACAGTTTTCATACTAAACTATCATTAATCACTGCTTATCTTTTTGTTGTACCTATATAACTTATCGTTATCGTTTTACATATCTGTACAGGCTTATAATGATGCATTTAAGCTGTATTTTTTCAATAAATTGGCAGCTGACTACTTTGTGTATTCGTTATTGTTTTTCTCATAACTATTCAAGGTCCGAAAAAATTACTTACACATAAATTCTGAAGAACTTTATCTCCAGGACTTGATTACCGCACAGGCCAACTAGGCCGTGGCCTTGGGTCCATTGCTGAGAGGGGCCCATAGTGGCCCAAATTTAAAAAAATGATTTAGAAACAAATGTTCTAAAATTAAAGTTTCTGCAATTAATTTCTCAAAAACTATTTTGGTTAGTATGTTAATCTAATAACTGCTGGACAGATAATTACACCTTTTTATTTTTTATTAAATATATTCAAAATTGTTAATTGGTCCAAATCATCCAAGCAACCTCATAGCAAATTGGTATATAGTTTTATATACCTTAGATAAATTTAAATAATATAAGTGATCGTATTTACCTACATTCTAGTAGAAGAGCAACGCGAAGCATTAATAAAATTAAATTATAATTCGCGTCAAAAAGTAATTATTAAATTTGAATAATTACGAATAGAATTAAGAGTTTGCGTTGTGATTTATTTAGATGAACTCTTCCACTTATGAATTAATCTAAAATTTAAGCTGTAAAAAAATGAATTGACACACTTTAAATATTATTAATTAAATAATTACAGAAACTTTTTAAAACTTGATTAAATAATTTATTTACATTGAACAAATCTATTTACAGAAAAACATAATAATAATTCAAAAAATAGAAAGCAACACTTTTGTTTGCTTCTCATTATTTTAAGTATGTTTAATCTTTTTAAAAAAAAAAGACAATATTTTCACGTACTCTAATTATTATAATTGTTTCTTTTGCTAAAAGAAATACTCTCTTTCATTTTTAAAATTACCTTAATCTTATTTTATTATTGGTTTGGTCGGATCTCAGATAACTCTCTACCATAAAATATCAGAAAAGTATTTTTTTTTGATTTTTCATATGAACTTATGTGGTAAAAGAAAATGTGTAAAATAGTACCTTCTTTTAATATACGGGATGGTGGCCTTTATTTGTCAAATTCCGAGTAGTTGCGTTGCTTAGGATCATGGCAATGTGTCATCAGGAACGCATCCTCAATTTGGCTTGTTTAGGATCACTCCGATATGTAGATCAGGAAGACATCCTCAATTTGGCTTGTGTAGGCTCACTCCGATAGGTACCTCAGGAAGACAACCTCAATTAGGCTTGATTAGGCTGGATTAGGCTCGCTCCGCTAGGTCCATCTCGCTTGGGCTTTACTAGGGCTTGCGGGACTCATTGCGCGGGCTTTCAGGAGAGCTCTTGCATCCTCTACATCTTTTTTCAGACTATATTTTTTTTTAAACTTATTCTTCTTGCACACCAGTTCCTGCAGTGGGTGGAGCTATTTTTGTCTAGTCCACTGTTATTGGATGTGAGAAGATTTTTTATTATACTTCGATAGGCCTATTAGCTAGCAGTCTGCAAATGGCCCCTAACATATACTTTAATATTATTATCTGCCTTAAAGTTTGGGTGGTCTGAAGAGTCATAAATTTATCCCAACACTTTTATTGAGGCCATAAATTGATTCCAACGTTTTTATGATTTTACGACTTCTAATTATACACTACTTTCCATTGGCTTGTCATAAAACGACACCATGGCGTCTGCGTATTGTTGTTGTCTGAGATCCGAACTCCATTCAATATTATACATTCATTTTACAATACAACAATTTTTTAAAAATATATATTTACTATTTAAAATCAACTTAATAATTTTTGTATGAACTTACACTCTTATTTTACTTAAATATATAAACATTATAATTTTACACTCATAATTATATTTTATAAAAAATATTTATACAAACAGAAATAACAAATTACGCAATTTTACTTTGATTTCACCAACATGGTGCGGGAACATATCATAGTTATATGTTGCCCAGCATCTCTCCCGGTATCGGAAGAAAAAAAAAATAAAAACTGATTGCTGGTTTTATTTTTTTTTTTTTTTTAAGCTTGAAGGAATGTACGTGTCCATATGACTGTGTATCTACACAGTTTTTGATCGAAGACTGTAAAGTTCAATTATGAATGGTTCTGGTATATTTTATAAGAAGTTCTTCTATTGTTTCATAACAGAAAGTTCAACACATGATAGCATAGTTGTCTGTTGACATTCACATTTAGAAGACCTCTGTACTGACAATCAGACGTCTTTCTCGAAGCCTTTTTTCTTTACCACACACATGTTTACTAATTTTGTAACTTTACAGTTTAAGTGCCCAAAATACATTCAAAGCTATAATTTTGTCTGAAATTAATATGCCGAAATAAACCTCATTATAAGAAAAATAATGGCATACGCATTTGACATATTATTTCATCACATACAACCTTATGACACAGTGTTTTATCTAAAACACATTTTATACTGAATAAAAGTAAATACAATGCTTGTAATATGACATGTTATATTTTCACATAATTAATCTGATGTATTCAAATTATAATCAGAAAAAATATTGTATACAAACTTGTTACATTATTTTATTTATTTGTTACTTCTAACATGTATGATCTGTCAAAATGTACAAGCTAATTCATCTCCTTTAATATATCATTACGCAATGCTTTCCAACTTTACCCGATACGAGAGAAAAAAAAAAAGAAGAAGCAGGAGAGAATAAAACCAGTTTTTTGACCGTCGCCGATCCTCCCGAAAAGTGGGGGGTGGTCAAGCTACTAATCGCTTTCTGTGAGGTGATTTGTGCTGTGACAAAATTTTACGACTTCAAAAAGTAAGTATTTAAAACCATTTCATGCTTGTAATTACCGTATTAATTAGTATAATTTCTTGATATACTTTCTTCTTAACTCACTGTGCATGCCTGTATGTAATTTTAAACATAATCTATGCATAAACAGTGTATGTATTTGTATCGTATCTAATGTAAACCTTCTGCTTTTTTTTTTTTTTTTTTGCAGGGGAAAAATGGCGATTCTAGCATGTGCATTCTCCTGCCTCATACTGGAACTGAAGCGAGGGTGGCCTTTTTATGCATCCAGGTTTAAATCTAACCCAAATTGCCTTTCAGGATTAAAAAAAAATGCATATAATTTTCTTTAACTGATTACATTGTATATTTTTAGACCTTTCTAACAAACACAAATTTTGATTCATGATATTGTTTACTATTAAAATGTAAACAACACGGAAAAATGACTTCTACGGCCTCTCAAAAATGCAAAATATGCATTACGCTGACCTTAAAAAATTCACCTTCATTTAATACTATTAAATAGTGTTGTCAGAAAATGCCATTGACGAAGAAGAGAACAATTTTTGTGTCTTAAATTATTATTTATTTAGCCAACAATTCTATCTTAAAAGATTGTTAAATTTTCATATTTATTTATTTTTTTTACTGAATGAAATAAAAATTTATTTATTCAAAATTTTATTTATCATTAACATTCCGTATGTGAATTCTACTGTCTAAAATTTAATGATATGTTTAAAATAAAAGATAATAAATTATTATTATTAATCAACATTAATAATTATTATTTTAAAAAAAAATTGTTATTAATACACTTGTAAAAATTTTTAAAAGTACTAAAAGCAAATGATAAATATTCTGTAAAATCGTATGCAGTAATCCATGAGTACTCGGGCCCGAACCAAAGAATTTCTGCCAGCAGAAAAGCATCTTTGTATACTCATACATATCCACATCAAATTGCTACAGATCAAGTTTTTAAAATGATAAATTTATGTACTATAAAAAAATTACATTAATTTATTAAGCCATACTACATATTTTAATAAAAATAAGGCCAATATATATAAATATATTTATTTATTTATTTTGTTTTCTTATGTTAAATTGGCCAAATTATATAAAAAAAAAAAAATCTATGAACTCACACACTGAAATTTATCAATACTATGTATATTTATATGTGTTAAATTTAGAATTGCATTTAATTCTCAGGGAAAGAAAAGAAAAAAAAAATGCTTAAATTCTAAACTAACATAAATTTATAAAATATTTTATTTAAAAAAAAAAATCTAATTTCTAGCTGATTTCAGCAAGATGTCATTTAATATTTATATTAAATAATTTTGCTAATACATTTTATTAATTGTTAAATTCGCATATTTTTATATATACAATAAAAATATAATAGTCTTACATAAAAATTTTACACTACAACAATGTTATTAATTAATTTAACTTGAATTTAAGCCTACTTTAATTCTAATTGAATACCGTTAATAAAAGTAAATTAGCTTATCAAGTTAAATATAATATAAACTATGTTTGTCTAATGTTAATTTTGATGAAAATTCCATAAATTTTAACTGTAAATGCTAATTGCTATACCTTTTGTTATTTATTTTGAAAACAACACGAACTTATATTTTTATTTATTATTTTTTTATTAAATCTAGGAACTATACACTGAGCTAGACACTCCATAAATGTGTAAAACCTAAAAATCAAAAATTTTCCTAAAGAAAACTCAAAATGCTGCTTTTTACAATATAATATTACTAATTTTATTGTTTGAGCATAACATCTAGTAATTATACCATACTTAATTTTTTCTTCGATTCCTTTTTCAGCCAAGAATCCTGAAATTTATGCCTAGGTGGACCATATATTGATGTATCTGTGAATTGATAAATTTTCTACAAATATATTGTTGGTGTTGGTGCATACCCAGCCGTAGGCCAAAATTGTACCCTATACAGAAAGCCTTTGGTGAGAAAATTTTAATTTTGCTTCAATTATTTATTTGTGTATTTTTTTTTACTGTTATTTTTGTGTGCAATCATGTTGAAATAACTTGCCTTGTCCATTGTTATACATATATATGTTTTTTTTAAAAAACCAATGTGCTACACCAAAATCCTTTTTTTTTAATTTTTTTTTTTTTTTTATAACACTTTTGTTCATAAAACTTATCCCTGCTGTCTAAATTCTAGACTTTAGCATATAAGTTGTACTTGAACTACCGGAGTAAATCTTAGCACTTTTTGTATATTTTATTATATTTAGGCTTATAGCTGACCGCTATCCTAATATAGAGTGCACTAATAATTTATTCCTTGTCAACCATATATTTATATAAAAAAATATATATATATGAGTATGCTATAAAGCTGTTCTAACTACCCTGAACCTATAGCTTACACCTACTCATTTTAAAGAGTAATTCTGAAATTTTGTCAACTAAATTGTAAGGCTATTAGCAAAGGCTACCCTTATAGAAGACAGAAAAAATTCTCTTTTTTTTTTTTTTTTTTTTTTTTTTTTTTTGAAAATTACTCCAAAACTATGAAATTAATTAAGTTTTAATGTTATTTGGCTTTGTTAAGATTTTATATTTTCTAATTCATATTCGAAAAGAAAAAAAAAATATATAACGTTTGCCTCCAGCGAAATATTTCACTGCTCCATTGAAGTTTTGTGAAGCACATTACATAATTTTATAAGTATGTTATCGGGTGCGCCCTGCACATTTGCTCAATATTGTAACCCTGAGACAAATTGGCGTTCCCATGTTCCTATCCTTTCTTATTATTATTTTGAATTTTAAAAAAGGCAAGTTATTAATTTTGTTTCAAATTTTTTTTTTTTTTATCTAAAAAAGAAAAATTTATTTTTAAATTTTGAAAAATTTTTTAAATTTTGAAATTCGATTAATTATGCATTTTGATTTATTTTTAATACCAATTCATATCCCTTACTTGTCCCTTTGATCATCCGTTTTACCCTTTTTATTATACTTTTTCGGATACTTTTGAGCATTCTCTTTTAAATTCTCATTTTTATCCTCATTTGGATAATAACTGGGATGACTCTGAGGTTGACTATTCCTATATGGCACATGCTGAGGGAAGTAATTTGGTGGGGGTGGGGGATATGGAGAATATCCATAGTAACCACCTGTGGGTGCATAAGATTGAAAATGCCATTGCTGGTTTGGGTTAACAAATCTAGGATTAAAATTCGCTCTCGGTTGATACTGTCCATTATAAGAGTACCTTTTATTAAAATGCCGACCTGCAAAATCTCTGCTATCCTTATATGTATTTTTATTATCATTTTTGTACCAGCACGTTTCTAAAGTATGCGAATTTTTTTTACATAATTTGCACCATCTGCTTGATGCAGTGTCTTTTGTTTTAATTTTCAAATTGTTTATTTCGGAAGTCAAAATTTTAATTTGCTCCGCGCTTTCCATATTTAATTTTAACAATTTGTCCAAATTTTCCTCAGTGGAGGTTTTTGTAATCGAATTAATTTCCTTTGATGCAACTTGATTGTATGCATCTTCCATTTGTTTCGCAAATTTACATGTGTCGTTGAAATTTTTCGGCGCCATACTTCGAATGTCCAAACTTAAATCTGCCCTAACTGATTCTAAAAATCTTGTGAATTTTATCATTTCAAATAAACTACCATTACCGTTGTCAATATTTTGGCCACTTTTGTCTAGGTAAAGTTTTGCAGCCGCATTGAATTCACTGATAAAATCAGCGATAGTCTGCGCAGGTTTTTGCCTAAGAGAAAAAAAATTGCTTTGAGCCGCCGAAAAACTTGTTTTAGTAGAAAAAGTATCGATTAATTTTTCTTTAAATTTACCGTAATCTTTTTCTGTATTAAGATTTTCTTCATTAGCTAATTTATCTCTAGCACTACCGACTAATTTCGTTTTCAAGAGCGCTAGTTTCGAAACATTCTCTAATTCCGTTTGTTTAATTAGATTATCGAATTCGTTCAAAAAGAATTTAATATTCGACTCTTTCTTTCCGTCAAAGACGGGGATACAATTCAACAGCGTATCAACACTAGGTTGAGTCATTGTATTCTTTTTAGTTTTTTTGTAGCGAATAATTTAGAGAAATAATTTTATTTTTCTGTCCTCTGGTTTTAACTCCAGAAGTATTTAAATCTACACTTCTCCTTTTAAATTTTCGCTTATTGTTGGGCATAACCTTTTAACAGAATGTTTCTGTTTATCATACTTTTTTTTTTTTTTTTTTTTTTTTTTTTTTTTTTTTATATTACCACATATGTATGAAAATATTCTAAATTGCATAAATACATAAAAACAACAACACTAAAATTTAAAAAAAAATTTCTTAGGAGATGAAGTTGTTTTGTAGATTATTCTTTTACACACATAAATACCCCTAAAATATTTATAATACACGTATATATAAAAAACAACATAATTTCATTTAACAGAAAAGAAAAATATCTGTCTTTTTCTACAGAAAAAACAATCTTTTTTTTTTTTTTTTTTTTTTATAAATATTGTACTACTACTTCGTAGTACGACTCATAAATTTTCTTTTGTATCAAGGTGATACAATTTCAAAAATCGTGATCTATTGACATTTCAATCATTTTTATATCAGACATATTATAAAATTTTACTCATTATTCTTATTATTATTATTATTTATACATTATATAAGAAAAAATTATTTTTACAAATGTGTCATCTGTGATGTGAATGCCATTATTTTTCAATGGTAACTGAGATCCAACAAAAAGAGAAAAGAGAGAAAAAAAAACAAAATTGTAATTCCTAAATTTACCTATTATAAATCCCAGAATTATTTTTTCATTTCCTTTTTTTTTTTTTTTTTACTAACATATATTATTCATTTTATTTATATAAAATTATTATATGTGTGTCAGTATTGTTACAATAATAAAATTAATTTTAATAAAATTTTAATCAATTAAACTTACATACCTACAATATCTTTAAAATTGTGACATTAAAATAATACTTAAATTTATTTTCCTTTATTATTATTATTATTATTATTATTATTATTATTTCTAATGACCTCAGATGAACGTTCCTGAGTCATAGCACCATTGTACTTAATGAACGTTCCTGAGTCACGGCGCCATTTGATCTATGAAGGGGGGATTGTATGAACTTACACTCTTATTTTACTTAAATATATAAACATTATAATTTTACACTCATAATTATATTTTATAAAAAATATTTATACAAACAGAAATAACAAATTACGCAATTTTACTTTGATTTCACCAACATGGTGCGGGAACATATCATAGTTATATGTTGCCCAGCATCTCTCCCGGTATCGGAAGAAAAAAAAAATAAAAACTGATTGCTGGTTTTATTTTTTTTTTTTTTAAAGCTTGAAGGAATGTACGTGTCCATATGACTGTGTATCTACACAGTTTTTGATCGAAGACTGTAAAGTTCAATTATGAATGGTTCTGGTATATTTTATAAGAAGTTCTTCTATTGTTTCATAACAGAAAGTTCAACACATGATAGCATAGTTGTCTGTTGACATTCACATTTAGAAGACCTCTGTACTGACAATCAGACGTCTTTCTCGAAGCCTTTTTTCTTTACCACACACATGTTTACTAATTTTGTAACTTTACAGTTTAAGTGCCCAAAATACATTCAAAGCTATAATTTTGTCTGAAATTAATATGCCGAAATAAACCTCATTATAAGAAAAATAATGGCATACGCATTTGACATGTTATTTCATCACATACAACCTTATGACACAGTGTTTTATCTAAAACACATTTTATACTGAATAAAAGTAAATACAATGCTTGTAATATGACATGTTATATTTTCACATAATTAATCTGATGTATTCAAATTATATTTTATAAAAAATATTTATACAAACAGAAATAACAAATTACGCAATTTTACTTTGATTTCACCAACATGGTGCGGGAACATATCATAGTTATATGTTGCCCAGCAATAACCCCTCGAATACTTCCGGTGGAAAAAAAAATCTAGCTGTTATTTTGGTGTGAGGGGACCCCGAAAATGTGCTGGGCCTTGGGCCCCCGAAAACCTTAATCGGGTTTTGTTTATCTCCTTTTCTAAAGTATAGGATATAGTGAAATGCTTACTTTTAGAGTTATGAACAGAAAGGGTGTGAAAGAATATGTTTTTTGAGATTTTCCAGAATTACTGATTTTCGCCGATTTTTCAATGCCTCTTACGAAACCATATGTCGAAAAAAAATTTAAGAAGATGAATTGTACGTAATTATCTCGTCTGTATTTTAATATAAAGTCACTTTTTGCTCAAAAATCTTACTTTGCAAGTTATAAGCCAAAAACCAAAGAAATCTGTGATTTTTAGTGGGTTTTTCATGATTTTTCATATTTGCCGAGAAACATTTTGTAGGAGAATTTCAGATTCGGGTTCAGTACACCGAAAAACATAAAGTAAGACATTAAAAATAATTACTCCAGAATTTTCCACCTCGTACTCTAATTTACTGGACTAGCACCAGGTTTGCCAGTTTGGCCTCAACTTTAATGAAAAGAACTTCAAATTAACACAGGAAATTCTTAAAGAAGAATTTTTACTTTACTTTGCCTGTCAATAAATAAAGAGTAGAATATCATGGGTAATTTCTGCTGTGAATGCGAAATTTTGAAATGGAAAAAACATAAAGTAAGACATTAAAAATACTTACTCCATAATTTTCTACCTCGTACTCTAATTATACTGGATTAGTACCAGGTTTGCCAGTTTGGCCTCAACTTTAATGAAAAGAACTTCAAATTAACACAGAAAATTCTTAAAGAAGAATTTTTACTTTACTTTAGCCTGTCATTAAATAAAGAGTAGAATATAATGGTAATTTCTGCTGTGAATGCGAAATTTTCAAATGGAAAAAAAACATAAAGTAAGACATTAAAAATTCTTACTCCATAACTTTCTACCTCGTACTCTAATTATACTGGATTAGTACCAGGTTTGCCAGTTTGGCCTCAACTTTAATGAAAAGAACTTCAAATTAACACAGAAAATTCTTAAAGAAGAATTTTTACTTTACTTTAGCCTGTCATTAAATAAAGAGTAGAATATAATGGTAATTTCTGTTGTGAATGCGAAATTTTGAAATGGAAAAAAACATAAAGTAAGACATTAAAAATACTTACTCCATAATTTTCTACCTCGTACTCTAATTATACTGGATTAGTACCAGGTTTGCCAGTTTGGCCTCAACTTTAATGAAAAGAACTTCAAATTAACACAGGAAATTCTTAAAGAAGAATTTTTACTTTAGTTTAGCCTGTCATTAAATAAAGAGTAGAATATAATGGTAATTTCTGCTGTGAATGCGAAATTTTGAAATGGAAAAAAAACATAAAGTAAGACATTAAAAATACTTACTCCATAATTTTCTACCTCGTACTCTAATTATACTGGATTAGTACCAGGTTTGCCAGTTTAGCCTCAACTTTAATGAAAAGAACTTCAAATTAACACAGAAAATTCTTAAAGAAGAATTTTTACTTTACTTTAGCCTGTCCTTAAATAAAGAGTAGAATATAATGGTAATTTCTGCTGTGAATGCGAAATTTTGAAATGGAAAAAAAACATAAAGTAAGACATTAAAAATACTTACTCCATAATTTTCTACCTCGTACTCTAATTATACTGGATTAGTACCAGGTTTGCCAGTTTAGCCTCAACTTTAATGAAAAGAACTTCAAATTAACACAGAAAATTCTTAAAGAAGAATTTTTACTTTACTTTAGCCTGTCCTTAAATAAAGAGTAGAATATAATGGTAATTTCTGCTGTGAATGCGAAATTTTGAAATGGAAAAAAACATAAAGTAAGACATTAAAAATACTTACTTTATAATTTTCTACCTCGTACTCTAATTATACTGGATTAGTACCAGGTTTGCCAGTTTGGCCTCAACTTTAATGAAAAGAACTTCAAATTAACACAGAAAATTCTTAAAGAAGAATTTTTACTTTACTTTAGCCTGTCATTAAATAAAGGGTAGAATATAATGGTAATTTCTGCTGTGAATGCGAAATTTTGAAATGGAAAAAAACATAAAGTAAGACATTAAAAATACTTACTCCATAATTTTCTACCTCGTACTCTAATTATACTGGATTAGTACCAGGTTTGCCAGTTTGGCCTCAACTTTAATGAAAATAACTTCAAATTAACACAGAAAATTCTTAAAGAAGACTTTTTACTTTATTTTAGCCTGTCATTAAATAAAGAGTAGAATATAATGGGTAATTTCTGGTGTGAATGCGAAATTTTGAAATGGAAATAAAGGCTAACTGGCAGTCCTGATAGGTGCAATACAGTTAACTTCATCGTTGTAACTCTCATACAGTTGTAACTCCATTCCAGCCACCATCATTATTGCATTTGCGTTGCTGATGAACACAGTTATGTTTTATAATATGCATTGCAAAGTGAATGACAGAAGTACTTGCTAAAAGAAAACTTTCTGCATAAATGTAATTCAGTTAGTACAAAGAAAAGTTTTAGGATATAGAAAGCGAAAACTAAAAGAAAGATTTTTTTTAACTAAAACAAATATATGCTTCAACAGGTTAATAAAAGTCAGAAAGCTAGACTTTCATTTCCAACTTACATATGGTACAAATCGTTGTCAAATATTTTGTGTCATCCTGATGAATGTTTTTTTTTCTACCTATATACGTATGTCTATGTATTAACTTGCTTTTTATACTATGCTAGCAAACCCCGCGTCTTTGCTCACGTAATAGTTGAAATATGCCAAGTTGTTTTTTTTTTTTTTCATGACTATTTTTTATTAGAAGAACGCTTTTTGAAATAATACAAAAATTATAAATTAAGCCACAGTTTGACTAAACTTCATTATAAAACTGCAATAGTCAGAATTGAAATTTTAATTAATAAGAAGAATTAAAACTAATTCAAATTAAATGATAATTTAGAAAGTATTTTGAGACTTTTATGCTCATTTCATAAGCTCATTTCAGTATTCATTTGAAGTTTTGAATTTTTTAGAAACCATCTTAAAAAATTTACATCTTAAAATTAACCATCAAGACAAATTCCAAGCTTCTTGTCTAACAGTCTACCACCTCTCTGGTGTTAGC
The DNA here is from genome assembly GCA_963932465.1 of Maratus speciosus. NCBI lineage: Eukaryota > Metazoa > Arthropoda > Arachnida > Araneae > Salticidae > Maratus > Maratus speciosus. The sequence goes on along the minus strand of OZ010790.1, from coordinate 370,311,067 downwards.
GGCACCAACATAACATGCCGACACAGAGTTGAAATAGAACGTCTCGAAAAATGTTGAAACAGAGACTGTCACCATTAATTTGACAGCAGTAACCTTGAAAGCGGTTGGTATTTCCTAATATTCTATAGAAAACGGAATTTCGATGCTTTTAAAGGATTTCTTGTTGTTCCTGCCAACCAGGAGGTAGTGACACCGGCATAAAATATAGCCTGTATAGAATGAGGGACTATCACTCTTGATTCGCATCCAATAACTTCTGTAATCGGTTTATTATTTCCTGAGATTGCATAGAAATCGTAATTTAGGACTCTTTTAGAATGCTTTTTGCTCCTTCTCTTCGCTTCACCCCTTTTTAGTTTCGAATTTACTTTCGACTGTTCTTAGAGGACATTTATATTTTATAAGTAACTACCGTGCTATATTTAAAGTTTCTAGCCTCTTCAGTACCGCAGAAATCGCAATTTAGAAAGTTTTTTGCTCCAGCAACCCTCGACATAAAATATAGCTTATGTTTGAGCAGGTTCTATCACCATCAATTTGCAACCATTATGTTTGAAATCAGTTTTGTATTACAGGCGATTGCATAAAAATCGTAATTTAAAACGCTTATAGAACGCTTTTCACTCACTTCATTCTTGCAAATTTGGAATTTTTTTTTCGACAATACTTAGAAAGCATTTGCATCTTTCAAGTAACTACCATTCCAAATTTAAATTGTTAGACCCTCTTAGTAACACAAAAAACGCAATTTGGAGCAATTTTTGCTTCTGTAACCCACAGGTGGTAGTGACAACAACGTAAAATATAGGCTATGTTCGAGCGGGAATTATCACCATCAATTTGAAATCATTACTTCTGAAAGCACTATATATATCCTGAGATTGCGTAGAAATCGCTATTTAGAACGTTTTTAGAACGCTTTTCGTTCATTTGCACCCCTTTTAAATTTAAAAATTTTAAGGAACTCTTCTCAGAGAGTATTTAACTCTCATAGGTAATTACCATAAGTAATTCAAGTTGCTAGACCCTTCAGTATCACAAAAATCACAATTTAGATCGCTTATTAAAATGCAACCACAAGGTGGTAGTGAAGCCGACAGAAAATAAATCCTATATTGTAGCAAGAGTTGTCATAATCAATTTCCAACCATTACTTTTGAAATCGATTAGGTACTTTCTGAGATTTCGTAGAAATCGCAATATAGAACGTTTTTTAGAACGTTTTTCGTCCATTTTCATCCCTTTTTAAATTTTTAATTAAATTTAGGAAATGTTCTTAAAGATCATTTATATCTTATAAGTAACTACCATGCCTAGTTTCAAGTTGGCTGCAGTATTACAAAAAAAAAAAAAAAAAAAAAAAAAAAAAAAAAAAAAAAAAAACTAATTTTTTGTTTTTTGCTCCTTTACTCCCTTTGGGGTAGTGGCACCGACATGAAATACAGCATATGTTGGACCGAGGACTGTCACCATCGTTTTCACACAATTGTTTTCTTAATTGGTTCGGTACTTCCTGAGATTGTGTAAAAATCACAATTTAGAAAGTTTTTTAGAACGCTTTTGGCTCAATTTTACCCCTTTTACATTTCGATTTTTTAGCAAATTTTCTTAGAGATCATTTGTATCTTATAAATAACTGGCCTGCCAAACTTCAGGATTCCAGGCCCTTCAGTAACACAAATATCGCAATTTAGAATGTTTTTTGCTTCTGCAACCCCTTGGTGGTAGTGGCACCGACAGGAAATAGAAACTATGTTAGAGAAAAGGCTATCATCATCGATTTCCAACCATTACTTTTGAAATAGGTTAGGTACTTTCTGAGATTGCATAGAAATCGCCATTTAGAACGTTTTTAAAACTCTTTTCGCGCATTTTCACCCCTTTTAAATTTCGAATTTTTTAAGAAATATTCTTAGAGATCATTTATATCTTATAAGTTACTGCCATTCCAAATTTCATGTTTCTAGGTCCTTCAGTAACACAAAACGTTATTTTGCTCCTGCACCTCCTTTGGGCGTAATGCCACCGACATAAAATTTAGCCTATGTTGGAGCAAGGGTTGTCGCCATCATTTTTGACACTATTATTTTTTAAATCGGTTTGGTATTTCTTGAGATTGCGTAAAAATTGCCATTTGAAACGTTTTTTAGAACACTTTTTGCGCATTTTCACCACTTTTTAATTTCAAAATTTATAAGAAATATTCTTGGAGATTATTTATATCTAATAAGCAACTGAAATGCCAAATTCCATGTATCTGGGCCCTTCAGTAACACAAAAATCGCAATTTCGAACGTTTTATTTTTCTCCTGCACCTCCTTTGTGGGTAGTGGCACCGACATAAAATGTAGCCTATATTGGAACAAGAGTTATCACCATCATTTTGAAACTATTATTTTTGAAATTGGCTTAATACTTCTTGAGATTGCGTAAAAATCCCCATTTAGAACGTTTTTTGAACGTTTTTTGCGCATTTTCACCCCTCTTTAATTTCGAATTTTTTAAGAAAAGTTCTTAGAGATCATTTATATCTAATAAGTAACTACCGTGCCAAATTTCATGTATATGGACCCTTCAGTAACACAAAAATCGCAATTTCGAACGTTTTTTCTCCTTTACCCCTTTAGGAGTAGTGGCACTGACATAAAATGTAGCCTATGTTGTAGCAAGAGTTTTCAACATCATTTTGACACCATTATTTTTTAAACCGGTTTTGTTCTTTCTGAAATTGCGTAAAAATCGCCATTTAGAACGTTTTTTAGAACACTTTTCGCGCATTTTCACCCCTTTTTAATTTCAATTTTCTTTTAAGAAGTGTCCTTAAAGTCATTAGTATCGTATAAGTAACTACCATTCCAAATTTCATGTTTCTAGGCCCTTCAGTAACACAAAAACTCATTTTTAGAACGTTTTTTGCTCCTGCACCTCCTTTTGGCCAGCGACACGGACATAAGATATAGCCTATGTTCTAAGTTGTACTAACATCATCATTTTGATACCATTACTTTTGGAATCGGTTCGGTAGTTCCAGAGCTTACCACCTACAAAGAAACAATTTTTACCTCTTTATAATATGAGTATAGAAGATTTAAAAAAGATCTTAAGATTTATTCAAAGGGTGCTGGTTACTTTTTATTCATACATTTCCTATTTAATAAAAATTTTAATGTATTGATACCATTTATGGAAATATGATGTAGTAAGAATAAAATAAATAATAAAACCTTCTAAGCTTTAAATATTGAGCTTTTAAAATGTTTAATAAAAATTTTCAGGCTGCTAAAAATTATTAAATTCGCCATAACTATGAGAGTAAAAAATAAAATGATACATTCCTACTAGTAAAATTTCCCTATGTTTTATTCATCTTATAAAAACAATTTTTGCATTTCAAACTTCGATATATTTTGTCGGCATGTCATGAAATAGAGATATTCCCATGAAAACATTTTTCAATTCCAAAAGAAATCTCCTTCATTATGATGAAACGAAAACAAAAAAGTGCTAACATATCGAAATTTATTTCGATTTCTATAGAATCTTTATATTGTAAGATGAGATGTAGAAATAGGCGGAATTCGTCTACCTACAATATAAAATAATAAAGTACATATATTTTATGCATAGTTCTGCTTTTCTATGCATGTCTAAAAATATTGATATTTCGAAACTATAAGCGTTAATTCTGTTTATAGTAACTAACTAAATAATTTTTTTATATAAATATATATTGTTAATGTTTTCAAAAGTTGATTGCTTTTAGACGCAAAATAAACATGTACTTAAAATTCGGAAGCTTTTATGAAATTAACAGAAAAAAACGGTATAGGTATGTAACTAGATTTTAACATTCACGCCTTTGTGAGAAAGGCGAAATTTTATCGGCTTTTTATTTTTTATTTTTGTCTGTATTAAAAAGTATTTAAGTCTTTAGATTAATTTCATTTATTCACTGTGACTAACCTTTGACTATTTTAAAAGCATTGTTTTTATTGTTAGTTAAAATGTAGTCGGTACTGACTTGCACATCTATGTAACGATTCAAATCTACGTTGCAACATCTTATTACATAAAGTTTGCGGTTCTATGTATGCATTTTTAAGAAGTGCACTAAAGCCTAAAACTACCAGTAGCGTTAATCATACAAACATGCTTTAAGCATTAAATTTTACTTAATACGTCAATTAAAGTACCACATATAATTAAGTTAAATTTTAGACAGTAGAAATGCTAGTTCTGAAATAGAATTATAACCATTCTGGGAAATTTCGCGACACAGAATACATTGCAGATAGATGTCTACAAAATCTGTAAGCGAAATCTAAGAACTAAATTTTTCTTAGGAAAACCTGTTTTCAAAAAAATGGACTGAGTTGGAGGCCTTAGCGTAATAAATAAAAGATTTCGTTATCAAAGTACTTACGAAAATCAGTATCACTCTCTTTGTTGCTTACGAGATTACAATTCCTATTAAAAATTTATTATTGCACGCCAAACACAAAAGGTGTCCATAGAGTGTAATAATTCTCACATCGGTCATATTTTGATGATAATGTTAAATAGTTCAATATTAACTGAACTAAAAACATTTTAGTAATCGCATGTTTAAAATAAAAACATTACCATAACTTACTGAAATGTTATATAAAACTATATACATTTTTTTATTAATAACACTAGTTGCTAAAACAAATATTTTTTCTCCCTGCGAAACAAGTATGTGAAATATATAGATATGACGTTCTCAAAGATAAATACAACATCCAAAAAATTTTATCGCATAATATTTTTCGCAAAAAACAGTTTTCTAATGATAGCAATAATGGGGAAATGTTATCTTAATTTAGAATGCTAGGTTAAAATGAAAACAGAAATAATGTTTTTTCAGTGCTCTAGATAACTAATCATGGAAATATATTTTGTTGAAAGTTGTCTTGTGAATTGTTCTTTTAGTATTTTTTTTCTCTCTCTTGTCCAGGGGTACCTACTAGCATATTTTTATTCCTTTTGTCTCTGTCTCTTTGTTGATGTTTATAGACATTTATTTATAGATTATTTAAATATTAAAATGTACATATTTTTTTACGGAATTTCGCCTTCAACTTTAGCATAAATTGCCTTGATTTTAATTGCAAGCAATCTCCCCTAAAAATGGTGCATAATACATACATGCTATTGGCATATTTTGATTTAATGAGCTTAAATCTATAATAATCAAATATTATTTTAACAGAGACGATTATGGAATTGATCAGTGTAATTAAATATATTTATAAAGAAAGTTAATAGAATTTCTTTTAGAAATATTATGTAGGTTTTATAAAACTTCGCAATTTCTTGGCGATTGTTTGTATTTGATGCTTCAATTTTAGCGTATTAAATATATATTTTCGTATATTTTGACATGATATAATAATGACAGAATATGCAAGTATAGCAACTCAAATTAACTTTTAATAATTAATATAATGGTTCTCTTCGTTTATATATAAAAGTATTGTCTTATTTCTTAATTTAAATTTTATCGCCTTCGATTTCAACAGCCATTTTTGAAATAGAAAATGACAGACGAAAATGGCGGAAAATGCACTTATCATGTGATATCCAAAAGCATATTTTGAAAATCGATATCGCAATGCTTCATTAAATCAAAGAAATAATTTAACAGAGAATCATTTGTAAATGTTAATACGATTCAGATTGTAGCATCGGATTACGATTTCTTATTGTAATTTCTTAATTATGAATTTGTTGATACATTGGCTTGTAAAAATTTAAAGCTACATCTTCATTAAAGTTATGTATCGTTTGTTTATTGAAAACGGATAAATTAATGTACCTAATTTAACTTTTTCCGATAAATAAAACTTTTACTCCGAAAGCAAGAGAAAATGAACCCTGAGGTAATAATTTGCATTACATTTATTGAATATGTGACTTCTCATTCTTATTCATAAAATTATATTTGATATCATTGAAGTAAGTTTAATGTTCCGAAATGTAATTCGTTTATTGTATTAGTTTAAAAGACTCTACATATGGAATACGAATGAGATTTATTCGTCCAATATATATTTTCTCTTAAAAAAAAAAAAAAAGTTGCAACAGAAAATATGCTTCATTGATTTTTTTTTAAATCGCTTCTTGCATGATGGGTCATTATGTAAATTACTTTGAATCGTTAAGTTTTGTGATAATCTCCCGCCTTTTACTTTATCTCTCATTATTAAAAATTTAAACAATGGCATTCCAAACTATAACATCACTATATTTCAACTCAATAGTTCAATTAAAAATATCTTTCATTTAAAAGAGCTGTTTTATACACCCTTATTAGATAATATTGAAATGCACCAAACAGGTTGTTTATCATATATCAGCGCCTGGCAACATCTTACAGGCCATTGATTCCTCTTAAACTATAAATTGCTTATTGATTACTTATGATTACTTATTGATTCCACTTAAACTTAAAAGTGATGTTATAAAAGTCGTAAACTTCTTCAACTGACACTGCTTTAGACAGTGGTGCTCACATAAATTCTTTACTTATTGTAAACATTTCTAAATTTGAGAACGAATTTAAAGCTCAAGAACGACTATATAAGACATCTCTTCGACAAGGTGGTAGAAAGCTTCTTCTGGACTAAGAGGAGATTTCCTTCGTTTGTGTCTGCATGTTCGTAGATGACCGATTTTCATCTCATCCGTTAATGAATTTAAAGATAAACTGTCTTATATCTTTTACAGAAAACTCTCTGTTGATTCGACTAGTATCGCAAACTATGATCATAGACTTTCACCGCCTGTGAAAATGTATGCTTGCTCTATTTTCTAAACATTTTATGTGTTTGATGTTCATATAGTTGTGCACCTTTAATAAAGTGTTTGTGCTAAAAATATCTCGCCAACCTGATTTGGAAGACGTTAGAGCTTAGCTAGTATCAGAAGTGGGATATTTGCGCACTCAAGATTATCATAGCACCTACGGATCTTAATAACGTTGAGAAATTTATGTGTTTCATTAAGTGCAACATGAAAATCACATGACCCCGGTGCCTTCCGATCACTTGTTATACTGAAGGTGATGAATTAGAAGGGATATCCTGGCCTATTCCACGCATAAAGAAGAAGACATGATCTTCATGCTTCGACGAAAACATAGTTTCGGTTCTTCAATCGTAGGGCAGTTTGTAATTGCTTTACATTGTAGGAGAAAAGTTTTTTCTCCATTTTCTTCGTTGGCTTCGATTATTTTTTATTACGCCTGTGGTGGAGTGGGAAAATTAGTGGGCCTTGAAAAGAAGAAAAAACTTATGGATTAGAACTGCAGGTGAAAAAAAGGGGCAAGTGTCTTAATTTTTCTAGAGTTGTATTAATTTTAATAATCAAACATTTATTTTGACATTAACGTTTTCAATTTTCAAAGACGCAAGTGCATTCTCTTAAAATAAGATATAAAACAAAATCAGATGTAATAAAAAAAAATTCCCATAATTTTAAGGATGTTAAAGGAATCGAATCCCCCATTTTTATGACATCATCGATCAAAAAGCAAAAACATTCATTTTTGGGGTAGTAGAATAAAATCTCATAGAAATTAAACAGTTTACCTTTTAATAAGAAAGGTAATAAAAGTTTTCTGAAAATAAAGTCTGAGGTAATTAAATAATTCAAAAAACAAGAAAGGAAAATTGTGTAGCTTCACATTATTATATTTAATCCACCCTAATCGATGATTTACAAAAGAAGCATTTTAAATAGTTTCCTGTGCACCAACTAAAATTAATACTGCGTGGTCTGCTTTCTGATAGCAACCATAATCCATTTTTTTTTAAATAAATATATGAAATTTATTTGGCAATCGACTATGAAACTGAAAATAAAATTAATTTGAAATGAAATAATGTACGACATTAATTTAATTTTGACTTTTTCAGAAAAATAATTGATAATTTTATTAATAGTTACAATATTATAAAGAAATTTTATAAAATGAAAAGTAGCTATGAAATCCATGATAAAAAAATTGAAAGAATCTTTGTTTTATAAGTTTAAAATTTTTAGTATAAAGGAACAAAGCCAACAAAACATTAGAATTACCAAAAAATGATTTTTGTTTAAGCAATGCTTTTATTGCTCAATGAGAAAATATTGTGTATAAGTAACAAAATGATTTTGCAGTGAATTTAGTGTAATTATGACTTTAATTTCAAGATTTCCTTTGCATATTGAATAAATTAGAAAATTTTGTTCACAAGAAAACTTTTGAAAGTTATGAGTAATTGGTTCTTTTATTGTTAACAAAAGTCTTAAGATTTGTCTTCCTGTTCATTTCTCATTACTTTCTTTATCGTAAATTTAACAAAGCTGTTTTAAAATATTTTATTATTACTATTATTGTTTCCATTCATTTAATGTGCAATTCGACACCAATAGACTTTTAAAAATTCTTTAATGAAATTGATAAACATTTTTTAAACCAACCATTATACATCAGGTAACATTTGGAACACTAAAGCGCCAGTATTATTTGCATACAATTATAATATAATCATGAATAGGGGACATGCGAAATGAAAGGGACATTTTGTCTTTATAAGCTTATACAATAATGACATTAAAAGGTAACACTTTAAATTTGCGCCTAATTCTCGTCTAAAACCTTTGCTTTGATACTACTAAAACCTGTTATCCTCAAGTATAGTAATTAAAAATATATACGCAATTTTATAAATTGGGAGAAATATCCGTTTTAACCCCATTGCAGAGGATGGAAGGGACGCTGTGCGGGGTTGAAAGGGACATACAAAAATAAAACACTTTTATGAAATTTTCTTCTTTTCATTTGAAATTGCATTATTCAAAAATAAAAGATAATTATACACAAACAATTAAACAACACAATTATACACAAACAATTTATAACAATTAAATGTATTGCAACTTATGATAACATAAAAACTAGAAAAATAACATGTTTAGGCCTAATTGACATAAAACAACTTTAAATCAGTCAATAAGTTTAAGAAAGATTTAGCTCTAGTTGTCTCAGCAGCAGTTACGGGTTCACCACAGTATCATTAATATTCACGTCATTCATATCAATAGACCCCTTGCATTGACTTCACATTGCTATTAGCAACGACTGATACTATTGCTTCTGGAGCATACACGTGGAACACAGAACTGCTCGTTTGCCGTTAAAAGCACGTATTATCTTTCTGTTTAATTTAGATCTTTCTTATTTTTATTATTAAAGTCAAATAAGTCTAATAAGTCAAATGGAGAGAACAGAAACATTCGCCTTATGTTTGGGCGCCATATGAAGCGATGCCAGACATGTGACATCATGTGCAACCCGTCTATAGTATCAGTAAATACAAAATGGTTTTATTCAAGTTTTTTTCTGAAAAAATGTACTTTGAATTCATTACGAGTGCTTTTCTGGAGTTTGTGTCTACAGTGCGACCGGTGTATTACCACAATTATTCCATTACCTTTCGCAAATTCTGTTATCTTAATATTTATATTGCTTTCATAATTATCAACTCAGAGAATTGCAGGATCAGTTTGGGAACAACTAAAATTATTAGCTAATGCACAATTGCTTTAAAAATGTTCTACGGTCGTTGTCCAACTTTGATTACCAAGTTCAAGTTTTTGGGATGGGGCACCTTCTAGGATAAACTCCTTGAAATTTGTCCTTGGTAAAACGAATACTATTGAAGAGAGTTACCTGATGCAGAAACAAAACACAAAAGTGTGACAAGTTTACCACGTTCAGCTGATGCCACGTGAGAAAATTGTTTTTCACTACGTTTTTCTATTATATTAGGTGGCGAAACAGCACCGAAAACTGGCGATTTGAAGTAATTAAAATAATAAAACTATGTAAAAAATCACCATAAAATGAAACAATACACAGGACGCGTTTCGAGCTAAAAACATAACAGCTCGTCATCAGCTACAACAAACACGTGTCCGCAAGCGAACAAGGTAAAAAAAAAAAAGCGAACAAGGTCCAAAAAAAAAAATTACCTTCTTCGCTTGCGAACACGTGTTTGTTGTAGCTGATGACGAGCTGTTATGTTTTTAGCTCGAAACGCGTCCTGTGTATTGTTTCATTTTATGGTGATTTTTTACAAAGTTTTATTATTTTAATTATATTAGGTGGTTCGCGCTTTGTTATTAAACCTGTTTTATCACAGTTATATATTATGTTCTGTGTAAATTTATAGTGATACATAACTAAATGAAGGTTTTTTTTTAAATATCAACATTAGCTTTGTTGAAACTTGCATTTCTTGTTAATCTAATGGCTATAGGTTTCTTAAGAGAAAGTAATTAATCCCGTTGAATAAAATTTTGTAACCAATCAATTGCAGCTTGTTTCTTTGTTTGGAAAGATAGGGACATATTTGGAGAGTTTAAAGAAATTGAATACTCAAATGCACATTTGCCAAACCATAGGTGATATTAGATGCTTGGAACAAATATGAAGCTAACTCATTTTTTGAGCTTAACTAAAGGAAGCTTGATAGAACAACCTTAGGGGTTGAATAGGACATGTCCCTTTTAACCCCCCAGTTTCTGTCATTTTCAACCCCATACCCACCTAGCGAAATTAAAAATGCATTCATACATGAATTTTAGCTAACAAAATATACATATAATCACATAAAGTGCCCACTTTACTATGCTAAATAACATAAATATTATAATGCTAAACACAATATTACTGTTTTAGAGAAAAAAAGAAAAGCAACATCAGAATTTACTTTTTTATATCAAAACTAGGTTTTGCTTTCATCACCTACAACTCTACAATTGCCGATGTTAGTTATAAGGATTATTAAGACGGAACAAGTATCGTTATCGATTGAGCCAAAGTTGAAACTTTGTACATTTATTTTCTTCCTGAAATTTTGAGTGTCCCTTTCATCCCCAGTCTCCCCTACTTGTAATAATTCAAATTAAACATGTAATTTCAAATCCAAGATTGATGCACAGTGTTTATAAAATTATGCAAATACATACTAACTTAATGTCTGAAATAAATTTTACAAGCAACAATTAAAATTTATGTTTATAATAGAAACAAATCATTCTATCAATACAGCACAACCAGTGAGTCCCTGAGAGGCCTTTCGTAGTGAAAGCTTTGATATTATTTGCTGATACGTTATGACCTTCATTTTTAATTAATTGCAATTTTTAATAACAACATGTTTTAACAAAACGTGAATGTACTATGTCAAATGCCGGTTAAAAAAAAACTTTCGTATGTTACCTCTTTCATAGTTGTACATGCTTTCTTTGCATAGAAAAAGAGATGCTGACTTGAAAAATAATATATACGATTAAACCAAATATCTAACTATTTCAAAAATTGTTTTTTATTATATTTATAAGTCCTTTTAATAACCTTCATACGTTTGCTTAAATTATATGTTTGTCAGACAGTAAATTGTCTGTTTCTATACTGACTATTTAAAGATGAATAATATCGAATAATTAGGGTTCCGTCTGTTGAAACAGCTACTATTTGGGGAGTCCAAACATTACGTACTCTGTCGAACTTTTTCATAAAGTGTTATTTGTTGGTATTATTTCTGTTGGGTACCAAGCTCAAAATTCTTCTCGAAATCTTTGGAATCAATACAATTTTGGAATCAATCAAACTGTAAGATGCTATTCCTGAGAAAGCAACTGAAAAGGATTATTATGCTATGCTAAATGTTATTCACCTGATATGTAGTTATTTCTATTCGATTTTTTTATTATTGTGTGTAGCTATACGTATGGCATTTCTTAAACTTAATAAATTGTGTTTTTCCTACCTAACAGGAAATTTTTAATTGGATTACACACATAACATAAAGATTTTATAGCTTATAGTAATAATCTATTTATTATTGAGAAATTTCTTTTTATGCCTTCTCATGGAATTACATTCCAATATTTTTTATTATGAAATTCATTATAGTCTCAATTTTAAAATGGTGATACGTTATTGATGAAGTAATTATCTATATAAATTTAAAAGAAATACATACTTACTTAATGTCATAGTTTGTCAAGAAATTCAAATAAAAGAAAATTTGGAAAAGTGTTCTTAATTTTAAAATTTAAAACTTTTTATCTTGATAGTAAAAATAAAATTCTTGAATTATATTTCTCAAGCTGATTGTTAAGTTTATTATCGTTTTTTACTTTCTTTTATCTTTACAAGAAGAAAGTATTGGATTCGTGAAAAATTTCGACTTCCGGTTTTCGACGGATTTATACGTTTTAGAATGCCCAGAACACGATTTGATGGTTTTTAGAAAATGTCTGTCTGTGAGTCTGTCTGTCACTCTGTCACTCTGTCTGTGAGTCTGTATGTGACAAAAATTTTGTGGGCGCTCTATCTCAAGAACTAACGCACGGAATTTCACAAAACTTCATATTTAGTTAGACCTTGATATAAACTGGAGCTGATTAATTTTTGGGGAAAATCTCCCAAAAGGTGGCGCTGCTATGCGGCATTTTTCACGATTTCTGCAATAGCTGTATCTGAAGAACTATTGCACGGATTTTCATCACACTTCAGATTTAGTTAGTCCTTGACATGAATTGACGTATAAATGAGTGCTGTTTAATTTTTAATGTAAATCGCTCAACAGGTGGCGCTGCTCTGCTGTTTTTTGCGATTTCCGCAATAGCATTATCTCAAGAACTAATGCTTGGATTTTCAACAAACTTCAGATTTAGGTATACCTTGATATCGTTTAGTGCTGTTTACTTTTGGTGTAAATTGCTCAACAGGTGGCGCTGTTTTTGCTACATTTTTTCAGAATTTCCGCTATAGCTCTATCTCAAGAACTAATGACGAATTCTCATCCAACTTCAAATTCAGATATACTTTGATATGAATTGGTGCTAAATCGTTATTTCTTATTCTATTTAAAGTATTTAATTGACGCGATTTATATAGAAGAAAGTTTTGTGATGGCCACAATATACTAGTTTGTTTTAGGCAAGTTAAAATGTATATCAGCTTTTCTTTGCATCATCTTATATTATAATACGAGCAAAAATTATATGTCTGTATATGTAAATTTTATCTTAAAAACGGCTCTAACGATTTTGACTAAATTTTGTATTTTACCATTTTCGGGCACGAGAAGGCCATTGGTCTAGGTCATATGTTCGAGAAAATTCGATTAGTTGGTCATTTTTGGTCATAATTGGTCAGGATGAAGTTAATTCTATCTAAAAAATGTCTCAAACGATTTTGGCAAATGTTTGTATTATACCGTTTCCGGGCACGAGAAGATCATTGCACTAGGTCACATGTTCGAGAAATTTCGATTAGTGGGTCATTTTGGGGTCACTACTGGTCAAACGAATTTTATCGAAAAAACGGCTCTAACGATTTTGAATAAATTTTGTTTTTTATCATTTTCGGGATCGAGAAGACCACTAGGTTAGGACACCTGTTCGAGAAAATTCGATGAGTAGGTCATTTTGGATCACTGAGTTCGGGTCTAGCTAATTATATCTAAAAAAGCCTCAAACCATATTGAAAAAATTTTGTATTATACCACTTTCAGGTACGAGAAGATAATTGGGCTAGATCACATGTTCGAGAAATTTTGATTAAGAGGGCCATTTTTGCGTCACTACGGGTTAATTTTATTTCAAAAACGTCTCTAATGATTTTGACTGAATTTTGTATTCTACCGTTTTCGGTCTTGATATGATCACTGGGCTGGGTCACATGTTCAAGAAAATTAGAGCAGTGGATTGTTTTGAGGATTAGTGGGTTGTTTGAGGTAATTTAAAATCGTTATAACTCGAAATATTATTTGTAGAATTTCATTTTTTTTTTCATTTACATAAACAGAACTATATAAGTTTTAATTTAGATTCAGCATTTTTTAAAAATATTAATAAAAAAAATAAAAAATATTTAAAGTAAATATTAAAAAAAAGGTGTAACTTTTAAAAAAAAGAATCATATTTTCAAAACTAAATATTTTGTCTAATGTGCTGAATCAAAATTAAAGTAAAACAATTGAAAAAGACATGTTCCAAATTTGAACAATTTATCTTGTACGGCTCTTGATTTATAACGATTTAAATACGAGAAATGGTGAAAAAAAAAAAAAAAAAAACATCATGAAGTGACCAACATTTTCACCTTTTTAAAACACACCAAAACGAAAAATTTAATATTATATGTTCTAATTATGATACAGACATGATTTAAATGTCATTTTAAGCAGAAAAACACAGAAATTTTTTTAATGCAATAAACGTTTTTTAGAAAATTTGGAGATTTATGTGCCCCGGACTCACTTAAGTGATTTTGACTAAATTTTGTATCCTACCGTTTTTAATTAAGAGAAGTCAATTAAGCTAAGTCACATGTTCAAGGAGATATGACTAGTTGGTCATTTTGGATCACTACGGGTCAGGGTTACGAAGCCACAAAGTTTGCGATATTTAGCGTAATATTGGCGACATTTGGCCATAAAATCGACTTTCATGTTTACGAATGCCAAAACACAAAGTTGGCGATAGATGAAAGAATTTTACCAAATTTGTCTATATTTGGCGAAAAAAATAGTCATTCCGAATGTGAAGGAATTTTTTCGAAATTCTTAATAGGGCTCGAGATACATAGTTAGAACAATCCGAGTCGATCTCAAAATATAATTTGAATTGATGTTCTTTCGTTTTAAATGTTTAAATAATGTAAAATTAAGAAATATGTACGTACATAGATTTCCTATTGATTGCTTTTGTAAATAATCTATCTATCTATACTAATCTATTCTATACTAATATTATAAAGAGGTAAAAATTGTTTATTTGTAGGAGGTAAGCTCTGGAACTACCGAACCGATTCCAAAAGTAATGGAATCAAAATAATGGTGTTAGTTCAACTTAGAACATAGGCTACATCTTATGTCCGTGCCATTGGCTAAAAGGGGTTGCAGGAGCAAAAAACGTTCTAAAAATGCTATTTTTGTGTTACTTAAGGACCTAAAAACATGAAATTTGGAATGGTAGTTACTTATAAGATACTATTGATCTCTAAGGACATTTCTTTAAAAAATCGAAATTAAAAAGGGGTGAAAATGCGCGAAAAGCGTTCTAAAAAACTATCTAAATGGCGATTTTTACGCAAGTTCAGGAAGTACAAAACCGATTTTAAAATTAATGGTGTCAAAATGATGGTGACAATCCTTGCTCCAACATAGGACACATTTTATGTCGGTGTCACTGCCCCTAAAGGGGGTGCTGGAGCAAAAAAGTTCGAAAATGCGATTTTTATGTTACTGAAGGGTTCAGATACATGGGATTTGGAATGGTAGTTACTTATAAGATATAAATGATCTCTAAGAACACTTCTTAAAAAAAATTCGAAATTTAACAGTGGTGAAAATGCACAAAAACTGTTCTAAAAAACGCTCTAAATGGCGATTTTTACGCAGTGTCAAGAAGTACAAAACCAATTTCAAAATTAATGGTGTCCAAATGATGGTGACAACCCTTGCTCCAACATAGTCTACATTTTATGTCGGTGCCACAAACCCTAAAGGAGGTGCAGGAACAAAAAAAGTTCGAAATTGCGATTTCTGTGTTACTGAAGGTCTCCCAGATACATGACATTTGGCATGGTAGTTAACTATTAGGTATAAATGATCTCAAAGAACATTTCTTAAAAAATTTGACATTTAAAAGTGGTGAAAATGTGCAAAAAGCGTTCTAAAAAACGTTCTAAATGGCAATTTTTACGCAGTCTCAAGAAGTACCAAACCGATTTTAAAAATAACGGTGTCAAAATGATGGAAACAACCCTTGCTCTAACATAGACTACATTTTATGTCGGTGCCATTACCCCAAAAGGGGTGCAGAAACAAAAAAACGTTCGAAAATGCGATTTTTGTGTCACTGAAGTTCCTAGAAACAAGAAATTTGGAATGGTAGTTACTTATAAGATATAAATGATCTCTAAGAACATTTCTTAAAAAATTCGAAAATTAAAAGTGGTGAAAATGCGCGAAAAGAGTTCTAAAAAACGTTCTAAATGGCGGTTTCTACGCAATCTCAGAAAGTACCCAACATATTTCAAAAGTAATGGTTGGAAATTGATGATGCTCCAACATAGGCTCTATTTCATGTCGGTGTCACGACCACTCAGAGGTTTCAGAAGAAAAACATGTTCTAAATTGCAATTATTGTGTTACTGATGGCCCTAGAATCTTGAAATTAGGCAGGGCAGTTATTTATAAGATACAAATTATCTCTAAGAACATTTGCTAAAAAATCGAAATTTAAAAGGGGTGAAAATGAGCGAAAAGCGTTCTAAAACAACTTTCTAAATTGCGATTTCTACGCAATCTCAGGAAGTACGGAACCGATTTAAAAAATAATGGTGTGTAAACGATGGTGACAGCCCTCGCTCCAACATAGGCTGTATTTCATTTCGATTGCACCACCCCAAAGTGGGTGAATGAGCAAAAAGCGATCTAAATTGCATTTTTTGTAATACAGCAGGGGCTAGCAACTTTACTAGGCATGGTAGTTACTTATAAGATATATATAATCTCTAAGAACATTTCCTAAATAATTTGAACCTTAAAAGGAGAGAAATGGACGAAAAACGTTCTAAATTGCGATTTCTACGCAATCTCAGAAAGTACCCAACCGATTTCAAAAGTAATGGTTGGAAGTAGATGATGACAGCCCTTGCTCTAATATAGGATCTATTTCATGTTGGCGTCACTACCACCTTGCGGTTGCATTTAAAAAAAAAAACGTTCTAAATTGTGATTTTTGTGATACTGAAGGGGCTAGCAACTTGCAATTTGGCATTGTAATTACTTATGAGATGTAAATGCTCTCTGAGAAGAATTCCTTAAAAATTTGAAATTTAAAAGGCTTGAAAATGTGCGAAAAGCGATCTAAAACCGTTCTAAATAACGATTTCTACGCAATCTCAGGAAATATAAACCGATTTCAGAAGTACTGGTTTCAAATTGATTGTGACAGTCCCCGCTCCAACATAGCCTTATATTTTACGTTGTTGTCACTACCACTTGGGGGTTACAGGACCAAAAAATGTTCTAAATTGCATTTTTTGTGTTACTGATGGGGTCTAACATTTTAAATTTTGAACGGTAATTACTTCAGAGATGCAAATCCTTTCTAAGTATTCTCGACCAAATTTAAGTGTATGAAGTGAGCGAAAAGCGTTCTATAAGCGTTCTAAATTACGATTTTTATGCAATCATATGAAATATGAAACCGATTTCAAACATTATGGTTTCAAAATGATAGTGATAGAACCAGCTCAAACATAAGCTATATTTTATGTCGGTGTCACAACCCCTAGAGAGTTGCAGGAGCAAAAAACTTTCTAAATTTCGATTACTACGGTACTAAAGAGGCTAGAAACTTTAAATATAGCACGGTAGTTACTTATAAAATATAAATGTCCTCTAAGAACAGTCGAAAATAAATTCGAAACTAAAAAGGGGTGAAGCGAAGAGAAGGAGCAAAAAGCATTCTAAAAGAGTCCTAAATTACGATTTCTATGGAATATCAGGAAATAATAAACCGATTACACAAGTTATTGGTTGCGAATCAAGAGTGATAGTCCCTCACCCTATACGGGCTCTATTTTATGCCGGTGTCACTACCACCTGGTTGGCAGGAACAACAAGAGAGCGTGTAAAAACATCGAAATTCCGTTTTCTATAGAATATTAGGAAATACCAACCGCTTTCAAGGTTAATGTTGGTAAATTAATGGTGACAGTCTCTGTTTCAACATTTTTCGAGACGTTCTATTTCAAATCTGTTTCGGCATTTTATGTTGGTGCCGCTAACATCGGAGAGGTGGTAGACTTTTAGACAAGAAGCTTGGAATTTGACATGATGGTTAATTTTAAGATGTAAATGTTTAGATTTAGATGGTGATGGATGATTTTTAGACCGTTTCTAAAAAATTCAAAACTTCAGTTGAATACTGAAATGAGCATAAAAGTCTCAAAATACTTTCTAAATTATCATTTATTTGGAATTAGTTTTAGTTCTTCTTATTAATTAAAACCTCATTTCTGTCTATTGCACTTTTATAGTGAAGTGTAGTCAAACTGTGGATTAATTTGTAATTTTTGAATTATTCCAAAAAGTGCTCTTCTAATAAAAATATCACTTGGCATATTTCAACTATTACGCGTGCAAAGCCGCGTGGTTTGCTAGTATTGTTATAAAATAACATGTTTTTTATAGCAATAATACATAGAGAATGTTGCGATGAGAAAATTATATTGTGTTGAACGCAAGACAAATTTCGACCGATCATAGCTCCGTCATCCCCTCTTGTAAGCATTACATTTTGTAAATATTTATTTAGATTGTACTGAAAAATAAAGATAAAGATCTTAGAACTTATTTTAATATTTGATTTTCTATTAAGGAATTCGTATTCATTCTTTCTCGTGAAATAACACTCCAACAGTAATCTAAATATTTTTATTAATAATTCTAAGCACTTCTGATTTTTACTAAATTAAGATGTTCATTTTTTGTCAGTTTCAGCAGAATTTCACTCAATGCTTTAATTTTAGTTTTGTTCATTTTATTTATCAGAAAATACGGTACAGACTAAAGTTCATGTACTAAAAATACAGTATTAATCTACATTAATGATTATTGAGTGCAGTTATTTTAATTATAAGGATGAAAATTCGTTTAAAGAAATGTTACATTAATAATGAAATTATTTCATAAAGTTTACTCTAAATTCATCGCAATTCAAAATAAAATTGTCTGATGGAAAAGAATGCAACGTTGATTTTAGTTTAGATAAATTATAAAATTAACTGATTGTTCAGATATAGCATTTTCATTTCTAAAAACCTTTTCAGAAATTATAGTCTATTTTTAATCGGTGGTTTTTAAAGTTAAAATGTATGATTATATTTAAATATTTTATCTGCGTCAGCATTTTAATTCTTTCAACGATTAACTTTAAATGATGCTTTAATTCTTCTTTTTTCTTTTATATTTTCCATAGTGCGATTTATTTTTCTTAAAATATTTTGTATGACAATATCATTAAAATGTTTATTTTAAAACATTTTTCTTTACAAAATTGTGTTTTCGATATCATATTTTTTTTTTTTTTTTTTTTTTTTTTTTTTTTACAATTGATAGGAACAGCAGTTTAAATTGCTTTTTGTCGAATTCTCGTGTTATAATCTGATATTAGCTAAATAGTGCGAAGTAAACCATATAAATATTATAATAGCACTTAACTTCAAATAATTATAGAAAATAAAAAGGGAAAATATTTATTTTTCAATAAAACAATGTAATTTCTTGTTTATTAATACACTGTAAAAGACTTTTACCCTAAAACATTACTGCACTCATGTGTATTAACTAAAACAAATTTGTATTATAACAAAATATTACCCTTTTATAATATGACATTCTCGTGATAAACTATCCTACTAAAAGTCATCCTACAGAGATAAAAGTGACTGATAGCTCTGCTTGTTTTTTCCGATTGTTTAATAATTTTAAACAAGTACAAGACAAATGTGTATAAGATAGATTGCTCCAAACCAGTCCAAAGAATTAATCCAGTAAACAATGTATCTTTAGAGCGGCTACTATTCTATTGCATTTCCTATTTGCTACATATTTATTAATGACAGAATGTTTATATCCTTTAAAAGAAATATTGTTTCTACTTATACAGACTTTATTAAATAAAATGTACTACGTGCATGAGCACTGCAATTTATATTACACTTTCATTTGAAAACATTCAGAATTTTTCTGTGTATAATTTGCTAAATATGATGCATAATTTCCGATAATGAATGATCAATGCTATCAGTTGTAAAGTTTTTTTGTTTTATAAACTAAATTATTTTTAAAATGCATCTCAAATACTTTAAAATTTCCTAAAAAAGTAGAAAGAAAACGCTAGACTACTTACTAGACTACTTACTTTATACTAGATTAATATTGACACAATTATTCTAATTGGTAAACATATCATATTAGATGTAAATTTCCAACTGGGCGAAAAATGTCCGGACCAGGATTCGAACCCGGGACCTCCCTGGCTGAAGCCGCCAGTGCTCTGCCATCTGAGCTATCCCGGACGATTCTGGTCGAACTTCCTGGTCCGGACATTTTTCGCCCAGTTGGAAATTTACATCTAATATGATATGTTTACCAATTAGAATAATTGTGTCAATATTAATCTAGTGTAATTTCGTATCCAGCGTTTTCTGGAGTTCCATTACCTGAGATTTATTCTGTTGAGCTGAACCAGGTTTCAGACCAGATGCTGTAATCCTCAAGGTTTACTGGGTGAAAAAGTTCGACCAGAATCGTCCGGGATAGCTCAGATGGCAGAGCACTGGCGGCTTCAGCCAGGGAGGTCCCGGGTTCGAATCCTGGTCCGGACATTTTTCGCCCAGTTGGAAATTTACATCTAATACTTACTTTATGTTTACTTGAAAAAGAACATCGGATATTCAATCACAAAATATGTTTATCGGTTAAACTTATAGTATTAACTGGACATCCCACTTTGTAACGGCAAAAAGTGGGCATTTTGTAAGAGCTCTCCCGAGTTCATCCGAGATTTGAGGCGCGCGCTGCCGCGTTTGACGGCGAGCCTCCAGACATGTTCCCTGCGGGGGCGGATCCTGGATGCGGACCTGGCGACAGACTTCTACCAGGGGAAACGCCACGACGTCGGAAAACCAGTACCATACTGGCCTCTCTTCCCGACCGTTCTCTGGTCGCCGGGGGCATCTCCATTCACCACCCACCTTGTGATTGGTTCCGACCTTCCCCAGCTACAAGGGTCTTGGCGTAATGAGCCACCTAACACAGAGAGAATATCAGAAACCTCGACGGTAACTCCGGTAGATCCTTCATGGCGTTCCCGCGAGTCCCGTCGACACTAGAGATCACCAAGACTTTTTTTCAGGGCCCGCCCTCTCCTCTCATGCTTACTCTCAGTAAAATGGTGGATAGGGTCCTACCACAGTTGCTAGTCGTTTCCCAGAGTAACCACCCAACCCGAAGGCTGGCCCTGGCTTTGACATATGCGTGTCGCTACCCGCTCTATCCCAAGAGTCAGGAAGAACGGAGGGACCCCGATGTAGAGGTCTACACGAGGGAGGGTCTGTCGCGAGGCCCGTACCCGGCCCGGCCCGAACCAGGAAGAAAGGAAGGACCCCGATGTAGAGGTTTGGACTGGCCCGGGAAGGAAAAATGTCGACGAACTTTCAAAAGAGCCGGGCCGGCAGAAGTAGGACAATGGGCCGGGAGGGCTGACAAACAAAATAAACGGGCCGGGTCAGGTCAGTGAAAAAATTTAACGTGCCTGCCAGGCCGATAAAAAAATTAATCGGGCTTACTGGACCGATATAAAAATTTCAGCGAAGGCTTTAAAATATGAACCATTTTCAATTAATATGACTTTCGCGAGAATAAGTATAAATGTACGTTACGAGCCAATGAGAGTTTGACATCATCAATACAAAAATGTAACATGTCCAGCGTAGAGATCAGCATCGGACAGTTAGATGGTATCTAATCCCGGGCTTACTTTTTTCAGTACACTCGTACCGGGCCGAGATCAGGCTTGGATTTTTTTCTACATAGTCGAACAGGGACGGAACAGGACTTAATCGTTCTCGGGATGTGTAGGGCAGACAATACGTTTGTAAAAATATTAATAGTGATGATTAACTTCTGTTAACGGAATATTCGGAAATGTTCGTCACGTAAAGTTGGAAATATACGTTATGGTAGCTCTCAAATTCACTGCTAAACAATACGAAATTTTCTGACACGTTCTCTGACTAATTTTTAACTGTAAAGGCATAAAATTGAAAGGCGTGACTATTGAAGGGATTTGGAATCGAATAGCGTTTTCCATTTTTTTATAAATAAATTACTTATTGGGATATAAGAAATTGTCATGTGACTGCAGGTTTTTCTCCTTTCCCGTGCTATCGCTTCCGTAAATTCAATTCAAAACGATAACTTTGAGAGTATTTTCTCAAAAATATATTGCTTTTATCAAAAAATGGATGGCGCCATTCGATTCGATTACATAGTTTCTGAATCAGAACACCTGTAAATCTTACGCATTACCAAAAAGAAATTAATACAGAAATGTGTCAGAAAGTTAGCTCCTTTGGACATGAGAACAACAGCCTTAAAAAATGACAAAGAAACATTTTCACAAATCTACTTTTTATTATACCGTTTCAAAAGTTATCATGTTTTTAACCCTCCTTTTTCTTTTTTATTCTAAACTACATTATTTTTCTTATGAATCGTTATTTGAATGTTTAAACTTCTAAGACTCTAAGTAATCATTATGTTGCTATTGTGTATTTTCTGTCTTGCGAACACATCGTAATTTTAATAAGATATATTGTAAAATTACCACATAAAGATGTATGCAGTATTCTTTAAAAGAATCTTAATTGTATGTTAAGAAAAATCTGAATTTTTCTTTAGAAATTGAGTCGGTATGATTTAATTGACTTTTCCACGGGGCAGGCTTGTTTTTATAGGGGCGGGGCCCGAACCTGGAAATTTCTGCCCATGCAGACATCTACTCCGATGCCCACGCACCCCCAAGGGACCTTGAACAACTCTCGTAACCCGTGACCGCCGGACTCACTCATGGAGGACTCACTCATGAGACACTCATGGAGGCTGTGGTACATCCCTATCCGACCGCCTCGCATTCATGTACTACGAACTCGGCCGGGCTCCAGGTCTTCTCCCCCACTAAAGGGGTCGGCTCCGCCTGGAGGGGCGGTCATATGTCATCTGTCAAAGAGGAATACAGTGAAACCACGATTTTACGTTTCTCAAGGGACTGAGTAAAAAAACGTAAAATACGGGAAAAACGTAAAATACGGGAAATACATAGAAAGAAAAAAATCGTAGAAAAAAACTAAAGGTAGTAAAGATGACTCCTTCAAAAGGTATTACAATCTATATTTTACGAAAAGAACATTATTATACATACCATTTTAAGATCATTTTACTAACACATTTGATTGCGAATCCTGTCATTTAGGTTGAAAATAGTTCGTAATAGTGGATTGTTTTTTAGTCATTGAGCTCAAAGTGAATGCAGCATCTTCCAGGATTGAAATACTTTGCAAGTTTTTTTCCTGGTCTTTATGAGAAAGAAAATAGTCTTTCACTGTTTGTAAGCTCTTCAATGCAATATTGAAAGAAGGGACGGGCTGTGCTTCTGATTCTTCTTCGTCATTTTCATTGGTGGGCGAAAAGTCCATAACGTCGGCTACGGATGGAGCAGTAGCTCTTTCAGCTTCACAGGTTTCTAAATTTTCCGGGATGTAATCGTCGAAATCATAGATAACTGTTTCGTTGTCATCCTCCGAGTCTACCGCAACTGATTCCTCATCTGTTCTCGGTTCATTAGATGCTACGAATCCGCTTTCCACAAAACAATGGAAATGCACTGTTGTGTAACCTTTCTCCACGACGCAGAAATAAAATGCATAGCCTCTAGAACACTTAACTTTAACTTGCAGGCGTCATTTAGGTTTCCATTTTCTATTTCAGCTACAGCTTTCCGGACAAGTTGCTTTCTATAAAAAACCTTGAAAGATCGAATAATGCCGAGATCATAAGGCTGCAATTTGCTTGTGCAATTTGCCGGAAAAAATTCGACATGCACATTAGACAGCTGCAAAACCGGATGTGCACTGCATTGATCAATGAGCAAAATTATTTTACGATTCTGCAACTCCATTTTTTTGTTTAGTTTGCGCAAAAAGTCTTCGAAAAGGGGTTTAGTTATCCACGCATTTTTGTTTACTTCGTACTTTGTCGGATAACTTCTCACGTTTTTGAAGCATCGTGGGTTGAGCGACTTTCCAACAACAAGAGGCGTCAGCTTCTCACTTCCATCAGAATTGCAGCAAAGTAAAACCGTAAGACGCAATTTAGACATCTTCCCTCCATGGCAGGAGTCTCCTTTAGCAACATAACTTTTATCCGGTAGGAGGTTAAAGAAAAGTCCGGTTTCATCCGCATTGAATATGTCCTTTGGCTTGTATCCTTTGGTCAAATTTGGTAGATTTTTCTTCCAATCTTCTATTGTAGCTTCACTTACACTTGATGATTCTCCCGAAAGCGATCTATACACAAGATTGTCTTTTTTTCATTCGGTCAATCCAGCCATTTGACGCTGTGAAATCTTTCAAACCACCAAGCCTATCGGCGATTTCTAGAGCTTTTTCTCTTAGTATCGTGCCATTTATAGGTACATTCGCGGCACGAGCTTCTTTAAACCACTTTAATAAGATACCTTCCACCTTGTCGTACGGCGACTTTTCCAGTGTTCTCCGTTTCTTGGCATTTTTTTTCTCCAACTTTCTCGATGTTTTTTTCAATGCATTCCTTTTTCTGTAGTATGGATTGCAGGGTTGTCACGGGAATTCCTTGCAATTGAGCGAACGCTACTTTGGTTCAGTGGAATTCATCAAATTGTTTAACAATTTCGGCTTTCTCAACATTTCTCGTTTTTATTCGTCATTTTAGCACAAAAAGGTTAGAAATGCGATCACCGCGTGCTAAACAGCAACTGAATTTGAAAACGTGAAGAAAGGTAAAGACCCCTTTCCCTCCCCGACGAAAGAAATGAGCCACTCCATCTGATTGGTAACTGGAGTGTCGCTTCCCCTGCCCATCTGATCCCTACACCAATAAAGTGTGTTGTTTCTTTACTTTGCTCCCCGTCAGCTATCCGGGGGAGGGAAGGGAGCAGTCCGCGACAGCAGGTGTTCAACAAAGGAGGGGGGGGGGCAGTTTCAGAAGACAGGAGTCTTTAGAATGCGTTTCTGTTTTCATAGATTGCATAACTTTTAACAACGTGGATTAACTTTAAAAAAGAGCAAAAGGAAAAAATTATTGCTTATTTTAGAACATTTTTTCCTTTTTTTACTTTCCAGAGAAAACGTAAAATGCGGGAAATTCCATAAATAACAAACTTACGATCCGGGTTAAATTAACATTTTAAGTATACGGAAAAACTGGGACCTGATGAAAAAAACGTATAATGCGGGAAAAACGTAGATTCGGGGGACGTAAAATCGGGGTTTCACTGTAGTTGTTTTCACTAGCATATCCCGTTGTAGTCCAAATTTGATCCGAGAAAAAGATTATGACTGTTAAAATTACTTACAATTTGTCATATCTTGAACAACGTACACATGTTGGTAGCATATCCTCCTGTAATAGGATTTCATACTCTATTCTCCCCTCCCCCCCCCCCTCAAAAAAATAAAAAATAAAAACTCAAAATCTGCGAGCACATACACGCCCAAACTCAATTTTCTTTATTGGAAGATACATCTGTGACAACCAAACACCAGTAATAGGTTTTCATACTCTAGTCTCCCAAAAAACCTCAAAATCTGTGAGCACATAAGCGCCCAAACTCAATTTTCTGTATTGAAAGATACATCTGCGACAATCTATTCTAGCATTATTAAGAAAAAGCCGTGATCTTTCTGCAAACCATCGAAAATGTCACGTCCTACAATACTGTTATCGTTGTCCCATTCGATAGCAATACACTACTTTGATTCTTCTAAACATATGCATTCTAGAAATTATCACAGTCTGTCACAATAGAGCAATCTAAATATCAGCTAAAACAATGATGTGTTTCATCTCCAAGCAAACTGCAAAATCATTATATTTTTCTAATACAGCAACGAAAGAAATTGTCATCTACGCACAAAAACAAATTTACATCTCAAGTCCCATTACAGTAGAAAAGTATGACAAAACCCCAATAAGAAATCACATCTTGGCTCACTCTTTGCGACCAAGCAGATGATTCGTCATGCGGAAGAAACTACTATAAAATCAGAATCGTATAGAATGACTCGGATACAAATAAGGATGATACCGCTTACCGGCAAGCAAAGTGACACATCTCGGAAAAATTAATTTTGCGTTTTATTCCACTAATAGGTCTATCATAGGAGAATCTTGCTACTGTGAAAGTTTCATAAATGTAGTTATATGTGAAATTGCTTATTACGCTATATGTCCATACGTGACCACAGAAGAGGGGTGGATTGTGTGGGGAGGAAAAATCACTCAACTCTTTTGGACCTTTTTATGCTTTGTTTTTAAAGCATTCATTATTGTTCTGATTTTCATTATAAAAAATTATAGTTAATTATTAACATAATAATACTTTATTCTGGTATTTTAATCGCTATTTTTATTACATTATATTTCTCAGTAAGCATTTTCGATTTAGTTCAACTTATTCTTCTAACAAGATAATTATACGACAAAAAAAAAAAAAAAAAAAAAAAAAAAAAAAAAAAAAAAATTCTTGGTTAACACGTGATTTGGTTTACGACTCATAATTATCCTATGTAACAATTTTAATAAAATGAATCTCAGACAGGCAGTTATTGCTGATAAAGCAGCAATAGATAAATTTGTCAATAGTTTTGCAAGGATTATAGAAGGAGGAGAAAACCTATCTTAATAAGTCTACAACTGTGATAAGACTGAGTTAAATATTGGTAGCAGATATTCTGCCTGATTTCAGTGTAACAGCAGAGCCGACAGTGGGTTAGAAGAGCAAAATTTCGTGACTGGATTTGGATAGTTGTAGTTACTGTCAAAGTGTATCTTGAGCACTATAGTACTGTCTTTAAAAGTCCTCATTTCTGTCAATACCGCACTTGCTCATCTAACGGGCATACTGGAAAAGTTACCAGAGGACCAGGGGAATTGCATTATATCAAATTGAATTTGTTTTCCTCCAAGAAGTATATTGCTGATTTAAGTTTAAGATCTATTAATAAATACAAATTTTAAAAATCTTCACAGAAGAACCCTTTTTAACAAGTACAGTAGAATCCCGCTCATCCGAACTAATTGGGAACAGTGCCTGTTTGGATTACAAAAAATTCGAATTATCCGAAATTCCGATAAAAATAGAAAAGAAAAAGGTAAGTACTAAAAAAGTGCAAGTTATAAGTACTCAGTAGTACAATAAACATCATCTAATCCGGCATCCTAAGGTCCAGCATGTTGGACAATCCGGCACGACTTTCGAAAAAAATAGTACTCCTTGTTTAATCGCACCTGATGTTTATAATAATCCAATGGAATTTTAGAATGAGGATATACGTAACAACACATTACAAACGGTTCAAAATTTTGAATTTATAAATAGCTCAGCCACCGTGTTGACGAGGAGGGGTAAATCCTTTCTGTAGATAATTTGTGAAATCAAACTGTTGAAAGGAAAAATAAATCTTTATTGTCTGAATTAAATATTTTTTGCACTTTAAAAATTTTTTTATAGTGACTGGTAAACAAACTGATAATCAAGATTTTTTGCAGATGACTTTTACAAGTAACGCCTACAGTGCACGTTTTTAATTTATATTCGTGTACATATGTTGTACTTTTACATAATTGAGTATTTCTTTTATTATATTCAAGCTGCTTAAAGAATAAAAAAAATACTTTACTGCCATTTTTTGTTTAATTCTAACTGCTACACGTTTTTTCCGCTATTCATCTTTTAATTCGGGAAATGTCGTAAGTTAATCTTTTCAGTTAATCTGTTCAAGTATAATTTTCGAAAATAAAATCGGTTCGGATTAACCGGAATTTCGGATTAGCAGGTTTCGATTAACGAGGCTCTACTGTACTGTCAAATGAGTGAATATTTCCAATTTAAGCCTATGGTAATGAAGAAACTTCGGCACATATTTCTAAAAGATGTTTTGGCAAAAGCTCATGATCATAACTTGGATGGATAGAAGAAAGAAGTTAAAGGATTATTCTAGTTGTATGGCCGTAAGCTTAGTACTGATGAGCTAAAATAATTTCTCCATCAGCAATGTGAAGAAAAGGAAGCAGGAATGTTATCTAAAGATAAATAAAATGAGCAAAAGACAAATTATGATTGCTGAAATAATCAAAATATGTTGGCAAAGTTGGAGGGAGTTCGTAATTGAATTAAAACAATTTTGATCTTATCATAACTACATATCTAATTTATAAATTTCATGTACTGGGTCAGAAACCTTAAAGAAAAGAGGACTAAAAAATAACCTGAGGCTTAATTTGTAGAGGTCCATTATTTATAGAACTCCGAAGTGAGATTATTTAACTTTCTGGTAAAGATTTTAAATATAAACTGTTATCCTGCGAAATTTACTTTATTAAATTTGATTTTTTGTAACAAATGTAATAAAAAGATGACACTTATCGCATTTTTGGGTCATTTTAAATTATATTTATCTTCATTTTCAATATATATTATGGTTTTGTGAAGAGGACGGGAGGAATAATCAATTTTTATATAAATCTTCTCGGAATTCGTGCCTTTGATAACGACGATTTTGGTTAACCTTTACACAACACTTTGTCTCGGATAGTATCTGTCCGGCTTTAGCATGTATTCTTGAAAGAACCGTGTAAAAAATTGTTAAGGACACAATCCTGAACCGAATTTACTTCCGACGAACAAGGTACGACCCACTGTATATATATTTTTTTATCTAAAGAATTCTTTTCCGTTATACAAAATGATATACCTTTCAGCTTTTCCGTTATATAAAATGATATACTTTTCAGTTTTTCTATAAGTAAAACTAATAAACGCGTTAAATCACACTGGAAAGATTTCAGAAGAGTTTCCCAACATCGCATAAAAGAGTTTAAAAATGCCATTAAAATGATTTTCAAATTATAAATATTTTTCTTATCATGCTGTATAAAATATAATTATTTCACTGCAAATGAACGGTGTACTTTAAAGAAGCTAAATATGTGCAATATGGACCTTGGGGAAATACATTTTTCAATGCTAATTGATAGCTCAGATTTCGGCAACTAGATGGTGCTTTACGTGTAATTTTGAAAAGACTTTACGCTATTAGAAAGACAGCTTTAAATACCTAAAAATCATTCTTCTAAATAGCTTTAAGGACGAGCTTTATTAATGAAGTTTTTTTTATCTTAAATTCAGCAATAGTTTAGGTACATTCCGAGAATATAAATGTTTTGAAGTACCTGCGAAAAGAGAGAAGACTAGTACATGTTTTGAAAAATATTATTACAAAATTTGAGGAAACTGGATAATTTGATGTGTTGCCAGGAAGAAGGCGAAAACAAATTTGCAATAAAAATGTGGATGAAATCCCTATAGCTATGATTCATAAAACGTCCTTTTCCTTTCGGCAACTGCTCGACAGGTGTCACGTATATTCTCTATCCCTTCGCCTACGGCACGAAAGGTTTTTTGATCTATTTGGAACTGTGTCCGTACCGGAACCACATAGAGGAAAAGCTGCAACTTGAAGACACAAGTTAACCCACTGATTTTTCTTGCTGTATTTCGGTGATAATAGCTGTTCACACTGTATAGTCTTAAAAATTTTGTAGTAAGATTAGGCGCATTTTACATCAACACTA
Source organism: Maratus speciosus (assembly GCA_963932465.1). Taxonomy (NCBI): domain Eukaryota; kingdom Metazoa; phylum Arthropoda; class Arachnida; order Araneae; family Salticidae; genus Maratus; species Maratus speciosus. The sequence continues at coordinate 370,281,509 of OZ010790.1, read as the reverse complement.
GTTACTTTAATTCCTAGATATCAATAATTTCCGCGCATCAATAAGATCATCAATAATTTCCGCGCATATAAGGTAATACAAACCTCATTCTTATTCGTGAAAACAGCCTCTAATTTGTATTTAAGAAACTCTATGGTGTGGACTGTCTGCTGGTTTCATTCTTGGCCCATTTTTGTTATAAGAGATCACTTCTCAAAGTACTAAAATGTGTTTTGTTACGATTGTCAGTTATTACTTATTTCTGTATCAGCCATTCTTCGTTACAAGAAAGAGAATATTTAGTGGCCACAAGAATATAAAAAAAATGCATGTTTAATAACCATATGTTTGGCGTTTTAAAGTTATCAACATAATTTCAGATTACTTTAAATTAATCATGTGCTTTAAAATCTAAACTATTTTATGATAACCTAATCATATTGCCTGAAATTCCAAAATTAGTCCACATGCGTTATATGCTGTATTGCAGAAAATGGGAGGGGGGGGATTGAAAAATTTGGACATCATTAAATTAAATAGTTATTGAGGTAAATTTTTACATTCATAATGCAATATATTATAAAAGACAAATAATTAATTAATTAAGTGTTGTAACTTAGATACTCTTTTTAAGAATTTAGTAACAAATATTATAATTTAAATTTTAAAATTAACTCTAATTTGTTTTTGCAAACAATCCCTTTGATAATCTTGAAATGTTTTAAAAAAATCGTTAGGTCTAAATGATAGCAAAAAGCTGAAAGATAAAAGTGATGCAATGGTTTTGTTACATAAAAATAAGCTTATAATAAAATAATTTAATATGACTAGAAATTCACAATTAATGTAGTGTTCAGATAAAATATACAAAATTTCAGCAACAACATTTAGACTGGTGTTAAAACATACAATTTGAAAAGTAATATAAAGCCAAGTCAAGTTATAGTTCATAAATATGTAATCTTATCTCGCTATACAACCATGGATGGAAGAAATAGAAAGTAAAAGTTCAAAATTGTTGTATGTACTTCAAAGGTTGAATATTTTCTTATTTAAACTTATAAATTATACGGCGAATTCGAAATATTGCACGAAAGGTTTTTCTTTCCCAGTTTTGTATCTGAATGGTAAGAAATAAGATTTAACTCTCAATTTTATAATGGTTTTGAAATATTTTTATCCTATATATATATAGATATATATTAAGATATATACAGTAACTATAATTAAATAATTTATAAAGAATATTATTAAAGAAATTTAATAATTACCGATTTGCAATAATATAAATTTAGTTTTACATTTCTGCATTTTCGTTTTCGCTTCTTAATTTCCTTTAACGGATTTTAGCCCTCGTTCTGTATGATTATATGAAATGAAGAACGCTACAAATTATAATCCTATACTGTTACATCTTAAGTTGTGATCAGAACTAGAAATGTACCGGAGCAAACCGGAATTACATTTCGGTTCGTGTAATTACGACAAATATGATTCCGAATCTCGAAATTATTATAAATATCGCTCCGGTTTGTGCAATTATTAAAAAATATTATCGCCGTTCCCCAAAAAACATTAATATTCCCATCCCGGCTAAGAGTAATCCGAATAAAAAGTAGGTGGTGTATTGTACTTAACTTCATTGTGATAAGCTAACACCCATATCTACGGCCGTGAAGCGATTGCGATGGTTCCTACTCCAAGTGAACGACTCACGAGGTAGAATGACTATTAAATTTTAGTGACTAAATAAATATGATAGGTCAGGCCACACATCCAAGTTTTTATAATTTTAATCTTTTGATATAGCGAAGATAGGAGCCGGCTGAATTTAGGCCTTACCGGAGACACTGTATACTTTATTGTACTCTCTGTAACTTTTCTTTATTATTAGTTAGAATCTTGGATGCATTTTTTTAATTGTTTTTGAATGGTTAGAAATATATCTATACTTTCAAGAAAATGTTAGTTAACAATAATTGTTCAGTTGTATTTATACTTTCTATTAATGGCAATGTCTTTTATCGTGTGCGTTTGTTTATTCGAGTTGATAGAATGATTTTGTTGTTGTGAAAACATAGCCATGAGCGGCTTATTTTGCGAGATGTTAAATAAATGTCAGTGTACTGGAGTCTTTTATTTCTATGTTTATTAAGTATTAGTGAGTCTTTTAATATGAGTTAACAATAATTTTGAAATAGTGCCCCGGTTCGTGGAATTTTCCATTTCGAGCTTTGGATATAATAAATTATTTAACGCGCTTTCTCTTTTACACCTTTATTTGATGTCGAATGGCATATGCTTTCTATAATAGTCATTTTACTTTATATGTGAGTACTTTCATTTTTTATTATAAAGCATCTATGCTTTAAAAAAATATATTTGAACAAAGCATCTATAATGAAACTTGCGTAAAGTCCGTAAATTTTGAAATCCCGCACCAAGTCCTTCAGGCACCTGACATTCACGTTTCAATATAGTAAATATGAACATAAAATTATAAATATTAATGTACTTATTTATACATTTAAGAATTTAACTTTAAATAGATTTTATCGTTTTCATGCATTTTTTAAACAATATTCTGACCATATTTTCATTATAAAGATTTACTACTATTAAAATCATTTGGGGTTTTTAAAAAATCGCACTCAGCACAGTGTTTTTAATGGTAACAAATTGTAATAAATTACTTGCGACATTCGTGTATAGAATTAGTCTAACACTTTAATACAGAGCCAAAATTTCAATTTGAAAAACTGCAATTTAATAGATTCATCTCATTTAAATAACTTTTATAACTACTTAATTTCAATTTCCTTATTTTATTTTCAATATACAATGTTCAGCTTTAAATAATTTCATAGTACGCATCATATCGTCGTTTAACATACTTTCAGGTATATGCATTTTTCAAATAAATTTTTTTAAATGTAAAAACCTGTCCCCATAAATTTTACTTTCAAATAATTTTCCTGATTGAATTTTAAATAATAACCACATTTAAAATACTATTTGAAAGTTAGATCAAAACTGATGATGATGCATTTTTGTGAAATTTGAGATGAAAAGGACATCTTTTAGTTTAAGAGGTGTACATTTAATTTCATTTAACTTATTTAAGGAACAGTTTTTTTTCTTTTTTTTTCAGCAATGTTATTAGTGATAGCGCTTCTGATGTAATAATTTTATGAAGAAATTTTCACACTTAATTTTGTATTAAACGACAACATGCATATTTATTTTAATATTCCCCAATAAATTCGTTCACTCATAAAGATCAACTATGTGAATTAGCAGCTAATTTGCAAAACTATCACGCCTCTATATCGATTATTTGGATGCTGCGCTTAACGATCATCCATGGATTTCCCGACTCTTTACGTAGGTACTTAGGGAAATTCTCTACGCATTTGAAGATTAAAATAAAATTCAAAGTTGTTTTAAAAGTTTGGAGTTTCGTCACATACTTAATAGCTTTACAAATATATCTGATATCGCTTAAAATATTAATAATTTAAAAGGAAATTTATTTTAGACACCAGCATAGTTACAAACATCAGGTTTTCGTAATATACTTATTTCCAAACAAAAGTGTTCCCTTTATTTAATCATAGAAATTTTGCGAATGCACACAATAATTTTTCTATATAAAAATAGCTGCATAGCAAAATCGGGATGATGGCTAGTGTCAGTTATTATTGAACCGCATAAAATGTCAAACAGTTTTAATGCCATTCGTTAAAATACAGTGTTCTAACCCAAGCCTTTTTGAAAATTTGTTTTAAAATAAAACGTTACAGTAAAAACAACATCAGCTATTGTAATATACAGCATAAAATGTTGCTAATAGTTTTATTCAAAGTGATTTTCTATAACTTGTGTGCACAATTTCACAAAAATATTTACACAGATTTCATTCAATTTACCAATATTTAAAAAGTGTATGTACACGGAACGGCCTAAACTTTTAACTTCTGGTCTTTCTTAACCATTTCAGGTTTGATGCTTTAATAATAGGCCATGTCTGTATATTTACTATTATTTTATTTTAGGTAGATTTCGTACGAAACACTACCTATTGGCGTTGTTCCTATGTTGGAATTTCTGAAAAAATTTTGCAGATCTACACCGATCATGACCCCTAGAACCCAAAACCACCCTCATTAAAAAAACTTTATATATATATATATATATATATATATATACAGGGTGATTCATAAAAGATGGGCAGAACTTTAAGGGGTTATAGTACACTTAAAGACAAATAATATTAAATAGGAGACTAAGGGTCCCAGACGTATTCCCAAGGAGATAGGGGGCATTAAAGTTTAGGGTCCGAAATTTCAAATGATTATAAAACATGGAAAAATTGGTCGATTCGTTTGCGGTTTTTGCAAAAAATTTTCTTTATGCCAGTATTTTCTTGAAATAAAATTTTAAAGTTGAATTTCAAAAAATGCCGATAGGGGGCGCTTTAGACTTTGGAGTAACAAACAACTATTTTTTAACGTTATTTTTTGTATTTCTTTAAATGATTTCGAAAGCTTAGACTTAAACTTAAATTTCGATCTAAAAATCTGAGTCCTAACGAGTAGTTAAGTAGCGTAAACTGAAATTTGAAATTTGAAACCCTTCTCCCCCCAGAACAAAAATCAGTTATTCCCGATCTTTGTGTCGTAGATTAGGCTCTAACTACTGCCGCGTTTTGCTAAAATTATTCTTTATGTCAGTATTTTCTTGAAAATAAATTTTAAAGAAAATTTTCAAAAAATTCCGATAGTGTTCGCTTTAGACTTTGGAGTAACGAACAACTATTTTATACCGTTATTTTTTGTGTCTCATTAAATGCTTTCTAAAGCTTAGACTTAAACTTAAATTTTCAGCTCAAAATCTGAATCGCTGAGCGTGGTTCAGTAGCGAGGGGAGGGGGTTCAAATTTCAACTTCTGAACATAGTTCAGTTTGCACTACTTAACCATGCCCAACGATTCTGTGCTGTGATACGAGGCAAAAATACAACTTTCGTCAAGGACTGCATAGTCGGAATTCACTCATAAAGGCACTGCCACAGTTGGAAACGTCGCTCCTGACGCTAGTCACCGGGTGAAGAAGGAAACAGAAAGTATGCAAATGTCAAATGGGGAAGAAGAAGAACACGTATGCAAAATTTCGACACGATTCAGGCATAAAAACCACTGAACGGTGAGTCAAGTGTAAGTCGCTGTAGTAATGAATCGGAAGATGGTGCCCTTCACGAATAAGGAAAAGGCTGAGATGCATTTAATTTACGGAGCGGCAGATGGAAATGGTGCAGAGGCACAACGAATGTACGGAGAGCGATTTCCCAACAGGCGGTTGCCTAACCGCAAAACTTTCGAGCGCTTGCACAGACAGTCGTGTGAGACGGGATCATTTCTCGCTTCCCGGTCGAATGCAGGTCGTGCAAAAAAGGACGAATCAGTAGTTGTTGCAGAAGCCATTCTGGATGTAGTAGCGGCGCAGCCAAGTACAAGTACACGAACAGTGGCTCGGCAGGTGGATACCTCACAGTCCATGACTTGGAGGGTACTGAAGGATGAACATTTGCTCCCGTTTCATGTGCAACGAGTCCAGAAACTGTCTCCAGGGGATTATCCAAATCGTATTGAATTCGCCCGCTGGTTTCTGCAGCAGAACGCGCTAAATCCACATTTTGGACGAACTGTGCTTTTCACCGATGAATGTACCTTCACACGTGAAGGTACATTTAACACACACAATGCACATGTATGGGCGGATGTCAATCCACATGCTACGTATCCACATGCTCATCAGAGACGCTTTTCCATCAATGTTTGGGCAGGAATCCTCGGAGACCACCTAATCGGACCGTACCTTCTTCCTGAACGCCTCAACGGTAAAACATACCTCACATTTCTGCAACATGTGCTGCCAGACCTGTTAAACGTTGTTCCTCCACGCATCCGGCGGGTCATGTGGTTCCAGCACGATGGAGCGCCAGCCCATTACGTACGAGACGTCCGCAACTATCTGGACATCACATTTCCGAACAGATGGATTGGTCGAGGTGGTCCTGTTGCTTGGCCTGCTCGCTCGCCAGATCTTTCACCCCTCGATTTCTTTTTTTGGGGACGATTGAAGGCTCTTATGTATGAGACACCCATTGAATCCCCCGAGGAACTGGTCGCCAGACTTTCCGCCGCTGTAGGGGAAGTGCTCGAAAAGCCTGATGTTTTCGCGAATGTTCGCCGTTCCATTCTTCGCCGTTGTTCTGCGTGCATAACCTCTGGTGGTCACAATTTTGAACATTTATTGTAATTACATGTTAATAAATATGCTTTGGTAACATAATCCTAATTTGTGTCTTTTTACCTCGTATCACAGCACACAATGTGTGGACATGGTAAACTGAACTGTGCTCAGGAGTAGAAATTTCAAACCCCTCTCCCCAGAAACTTAACCACGTCTAACGATTCAGATTTTGGGCTGAAAATTTAAGTCTAAGCTTTAGAAAGCATTTAATGAGACACAAAAAATAACGGTATAAAATAGTTGTTCGTTACTCCAAAGTCTAAAGCGCCCTCCATCGGAATTTTTTGAAAATTTTCTTTAAAATTTATTTTCAAGAAAATACTGACATAAAGAATAATTTTAGCAAAACGCGGCAGTAGTTAGAGCCTAATCTACGACACAAAGATCGGGAATAACTGATTTTTGTTCTGGGGGGGAGAAGGGTTGCAAATTTCAAATTTCAGTTTACGCTACTTAACTACTCGTTAGGACTCAGATTTTTAGATCGAAATTTAAGTTTAAGTCTAAGCTTTCGAAATCATTTAAAGAAATACAAAAAATAACGTTAAAAAATAGTTGTTTGTTACTCCAAAGTCTAAAGCGCCCCCTATCGGCATTTTTTGAAATTGAACTTTAAAATTTTATTTCAAGAAAATACTGGCATAAAGAAAATTTTTTGCAAAAACCGCAAACGAATCGACCAATTTTTCCATGTTTTATAATCATTTGAAATTTCGGACCCTAAACTTTAACGCCCCCTATCTCCTTGGGAATACGTCTGGGACCCTTAGTCTCCTATTTAATATTATTTGTCTTTAAGTGTACTATAACCCCTTAAAGTTCTGCCCATCTTTTATGAATCACCCTGTATATATATATATATATATATATATATATATATCACTTTTTTCTGGACACGATAACTTCCACAATTCTGCACAAATATCTTCCAAACTGATACATAAAATTAAGGAGCATAAAATCTCGATCAAGTTCGTTAATGGGCAAAATCGGACCAAGGGGATGGAAACAGGAAGGAGTTTTGTGAAAACCGAAAAAACGCCATAACTTCTTAATTTTTGTGCATATCAAATCAGTTTAAACTTTTTATTACTTCTAAAAATAGGACCAAAAATTTATGTAACACAGATTTTTGATAAAATTAAAAATGGGCTCAAAGAGCGGAAAATAGGGTTTTTGGGATAAAAAAACATTCATAACTTCATCAATTCTCAAGGTATCAAATCCAATTAATTTTATTATACATCTCCTTAATATTATCTACAACTTTTATATTGACAAGTTTTTAATAGGACCAATTCGTACCGCAAAAGAAATTAAAAACGAAAACAAAAAAAGGGGGGGGGTGAAGAAGAAAAATTTCCATAACTCCGTCAATTCACAAGATATAAAATCCCCATGAATTTATCCTACATCTTCTTAATATTATTTTCAACATTTATACAGACAAGTTTTTGATAGGACCAATTCTTACAGCAAAAACAAATTAAAAATGCATAGCGGTTGAAGAAAAAAATCATCTTATAAAGAATGTATTCAAATCCAAACAGCTTATTTTCTTATTCATTTTTAAATTCATTTTTGCTCTCAAACGCGTCCATTTGATAGATTCTCTTCTTCAGAAACCATATAATGTACCGTAATGATCGATTTTTGATAGAGGCAGAATATATTTCAGAAAACGATGTCAAAGTGGGCATTTTGAACAGAATTTCCCGAAGCGATTGTGTTAGAAACGAAAAATATTGCCCTACTGAGAAAATAATTGTTTATTAATCAAGTTTCAATTAATTGAAAGAAAAATAAAAACACATGTCGCTTATAAATCTTTTCAAATATCACGTCAGCAAGTTTTGTATTTTTTCTATTAAAAATTAATCTGAAAATGTGCCAGAAAATTTCGAGTTGTTGAGCATGGAAAGGTATTTTTTTAATACCGCCTTAACATTATTCTCATAAAACCAGCTATTATATAAAAATGAAATAAAAACTCGTCAAAAGTGGTCAGATAAAACTGTTATAGTGGATTTATTATGGTTTAGTTTTTGCTGATGCAATTAATATACATAGCTTCGAAATCTACCTCCGCCTGTAGGCCGGGCCGGCAGGGATTTTTTTACAATTAGTTAGGATTTTACCTGTATACAATAATGATATTAAATGTCTTTTCATTTACTATAATCATTTCATTTCTATGTGTAGCGTCAGAAATATTTTAATATATTGGGAATATAACTCGCTGTCTTTTGGCTGCAAATACAGTGGAACCTCCCTTTAATGAAGTTTCTATTTAACGATGTTTTATACTTAACGAAATTTACTGCTGAACCTTGACTTTGAACACCATTAAGATGTAAAGTAATCACCATATTACGAAAAATATAATCTGTATAACGAGAGTTTATACCACTTAACACAACGTAACCATTTAAGAAAACTGAATAGCCTACTAAAGATGACATATTGCAAAGAGTAATAAAATGTAGTGAAGAAACTACAGAAGCGATGAAGATGATAATGACGAAGAAACTGAAAGATCTTCAAAACAAGAAATGTTAAAGCCTTCGATACAATAACAAATTAATTCCAGTTGCACGAAAATATTACAGATGAATCGTTCGTATACTAACGGAACAGCGAAAATTTTTATAAACAGTGTTTTGTTTTTTTAAGAAACGTCTACAAGTAACATTACAGATGTTTTTAGACTTAGGGATTTAAGATACTGAGAAAAAAAAACAAAAGGTACGCTACGCATCTGTTTTTGTTTCCCCCTCTTTATTATGCGCTTTTTATTATTCAAATCGAAATTTTCTTATGTGTCTAGATTACAGTAAAAAAAGTTACTGCTCGAATTAAAATACATTTTTCCAATATTTCCATTTTATGTGAGTTTTCCATTTTATGCATGTGTATGTTACTTTACAAAGTACATAAATTTCAGTTGATTTCTATTTAACGAATTTTCTTTAACAAAGTGTTTAATTGTAACGACGAGACGGGGTGCAAAATCATAGTAACAACACAAAAACAATCAGTTCGCGTTTTCTATGCAAAATATTTGCGTTGAACATAAATACGTGATATTTCAATTAATATTAAAGTAATCGTTTGCAAAAATTGCATATATTTTTAAAATCTATTTTAAAATATGTAGTTTTCTAAATTTACGCTGGAGCAAGATGATAAGAACAACGTAAGAATTTTGAAACAGAGGATCATGATAGGTGAACATTAATGCATATCATTTAACTCCATTTAACTCCATAACATTAACATCCATTTAAAAAATATTCTGAGCGCTTTCGTTTAGTTTTCAAAACTTTTTGAAGATGGAAACGGCGATGAGCTTAAAATTGCTTTTATGAAAGGACGCCACAACGGACAAACCTGTATTCGCATGTTAGAATGCAATTTGTTAAAATAAGGCAAAAAAAAAACTTGAGTTCCTTAACTATATACAATAATGTGTCATTGAATTAGGGGTAGCAAGTTAAACTTCTTTTAGCCTTGATAACGGCAGCCACATTACAAGGCAAGGTTCAACAGTTTACAGAAGTTTTCCACAGGTATGGCTTGCCAAACATCTGCTAAAGTTGTTCATAATTCAGTAAGAGTCGCTGGGCGCGTGCTTTCACATCTTTCTCCAAATCATCCCAAATGTGATCAACAGGATTTAAGTCTGTGGCTTCTAGGTGGCCAATTCCTAACAGAGAACTCATCCCACCATGCAGTAGTCAACCGGCACCTATCAGAGGAGCATTTGTCTTTCTGGAATATACCATTTCCATGTGGATGACAGGAATGCATAAACGGATGGAGGTGATCGCTCAGCAACTCTACGTACCGAATTGCGATCAGGGAGGTTGGTACAAGTACCAAAGATCCCAAAAGCTCCCAAGAGAAAACACCCTAGACCATGACTGACCCGCCATGGCCTTGTAAATTTGAAACCTGGCACGCAATGATCCATGGCTTTATGAACCTGGCGATATATTATCAGACTCCCATCAGCGTGAAGTAGTCGGAATCGAGATTCACCACTCCATGCTACGCGTTTCCAGTTCTCTGGAGTTCATTTTCTGTGTTGTCTTGCCCAGGCAAGACGTACAGCTCAATTCCGTACTTTGAGGAATGGTACTCTCGTGAGTCTATGGCACCCGAAGCCCATACGGTGAAGAGAGCGTTGCACAGTCCGTTTACTGTCGCCCTGATTCAGCTGTGTGGTAATTTGGGCTAATGTTTGCCTTTGTTGGTTACGTACAATACGGTTGAGCCGTCTGCTACCACGCTCGTTCAAGGCTAATTGTCCTTTGAAGTTTGCAGGATTGCTCGTTTTTTTCCCCTCTATCCGTGTATTCTCAATATTCCCTGGATACTGCCGAGCGGAAAAATCCCAATTCTCTGACGATTTCAGAAATTGAATGGCACATGCGTCGAGCGCCTATTATTAGTACGCGATCAAAGTCGTCTAAATCACGAGTTTTAACCATACTGGCAGTTGAAACGAGCGATTCAGAACAACCACAGTACTAACTATATATTCAGTTACCACAGCGACCTCATATGCGCAGAAATGAGGCGCAGCGCTAAAAATTTTGCATAGCACTGTCTATCTTTAATTCAATGGCACTTCAGTGTATTTTAAGAAGATAATGCCTTAATTTACTCTGTAAAGGACACAAAGAAGGAATTTTAAGGTAATAAGATTCCCACAGTTTGTAAAAAATGGTCACATGGTCCAGTATAACTCTAGCGCAAAATTAAAATCTTCCATTTCTGAGACAAGGTTTATTTTGTCACCTCGACAAATTCGAACCTTTTAAACTCTATACCATAGCGTTGCTTTGAAATTATTAAACACAAATGAAGCACAGTTGGTATATTATATTTCTATAATTTAAAAAAATTTGTTTCGTTTTAATCATTTTGCTCTTATTGCACATTCAATGGAAATGCATTTTATTAATTCTAACAATAACAATTGTTTTACAATTTTTTTTTATTTTGCCTGTTTAGTTTGATAAAATCAAATTATATGTGAATTATTATAATGCTATTTATTATGTAGTCATTTAAATGATCGTTCCTATCATTTTACTCCACGGTGTAGTCCCTTTCTCAATGACATTGTATTTTACTAATATAAAACTTAATCTGCTGAAATTTTCTCTAATCTTTCTTTCTTGGTGATAAAGTTATCAACAGAATTCCGGATTCAGCTTGCAGTCATACTTGCTTTATTTTTGGACTAAATAAGATGCTCGTTTTCTATAGAAAATGATTTGTCTTGAGATAGTACATAGTTATCCTTAAATGTTTGTATTAACCATTTTCACTTAAAAAAAATTATTGCTTAGAAATAGTGATCGCAATTTTGTTACCACAGTTTTTATGCTAAAATCTTCGAGGTATATTATATTGCAATATATGTTGTATAAATATACTACGAAGATTCCTATTCTTATTTTTTTTTTTTTAATTAGAAGTAGCCAAAGCTTCTTAAGTAGATGTAGCAACAAGGCGTTTTCGTATCACATTTAACAAAACAGTGGAAAAGGTTAATTTAAGATTCACTCTGTATAAAATGATAGTTTACGAGCAGTGCTGGACAGTGGAACAGCATTGAGGGGATTCCTAGTTGATGGCAACTTAACACCAGTCTATAGTTTGATCGTCTTGCCATGCTGTGAGCCATTGGGAAGAGAAAAATGTAGTTGTAAATTACTTAAAAAGTAAATGACAATAAAATAAAAAATATACAGAATTTAAAATTGTAATAAAATTGAAAATAATAAAATTTAAAATTTAAAGTTAAAATATTTTAGTCAAGGTAAGATTAAAATGTAGAATATTAAAGATTATATGGATAAAACAGTGTTAGAGTATTGCTGCATTTACGAAAACTACTAAATTTATAGTTTAAAAAGGATAAAAATTTAAGTTAACACATGTTGAGAAATGACAGTCACCAAGGTAGGGTAGGAAAAGCTGTAGAAGAGGCGGTAAAAGCCACTTTAACAACAACAACAACAAAATAAAAATGCACAAATCAGGGCAATTTTCTGGTGTGTAATTTTTAGTAGTTATATAGAAAAGATAGAAAGATAGTTTACGAAATATAAAAATGTATAATTGTAGTGAAAAATGAAAAATTATTTATTTTATAATATTTTAAGTTAGTTATAACATCAAGCTGTCAGAAAAATGTAGTACTAGCAAAAGTAGATTATTTAACAGTGTATAAGAAATACAGAACATGTCCTGAAAATTTTCTGAAATTAATCAAATAAACTGTTTCCGTTATTTTATTTTTTATTTCGTTTATTTCTGTTTTCAGATAAGAATCTTTTTTAAGCGTAAAAAGACTAAAGTTATTTATCATTTTAAAATTCAATTCTGAGCAACGTTATTCTCTAAAATTTAAAGCTAATATAATTTAGTGGTATACTTCAGAAAAAAAAAATATCTCATAAATAGTTTTGTAGATTTATTTAAGAAAAAAATATATTTGAAGTGGAACATCTGTACTTGAAGGAAGACACAATTTAGATTTTCTCGTTTGTAGAAACAAATGATACCTAAAGGTGCAATACCTTTAAAATAGACAAAGTTTCAAATCTTTTTTTCATAAAAAATATTAGAAAAAACTTTAGTTTTATTTTATTTTTTTAAAGCTCTAAAACTTATAAACGACATTTTAAATTTTATTTTCAAGAAAAATAAACGCATTAAATTTTTGTTAACTTCAAATCCAAAATTAAGTTGTCGCTGAAGATTGTGAACAGAGATGTATATTAAAGACAAGACATATAACGCGACACAAATTGGACATTTACTTTATTTCCACTTTAAAAAATGTAGTTAAGACATTTCTCATATCTTTTTATAAGCTTAAAAAAGCTATCTTGAAAAATAACTGTGAATAAAAAAAACTCTGCAAACGGCGGAATTGATGGATAACTTGTGTGACTTCAGTATTGCTTCAAAAGCACTTTCGGATGAGAATCTTCTTCAAGCTGGCAGTTACTGAGTGCGCGATCAAGACTGTACGTCGAATGGTCCAGGTGCTCAAAATAAAGGATTACAAGATGGTTTTGCGTTGCTATAGTCGATAGTGGTTTTGCATTGCCACAGAAAATAACGCAAGATTGGAAAAGGCCAGGCCGCTTACTCCGAATTACTTTGAGGCATTTTGAAACATGTCAATTTTGAAATACGTCTTCACTCCGTATCTGTCTCACCAAATCAGGGAGGCCCATCTAGATTTTTTAAAAGCTCTGCGATAACTCCATCTATTGGGCCAAGGTGAAAATCTATAAGATAATAGATTCGTAAAAACGAATGTGACAACTGACGAAACACACATAAATCATCAATGCTTGCATATTAAGCGTAGACATTAAGGATAGGAGCTAAGTATTAGAGATTTTGAATACCACTATTTTCGAAATATTAGCTTTATTAAATCGCAGCTTGTGCGAATAAATATTGCTAAGATTATTATTCATAATAAGTGCTATTCAAAATCCGTAGTCCCAGGCACCTTTTCATTGTGGAAAATAGTTATAATTACCATCGAGTTCGATCCGCTCTTCTGTTGTTGGCCATAGGGATATATTTTGGCATTGTCATTGAGTTAAGTTGTTTTTACAAAAAACAACAATTTTTTCGAGCCTTTTGAGAGGCGACGAATAGATAAAACCTGTCTAGTTTCTTTTTGCACATGTAAGCCTACTTTTAAGGTTACATTTGGAACAAAAAGTGCCCTTGTGCAATTTTGTGAATGATCTATCCAAGTTGTTTTACACATAAATTGATTGTGCTATTTAATTTTTCTGAAATAAAATTTCTTTCAGTAATTATTCATAAACAAAATATGATTTACAGTGATTTAAGTAATAGGTAATATTAACTAAATTAAAAAATATATATATTAATTAAATTTAAAAAACAAGCACATTGATTATTTTGATACTATTTAAAAACCATGTCTTAGAAACACTGTAGCAGAACTATGTGCCTAATATAAGTTTTATAATTTAATCTTAAATTTTACAATTCGTCTTTTATCTGTTTTAAGAATTGGAATAAAAACACTATAGAAATTGCTTAATTTGTAAATGAATGCCGTTTCCATTTTTGTATTCATTAAAAGAATTATTATTCATTACTATTCATTAGAAAAATTAACAAATTGTGAAATCTCTGAAAAGAACAACATTTTTTTTTTTAATTAGAAAGAGAAATATCGTAAAAGAATTGACATTTTAAATTTATTCTTAAATCAAAAAGAATACATGGCAAATAATTGGATTCTATAAAAAAAATCATTGATTCTGTGTTCGGTGAACTCTAAAAATGTATTCATTAAGCACGAAATTCTAAAAAAAAGTCCTCTTCAAAGATTCAGATTTCAGATTTAAAAAAACAAAGGTCTTTTATAATCATAATGTTCTCTTTAACTTAAAATTCACTTAAAAGGACAAAAACATTCGTCACAAAAAAGAAAAAAAATTATTAAATAATGCACTATAAATTTATTTAATATTATTATAGTGAATTTAAAAAAATCAACCCCTTTTAAGTTAAAAATATTATCTAACACGAGACGAAAGTTTCATTGCTGTTAATGCATAACTGCCACCCTTCCGGTTTTTTATTTTAAAATAAATCAGAAACCAGATTTTTTTTAATAATAGAAATGAAATAATAGCCGCAAATAAGAGAAAATTTTAAAAATAATCATTAAATAATCGTTAAATCACCGTTAAATTACACTGGTCAAAAAATTTGAACTTTTGCTCTTTCACAAAACCGGAATTATTTGTTTCATTTGTGGTTTTTTGCGCTAATTCCGAATCTAGTTTTAGATTTACTCCAGCAAGTTTTGTTTTTGAGATATTTGAATATTTCGATTTACGCAAATTTTGTACATTTTGTACATTTATCTGCAAAGTTAAGGAATTACTTTATAAGACTGACTTTTTTGACCAAACTGGACCAGCTAGAGAAAAACGGAAGCATATTCGAAATCAGCACAAAAAACCGATCAAGAATCAATTGCAGTTCTGTGAAAGAACCATTGTTGTCCAGTGTTATATTTATTTCACTATTAAATCAGAAGGTTAGCAGCTAAATTTTGTTCAAGATTCTATTCCGTAAGATCACAAGAAAGAGTACTGCCCAGCGATTGCCGCAATAAAAACATCTCAAATTTCTTTTTTCTACTATTCTTTTTTTGCTATATAAGTTTTCTGTATAAGTGAATAGTATACATATGTGGGCTTCTATAACGATTCAGTTTAACAGTACTTATCAAAATCGCATTATTTTATGACTGTGTACGTCTCATTGTGCATTGTAAGAACATCATGCAAAAACTACTGCTTGAATTTTAATGTGATTTACCCTACGCTATAAAAAAAGACAATTTTTTTTTTAAATCTAGCTCTTATCATTACGAAAGTATAATACAATCTTTTTCTAGTTACCACCGTTACTGAAAAGCGATCCTTTATTTTTAGAAGCCTCTTAAACCAATATATTTCCGAGATTCTAAAAGACATTTTTGGAACAAATT
Source organism: Maratus speciosus (assembly GCA_963932465.1). Taxonomy (NCBI): domain Eukaryota; kingdom Metazoa; phylum Arthropoda; class Arachnida; order Araneae; family Salticidae; genus Maratus; species Maratus speciosus. Next base: position 370,265,633 of record OZ010790.1, on the reverse strand, counting down.
TGAATCACGCTTGAAAAAAACTTATTCTTCCCGTAGTTTTTAAAAATTTTTTCGTGTTATGTTTACGATGCATTATTCTGTTTTATCTACCCAGAATATCGGTTTTTCGTATGCTACCAATTCTCCAATAAACATTTTCAGCTGAGTAACAGAATTTATACATGAAAGTGTAACAAATTAATGTTCATTTTAATTTAATGTTAAAGCTATTAACTTAAATTTTAATTTAGTTGTTGTTAATTTATCTTGTTTGTTGGAAATGTTTACTTGACAATTGATACTATCCTAAAAACCGATATTTTTGGTTCAAAAAACTATTAATATACATTATAAAATAATCATAAATGTTTTCGAAAATTACCAGCAACAAAAGAAACTTTATTTTCAGAAATTCCTTGCTAAATCTCGGGATGTCTTTGGTTTCTGAGTGCTTTCAAGATACAAGAGCGTTTTTCGGAATCATTATTTACTCAAAAGAGTAAATAATGATGCAAGAGTAAATAAGATTGTATTTTCAAAAACCTTAAAAAACATAAAATCTATAACATACAGTTAAGATCCTCTAATCCGTCATGTTTGGGACTTGAAGCATGCTGGATTACAAAATTTTCCGGATTACAGGATGTGTGTCGGACAAAACGTGTAGAAATTAGAATTAAACAAAAAACGAGAGTAAAGCATGATTTTTATTCTTTAAATCGCTTGAATAGAACAAAAAAATACTCAATAATGTAAAGTACAACATATGTACATAACTATAAAATGAAACCTTGCACTATAAGGCCTAACCAGCAGGCCACTTGTAGAAGCCATCTTTAAGAAATCTCGAATATCAGTTTGTTTTTAAGTAGTATTCTCTCTTCTTTTTCTTAAGAAGTCACTTCATATGATGTGGAGTTTTATAATTTCCGCATCGTTGAACGAACGGCTGCGCTCAGAAAACTTCATAAATGTCTTCAAGGGATCAGCTGTTGATTCCAAGTGATACTGTTTAACTCATCCACATCATTTCCATTAGAGTCAACGTATTTGGAGGCTGTTGGGAGTTTAGCAGTCTGAATGATGGCCTCATCTGTCAAAATTTTCTCTGGTGGTTCATCCAAAACTCCTTCAATCCAGTCCTTTATTTCTTCTGGATTTAGTTGTGTTTCAGAAACTTGTGCTAGATTATCCAGCATGCTGGACCTTAGGATGTCAGATTAGAGGATGTTTACTCTATTAATTTCTATATATTAACATAAGATCTAGAATAAGAGACATTTTTTTACAGTGCACGCCGGGTAGTATGTTCTGTAACAGGGAAGCCTTGGTTGAGTTTTATACAAGTAGCATAAATATAAATAAGTGCAGAAAATATTTTAGTTCAAAAATTACATCATGATTATCAAATTATGTTGAATTAAATTTGTATTTCCATAATTTATTTAAATTTTAAAATTATTTGAAATATATAATTTTATTTTAACATTTATTAATTGCTATCTTCGATATTATTTTGCTTCTTTTTCTTTCATGTTGCCACATTTTTAGATCAAATTGATATTTTGATAACCGTTCCTTAAATTACAACTTTTTAGGGTAATAGTTTTTACACGACAAAGTGACGTCATGATGCAAACTAATTGCATCTGCATTTATAAAATATTAATTCTCTTTAATTTTTAACTATTTCATACAAATTTGGAAAGTGTTTATGAATTCGGTTTGTCTGGCCGTCTGTTTGTCTGTCCACTCACGTAAACCTACTCGGATTTTTATGGAATAAAATATATTAATGATGTTTACCATTAGAGTCTCGGTTTGGAATATAAAGTGCGTAGCATTAATAGTTCATTTACAGGGACACTCAAAAGAATTCCGTTGTATTAGGGTCAATGGGGAAAAATCCTTTGCAGAGTATTTTAATGACATTCTGCTATTTCAACTATATTGAAATTTGCATAAATTACTGAATTTCGCTAGAAGATGATTACTATAGAATAGGTCATTCATAACATTTGTTGTTCATTTACAGGGACACACAGAAAACATCTGTTATATTATTGTCATCTAGAAAAAATTGCTGGAAGTGCGTTCCAAATTTAACAAATCTTTTTCATGTTACTCGTTGTGTATTCTGCTCTTCATGTACAGGGCTGCACAAAATTTCACGTGTCATTCTCCTTCTTAGCGGAAATTATTGAAGGGGAATTTTCAATTGAGGTATGTATTTCCTAACTGAACTAAACTTTTGTATGGATAGAGTTAATAGATACAAATATATCTATAATATATTTATATCATATACAGGGCTGGTCAGAAAAATCGGATAATTTTCCAACTGTAGATGGGGGTTGCTGAAGTTGGGATTTCAAATGTGTTATGCTTCTGCCAAATGGTTCAATCAAATATCTTTTTTCAAATTATTAAACAGTGAAGTTTTGTTATATTATTCTGAATGTGTCGGAAAGTATTTCACATTCTGTATTGGACACATGATTTTCTTTCTTGTTTTTAAATCACGCCTAAAATTAATTAGGCTCAAGAAACATTTTTTTTTAATTTTTAAACGCCTTCATTTTTGAAATAAACACAAATGCATATTGGTATATGATGATGATTGACGATGTGAAGAAAAAATTACGTAGAAAGTATTAGTCCATACGAAAAAATATCCCTTGTGAGTGTCGTCATATTTTAAATCATACGCCATTTAGTTCTATTTTTTTCAGTCAGAAAAAAAATATATATATTGACTTGCAATTACGCAATGTGGCGCACTTTTCACGGACTTTATCAGTCGCCAGTGCATAAGTTTAATTTTCTTTTACCATAAAATCTTGATTTCACTCAAATTATATAAATATATTAAAGTCGTTATAAAAGTTTTTAGCAGTTAATTTTAATTGGAGACAAGAGTTTCTCTGTGACATCAATCACAGGAAATTCGAAGAGCTGATGCCACTAATTAAGCAAAAAATTCTCCCTTCACCCTAGCTCCATGTTTTATTATATCCTTATTATGGAAAAGCGCAAATGAAAAGACAGTAAAAAATCATGCTATTAATCTGTTATCCTGTTCAGTAACTCATAGCTTATCCCAAATACGTGAGACGGGATTACTGATAATTCCTTTAAATTTTAAAATATTTATGTCTATATTTGAAAATACCTCTGCGTTATAATATTTGTCCCACACAGAAGAATATTTCTTCCAAAATTCGAATCTTATCTTTCGAAATCCTAAATTACAACACTACAATCGATGAAACAATGATTATCATTAATTAGAGAGTGTTTTTACTTTTTTCGTATATAACATATTTTTTTCTTGCGATTGAAAGCAATAAGTAACTCTATTGACTAGCAAATACGCATTTAGAATTTTGGAGTCTTATAGGTGTGACAAACAGTTTCACAATGCTAGTAGTTCTATATCTGTTTAAAAATATGGTGCTGTGAAGTAAAAATGCATTAAAGTTACAGATATATTTTTTTTATTATTATAATTTTATTTTATTTTATGCTTCAATCTGTTTTGATTTTTTATTTAAATAGCATATTTCTTCTTTTTGGTTAAAATATAAAGTGTTTTGGAAAAAAAAAGTTTGCTTTTTTTTAGGTAGATTTCGTATGAAATACTACCTATTGGGATCGTTCCTGGGTCATTACATGTCAATTCAAGCAATTTTGTTATGGTTTGTAACCCGACTCCCAGGGATTTCGATGAAACTCGGTGTATATACTAATACTATTATGATATGAATACATCAGAAAATTTTCCTTCCTAGACCTCATAGTTTGTGAGATATGGGGGGGGGTCCAATTTTTTGATTTTTCTCAAATCGCACATTTCTGAGTCTGTATTTTTAGACTGCAGTTCCATTTTCAAAAAAATTGTATCTCTCGATCTAAAATGCGAATCATTTTAAAAATATCACAGTAAGTACACCAAAAGATGCAAATTTTAATAAAAAAAAATATTAAAAAAATTAATTTTAAATATTTAGGGCCAAAAAATTAAACCAAAGTTGAAAGTTATGGTTATTTTCCCAAATTTTTGTGATTTTACGAAAAATGCTCTACACAAAAAGGCAAATGAAATTTCCAATTTCTTTTCCTTGTAAATAAAAGTTTACACTTTGGGCTTTCTAGTTCTGAAATAAAAATGATGTCTTTCACATGACTTATGCAAAATTTTGCCCTGTTTTGGGAAACTGCACCAATCAAGAAAAAAAAAAATCTTTGCCTAATTTTAGCTGAGGTACCTAACTAACTACTGTGGTTCCTATGACTTGTTGAATATATTATTCAATGTTTCTTTCTTCCTTTTTTTGCAAAGTAAAGTCTTTGCTTTTTTTCTTCTTTCTTCTGAGTAAAAGGAGAAAAAAAAGTCTATGACTGCAGTCTATCCTCCCTCCATTAAATTTTGTGCATAATCCTTATGTTTCCATTATTTATTCATTCATATATTTTCTTTTATTATTAGCATTTTTTTTATTTAAACAATCCCTTAATTTTGTGTTTACAATATAACTGTAAACAAAGAATCTTTTGTTGGTATAGAATAAGAAAATGCAATAATGACTTTTTACCCATCAAATTTTCAATATGTTTTTTTCTCTGTGTGTATGTGTGTTTGAATTAAATATTTTATTTATATTTAACATTCTTTTTATACTTTCTATCTAAATATGTTTTTTATAGTTTAAATACCTTATTCAAACAAAGCCTAGTTCATTTCTACAGTATGAAACATATTTTTATACCTGCCTTGTATAAACAAATTCTGACAAAGCAGAATAAAATTATTAATTAAGGCAGGTGTTTTCGAATCGGTTAATCAAATTTTTAATAGTCTGCTGTTTCTCATAATAAAAGGGGGATCTATTATTCCTTGTGCTGCAAATGAAAATAATAGATGAATTTGAAGTAACTAATTATGCTGCATGACCGTCATGACAACTTCTGAGAGAAAAGAGAATCTTGTCTATGCCAGAAATAAGAAAATTTAAAGCCACAGATACAGGTCCAGAAACAATTGAACTAATTGAAAAGTTTTATAATTGTAATGAATATTGAAGAATCGTGACTGGAAAAAAAATGTAGTTAGCATTGCTAAGAATGTACTATGCACAAAAGCTATTGATATTATGTGTATCTACATGAGTTGTATTCTCTTTTTAAACAAGAATTTCCAAAAAACTTGAGAATTATAACTCCAAGTATTCAATTTAGTATTAGCAGCATTGTTCATTTAATTGAATTTGTGACAAGCTAAGTAAAATATTTCGAAAATGTTATTCCACTCTTTTATAACGAAAGCTAAATCTAATTTCCTAAAAGAAACTAAAGCAAACTTTGGCCCTCAAAAAGCTATCATTTTGTAGGATTTCAGCAAAAATTTTACTTTTCTTATTCAAGGTGAGGCTTAAAGTTACCATTGGACCAAAGAAGCTGCACTCTTGATCCAACTGTTATATACACTCTATCTCTCAGTATTAGATTATTAGCAAGCAATATACACATTTTATCTTATGATATTCAGCATGATGTCACTCTCGTGTGTTTAACACAGACACCATTGTGTGTGACATCATTTGTAAAAGATATATTTCCTGATGTAAAGAATGTCCTTGACTTTTGTGATGGCTGCTCTGGCAATATAAAAATTGAAAATTTTCATAAACCTTTACCAAAATGAAGAGAATTTCCCCTTAAGATATTTAAATTCTTTTCTGGGAGGTGGGGGGAAGGAGGGGAGATAGCCACCGATTTAATGTTTTAGATACTAAATCACGAAGATCTTCTAATATACCGATGTTTTGTTGTGTTATTATGTTTGGAGTTACAGTAAGATAGGAAAACTGACATATATATTAGAAGTTTCTCAATATTGCTTATTCATAATAAATATAAATTTTAAATTGCACAAAAACATAAGCAAAATTGTTGCAAAATAAGTCTAAGTGATACTGCAAAAGTTCGTCATTTATTTCTATATTTATATTTAGCTCAGTTATATTTTTGAATTTCAATCTTTTAAATATAATGTCTATTCTGATTTTTTAGCTTTAAAACTTTGCATATAATTTATCGAATTCTTTATTTGTTACATAAAAAAATACAACAATCTAAATCTTTAAATTACTTATAAGCAATTTTATTTAATGTATTAGATTTAATTAATGATTATTTAAATTTTAATAAAAATGAAGTTTTTCTCCTAGCTTATGTAAAAATTTTGCCCTGTTTTGGGAAATTGCACCATTCAAGAAAAAAAAATATCTTTAATATGTCTAATTTAAACTGTGGTACCTAAATAATTAATTACTGTGGTTCCTATGACTTATTGAATTTATTTAATATAAGAGCTTCTTTTTTTTATTTACAAAGTAAAGTTTTTTCTGAGTAAAATGAGAAAAAAATCTATGATTTCAATATCTACACCCCCCCCCCCCCCCATTAAATATTGTACATATTCTTTGCATACTACTTTTGTGAAAGTATTTATAGAAATGCTATACCACTGAATCCAATGATAGATGTACATTTATGTGACAAACATATGCGATAAGATTGAGAACAACACAATTTCAGATAATGTGCGATATGTACCAATAAAATACATATTTTCTACTGTTATAAAAATAAATAAATCTGTCTGATTTTAAGGGTTCATTTTAGGAAATAAATCAAAATGACTAATAAATTTATATTTAAAATGTGCAGCAATTATTTAGGTACCATAAGCAAAGTTAAAGATATTTATCTCTTGATAGGTACAGCATCCCAAAATAAGTCAAAAATTTTGCATAAGCCATGAGGAAGACATCATTTTTATTTCATAAATAGAAAGCCCAAAGTGTAAAGTTTTATTTAAAACAAAAAGAAATTGGAAATTTCATTTGCCTTTTTGTGTAGAGCCTTTTTCGTAAAGTCACAAAAATTTGGAAAAATAACCATAATTTTCAACTTTGGTTTAATTTTTTGGCCCTAAATATTTAAAATTAATTTTTTAAATATTTTTTTTAATTAAAATCTGCGTCTTTTGATGTATTTACGGTGATATTTTTAAGATGATTCGCATTTTAGATCCAGAGAAATATTTTTTTGAAAATGGAACTGCAGCCTAAAAATGCAGACACAGAAATGTGCCATTTGAGAAAAATCCAAAAATTGGACCCCCCATATCTCACAAACTATTACGTCTAGGAAGGAAAAATTTCTGATGTATTCATATCATGATAGAATTAGTATATACACCGAGTTTCATCTAAATCCCTTGGGATCGGGTTACAAGGTCTGGTTGAATTGACAGGGAATGACTCTCCTATGTTGGAATTTCTGAAAAATTTTTGCAGATCTACACCGATCATGACCCCTAGAACCCAAAACCACCCTCAGTAAAAACTTTATATATATATATATATATATATATATATATATCACTTTCTTCTGGACACGATAACTTTCGTAATTCTGCACCAATCTCTTCCAAACTGATACGTAAAATCAATGGGCATAAAATCTCGGTCAAGTTCGTTAATGGGCAAAATCGGACCAAGGGGATGGAAATAGGGAGGGGTTTTGTGAAAACAGAAAACCCCCCATAACTTCTTAATTTTTGTACATATGAAATCAGTTTAAAGTTTTTATTACTTCTAAAAATAGTGCCACAAATTTATGTATCACAGATTTTTGATCAACTTAAAAATGAGCTCAAGGGGCGCAAAAAATAAGGTTTTGGGGAGAAAAAAATTCATAACTTCATCAATTCTTAAGATATCAAATCCAATTAATTTTATTATAAATCTCCTCAACATTATCTACAACTTTTATATTCACAAGTTTTGGATAGGACAATTTTGTACCGCAAAAAAATAAATAAAAACGAAAACAAAAAGGGAGTTTGAAGAAGAAAAAAATCCATAACTCCGTCAATTCAAAAGATATAAAATCCCCATGAATTTATCATATATCTTCTTAATATTGTCTACAACATCTATATAGACAAGTTTTGGTTAGGACAAATTCTTACAGCAAAAACAAATTAAAAATACATAGCGGTTGGAGAAAAAAATCATCTTAGTAAGGGTGTATTCAAATCCAAACTGCTTATTTTCTGACTCATTTTACAATTCATTTTGCTCAAAGGCTTCCAATTGGTATGTTTTCTTACTCAGAAGCTATATAATGTACCGTAATGGTTGATTTTTTGATAGAGGCAGAATATATTTTTTAAAATGCTGTTAAAAAGGGCACTTTGAACCGAATTTACCGAAGCGGATTGTGTTGGAAAAATCATTGTATTAAGGATGCACTCAAATCCAAACTGCTTATTTTCTGATTCATTTTTAAATTCATTTTTGCTCTCAAACGCATTTAATTAGTAGATTAGCTTATTCAGAAATTATATAATATACGGTAATGATCGATTTTTTGGTAGAAGCAGAATATATTTCAAAAAACGTTGACAAAGTGAGCATTTTGAACGGAATTTCCCGAAGCGATTGTGTTAGAAACGAAAAATATTGTCCTTCTGAGAAAATAATCGTTTATATATCATGTTTTAATTAATTGAATAAAAAATAAAAACACAGGTCGCTTATCACTATTTAACTCTTCAAAAATCACGTCAGCAAGTTTCATATTTTTTTTTAAATTAAAAATGGATCTGAAATTCTGCCAGAAAAATTCGAGTTGTTGAGCATGGAAAAGTATTTTTTTTTAATACCGCCCTAACACGATTCTCATAAAATCAGCTATTATATAAAAATGAAATAAAAATTCGTCAAAAGCGGCCAGATAAAATTGTTAAAGTGGATTTATCTCTAATCAGGTTTAGTTTTTGTTTCTGAAATTAGTATATTTGACTTCGAAATCTTCCTTTGCCTGTAGGCCGGGCCGGCAGGGATTTTGTTTTTCTAATCATCTCATTGTCATCTCTCTCAAGTGACCTGTTAATAACAAATTTCCTGAAAAATATTTACTGACATAATCCTTTTAAGCAATATTCTTTTGGAGGAAAACATGAATTAAATCAATATCCATGAAAAATAATTAAACAAATTATGAAATAGAACAGAACATAAAAGATGTAAACTTACTCCACATTAATCTAAGAGAAAGTGTATGAATTTTCAAGCACATTAAATATACATTACAAGTAACATTAAGTACAAATATATATTACAAGTAAAAATATGAATGCAGGGCGTGTTTGTATATATGTAGAAAATAACTGATAATAGAAGTGTAAAATCCTGCAGTTGGGTAAACGGTTTTGATGCAAATGTAATTAAACTGTTTAAACTTTTGTTTGTTTGTTTATATGTGTGTTTGTTTGTGTGTGGCAAACATTTAATAGTATACTGTTCTAATTAATTATTTCCTAACTTATGTTAACATTGCGTGTGGAACGGATCATAGAAAATTATCGGAAAATTTTCTAATAACTTCATGTTGTAAAAAAGTACATCGAGGTTCAGTTTATAAACCTAAATCACCAGTGTCAACATCGTTCGATATTTAATAAATATGAAAAAAAAAATAAAGCTTAGCATAACAAAACGTAATTGGGTTCGCAGTAATATTGGCTTTAAAGATGAACTATCACTTAAGATATCAATAAATAATTGCGACATATCTACAGATAAAATGAAATTGCTTGGATTTAACGTAAATTAGTTTTTGCTAAGTTTAGACACTATATCGAGTAAAAAACAATATTTTTTAATAATGAAATTTTGAAAAAAAATTAAAAAGGAAAAAATGTGTTATTTTATTTGTTTCGGAAAATAAAATTCCTACATGAAATAAAGGTTGTAACAATAAAGTTGATAATTTATAAATTGTTCTTATTAAGGAAGATAAGCATTTGGGTTTGAAGAATATTTTGGCGCTGTAAAATTTTGAAATGAAAATTTAATTACATTTTGTAATTACTTTTCGGTTGTTGAACTTAACACTGTTCAGAAAAAAATATAGCAATGTGAAATAAAATACAGTAAATATAAGAGAGTAAAAGAATCTTTTGTAATTACATTTTATATAAGTGGTTACAATTTTATGCTTTGCTATGTTTTAACATCCTATATAGGACAAAAGTAAAATGTAGTTGCTTCTTCCGTACCTGCGTAATGATCATGTTTACCTACAGTCTATGTAGGAGCTATCTAAGTTCAATTTATCAGATGATGGGGGAAAATATACAGTTGTCTCGCAGCAGGCTGTTGTGGAAGATGATCTTAGGATCACTGGAGCTTTCTGAAGAGCTTTTACTTTTGATCGAGTATCATTTAGGGAAGGGGGGGGGGAGGCCTCAACAGAGTCAGAATCTTTTTTTCTATTTTTTTATATAGGATGCAAACAATTACAGTTACACGATGCAAACAATGGAAATAATATATAAGAAAGTTAAATAAAAAAATTACATAATATATATTTTTTACCGTAATAACAACAAGAAAAATGTAGGCAAGAAAAATAAGGGACCCGATGCCAAAAGCAAGGCAAGAAGATGTCAAAAGATGAAATTAGTGGAGGTAAGCCAAAAAAAAGGTTCAATGCAAGAACATTAAATTTTGAATTTGGAAGATCCCAAGGATGCGTTTAGTGTTGCTCTTCCCCTCTTTCTTCTGGAAAGAGATGCAAATCCATCATCTGTCTTCACGATGACAAGCGGTATTTTCTTTCCTCGATGAGTATCAACTCTGTAGGGCAAGATGGACCGCAGGACTTCGTTATGTATTAAATTATGACCACTGTGAACATTTTTTGCAATTTTTTAATAACTTGCGAGGTGGGCCCAGTATGAAGGTCAGCACGTATGATGCCATTCCGGAGAAACGTTTTCGCCTTACAAATCCTACACAATAAAGAGTTTTGGAAATTTTGAAGTCTCTGCATCCTCGTTTCACAGACCGAACCCCACATAACTGACCCGTAGGTCATACTTGATCTTATGAAGGGTTTATAAAATAATAATTTATTTGAAATTGACAGACGGTATGACAAGCCAACGTCACGAGTAACATCAGGTATGTAATAACATAATAAAAACTATATATTAAATTCTTTCATTAATATGTAAATGTAATGCTACGTAAACAGACTATTCAAATGTTGTGTATAGGAAATTTTACTGTATTTTAGCGTTTGTTTGCCGATAAATCTCCGAATTTGAATGTCCGAGAAAGGATTTTCTCTCAACCTAAATTCGAGAAGTGTGATTTAGGGCCTACCTGAAGAAATTACTCTTTAAGCCCATTTAGCCTAAACTGACAGACACCTAGTAATATGTCCTAAAGCTACAGGTATGTCGGTTTTGTTTTACAGAATTTTCAATATTTTACTTTGGAAGTAAAATGCAACATTTGAAATCGTAATCGATGAAAATAGAACTCTTAGGCCATAATGGCATGAATAGCATATGTCATTATGATATTGTGGCCGAGTAAAAGAAGTTTAGGCATGGTACAGAGAAATATTAGAATTCGTCTTTGTCTTTCTAAAATACAAATGTTTTATTTTTTTATTTGTAAAAAAAATTAATCGTTTTATCCATTTTGTATATTTAAAAAAAAAAAAAAAAAAAAAAAAAAAAAAATTACTTAACGAAAATCATAAAGTTTTTTCCTAATCTTATACATATTGCGGGGTCTTTTATTGAAATTAAGAATAAGATAATAAATCCACAATTATTACATCTTATAATTTAATAAACCGTAGCATTTTATATTCAATTAGCAATTGTCATTTTCTTAATATCGGTAAAATATATGAATGTATTAATGATGTAAAATGAACCTAAATTTATGCACATTACATAAAATATATCTGTGTTGCCAAAAGTATATTCAAATGTAAAGTAAAAAAAATAATTAAAAAATATTCACTTTTATCCTAAGACTTTAAAGGAATCAAAGTAAAATAGAAATTTTTCTTACGGCCAAATATCATTTGAACACATATCTTTAGCAATTACGTATAACTTCTGGTTTATATGTAATTATATTTCATAAAATTTTGCAACAAGCTAATAATTTACTAATACTAGATTCTAAACTTAGGATAGCTAACATAAAGATTAACATCATTCACACAACTGTTCGAGGGGAATAATTGGAAGAATTAAGTTGCAAGTTTATTCAGAATTATTTTGATCAGTGAAATATTAAGTATTTGTTCGAAGAGTTATATTAAACAAGAATATGAGTACAGATGCATTTTAGATATGTAACAAGCTGCTAATTAGGAGGAATTTGAATACTTCGATGGGGTAATTAAATATGAGGAAAAGTAAAAGATAGAAGGGATATTTAAATAGCAAAATGGGTTTTTGGGAAATGTTTGAAGAGTGCTTAGATCGCAAGAAAATAAATGCAAGCGAAAAATGAAATTTTTACTAGTAAATAAAATATGCATACCATAATAAAAATATTAATATATTGTGAGGTTTCTTTGTATAAGTTAATGACTGTATTACGTTATAATTATATTTATGATGATGTCTAAGACAACAAACAAACACAGCAAGTTATGATGGATTTCAGCTGTTCATTTTGAATTATTGTACATGAACGTTTATTGAAGAACTTTTCTTCAATTCTATAATATGTACGTTAACACAACTTTATATATATTGACAATAATAGAATAAAAGATAAATTTAAAGTGTCTGCTTTTGCTTACATTTGAATATGTCATTCACTCGTTTCTATCTTCGTTAAAGGGGGCATAGACGACGTAATGCTGACGTCATGCTGACGACGTTGAGTAATGCTGACGTCATTTTTACGTTAACAACACCTGAAGCAAAGTTGAGATGTGGAGTATGCACCTGATAATTAAATTTCGCTTTTACTGCAGTTTTTAAACTTCTAAACATTGAAAATATTTACACGTCGAATAGGAACAAAATATCTTTTCAAATGCAATTTGTTTGAAAATTCTATCTCAATTTAATGATTTTTTATAAGTAATATACATGCCTGATATTTTAAAAGATCTAACATCCTTATAACATGCTGACGATTACAAAAGATAACCCCATTTGCACTTAAAATAATATAAATAGTTCAGACTTTTCCAGACTAATATTCTATAACGAAATTACAACTTCATTAATAGAAAAATAAACTATAAATAAAGTGCAAGTTATCAGAATCGAAAAGACTGCTGTATATAGTAATCTTTGGTAATCTTTGGTTATTCTTTTGGCTGTTAACTCCTGGCATGCGGCCAATACGAATGTATAGCTCTTAATAAATTTCAGAAGTTTATTTAAATATATTAGAGATATTTTTTTTTTTTTATCTAACAAGTTTTTTGGTATTGGTAGTGAGTATTCAAAAATTTATATTAAATGTAGCTTTTAAAATTTAAATAAAATTATTTTAGTCTATATTCTGTAACCCGGGAATGCCGGATTGGGTCACATGGTACAGTCGTGGAAAAAAAAGTAAACACCCCCTATTAACTCCTCAACAATTTATAGAAAAGAAAGTTACTAGTACGAACTATTAGAAATAAAGTCTACTACTAAATAATGTATATAAAACTTGCTTAGGGGGGCATCTACATATTAAAACGGACCCAAACTTCCTTTTTTTCAATGGCAATACACAATTTTAACAAGATATTTCAAATCTTCGGATAAAACTCTGCCTAGACAGCAAATTTCAAGTCATTTGAGTGATATGTTTTTCAATTATAAACACTCAAAATTTAGTTCTTCTAATGTTAAATTACATTTTCATATTTTCATTAATATCTCCTTAAATTATTCTCCTAATATGCTAATTTTTTGTGTATAAATAACGGTAAAATACCCAAACATACATACGTTAAATTTGTAAATTTATAATTTTATAATATGAATTATGAAATTAATATTCGAAAACATTATGAATTGCAACCTACAATTTTTTTTATGTATTTAGATTTACTAAGTCCTGCTTTATGAAAATCCAAAATTTCACATTTGTCTTCCAAATAGTTTTCAAATTATGCTTAAAAAACGGCAAAATGATGGTTTAAGACTATGATAGAAGTGACTAGATATTTTGAAATTTCTTATGCTATCCTGTAATCTAGCAGTCTTCAATGATTGCTTGAGTGGCGCTTACAATACCTTGATCAAGAAGGGGGCTCTCTTGGTCAACAATCCAATGTCAAGCTTAAATTTCGATACAGCCCGTAAAATACGCTAGTTTTAAAATAATTAATTTCTGGAAATTTATCGTACGAATTGAGTAAATATTTGTTTTTAGCCTAATTAAAGGGTGTAGAGTTGATTTATACTGTCAGAATTCTGTACTGCTATTGAAGAAACAAAGTTATGGTTCGTTTTAATATCTACGTAGATGGCCCCCTGAGCAAATTTTATACACATCACTGAAAAGTAGACTTTATTACCAATCGTGTGGTATCAGTGACTTTCTTCTACGGTAATTTTTTGCAGAGTTAGTATGGGGTGTTTACTTTTTTCCCACGACTGTACATATAAAATAGGAGTAGATTCACTTTCTTGTTTATGTGTAAATTTATTGTAACAGAACAACATGTCATTTAATAAGCACTTTTATCCTGCCAATTGTTACTCTCTGTGTATATGTATTTCTTACCAAATTTGAAATCCTAATGAATCCCCTTGAATAACTCAAAGTATTTTATATCTTGAAAATTAAATAATAACAATGGATTTTCTATTTTAATCGCATTTTAATAATAAAACTGAATTCATCTAAACAATAGAAAATATATGTGTAATAGGGGTGTATGTAACGTTATAAATTAAGAATTTTCAAATTTGTACTTTTAAATAACGTATAGTAAATGTGTTACTTTAAGCAAAAAAATAATAATCTGTGAAGAACATGATACACGTCTGGCACATATCTAGTTAGTTCCTGCGAAAAACATACTTCTTATATTATTTTAATTTCTTTCTCTCTTTTTGTAAAATAAAAACAGGGAATCCACTTTAAATAATTTTATTGGCAATAATATGTAAAATTGTTGACTTTTATGTTTTTATTCACATATTTCTTAAATATATATTGCATGAAATCCAAAAATATCGGTATTCTGCAACTGTCATGATTAATTCCAAATAGTTATTTACCCATTTTTTATAAACCAAATATTTTCTCTAAGTAAAACATCTTCTTTGAAAGATTCTGATTGCAAAGGGACTGCTAATTTAATTTAATTTCCCGTAGCAAGCAGTTTTCTTTATGTTATATTTTGGATCGCTTAAACACCAACAACAAAAAAGAAGGAAACAGAAATTGTGAAGCAGTATGTTTATAATTTTTTTCTTTTGTTTTTAGTCTTCCGGGACAATTCAACAGACACGTATAATTAGATTATATCAAATAAATAATTGAATTACTATATAACTAATACTTTGTACTCTAAAAATATTATTACTCTGAGAAGAATGATGATAATTCTGAAAATATATATGTTTGCATGTAGAATACACAAGAAAATCCTTTTATCCTAAAGTTACTTACATGTGGAAAAAGCTGCATTTGCATTTAAAATTAACAGATTTTTTCTTATACTTGTAGTCAGCATTATACTGTTATACAAAATCAGAATTAGAAAAGTCTTCAAACAAGTTTAATAATGTTTTTCTTTGTCTGTGTGTGCGGAAGAGGGGGGGGGGGTAGCTTTACCATTACAGAAAAATACAACAGCTTTTTTTTATACATTGTAAAAATAGACTAGAAAACAAGTCGGAAATTCTAATCAAACATGGGAAAAAAGGTGCGTTCGTCCTAAAACTTGTTTTAAAAATATTCGGATCTTGGTGCAATAGCTGCTGCACTCTATGCAAAAATGGAAGAATATAAAATTCATTACGATTATATATATTAAATTCAGTAACACGGAAATAATACGACGATATCTTAAATATGACATAATCACCATGCAATTCACAATCATTGCCTATCATGGGATATCATTGAATTAATTACGCATGATAGAATTTAATAGAATGAAGAAAATTTTCATTAATATCTTTTTAAGCTTTGATTCGATTTTCATAAAATTTGAAATGACACAATAAAATTCTGCAACAATTATATGTATTAAATTTCAAACCATTCTGTCCGATAGTTTTTGCGCTGTTACATGCGGACAGACGGACAGACAGATGGACGGACCAGACGACGCCTATAAGTACTACGTATTTATATAATTACGAATGCTCCTAAAAGGGATACGGAATGAAATAAAATTTCCATTATGGTTAGAGCTAATTTTTTAAAAATGTAAAATTTAGGCGGACCTTTACGTAACAAAAGGTATTACATATTAATAAGAAGCAACATTCTCGAAAGCTTTTTAATATACATTTTATTTCATATATTTTACATATAGATATTATTTCATTCAATATACATTATTATTATTTTATTTAATATACATTTTATTTCATTTTTGTTTCAGATATATTGAAAAAAGGAGGTAGACTTCCATACCCTGTGTCGGTTGGCACTATTGGCAAAAAATTCTAAACTGAAGCCAAAAGGCCGTTGCAGATTTAGCATCATACGAAATATTTTTAAAATGGCTGCAAAACATTGTTTTTTAATACTTATAGAGATGCCTTTAATACTACGTCATCTTCAAAAAATAAATAAGGTGTTAAAAGAAAATTGTATTGCCATTTTCCATATTTTAATAAGTAATAAATGTATATAAAGACATTTAACAAACCTCAAAAGCTTTTTTGTGATAACAGTTAATTAAAGAACCAAAAAACAAACTGAAATTAACTTGTGAAATCACAGGAAAGATACATCTCTTTTCAAAAAATCCCTGCAGGACCGGCCTACAGGCGGAGGTAGATTTCGAAGTTACGTATATTAATTTTACCAACAAAAACTAAATTATGATTAGAGATAAACCCATTTTAACAATTTTATCTGGCCGTTTCAACGAGTTTTTATTTTATTTTTAAATAAGAGCTGGTATTATCAAAATCACGTTAAGGCGGTATTCAGAAAAATACTTTTCCATGCTCAACAACTCGAAATTTTCTGGCACATTTTCAGATTCATTTTTAATAGAAAAAATATGAAATTTGCTGACGTAAGTTTTTATATTTCGTTCAATTTATTAAAACTCGATTTCTAAACAATTATATTCTCAGTAGGACATTATTTTTCGTTTCTAAAACGATCGTTTCGAGAAATTCGGTTCTAAATGCCCACTTTGACATCAGTTTTTAAATATATTCTGCCTCTGTCAAAAAATTGATCATTACGGTACATTATGTAATTTCTGAATAAGAGAATATACCAATTAGATGCGTAATGTAATAGATAGTACGATTTCATACGAAATCTACCTAAAAGTATTTTGAAGATATCCATGAAAAGGTCCGTATAAAAATATCAAACAATATACACTTTTTATGTAAATCTTTTTTGTTTTTTAATGTATTCGACAAAAAGTTACAGACAAAAAGTTAAAATCTCGTTTGTGATAAATATTTCTCAGATATTGCAATTCCAAGATCATCAATTCTTAAAACGGACAAAATGACTTCACCGCTTAAATTGACATCATGTTCTAAAGAAACTTTATACATATCCACAGGAAAGTACCATTTAAAATCATAATGTCTAATTATAATATTTTCCAAAAAATATGCAAAATTATTACTTATCCATCTGGACTTTACGCCCACTATCTGAAGTCGAGACTGAAATTCGACTGCTAGCGGTATTTACTTAAAAATATTAGTATCAATGGAGTATGCGTTATTGATATTAAAGTGCAGCTAGCATATTCAATTTTTTAGCTGTAAATACGTAATATATTATCATATAATTTCAAAATGCTCTGTATCTTTTAATAATCATCGCATCGCTAAATTTGCAAAAATTCGGTAAAACATTATACACGCAACCTAGGCCAAGGCTAAAGTTTGTTTCCTGGCGTTATTTGAAGCTGCACTTAACTGGCATTGGTAGCACAGTAAATATAATAACTGATAAGCAAGCACTGTGGTGCGATGTCACGATGATAAAATTCAAGTCAACAGTAAGAAAGCAGCCCCAAAGGCTGAAGATCGCAATTACCACATCCAGGCGTTTATCGCCACAAAAACCAGAACAGGCTTTGGAGCTCTTCCCGAAAAAAGTTTAAATTTTTTATCTTTTTCAACATCATTCTGCCCATTAAATTTTAGTGTGATAAAGGAAAAAGAAAAGTAAATACCCCTTACTAACTTTGCAAAAAATTATTGTAGAAGAAAGTTACTGGTACCACACGATTGGTAATAAAGTCTACTTTTAAATGATGTATATAAAATTTGGTTTGGGGACCATCTACATATTAAAACGAACCATCACTTTGTTTTTTTAAATAGCAGTACACAACTCTGACTGCATAAATAGACTCTACACCCTTAAATTATCCTAAAAATAAATTTTTATGCAATTCGTACGATAAGTTACCGAGAAATTAATTACGAGCGTATTTTAAAACGAGCGTATTTTAAGGGCTGTATCCAAATTGAAGTTCGGTACTCGATTGTTGACAGAGAGAGCTCCCTTCTTGATCAAGGCATCTTAAAGCATTACTCAAGCAGTTTTTCAAGACTGCTAGATTATAGGATAGCATAAGAAATTTCAAAATATCTAGTCACTTGTATTATAGACGGCCCCGTAATTCATCATTTTGCTGTTTTTTTAAGCATAATTTGAAAACTACTTGGAAGAAAAAAATGAAATTTTAGATTTCCATAAAGCAGGAATTAATAATCTAAATCCATCAAAAAAATTATATGTTGCAATCCATAATTTTTTCGAATATTAATTTCATAAATCATAATTCATATCATAAAATTATAAAATTGCAAATTCAACGTCTTTATATTTGGGTATTTTAGTATTATTGCTACACAAACAATTAACACATTAGGAATATAATTTCAGGAGATATTAATGAAAATATGAAAATGTAATTTAACTTTTTTTAATTTAGAAGCACTATATTTTGAATGTTTATAATTCAAAAACTTATCATTCAAATGATTTGAAATTTGGTGACTAGGCATAGTTTGAACCGAAATTTTGAAATATCTTGTTAAAATTGGGCTTTGCCATTGAAAAAAAAGAAGTTTGGGTTCGTTTTATTATGTAGATGGCCTCCTAAACAAATTGTATATATATCATTTAAAAGTAGAGTTTATTTCCATCATTTGGTACCAGTAACTTTCTTCTACGATAATTTCTTGAGGAGTTAGTAGGGGTGGTTACTTTTTTTTTCCACGACTGTACACTGTCAAAAAAGACAAATGTTCATTAAGGTGCCTGACTACGTACGGAGCGGTTTTTTCCAAAAAAGCTATTTAATTATTTTTTTAACTTTTTTTTACTAAGATTATGACTAGAAAATGTGAAAAAAGGAAAAAATATTTCATTCATTGATAAACTTTTGCTAAATGGAGGAATTTATAGTAAAATTTGGTGAAATCACATAAAGTTTTTTTGTGTTACTTGCATTATTTCTCCATAGAAAACTACTTTTTCAATTTGTAAATCTTAAGTTCTTGCGTCCTCTATTACATCCTCTATCAATACAAAAACATAATACGAAATGTTTACCAGGCAAAAATGAACCGATAGAAGGTAATCACCTTGGGGCTAGTAAAATTTAGTCTTATATAAATTTAAAAAAAAAAACCTCGGCAAGCAATCAGTGATTTTTTTTTTTTTTGTGAAAATTAAAGTAGGTAAATTTTATTCTTAAGTTATATTCCTTTAAGGCGGAATACAAATGCAAGTGATTTTCATTTTATTGAGTTGTGGATTGATTTGTAGAAAGTAATTTGAGATTTTATGTGCTCCATAAATGTTTTTTAATTGGTAGGCAATTTCAAAAATGATATATCGCGTGAATGAGAGATTGAGATATGAAAAATTCTGCCGCAAATATTTTAAATAAATTAAAAAAGGGTAGGATCCCTTATTGGACACACTAGTGTTTTACCATGTGTGACGGCTCTATCAAAACCCGATTTCTTGTTAATAACATCTAAAAAAGAAGCTTCTGTTCAAATATCAAATTGCGTTTTTTTTTAGAAGTGATATCTTAATGTCGAAGACGTTTAAATCACGTGGAATATATCCAAACAAAACTTATGAATATGTATCATTGAGAACATTGTGCACCTGCAATTCCGTTATTGAGTGAACTTTATTCCACCAAACCTATAGTAATACCACATCAGACTTTTTCCCGAAGCGACGGGAATATTAGATGGAACTATATCCGAAGGAAGATCCATTTAAAATTTTTCTTTGATACTAGTGAAAAATGAAGGCGTTATCAAAGGTATCAGGATAATTAAAACCATACTTTTAAAAATTAAGTTGCCATTCTATTCTGAGAGAAGTATATATTTTTCTTCGCAGCTTGCGAAAATGCTGCAATACGTCTGGCATACTGCTGACAATATTGTCGAAGTTGACGAGTATCGACGTCATTCTATAAAGTATTGGTGTGAGATATTATGGTGCGCTCAACTTATCCACCTAATAAAGAAATCTGATTGATTTCAGATGGGGCAGAATTTTTTCATACCATACTTTAGACATGTTAGAGGTAATACCGAACGATTTTGATTTTCTTTTCTTTTTTTTTCTTCTTTATAATTCTTTATTTATTTATTTATTATTTTGTATTTATGAGTGATAATACTCTCCAAGATTGTCCAATGTGCTAAAAAACTGTAACATTAAAAAAATGTACCCGAAATAGATTCGCTTGCTGACTCACTGAACCTAATTACAATTAATATACTTTGGTTGTCCTTTAACACGTCTTTGCTGAATGTAAATCATCACCAAATCGGAAAGAAAAATTCAATATAACAATAAAATAATTAATGGTAACAATAAGCTGAAACTTCTAAATGTTTTCAGATTATTTAGTTCGAAGTATTGGATGGCAACTAGGGTTGGGCGATATACTGATAAAACCGATAAAATCGATATAAAATATAAATCATGATAACGATATTAAAAATATACAACGGTATATGACAAATATCAAATCCTGATGCAAATCGCGATTATCAAACTTTTCATTAAACCGCATCTTTAAACTTCTTCCCGAGTACTGAAGATTCTACCATTCTAAACCGTGATGTTAAATACGAAATCGATTATCATGATACTAACGGAGTGATTTGTACAAGCCTAAACCGTGATAATTTCTCAAGACTCTCCCACACTCAACCGAGATATTAAACACCGAATAATCGGTTTCGATTATCATGAAACTAATGGTGTGATTTCTCTCAGCCTAAACCATTATGACTCCTTAAAATTCTCCCAGCTTCAACCTTGATAATATCATGATACTAACGGTGTGATTCCTCTCAGGCTAAACGGTTTTTGAAAAGGGGAATCATTTCGGTGTTTAGATAACGGGCGATAAATATCATACATCTGGTTTTCACATGTTTGACGACATGCACATCACATGTAATTGCCGACAAAGAGTTATATATTTTTTTAATTTTTATTCTAGGGTCTATTTTAAACGTGCAGATATTTTTACTTCTGTGAAGCGCGTTTTTTTTCTCTTCACAGTTTTTTAAATAGATATTCGTGTAATATATGAGAGTATTTGGTATTTTAATGCTTCTGTCATCATTTGTTTGAGGAGAATATGAGAGAATAGTTAGATGTTTGTTTATTTATGTAATGTCACTAGAATTAAAAAACAAACAAGCCAGGTAGAAAAATTAAGCAGTTAAAGTTTGTGTGCTGACAATCAAAAGAGAGACATACATTTTTCAGGTTCGGATGTGTGTTGGAATGTTACGGTTTTTTTTCATTAAACGGACATCGGTCGAAACGCAGGACATCTTCATCCAAGCTCCCTGGTAGTACAAGCATAAGAAATAGAGTCTTAAATGTTAGGAAAAGCTGTACTTTTTAATTCAGAATTTTTTTTATTAAATTCTTAAAGCTGTTCTGAAAAAAATATTATTTCGCACAAAAATGTCTGGCTCATTCACGGATTTTTTAAATATAAAAGCAAGAAATTAGTTAAAAGGGACAGTGACTCAGTAAAATCCTATTCAGCTATCGCATAAAATTATTTTTTTTTTGTGCTTCATGTATACATGGACGACGGAATTACGAAATCAAATGGAAGGTATATTTTGAAACACATTTTGATTGTGATTCGCAGCGTACGCAGAGCTTTATTTATTTTTTTCTGTTTTAAAAAAATTGGAGAATATAAGAATAAAATAAATAAACTAAGAGTTTTTGTCGGAGAAGTGGACGCATTAAGAAAATTATAAACATAACAATAACATAAATATATTAAACATAAACATAACGGCACAACAGTAATAAAAAAACTTAACAATTATAAACAATTCAAAAATTGGCTTTAGCCAAATTATTATTTTTCCTCTGCTATAAATGATATTATTTTAAAATAAATAATCATTGTTTAACGTCTGATATACGAGTTAAAAATAAAAAATATATTACAATTCATCAGACATACAAGTAAAATTACATAAATACATTTAATACAATTAAAAAGCAAACGTTCTGTCATTTGAATGTTTTGTTGCACTGATGAGGCGCTAAAATTTAGCTTGAAACGTTTGCTTTTTAATTGTATTAAATGTATTTATGTAATTTTACTTGTATGTCTGATGAATTTTAAGATATTATTTTAGTTCTATCTTTACAAGAAGAAAGGATTCATGGATTCATGATAAAATTTGACTTCCGGGTTTCGGCGAATTTATATGTTTAGAAAGTCCTGAACACGATTTGACTATTTTTAGAAAATGTTTGTCTGTATGTGACAAAAATTTTGTAGGCGCTCTATCGCAAGAATTAATGCACGGAATTTAATAACATTTTAGATTCAGTTACGCATCGTTATCAATTAGTGTAAATTGCTTAAAGGTAATGCTGCTATGCTGCATATTTTATGATTTCCACGGTAACTCGTCTCTATCTCAAGAACTAATGGATGGATTTTTGTCAAACTTCATATTCAGCTATAACTTGTAAATTGGTGCTGATTAGGTTTTGGTATAAATCGTGCCCAACAGGTGGCGCTGCTGTGATGAGTTTTTAGGATTTCCGCAAAAGCGGAATCCTTCTGTTGGAAGAACTAATGCAGGGATTGTCCTCAAATTTCAGATTCAGTTAGACGTTGACATAAGTTTTACTGTTTAGGGTTTGGTGGTTATAGCTCAATATGCAGCGTTGTTATGGTACATTTTTCACAATTTCCGCTATAACTTTTTTTCAAGAAGTTTCGTACGGATTTTCATGAAATTTCAGATTCAGTTAGACGCTGGCATAACTTGTTGTTGATTAAGTTTTGTGTTAATTGTCCAATGCGTGGCATTTTCTGCGATTTTTGCATTATCTCTATCTGAAGAACTAATAAAGGGATTTTCGTCAAACTTCAGATCCAGTTAGATGTTGACGTAAATTGTGGCTGATTAATTTTTTGTGTTAATCTCACAATGAGTGGCACTCTTATGTTGCATTTTCCATGATTTTCGCGATTGTTGTATCTAACAAACTAGTGCATGGATTTTAATTAAATAGCATATTCCGTTACAGTTTCACATAAATAGATCCTTATTAAGCGTGGGTGTGTACTATCCAACAGGTGTTGCCTTTATGCCTTTTGGATTAGGAATTTTGACATCTAATACGCAGACATCTAATACGGTTGTTGCTGACATTCAATGATTTGTTTGAAAGATGCGATGCTTATATCTCCTTTCAAATGCATACAATTTCATAAACCTACACTGTAAAAAAAGGGACTATAGTTACGCTTAATTTGAGTTTATGAAATGCCAAATGAGGATTAAATATACTTTAAGTTTGGTGTAAACACCGAATAAAGTGTCATGATACACTCAAAACGGTTTAATTTTAATCTTTTAAAGAAATTGTGCAATCCGAACTCCAGTTCAGGTGTAAAGTTTTTAAACGACATGTGTCTCAGTCCGCCAATTTTAAATCTGTTTATAGCCGTGTTAGGGCTCGGATTTTGTCTGACTTTCCAAATGTTTCTCAGTAATGATCACTAAATAAAAAGCAGTTAATCAGCTTCTGTTCAGTACCCGAGCTGAAGGTATGTTTATTTTAATTTGCTTAGACTATTTATTCGAAAACCAGTCAGGCCTACGCTGACTTTTTTTAAAAAAAAGTCTCAAATACACGTGACGTAAGTCCAGATGTAACGAACGAATGATTTGTGATTTTGTGAAAGGGGAAATAACAGCTACGCTGTATATTACGCTTATCATTTGTGTTATACTTACAAGTTTTAGGAATACAGCCTTTCACTTTATCTTACTTATTGTTTGTTTGATAATATACATTAGAATGTCTAAATAAACAAATATTATTTCCATGCACTTGAAATTCTTGTTAAACTCTTGCTTTTGTAATACATACATATATTCGTTTTACATATATATACATATTAAACTGATACATAAATACTTGTAAAATATGATTTAGTAGACTAGTTGTTTCGATATTTTAATAATCAAAACTACTTATAATGCAAACATGTAAAAATGTCACTTTTGTAGACAGCTTTGAAATACTGCGTTTTGTTTATATATTTATATATATATATATATATATATATATATATATATATATATATATATATATATACATGCTTTAAACTCCATGAGCTTAAAATAATTTAAAGGAGTATTACAAATAAACATGGTGTTATAAGTTCCATGTTTAACAATACATTCTATCAATTTATATTTTTATTTTTTATATTATTTAGGTTTATGTGAGGTTTTGTAATTAACACTTTAAGATATGTATTTTAATAATACGTAAAACACTAAAATTGTGTTAAATTTGAAAGTAAAAAAATTATTTATCATCGTGAATGTGTAATTTTTTGTTTTATTCAGCACTTATGCTGTAAGGAAAATTAATACTAATTAACTCTATTTTAATGTATTTGGCAATAATTATAATATTGGGTATTATTTAGTAATCCCGTCCAACAATTTCACCAAGTTTTATAAATCGCCAAATTATACAAATTGACCAAATTTTTATTTTAAATAACGAAAGAACAAATAAACTAGTATAACAGTAATGAAAATTCAAATAAAACGTCGAAATAAAAATCGCTTGATGACGCAAACACGTGTAACTTGCTTAAAGTCAAGTCAAAGTGAAATTTACGATCAGTCATTATTGACATTTAATCTTACAGTTTGGCGATAGATTTTTGATCGACGGGGTAACTAAGTAGTACCTAATGTTATTTACAATAATAATCAGTAGAGTAGCCAGGATTTCTTTTATGGGAGTACCGTAAATTTTCTATTTTAAAAGGGAATGATTGAAAATTTAAAAAAAATCGATTTTTCTTTTAGTATATATTTTTATTATTCAATTAATTCTGAACACATTTCAAAAACTCGCATAAAAATATTTGCATTTTTAACGGAGTTATAAGCATTTATGTAACAATCGTTACAAAGCCGCACCCATTTAATTGCAACTTTAAGTCGCATTTTCTCAAAACTGGATTTTTCACGACTATCCGTAAGATTAAAAAAAACTATTTGATGGAATGGCTTAATTTTTTTTTTTTTGCATGCTTATAACATCATTATCTATAGAATGAATACATTTTAGATAGTTTAATATTTTGAGTGTTTTTAATGAAAAAAAATGTATTTTTTTAAGGTTTTTTAAATTTTCAAATTTGAGAGGTTTTTTTAATAAGGTTTCCTTTGAGTGATAGTTATATATTTAATTCATTCTTAGAGTAAAGTTTCCTGATCATTTTTAAGCAAAAATTAGGTTCTTATGTCAATTCAACGTTAAGATATCTTACGGATGGTGATATGACACCCAATTTTTTTTCCGAAAATTGTGTTATATAAATTTGGCTATATTT
Source organism: Maratus speciosus (assembly GCA_963932465.1). NCBI lineage: Eukaryota > Metazoa > Arthropoda > Arachnida > Araneae > Salticidae > Maratus > Maratus speciosus. The sequence continues at coordinate 370,239,668 of OZ010790.1, read as the reverse complement.
TGTGTTTTATTTCGTTGAAGTACTTCATTTTATAATTTTATAAGACTACAAACATACCTTAAAAATATCAGAAAGTTTAAATGAGTTACATTGAATACTTCTGTTTTATATGGATTCGAAGCGAGAGCTCTGTTTACATGTTTTTCGTTATCGATCAAGCCCTGAGCCCCCTTAATGGAAAATCTGTTTTACTTTATCCTTAACAAAAACATTTTCGCTTGAACTCAATGCAATTAGAAGGGTTTAAAATTTGAAGTATACTGTAACAGGTTAAAATGGATCAGTAAATGGAGGGTGGGGGGATGGGAAAGGATAGATGAAAACCCCTCCAAAGGCTATAAATAACTATAATAATTTTGGGTTATTTGAATCGATAATTAATCACGTTAGCCCTTTTATGAATGTCAACTAATGTCAGTATTAATAAATATAGTTGCAATACTACATTCATACATACATTCCTTCAACCACTCGAATGTGAAATGTTTACAGTGTTTTTTTTTTTATTATTATTAACATGTTGTATTATACTGGGGAGTTTTTAAAGAAATTTATAAATTTCAAAATATTTTTTTTTATTATTATTTTGTCAAGAATTCAGAAAGTCAGGAATATTTTTGTTTTTCATTTCACTGTTAGAGCTAAAAGTTCTAAAAAAGAAAATCTCTATCGTAAACAATATTTATTTAATAAAAGTATCTTTATACTTTTTCAAGTTTATTTGTCATGTGTGCTTTCAAAAGTAACATCAAATATTGAGCATGAATCTCTAAGTTGCTTATTGTACAAAAATAAGAAATGAATCTTATTTTTTAAATTTAACAATTTATGTGGCAATTTATATATATATATATATATATATATATATTATTATTATTATTATTATTATTATACATCACTGAATCTATTTCCCCGGGATTAGTAACGAGAAGACATAAAAACATGATGATTTAATCATTAGAAATCTTTTATAAATTCATGACATTTATAAAGTTATCTTTTAACGGATGCGTTAGCATTTCGTTTTATAAAGATAAAAATCAAATTTGTAAACACCGAGATTCTAATGATATCTCATGTCTTAACAAGTTAATTAAATGTATTATACAAGCTCTAGAATGAACGTTATGCATAGATATTTACGAACAACATGTCAACAGATAACACGAAACTGAAAAGCATTTTCACATACCTGTAGTTTTAATACATATCCTCTTTTTTTCAATTTAGATTTTAACACGTATATTATGAGTAATTTATACTGTTTTTATTATTCTGCTAATTATTCATTGCAGTTTATTAACTGTAGCGACATTCGCATGGTTGTGTACCACACGCTATGCAAAATTCGCCATATTTAATTATGACGTATACTTTCATGAATGATTCGATTCGAATCGAATTCAAAGCTCCAAGCACAGATACCGATCACATGACATCCTCAATTATACTAAAGATCTGGTGGGAGAAATGTTTTGCGTTTCCCCGTCCCGGCGAAGTTTGTTGTTTCGTTTTATTCAATGTTGAATTCTGGGGCTGGAACAGAGGGGGGCAACCCCCCCCCCCCGGAGCAACGAAATCCGCCCCCCCCCCCAGAAAAATGTGTAACTTTGTGTTTTCAATTGTTAAAAAGTGTTCTCTCCGAACTGTACAATGCCCCTCCCGCCGGAGCCATAAAAGTCCCTCCCGGAGAAAAATGCCTGAATTCAACACTGATTTTACTTTATTTGACTATTATTTGTCACTCGCAAATTTGCCAATGGGAGGAAATTTCGTTGTTTACCAAAACTAAAATGTTTAAAATAAATGTTTAATCTAGATAATAAATTATCGCAGTTACAACAATGTTTAGCAGTCTCTTTGCGTGAAACTATTTATTGTAAATTATGGTTGCTTTAGATTTAAAATGTAATCTTTAAATTGTTTTTTGTTTTACTGTTAAAGTGCAAACCAAATAAGCAGTAGTGTGACTTTACACCAGATAAGCAGTAGCGTGACTTTACACCAAAAATGGTGTAAGTTTACACCATTTGATAGCTGGTGGCTCATTACACCAATTTACAAGAGGAATTTCATTACACCACTTGAGGTGGTAACTTAGTTGCCAGCCTTTTTGGTGTAAAGTAAGGGAAATATTTTTTACTGTGTGTCTTTAGAATGTTCATGATGGGCATAGATTGTCATTTAATGTTGGCAGTGTGATTGCGAATTTTGAAATATTAACATGTATGATATAGAAGAAAGTTTTGCGATTGGCACAACCGACTAATTTCTTTTAGCGTTTAATTATTTACATTTGCTTATTTATATATAGTTTTTTATTGATCTACTTCACAATGATATAACATTAAAAAAAATTAATCTTTAATAAAATATAAAATGTATATTGAAGTTATGCATATATTATGAATGTATATGTATTTAATATCAATCATTTTATTACTTCGTTCCGTTTCATAAGTTACCTGATATTTTATTACTTTTCATATGTCGTAATATGAACGGAATACCATGATATATCAAAATATCATTATATAAAAATGCCGATTTATCATGATATTTAATTCTAGACATCGCTTAGCCCTAATGGCAACTAAAGATATCCACACTTGTATTTTTTAGTTATTTTATGATAAACAAAATTGTGTTTGAGACTTTTAAATAAAGAATATACTATGGTACCATGAATTTTATATATTTTTTTTAATTTTTACAATTCTGCATGTACTGATTTTAAATGATCTCATATTTATGTCATTTTCGAATATTTTTAATGTGTATCTTAATGTAGAGAAAATTTTTGAAAAGTGAAATTGGTCCATTTTAAATATATTTCCCGCTTACTGAAATCGAAACTGAAACTAATTCTAAGAAACTTCGAAGTTTTTAAACTAACAAGTATTTAAGGTGTAAGCTAAATTTTAATTATTCAATACTTTACGAAATAAGGCGTATCACAAATTTCATGGGCTAAATATTTAGAGGCACAAATTTGAAAAAATATTTGGATTTCACAAAAATGAATGAACCAGATTTTTAGAGAGAAAATATTTATTTTTGCGGAGTGCTTTTATACAGCGACTGAAGTGAAAATTAATTTATTAAAATGTATTACGATTCATAACAAAAGTAAGTTAACGTAAAATGAATTTATATTAGGTATAATTCTTATTGTTAAGCAAGCACTCTAAAAATGAGAACTACAGTAAAAACCATTCGAGTCTGTTTTAACCTTCACTTAATTAAAATGCTTTAGCATACATATTTTGTTTGAAGTATGAGAAGTATTGACATAGTTCTTGAAAATTTCGAGTCTTGAAGTCGAGTTTCGAAGTCTTGAAAATTTCGGTATAAAAATATTAAATGCTTAATAAACATAAAAATCATAGCCATCTGATTCGTTATTATGATTACGGAATCTAAAATTTTTACAATTTATATATTTCAATAGGTTAATTAAAAAATAAAATCTAAATGACTGTATACTTTTGGCAATGTCCAAGGAGCACTATCGGATTTTTTCTAAATTTTGCACTCCTGCTAATATTTACGTAAATTTAATTTAAACCTACTATTACATAACCACATTACTTTTTTTGTTTACATATAATTTTTAATAAAAGAAAATAACTCAAGGCCGAACCACAACTCCATTTGGAGGGGAGATTAAATTAAGGCGTTTAGGTAGTGGTCTTTATGGCCTACTCACTTCGCGCTACTATGGACAACTGCTCACTTTGTGTGTTGGTGTGAAACGGCTTCTCAGGTTAACGCATAATGCGATCTTCTGAAAATTATTTGTTGTGGTTTAAAATCAGTTATTAAAAATATAAATAAATATATTATTTACATAAAATCTTTAGTGACTGCTGTATTGTATGTAACATATATAAATACAGGGTAGAAAGAAAGTAAAACATAAATGTTTTTCGCATTTGCAATAGTGTGCTGTATTGGTGGTTGACCTTTCACGTTGTATAGTAATAGTGAATACATTCTTTCAGTTTTTAGTGCTGGAAATGATAAAAATTTTCCCAAAATGGTTTCTTTCGTATATCAGGAAAATGGACAAGGCAAAGTAATGACATGTATTGACAAGGAAGGTAATAACAAAGCAATGTCCATCTGAGTATGAAATTAGGTGGGAGTTCGACAATTCGAATGAAAATCCTACAGTAAATTAGAAGGACCTGTAAATATTAGATAATAAAATTCAGTCTGAAACAGCTGCGTGGTTTCAAATACAAAAGACTCATCTGTGGCTTCAGTTCACACTTTGAATAAAATGCGGATTGGTTCACAAAAATATATTTTGTGAAAAAAATTTAGCGCTCCTTTTCCTGACGCCATATTTCCATTCAAATTAAATAAAATATTGTCCCAATCAGTTTTAGAGTTATCGATGTCACAGTAATTTTTCATAATAAGTACAATTGTAGAAAAACTATACAACGTCCAAAACAGTGTTGCCAGTGGGCTACTATTTTTTAATTCAGATTTCTTCATTGGCACCGCTTTTTTGAAACGGTAAAATTACCTTTGTTTTTGCCTTAATTAATATGTCATTAAATAAGGCAAATTTTATTATTTCAAAAAAGTGGTGCCAATCAAGAATTTGATTTTGAAAAAAGTAGCCCATCTGGCAACACTGGTCCAAAACACTCAAACAAGCCAACAGAGAGTAACATCAATGTCATTTATAAATTTATTGGCATATGTATTGAAATATTTTGGGCTTCATATTCAAGTATACAAAATCTTTGGAATGACATTACTGGTACTGAATTAGTTCAAAGGACTATGTATGACGGGGACTTTTATAAATTCCATAAATACTTGCATTTCAAGAATCACTCCTTTCAAGAATCACTCCAAACAATTTGACACACAAAAACCTACTCATGACAAACTGCATAACGTTAGATCTACTCGGAATTATATGAACCAAAAATGTATAAAATTCGTTTAAAATTGGACATAATAAATATAAATCTTTCAGAAAAATTGGAATTCATATTTTTTTCGAATATAAATTTCATAATTCATATTATAAATGTTTTTAAATTACAAATTCAATGTATATATATTTGGGTTTTTTAGTATTAGACACACACAAAAAATTATCACATTAGGATTATAATTTCAGGAGATATTCATAAAAATATGAAACTGTAATTACATTAGAATTTAAATTAGAAGCTTGACATTTTGAATATTAATTTTTAATTCAAAATATTATCGTCCAAATGACTTGAAATTTCGCATTTGAGCCCAAGATTCAAAATATATTGTCAAAATTGGGTGTTGCTATTGAAAAAAAAATGTTCTGTCTGGTTTTGATTTGTAGATGGCATCCTAAAGAATTTTTTATAGATCCTTTAAAAGTAGATTTTATTTCCAATCGCTTGGCACCAGTTGCTTTCAACTACTATAATTTGTTGCAGCGTTAGAAGGGGATGTTTACCCTTTTTTTATTCGACTGTACATTTACATTTACATGCATATATGCAAAGCTTTTTTTACTAAAAAAAATTTAAGGGGTTGCTCTGATGGGCTCGTGAAAATCGCCATTTTGGCGGTAAGCGCTTAACTAATTTTTAAATACGGAAATTTGCAGAGAAAAAATCAAAAATTAACAAAATTTATCAAAATGTTGATTTTATTTTCTCCGCATGTTCACAAAATATTTAGGGGCACGTTTTCCTCAACACAAAAAGTTTTGTATTCGGTGATTGCAAATGTTCGTGCCAGATTTCTGATGCATCGAGTTTCGAAGTGTACTGAAGTTATTTTAAAAGGGGAAATGCTGTCGAATTGTCAACATGTAGTGCCTCAGCAATCTCTTCAGTAGTAATCCATGGATTATTTTTTACTAAATCATGGATTAAGTCATTATCAATGCCAGAATGTCGCCCAGAGCGAGTTTTATCTTTAAATTGAAATCACCATTTCTAAATCGACAAGACCACATTTAACTGTCCTAATAGCGGAAGAACCATTCAAATAAATGTTGCTAATATAATTTTTTTGTAGTTTTTAGAGCCATTTGCTTAATATTGGCAACGGAAGTACTGCATTTCTGTAGAAAGTAAAGGAAAAATAGTTGTAAAATAGTAATTATATATTTTTGTTACCCTTTTCTCATAACAACCGAAAGAAAATGTAATTATAAAACATGTTATTTTGAAAAAATATATAAACGAATGATTTCTGTTAAAACAAAGGAGCTGTTATAAACTATATTTAATTTTACGTATCTATGAATCATTAGATAGCCCTTTTTTTGTCGATTTTCTGGATTGACGGCCTCTTTTTGCTGCATTTGTGCATTATTTCGCGATAGTGATATGCTATGCATGCTTTACTGTAGATGTTTAAGAGCAGATCGTAAATATGGAATTCTTAAGCGGATGTGAATGACGTCATTTCACATAAAATAAAACGTGTGCTTTAAGTCTTAAAATTGAAATATGTTTTGTACTGCAGTAGAGTTCCGCTTAACCGAGTTATTTTCTTCTGATGGACTGGTGGCTTCTATCATTATGAAATATCCATTATAAATGAAGTGTTAGGTGAAGAGCTGTTCAGAGAAGAGTGCTGAGAAAAGTTGGTAGAGCAGCCGTAAAAAGTTAGAACTCTGTTTTTGAAAAAAAAAAAAAGGGCCATTTAAAAAAAAAAAAAAAAAATTATAGCCATCCACCCCCTCCACCCCCCCCCCATTCTGACTATAAAATGAGAGTTCTAACTTTTTATGGCTGCTCTTTCAGCTTCACCTAACACTTTATTTGTAATAGCTGTTTCATAACAATAGAAGCCATCAGTCCACCAGTAGAAAATGAAGTAATGGAAATGCCGGGGGCGGCACTAAATTCTGAAAAAGCAGAATTCATGTTCTCTAGTTTTAACGTTATGTTCACTCATGATTCATGTAGATAACTGTCAGTTAATAATACGGTTATAAAAGAAGCATCAGCATAGTCAAAATTGCAAGTTTCTGCCATCTATGAAACCGGGCACGAATTTATGCCCAAATATATTTGGATATTTGCTTGCGTACATTTAAACTTTCTTAAAGTATCTAAATATTAAATATAAAACTATAATATAAAAATATAATACAATTAATAATAACATATAATATAATTAATATAACTATAATTATAATATAAAACTTTTTAAATATCATAAAATATAAAAATATTATTTTCTTAAAATATTTAAATTTTATTCAAAAGGAATATAAATGTGAATTACTCATTGATAAACTTCGGCATGAATGGAATTTAGAAAGAGTCGATTGATTTTATTGTATGCAAGAGTTAATTAATTCGTCGTTTAGTTCTTACACGGTGAGGTAAATGAACGGGAAATGATTCGCATTATATAAATTTCCGTTCTATTCAATTTTTAATGGCTTCATATTAGCAAATATATTCAGTAATTAACCGAAATTTGAATGTAGCTCTTGATTATATGAATTTTTATTTTGAATAGATGCAAATATATTATCTTTCATAATCCTTTTTTTAAATAAGAAAATATATAAATTAAATAGAGTTTTGTTGAGTCAAGATGTTAAATTAATGTTTTGTTTTATATTTCGCTGATCTAAAGTCTTATTTTAGCGGCAGAACGCACTTCTAATCCCTTTTTTTAAAAGTTAGATTTCCAAATAAGGGACCATCCGTTAATTACGTCATGCAAATTGCTTATCCCTCGATTGCTTATCCCTTCCGTCCTTCTCCTGTGTCACATGGGGAGGGGGGGGGAGTATTTTTAGTGCTGTAGATAGTGTTAAATGCCATTTACGGTATTTTACTCTGAAGATCACTTTGAGACTTAAAAAGATGTGGTGTTGCATATTGAAATTTTGTCACATTAACCACCGGTAGCCGGTGCGATCAAAAGCTGCGTCATCGCAGAATTGAAAAAAATGTCATGTAAATCGATAGTAAAAGTCTTACGAACGAACTGAGATAGGTATGACTAGGTTTGACAAAATTAATTACTATTAAAAATTTATAATGTTTTACCGTCACCGCGGATATTGATACCACTTACAAGGGAAGGGCCCCAACTGCCAGATCGGGATTTTGTGGAGCATGGTATCGTTGAAAAAGCAATATGAGGTGGATCAAGGAAATTTATATAACTACCCGTCCGAATGCAACTGATGAAGAGTTATGGTCAGTGTTGTAGTCGTAAAAAAACCAGAGGATATACGCTAAAGTCATGAATGTCATGTCTAGTGTACACACTTTAGTTTTATTTGAGAAACAGAGGGTATACTGAGCTTCTTCAAAAAATCCAGAAGGTATACGGCGTAACCACCGTATATCCTCCTCTGTACCCCTGCACTGTTAAAAATTTGCAGCATTCTGGCAGGTGATTTGACCGTTTTTTTTTTTCGAAAACGGTTACACAACCGTTAATTTAATACTATTCTGACCATATTATTGGCCATTTTATGGTCAGAATATAGTTAAATTATGGTTATGAAACCGTTTTTTCAAAAAACGGTCGAATGACCTGCCAGAATGCTGCAAATCTTTTAACATTGTGGTTATAGGCCGATGTATTTCTGCCATTTATTGATTTCTCCAGGTCGCTAGCTATGAAGGAAAGGCACTCATTGTGGTAGAAAAGAGAGTTGACGGATTACAGAGCTTACAGAGAAGATAGTTTATGCAGATGTAAAAAGTAATTTCACAGATGGCAGTGCATTTCTGAATAGAAATGGCTGAAGCACGAGTGTTTCCAACACCAGGTACACAAAATGAAACGGGGTGTTTTGCAGTTGTCACAAGTGTTATTAATTAAGTTACAGCATGCCTGTTTAACTGATCGAAAGACGGAATCCGTGTCTCTAATTAAAGCCTTTTGAAAGGCATACCGACTCATTTCATCGAAGGTGGGCGAGGAGTTAATTCCTGATGTTCTTTAAAGCATATTTCAAGTCAGTGCGGTTCAATTAGTTCTATATGATTGTGGAAATGTGGTCACAATCTTCTGTTTCTTACTAGAGGTAACATGGAACCTTCACCAACTTCACACTGGCATTAACAGGTTACACATCTGTACTGTAAGATCTCTTTTATACCAGACAGAGTGTCTTTCCTGCATAGCTAGCAATCTGGAGAAATCAATAAATGACATAAATACATCGGCTTATAACTTTTCACCAGTTTCATTCGGACGGGTAGTTGTCTCAAGCGTCAGGCAACATGGCAATTAAAATATATTCCGGATGACAAAAGTAACAATTTCGTTGAATTTCTCCATCTATTATTGTCTTTAATTCATTTGCTAAATATCGTGGTGACATTATTGTTTGATATAAACTCTCAGTTCCGTAAATGCATGCATGCTTACTCTTAATTTGAAACCATACAATTGCAGAAAATTTTAATATAAAATTCATCAGAAGTAACAAATTTTCAGATGGTTCAGTTAAGGAAACGTACAGCCTAACAATTCTACTTGCTACTGTAAGCGATCGAGAGTGCACAATTATACCTGCATTTCTTTTGTACAACTTTTCGAGACACGATCCGGAAAAAATGGCTTCACATATCTTCAACGAATACAGTTGATCCGTTCTTAAGTCCTTTTTAGGTGCGTTCGTAATTATATAAATACGTAGCACCTATAGTCGTCGTTCAGTCCGTCCGTCCGTCCGTCTGTCCGTCCGTCCGTCTGTCCGCATGTAACAGAGCAAAAACTACCCAACCGAATGGTCTGAAATTTCAAATATATGATTGTTGCAAAATTTTGTCGAGCCATTTCAAATTTTATGAAAATCGGATGTATAGTTTAATTACAGGGACAGTCAAAAGTTTTTCTTTACATTACGGCCAATGGGAAAAATTATTGAAAGTGCATTTTAATGATATTACAGCCTTCCGAATGATCTGAAATTTTAAAGATATAACTGTTGCAAAATTTTGTCGAGCCATTTCAAATTTTAGGAAAATCGGATGTATAGTTTAATTACAGGGACAGTCAAAAGTTTTTCTTTACATTACGGCCAATGGGAAAAATTATTGCAAGTGCATTTTAATGATATTACAGCCTTCCGAATGATCTGAAATTTTAAAGATATAACTGTTGCAAAATTTTGTCGAGCCATTTCAAATTTTAGGAAAACCGGATGTATAGTTTAATTACAGGGACAGTCAAAAGTTTTTCTTTACATTACGGCCAATGGGAAAAATTATTGCAAGTGCATTTTAATGATATTAGAGACTTCCGAATGATCTGAAAATTTAAAGATATAACTATTGCAAAATTTTGTCGAGCCATTTCAAATTTTAGGAAAATCGGATGCATAGTTTAATTACAGGGACAGTCAAAAGTTTTTCTTTACATTACGGCCAATGGGAAAAATTATTGCAAGTGCATTTTAATGATATTACAGCCTTCCGAATGGTCTGAAATTTTAAAGATATAATTGTTGCAAAGTTTTGTTGAGCTATTTCAAATTTTAGGAAAATCGGATGTATAGTTTAATTACAGGGACAGTCGAAAGTGTTCCGTTACATTACGGGGAATGGGAAAAATTATTGCAAGTGCATTTTAATGATATTACAGCCTTCCGAATGGTCTGAAATTTTAAAGATATAATTGTTGCAAAGTTTTGTTGAGCTATTTAAAATTTTAGGAAAATCGGATGTATAGTTTAATTACAGGGACAGTCAAAAGTGTTCCGTTACATTACGGGGAATGGGAAAAAAATTATTGGAAGTGCATTTTAATGATGTATCAGACTATGCGCTTTATGAAGTGCAAAAAAGTATACATTCAGTACAATATGGGGTGCAAAAAATAATTATAAAACTAGTTATAGTACGAACGCACCTCATTTGCCACGTTTGACGAGCAATTTCCAACTTGTTATTAGTAATTTCTGAAACGTACATCTTATTGTCTTAATAATTACAAGAGTTAGCAGTTCACATTATTTTAGAGATTTGGTAATACATCTTATAAAACTTTGAGACCCACTTACCCTTTAAGATGCTCGAACAAATGGCGTAAAAGCTCATTGGCACGTAATTAGCAAACAAGACATTGAAGCGGGTTTCCCTCTTTTTTGTCCTAGAAATCGTATGACACGATGAGACAACTTTCTGGAGTCCGGGCGTCAGAAAGTTGAACAGTTACTAGTAAGTTTTTCTTTTAACAAACGATATATTTTTTAATAATCATGTATATTGTACGTTTTCTTTTTTTACAATAAATATATATTAACGATAATTTAAAGAACATCCTTTAGATTAAATTATTATTACTAATATAGTTTTAACAGAGTTATTGAAGCGAAAAAATAGTATGAGCTACTATAAAATATGTGGTATTTTTATAGATTGTAAATTGCAATAATAAATTATTTTTGCTATTTTATTGTTGATATTTAATGCTAATTTCTAGTAATATTTCCTTACGACGGTTAAGTAAAAAATTAAAAACATTTTTTTGTTTGTTTGTTTTGATTATGCTTTACAATAACTCAATTTTTATGTATTTTTCAAAATTTGAAAATCATTGGATTAGTGCAAGGAACCAGGATTTGTTAATAAATACTACATAATTTTGCTATAAATGTATAATAATAATAATTTAAGCATCATCCTTTTAAATTAAATTAATATTAATAATATTTTAGCAGTCTTTTGACAAGAAAATGGGGGAAATGCACAACTTTAACGTTTTTAATAAATATTTAATTACCTTGGGGAAGTACTAAATGCACTGGTCAACAAAATTGAACTTTTGTTCTGCAAAAAAAAAAAAAAAAAAAAAAGTTGTTTCTTATTTAATTTTTTGTCCGATTCCAAATCTTGTTTTAAATTTTCTCCAGCAAGTCTAGTTTTGGAAGTATGTACATATTTCGATTTATGCGATTTTTGGAATTTTTGTACAATTACTCATACATGGAAATTTAAGGCATAAAGCATTATCATACTGGCTTTTTTGCTTTATGTTATGAATACTGTCTAGTTTTCTTTACAAAAATATTGTTTTTGAACTTATACTGACCTTTGACCGTAAAAGATTGTACTTAATTTGCGTATTTTTCTAATAACGTTTCTTGAGGTGCAAATATTTATGCCACTTGAGTACGCTAGTATTTTTCTAAACCCGTTTTTGCGCTGATCTGGCTCTATCACGTCTAGTTTTTGAAAAAAGTGAATTCTTATTTTTTTGTGAAAAAAGCCAGAAAATGCTTTTTATGCTATTTTTTGATCTACACCAGGTAGTTAAGATAGATTTTACTACTTTTTTCAATTGTTTTTCGATTATACCCATTGTTCATTATATCCCTCATAAGAATCTGACACTTCTCATCTATTTGGCAATGAGGTACAAACCCCTAAAAAAGCGTTTTTTATCAAACTGTGTCAATCACCATACAGAAGTAGAAATTCATTTTACTCAAAAACTAGACATAATATAAGGAAACGTATTGCAAATTTAAAGTCAGCGTAAAAATTTATTCTAAAAAAGCATTACATCCGTTCTGTGGCAATGTTTTTGAAGTTGAAAGTAATGCAAAAAATTACACCATTGAAAAATATGCAAATTAAGCTTAATAACTGACAGATAAATGTTAAGAATATGCATATTGTGACATTTATCTGAAGCAAATAGTCCAACAGTCATTATCTAAAAATGTTAATCAAATCTGATATTTATTGTACCTAAAATCTGCATAAAATGGCACAAAAAAGCTTAAGTTTTTACAAACTTAAATATGCAAATTTCTTAAAAACTGGACCATCTAGAGAAAAATGAAAAGCATACAAATTAATCAGAGCAAGTAACGGGTCTAGAATCAACTAATTTCACTTTTGTCGGGGAACCACTGTTGTCCAGTGATATTAATAGTTTTATAATTCATTTTATGTATACTGAGGATGTGACAGAGTAGCTGACCCACATCGGACGCATTTTGATTTAAAGAAAAAAAATCGCTCTTCCCTATAATGTATTGTCTTATCTAGCTAACTTCAATTCAAACCATATTTTCATATTATATTTTAACAGTTGATATTTCGTGATTTATTCATAAAAATTATCCATAATTTTCTCCAGCGTTTACTTATTTAAAATTGTCTAAACATTTTATTTCGAATATGATCCACCAAAACTAAAATAAATGCATACTTCATCTTACAAGATAAGTAAGAAGCTTATATTTGGGCCCCATCTGTTAACCGATTCTTGTGCACTTACTTCTAAAGGATAAATTATTCTTGATACAAATAAAATCGCATCCAAAATTATACGCAAAATATTCCTCCATATTTATTTTTCTCTTTATATTGCTATTCGGAGAAACTCATCTTTGAAATGTTCGCTTTTAATATTTTTTCCAAAACATTTCTGTTGGACATATGCATTGCGGTGGAACATAGAATTTTCATGATTGAAAATTCTATTTAAACTTTTCAATTTCTAAACCCCTTTTTATTTACTGTATTACATCTTAGCCAAAGAAACCACAACGAATATAATATATTCACAAAAATAGTATTTGATAACGATTGGCAATACGATGGAATCATTCCATAGACGAAAATTTTTTTTAACTCAAACTTTACTTAATACATTTAATAATAACATTAGAAAATTTGTTTCTTTTCAACATTTTCTGCTGTCATCTAAAGTAGATGTATAAAAGTCAACGTTTTGACTTAGTTAAGGTTTATATATATATATATATATTTTTTTTTTTTAGTTTGCCCGAAATTGTCACGCTGAATCTAAGATCATAAATGTCAATGTGTGATGCAATTGCATGATGTGTGTAATGCATTTCATATACCAAAGTTCTACTTCTCCATTAAAATATTGTAGGATAAATTTTCGTACAGCAATTGCTTTTTCTTTTTTATCTTCTGATTCTGCTTCTTTTGATAGGCTATCTTTAGGCATTGAATTACATGTAGCGCTAGATATGTCAAAAGTTTTTCCAACCACTACTTCTAATACAGAGAGATATTCTAATGTTGAAATATTTGAGCTTGAAATGCTAGATTTCAACATTAATAGAAAATCCTATATCTGGTGACAGTTTTCACAATTTTCTTTTCTCAATTTCTTTTTTTTATTACTAATTATGAAAGTGACATTTTAAAACACAAGCTACTCGAAAACACGAGCGCGCAGTTTTTTAAATCCCCTATGATTTAATAACACACAATTATTATTTCCAACATATCTACCCTAAGTTTTTGCGGGTGGACATGAAAATGTAATTGCACACGGAATTACAATAGCACATATTGGTCGATCGGAAAGTCGTGTCGTGTTGAAAAAATCAATTTGTACCGGAAAATTCTATCATTTAATTATTAGACATTGATTCCGATATCTAATCCTAATAATTACCGGGCAGAATTTTCCGGTACGAATTGATTTTCCCAACACGACACGACTTCCGATCTACCCAATATTTTTGAAACGAAACAAAGTGACTGATTTGTTTTTAATAGCCTGTTTGTTTGTTTGTCAGTTTTTGTTTGTTATAATGACAATTCTGTACAGAAAAAAATCAGTTACCACACCAATTATAAATTGTTTATTTTACAGGAAAAAAGAAGTCGTCTTACCTGTTTTTAAAAAAATTACAAAAAATGCAAATTATCTTTTCTTATAAAATCAACAGTTTTTTTTATCAGATTCTTTACTACAGTAAAATCAACTGAATATATTGAATAAATGTCTTCTTTAAAAGATGTCATGATTCAGCCATATAATGACAATATTTTCGCGACATTTTAGTAATATACTCTGTTAAGTATATACGTGATCATTTTAATGAAGCTTACGCGGTGTAAGATTGCATAAAAATATATTAAAAATGAAAAATATATTCTTAACTAATTGTTTTCTTAAAATAACTGAAATTTAAAATTTATTTTGAAGAATTTGAAAAAAAAAATCGTAAGCCACAATAGAAAAGTTACGAAAAATATATCAAGGAACACGCATAGAAAATCATCTGACAATTAAGGAAATAAACATATTAAATGAAAAAAGTATCTTCTTATCTAATTGTTATCTTAAAATAACCGAAATTTTTCATTTATTTGAAAGAAATAAGAAAAAGTTAATACTAGCAGCAACAAAAAGTAAAAAAATAAAAATATATATCAGGTAACAGATATGAAAAATTATCTGGCAATTAATCAATTATTTGTTTTTATTCCATTATTTTTTCTTATCATCTCGCTGTCAGAAAAAAGTTGTAAAAAATCATATTTCATTTTCTGATAAATTAAACATTTTTCTATAATCTACTTTAAAGTAAAATCCTTTGATTAGATTGAACAAATGTCTCCTGTAATAGATGTCATGTATTAGCTAAATAATGAGAGTATTTTCCGGACATTTCAGTAATATAATTTGACAATTAATATGTAATCCTTTTAATGATAGCTGAGAAAAGAATACATTAAAAATGAAAATATACTCATAACTAAATTTTTTTTTCTTAAAATAACTGAAAGTTTAAATTTGTTTCGAAAAATTTTGAAAACTTATTGTAAGCAACGATAGAAAAAAGTATGAAAGTATATATCAGGGAACACATGCGAAAAATCTTCTGGCAATTAATCAAATAAACGTTATTAAATGAAAAAATATCTTCTCAATTATTTTTATCTTATAATAACTGAAATCGTAAATTTATTTGAAAGAATTTATAAAAGTTAATACTAGCAACAATAGAAAGAAAAATTAAATATATCAGAGATCAGATATGGAAAGTCTTCTAGAAATTAATCAAATAAACAATTATCATTATTAATATTATTGCTCTTTCTTTAGTAGAACCTCGATTATCCGAAATACTTGGGACTGACCAACTTTCTGAAAATGGAAATTTTCGGATGATCGAGAGTGCTTCAATTTTAATATTAAGGACAAATATATGCGCTATTTCTTATCATGCTAACAAGTGCCTAATAAAAATAAAGCAATAGTAAAATAGAAACAAGAATACATTACCTGAATACACTGTTTAAAAATAAAATAAATTAAAGAGAATTAATTAAAGAACATTTTATAGGCTAAACTGAAAACCTAGGGCTTATTGCTAATTAAAAATAGAAACTATTTAGTCATCTTCATCATCACTGTTACAGTTTTTACAAACAAAAAATAAAGTATTTCCTTTTAAACACTTGTGGTGGGACCACCTTTTGCATCTAAGACGTTGAACCCAGTCTTGCCCTTTTTTAATTTAACGCAGTAAGAACATGCGTAAAGGTGCCCCGATGTCAATGCGTAAACATGCCTTGTCGCCATGTTTGGATTTATTTTTAACGTGGAACGAAAATTAATAACATTTCTGTTCATACAAATACAGTTCTGAAAAAAGAATAAATTTCGGCTAATATTCATATATTTGTTTATCTTTAACTAGGTATTATTAGTTCACAATGAATTTCAATAACTTCAACACAAAAATTACTAACCTTGACAGGAAACTGATTATCCTTTCCTCATGCTAGACCGAAGCTCCACTGCCGCTCAAAAACGTGTGAGAATACCGACTAGGGAGCAGCATCAATCTATCATGACTGGTGGAGCAAAAGTTATAACTCGTTTCGGAAAAAGTGCACTGAGTATATGTGCCCCATGCGTAAACATGCCCAGGTCTACCCTACTATTAGTTCACCAGTATCGCAGTCTTTCTGCTTCTCCAGCCATGGCAAACTTTTTTCGAAACATACAAAAGCTTCAGAATTGCTAATTTGTTTGTTTTCTTCGTCCACATCGTTGTCCTCTTCTTCGCTTTGAACAGCACATGCCCCTCGGATATCGTCAGTGATTTCTTCATCGATCAATATATGAAAGCAGGGATCATACGAGTCACAATTTAGCCAATCGTTTATTCCTGCAATATCACAGCCATCACAACCAGGTATTTTATTAAATACTGATTCCAAATCGGCAGCATCATTCTCTTTTTCATCCATAAAGTTTTCGTCCTTTCAGTAGCTAAACGAGGAGCAAGATTTTCCGACTTCGAATGACGTATGCTGCTATAACAATTCCAAGCTTCACTTATCATGTACATGCAGTCTTTTATAGTAAAAAAAAAACTTTAAAAATATATTTCGCACACAAATAATATGATAGTAAAGAATAAAAAGCTTTAAAAATGGATTTCGGTTAAGCGAGAGTTTCCGTTACAAGAGTTCGTAAAAGAGGTTCTACTGTACTATCAACAATAGAAAGAAAAATTAAATATATCAGAGATCAGATATGGAAAGTCTTCAGGAAATTTATCAAATAAACAATTATCATTATTAATATTATTGCTGTTTCTTTGTTTTCTCTATGTGAAATAGACATTTTTTTTATTCTAGGCGTTTTTACTCACTACTTTTTAATGTTCAAAGCTTCTCATATTTCTGAATTTTGAAAAGTTTTTTTTTTCATTTATTTAACTAAATGTTCCTTGAGCATAACAATTCTCCCTAACGAGTTTAGAAAAGATCACATAATTTAACTTTATTTATTGCAAGAACTAAAATATCTGAAATTACCATTGCTGTCTATTTACAAAAAATATATGTGCAATAAAACCTTTTTATTGCAATAAATGTTTTATATATTGAGAAATGTAGCTAAATTTCAGATTTATAAAAAAATAAATTCCACATATAAATTAATTGAGAATTTTATTCATCTTAAATTTAATGTGCGTCAATAATAATGCTTAACTTTCTTAATTAAATCGTTTTAAACGGACATAAATTGCTTGTGTAAATTTATGCAAATAAATATAAATGAAGTTTTCTTATTGCAAGAGATACATGTTATTTAAACATACATAGTATTGCATTCTATAAACAAAAAATGTATATAATACACTTTTAAAACAAAATTAGATTTACTATTAATTTTTAAGGCTGAAAAAGTCAGTTTTTTTTGTATAGTATATAGTCTTAAACAAAAAAATATATTTTAATACACTACCGACGGCCAATATTTACCAAACTGAATTTTAATACAGTAGAAGCTCCTCCCTGTTTTGAAAGTATTTTGTAAATTGTTTTCTAGATAGGTTTCCCAAGTTTCTGCATCGGTAAATATCTTTCAATGTATGAAATTAATATAAATTGTCTTACAATGTTAACACATATATGAACAACATGATATAAATGCATTTTCTGTGAAGTAGAAGGCATGCCCTAAGTCAATGATGTTTTTTGAATGAAAACGAGAATTCTCGTTTCCCGTCCTGAATGTGTTAATTATGAATTCTTTATGTTGCAAAATTTGCGTGCATGAATATTAGACTTGTTTTATAAATTAGAGTGTTTTAAATTGGTGTATTTGCGCAGTATAAGCATGCAAAAAGAAAAACAATTAAGAAAATTCTTCTAATTAAAATTTCAACGTTTCTTCTACAAATTTCTAAATGTTTTAATTTACTTATAATATCTGACAGAACTTAGAAAAAATCTAGTCCAATCAAAAACGGTAAACAAAATTAACAAGTATACAGAAGCAGAGCCCTACTAACGTTGTCTGGGGACCAAGACTTAGAGGTTTTCAGAACATCACCCCTAAACAAAAACTAAAGCTAGATTTATTTTGTTTTTTTAGGGAGGGGGGGGGGGTTATATGTAAATTTTCCTGCATTTTATAAAAATATCATGAAATTTATTCTAATGGTCAAAGTCTCAAGTTATTTGTTTTTCTTCTGTTTCGTACCGTTATCCCATAAATGTCCTTTCATCTGAAATGTTTCTTAAACTATAATTCTTAATTTCTTAAACAAAAATATTTTGCCCAGACCATACCTAATTTAAGCTGTTTTCTGAGAAACGAAAAGTACAGTCAAGGTGCTTATGCAGGTATATGTTACTTAGATATCCGAGCTTGAAATTTAATTTTTTCTTGGAGATTCAAGATTTTTTTAAAAACCATTTTAACTCATTTTGGGATTCCGTATGTGATATATAAGGTAAGGATCCACCCTGGAAACCCGCTTTTGGCTTTTGGTTAGGTAAAGTCCCAAGCCCAGGGTAGGGAAGAAACTTACCATTTTACGATATCATATGAAAATATTTCACAAGTTTGTAGATTTCAACTTACAATTTGAAATTATTTTTTTACATTTTTACAACTCTTTTAGTTAATTAATTATAATTTTTTTAGTCAAATGGCCATAAGGTGTTGTCGAAGGTTATTATTTTGTTATGTTTATCAATTTACCAGTTAAGATTTAAATGAGATGTAATCGAGCATTGAGGCCAAAGTTTCATTTTTGTTAGAAAAAAAAATTCAAAGTTTATCGAATTTTGTTGAAGTTATTACTATAGTATATTTAAAGACAAAAATATTTTACAACTATTATAAATTAAGTGCCCAATCATCCACCGCACGGCTCGTATCTGGGAGCGGATGAGTGCTCACAGATTAATGTTTCACGAGGGCAATGGGCCCGGATGAAATCCATAAAGTCAAATCAACAATGTGGCCATCCGACGCTGCACCCCTGAAAAAAAAACATTTAAGTTTCAATATTTAAATTTTAAGATTTACCATAAAATCGAATTACTATTAAATCAATATAATATGAAAATAATAAAATAATAAAGTATATATGAGTATTTACAGATGTACCTATTTACAGATGACACCTAGATCTACACAGCAGGGGAAAAGAAGTATTCACAGTGAAGGCATGCTAGATAATTAATTATAGTATTTGTTTAAGAATATTTTATAACTCAGAATTTAATTAATTTTTAGAGGATTAATTATTAACATCATTCGGGGGATTATAGTAACACGCAACTTCTGTTGTATAGTTTGTATACGAGTTCATATTTGAGTTCATGTATGAATTCGAGTTTGAGTTCATGTATGAATTCGAGTTTGAGTTCATATATGAGTTCATATTTGAGTGCATGTATAAGTTCATGTATGAGTTCAAATAATTATTTCTTTTAATGATCTGATGCACACACTGATGAATCCGCTGTGTGTGGACAACATCCTTCACGATGTATACAGTTTGTACATTGTTTTAAATCTGGTTTTCTTCGATTTGGGCAACTTGTCGTGGAATGTCCCATTGCACAATATGCACAAATACTCTTCCTTCTGCAGTGGACGCTGGTGTGGCCGTACAGCTGACAATTTGAGCATCTAATAATTGGCTTGTATGTCGAGACCTTGCATTGTCGAATTCCTACACTCACGTGGCCTGCTCTCAAAAGACTTGTAGATGTCTTTATATCTGTTTTAAAAATGATCTGATAATTTTTCCATTCCTGTTTTTGTTTTATTGTATGTAGTTTAATATTAGACTTGTTTTCTGATAATTGTTGTCTTATGGTATTTAAGAGTTTTTCCTGTTGCATATATTTAGGTATTCCAGCTGTTATGATTTTTTGGGTATTCTCGGTTTTATAATCAGTTTCTATTACATTCTTTATGTTTTCGATTTTGATTATTGTTTCGTAAAGAAGTTGTTGTTTTTCTTCTGATGTTGCTTTTATTATTAGAATTTTTTTATTTTTAGATATTTTCCTGTAGCAATTTGGTATTTGTTGTTGTTCTATTAACTTCTCGTTTATTATTTCTTGAACCGTTGTTATGTTGGTATTGTCTTTACATCTGATGTGAACGGCTGCCTCTATGAATGTTAATATCTCGTTCTTATCATGCATTATTGATCTTTCATCCTTGTGACTAGTTTCTAGTTTATATGATGTTTCTTCTAACAATCTTTCTAGCTTAATAAGTTTTTCTTCGATGTTTATTATATTATTTTCTTTTGCCATTTGTATTCCTTCTATAACTTCATGCTGCATCTCTCCCACAGTTCTGCATTCTGTTTCTGTAGTTTGTACTTTCATTTCCATTTGTGCAGCTGCTTCTTCTGTTTTATATGTTGCCTGTGTGCTTTGAGTTGTGTATCGTATGCTTGTTAATGTTTCTTTATTATGTTGACTTTTTCCTTTATTTTGGCTGTTTGTTGTTTTTGCAATTCTTTTTGTAAATTATCAATTTTTATTGTTTTATTTGATATTTCATTTTGTTTTTCTTTCATTGATTCTTTTGGCTTCTTTAGTTTTAATGATAAACTTTCGTTGATTTCATTTTGTTCAGCAAAGTTCTTTTGAAGTTCTTGTAATTGTTTGTTAATTGTAATTTTTTGTTTTACTGTTTCTTGTAAAGTATCTTCCAGTTTATGAAATTCATCTATGTTTTCTCTTATTGTTATTTCCTTTCCTTGCTCTCCCATCTCTACCACTTTTAGGTGTTTCAGTTGTCATTGGTAGTGGTTTCTTAAGCCATAATATGTTTGACGATCAAGAGTTTTTATTGTATTCTATGAGTAGTTGCTTTACTTTATCATATGTGAAGAAGGCTTCTTTCATTTTCTCATTTAACTTCTGTTTTACTTCTTCATTTATTTTATCTGTTACGTCCTGTTTGCTGACTAGAATAGGTGGTGCCATCCTTATGAACTTTAATATTTACAAAATTGCAGAGAGCTTCCTTACTTCTTTAGCAGTTTTAAATATATTTAAAATATTAACTTGAGACTACTTGATTTTTACTTATTAGTTCCATCAATCTTGTAGAAGAGCTTTGTTAATAATAAATCTGTATGAGATAAGAATGAGATAGGGATGGGGAATCACTAGGTCCCTGGCATCTTTGAAAGGAAGGTATATATATAGGAAAAGTAAAACCAATAGCCGAAACTATTAAAAATGACTGAGTGAAAAATTTAGAGCATTTATGGGGAAGACTTTTGAATTAAAATAAAAATAAAATAAATGATAGTGACAGCAAATTACCGAAAAGAGAAGAGGGAAAGTACTTCTAAGTGCCTCTTGTGCCCCAAAACAGAAAAAAAGTACTTGCCATGCTTCAAGACCTTTAATTATCTGATTTAATCAATGTAGCTTCAAGTGTGTTATAATCAGTAATACAAATGACAATTAAAGTTATAGATAATTGTGTATAAATCATTTGCCAAGAAATATTTAAAACTATTTACATATGTACAGTAGTAACAATAATAACATACAGTATAGAAAAAGTACAATTTTCACATTAACATGCTAATATGCAACTATTTATTCTCGGAATCTCCCATAGGTCAAAAAAGAAAAACTTAACAAAGCCGAGTAACTTATACAATTTAAAGGGTCGCCAGGTGGGCAGAAGTAAAATGTAATGTGTTTGCATAATAATAAGTAAAATTTTCTTAAAAACATTTTACTTACCGGTCCCAAAAAGGTCCTGCTGCACTTGCCTGTAATTCAAGATACAGCATAACAATACAGTTTTGAAAAGAAATAAGGTACAGGGACTGAACATTATAAAGTGTTACCCAGAGCTGTAAATTTTTGATATTGATTTGTATATAATGATATTAGTAAGAGAAATCAGTGCAGGGACCGCCCGTGAACCAGAAATAACTAGAAATAAATTTTTGCTGGTGGGACCAATTAATATTTGGTCATCATGCAAAATGAATTAATAAGTACCTTTCTAGTAATAATATTGTAAGAGGTTCAAATGTTAAGCTGAAAGATGCAAAAAACAAAATTTTTTGTTTGTTGCTAATTCGTTAAAAAACCAAGTCCCATGGCAACCAAAAAAGTATCAATTGTTAGAGAAGATAGTTATAGATTTGAAATTCAATTTGGGACAGATTATTCGAATGTAATAGATAATATCTTCACAAAAATCAGAGCCTTAGCTGCAAAAATAAAAAAGTACAAAATGTTAAGCTAAAGTAGTAGAGTATAAAGAAATGTAAAGTATAAGAGTGGGGCAGTCCACATTGATGTACTAGGTAGTTGCTAAAAGGAACCGAAAAGATATCTATAAAATTAAATAAGTATCAAATATTAAAGAAAAATTTATAATTAACTAAAAAACTCTAAAATTACTAGTTGGGATAATGAAGGTACGTAATTTAGACAGTTATGGAAGAAGAACAAGGTCTTTAGCTCAAAATGCTAAAAAGTAGCAAAAGTTAAGGATAAGAGATGGGGAAAGCAAAAGTGGCAATGATGAAAAAAATTCCAACAAAAAACGTTGTCGTCATTTAAGAAACTCGACCAAAAAAATCGGCTATCTAATGATTCATATGCCTTTGTTTGTTTGCAACATTAATATTGATACTTAAAATAAACTATAGTTTATAATAGCTCCATGTTTTATCAGAAATCATTAATTTATCTTTTTTTCAAAATAGCACGTGATTTAATTACATTTTTTTCAGTTATTATGGGAAAATGGCAAGAAAAAGATATAATAGTCCACTATTTTCCAACTATTTTTCCTTTATTTCCTACAGAAATGGAGTAATTCAGTTGCTAACATAAAAAAAAAATCTTTAAAAACTACAGAAAAAAAAATTAATATCTCGAAAATAAATTGAGTAGTTTTCAACAAGCTGCATTTAAAAGTACATTTCCCCCCTATACGACAGTATAAAAATTGAAAATGTACGATGCTTAGGAGTCTAAAAAATTGCAGTAGAGATTATCCCGTACAATGATTCATCTACTTTTTTTTTTTTTTTTTTTTTTTTTTTTTTTTTTTTTTTTTTTACGGCTGGTTTATATAGCGGAACGTTATTTTTTGAAGACGACACTTTAATTGCTGGCCGAAAGAAATAGCATATTGATTGCTAATCAATTAAAGTAACGTAATTAAAGTAACTCTGTGCAAATTGACGTTTATTTACAATAGAAATAATTCAACATAAATCGATCTAAATTATACACATCATAATAAAATAATTCTGAGCCAAGCACAGTTAAAAATCTTCATGTTTTTTTTTGTTGTTGTTGTTGTTTTTACTTTGTATAAATGGTGCATCATAGGATATTAAATAACGTTTGGTGTAAATATCTTTGAAACAAGTTATTTGAATTATTCGACGCTGAAAGCTCTGTGGAATTACTTAAGCCAATAGTAAAAAAATACATTAAATTCTTCAAATAGTTGGCGTCCATTTAACAATATAAATCTATTGTCTATAAAGTTCACTGTCGAACAAAATCAGATGCTGTTATTTTTAAATTTCTGGCAATAAACTGGCAGCATATTTGTTAGCTATATGTATATGGAATTCGTGCTGTTCCTATAACAATACTTAAACTTGAATAATGTACATAAAAGAGCGTGCGTACTTCAGTATAAAAATAATTCAGAGAAAATGTATGATATTGCAGATCGTTTTCGGTAAAGTTTAGTGGAACAATATGATGAATATGTTATTTAAGCCACCAGTGATTCCAGAAATGTTATCCTTATCTTCAGAAAAGATTTGCAGAGAGGCTAATAATAGATAATTGATTACCGAGCTTCGTGTAAAAATATCTGAAATATATGCAGCTTATATGCGGCCTTTAAATATCGTAAAAGATGCTTCTATTGATTTGAGAAACATATTGATGTCCGGAATGTTCCATTGGTTATTCTCCAAAAATATCCAAACAGCAACAATATGATTTGTAGAATCATGATAACTTCATGGTTGCATTTAATTTTCATATAGGCTTCTTGTGTTGTGTTTGTGCACAGTGTGTGTACAATATTGTGTTTGTGTACAGTATGAAATAGAAGAAGCCACTTTGAAAAATAAGCTCCAGCAATTAACACATTAATCGTCATACCCGATATCTACACGGGCAATCATTTTTGTTGCCACGC
Source organism: Maratus speciosus (assembly GCA_963932465.1). Lineage (NCBI taxonomy): Eukaryota > Metazoa > Arthropoda > Arachnida > Araneae > Salticidae > Maratus > Maratus speciosus. Next base: position 370,214,948 of record OZ010790.1, on the reverse strand, counting down.
CTCACGGGCGCCATATATATATATATATATATTACAAAGTTTATTTAACATTTACTGTGCATAAAAGGAAAGTAATATTCGATAGAGTTGATTTACTTACAAGTAATGTTTAATTAAATGTAGTTAATTTTACTGTAAGTAAACATTTAATTATTTATATAAACCAATGTATTAATATATATTATTTGCATTTAGTATTTAGCAAAGTTGTGTCCCTAAAGTTGAGTTGTAGTATAGAGATTCTGTTTTTGAATGTTATTAAGAGATTACCAAAACATTTTATATTTAAAAATGGCAACTATATGCGAAAGATTTTCTTTTTAATTGGCCTTCAAAACTATGACTGTATATAAAAATGCATTTAAATATAATTAAACATAATAATAAATCTGAAACTTAACAATAAAGCACGTCTTCTCGCAAAGAAGCCTCCTCTTCAACTGACGCTAGGAGCCGTTGGACATGACTCATGCTTCTGATATAGACATACATTCATGCACCAATTAGTCAATTATTAAAATTTACGCTTTTTACAATTGTTGAGAAAATTTTAATTTTTGTATTTTTGGCCATTTTTTTAAGTCAAATACTCCACTGTGTGGCGCCTTATTGTATATATTAAAGAATTATCACGAATAAAACTATCCTCATAATATTTTCCGTGATTCTGTCCCTTTTGGTGTTATTTTAAATGCTTAGCGCCCAATAAATAGCAGCACTGAATTAAAAAACTTGATTTTAAGTTCGGAATACTTAATTTGAAGAATTTGTAGAAGTTTAAAGATGAATGTGAATAAAATAATCCGACATTTTTAGAACGATTTTTTCGATAATTACGCGATGATTACGGAGTTAAAAATAAAAAAGTACGAACACTTTTCAAAATGTTTTTACAAAAATCAGTAGCTGTTTTGTTATCAGTCGTAATTAATTTTACATCTACACTACACTGAATGTATTATTTAACTTCATTGTAACATGAATTTTTAAAAAGTTCGTTATTCTTTTAAGGCCTACGTTCTGAGCGTCTTTTTTTTTTTTTTTTTTTTTTTTTTTTTTTTTTTTTTAAGAGTACAATGTCGAATAAATACACATAATTTTAATGTAATTGTAATACAGGATGATGAAAAAACATAAAATCTTAACAATAGCTTCAAAACATTTCATGAAATCTGAGTAGTTGACCCATTTTTTTTAGCAAAATACACTCAATTGAACTAAATATATTTAATTTTCTTTGTACTACATACTACTATTAGACTTGTCTATGCACTGAAGTAAGAGTTTTACCATATCTTCAAAATTAACTGAAATACATCAAAATATGTCAAAAATATACATCTTTAATTAATCTTCTTAAATCTTTTTTAAGATATAAGATAAAAGGCAAATAACAAAAAAAGTACCTGAAAGCCCTTTAAAATTTTTAAAAATAAGCTCATTAAATCTGTAATGAATAAAAAAAAATGTAGAAAAATAACTGAAAAAGACAACATTATTTTTTAAATTAGCGAAAAGAAATGTCATCAAAGACATTTTACATTTATTCTTAACACAAAAGAATACGTAGCGAATAATTGGATTTCTGAAAAAAAATTAAATTATTGATTCAATGCTCATTGTACTTTAAAAATGAATTCATTAAGAACTAAATTCCCATGAAATGTTAATTTTTAAAGATTCAAATTTCAGATAAAAATCAAAAGACTTTTTCAATCATATTTTTTTTATTTAAAATTTTAGATTGTAACGATAAAAATACTGAAATTACTTAACGATCTTTCGACAGATTAAAAAGAAATGTAGTTCTTTTAATTTTAAAATAGTGAAAATAAAACGTTGATTATATTTTAGGATTTCACATTCCTAGATACTAGTAGTTTGTAATCTAAGAAGTATAATATATAAAAACCTCTGAAAAGAACAACATTATTTCTTAAATGAGAAAGGAGTTATTATAATGGAATTGACATTTTACATTTATTTGTACACAAAAAGAATAAATAGCGAGTAATTGAGTTTTTCAAAAAAAAAAAATATTGATATAATGTTCATTAAAGTATTTATCAAAATCACCAAGTTCACAAATAATGTTCATTTTTAAACAGTTGAATTTCAGATAAAGAATAAAAGATTTTTTTCAATTATAAAATTATCTTTAATATATTTAATGAAAAGCAATAAATACTCAAATTATTTAATGATTCTCTTATATATTAAAAAGATATATATTCATGTTAAGAGTAATATGCTTACTATAAACCGCAGATTACTTCTTCGGTTTTAAAATCGTCTTTATGGAAAGGAATTAGAGTAGCGTTAAGATTTTTTTTTTTTTTTAATTCATTTCGAGTATTAATTGCATACAAAAAAACATTAATTATTTTGATACTATATAAAAACAGTAGATTAGAAAAGCTGTAACTTGAATAATGTCAATAATTAATTGAATAATTTATATTTTAATTATGTAGTTTATGTTCTTAAATCTGTTTTAAGATATAAGATAGAAGTCAAATAAGAAAAGGGTACCTAAAAAGTTCTTCATTAAATAAGCTCATTAAATTCGTAATGAAAAAAACATAGAATATAAAAAAAATCACTGAAAAGGACAATGTTACTTTTTTAATTAGAGAAAAGAAATGTCATAAAGAAATTGACATTTTACATTTCTTCATAATACAAAAGAATACGTAGCAAATAATTGAACTTTTGAAAAAAAGTAAACTATTGATTCAATGTTCATTGTACTTTAAAAATGAATTCATTAAGTACGAAATTTCCAAGAAGTCATAATATTTAGATATTCAAATTTCATATAAAAGTCAAAAGACTTTTTAAATCATAATTTTTTTTATTTAAAATTTAAGAATGTAACGATAAAAAAACTCAGATTACTTAATGACCCTATAACAGATTAAAAAGAAATATGTTTCTTTTAGTGTTAAAATATTGAAATAAAAGGTAGATTATATTTTATGATTTCAAATTTTTAGATACTACTATTTTATAATCTAAAAAACATAACAAATAAAAACCTCTGAAAAGGACAACGTTCGTTTTAAAATAATAAAAGAATTATCACAATGGAATTGAAATGTTACATTTTTTGTACACACATACACACACAAAAAAAAAATAACGAGTATTTTTTTTTTTTTTTTTTTTGAAAAAAAGAAAATTATTGATTAAATGTTCATTAAAGTATTTGTCAAAATCACGGAATTCATAAAAAAAATGTTAATTTTTAAAGATTTGAATTTCAGATAAAGTATAAAAGAAAATTTCAATCGTAAAATTGTCTTCAATTTAAAATTTAATTAAAGAGAAATATACTCAAATTATTTAATGATTCTAATACGTATAAAAAATAAAAACGGAGATTACCTCTTATGTTTTTAAATTTCTCTTAATGGGAAAAAATCACAGTAGCATGAATTAAGAAATTTGTTTTTTGTTTCATATCGAATAACTTGAATGGTGCATTCTGCCCAGTGTTTATCGTACTATGACCACAGTTGAAAACATCCGACATTAGTAATAATATTTTTTATACTATTTATAAGGTAATTTAACGTATTTTTCTAAAATACTGGTATTTTCTCCAAAAAATTCCCTGAACGGTAGCCACCTGATTTATGCCGCTGTATATGTCTATCATACAAAAGTTAATTAAAAAAGTTAATGATTAATAATACTTTTCAAAATGGTTGAAAAAGTAATGGTATATTAATTATACAGAAATTATATGACATTTATTGATAAAAATATTAAAAACTATTAAAACACAATTAAAAATAGACATTTCGACTACATACCGTCCATCAGTACTCGTATATAATCGCAAATCGCACTGGAACCACAAGAATTAAAAACAGTTAAAATTACAGTTTAAGAAGGGTAGCATATTCCACAGGAACCTGGGTAGCTTCATTAATTAGAGATTCAGCCAGAACTGTCAAACACCCTCAAGGAAGACACAACTACGAATGGTTTATCAAGATTTACATGCAAACGCATATTTTTGAAAGTTAAAAATCTAATATTTTGCAAACATTATATATTTTAGTGATATTTGTACTTAAACAATATATTATGCTTTATGTATAAACTAGCAAAAGTCATGCTTTGTTTGGATTCGCGAAGCATTATTTAATAAGGCAAATATTTGAAAGTAACAATATTTTTTTAAATATTATTTTTGCATCTTTATTAAGCAAAAACGTTATTTTATGTTTTGGCGCATTTTAATATTAGAAATGTAAATTCAGTCAAATAACTAAGAATTTCCTTGTAATTTTTTATTTATGATATAAGACTGGTATAAATAAAAATATTTTCGAAGCAAAATTTTGCAAAATATTTTTTTTTTATTTTACACAAAAAGCTCTTTTAAAGATGTTTTTACATTTTACAATAGCCTCTGGTGGTTTCTCAAATGGTTTGAAATAGGTATGTTTCCAGTCTTTGTAATTTACATCAAATAATCTTTGATAGCAATCTTAGAATAATCTATTCGAAGAGAGCTTGATGAAAGTTACTTCTTCAAAATCCTTTTTTATGGAAAAACATTTGAAGGAAATTTTCTAATGAATGCTAAACCTTGAAGGGTTTTCACTCTCGACAACGCTACGTACGTTAAGCCAACTGATGTCTATTTATCCCCAATATCTAATATACTGCTTTATCTAATGTTAACCTTGGGATTTATGAATTGTAACTGCAAAAGCTAACTGCAGAGAAAATTGTTTTCTTGAGCAATTTATATTTCCATTTTTCCAGAATTTAGTTATTGGTGGAATCGGAACGCAGCCATTCTCATAAGTTGAATGACGGTTGTTTTCACATTTAACTACGATTATTCGTGGCATCTGGTCTGTTGGCCCGTGATTTTCTTCACAAATAATATCTGCAACATGGCCTATAGCCCCGTTTACTAAACCATTTTCGGTCCACAAATTAGAACGTAACATTATTTTAGACCCAATTGATAAAGTAAGAAATGGTTCAAGTCCGTTTGTCATTTCAGAATCGGTCAACTTTGCTTTAGTAGAATTATGAAGAGCTTGAAACAAGGCAACAGGTTGGCGCAGTTCTTTTAATTTTTCATTATTATATTCTTTTACGTCTTTATTCGTTGAAAAGAGCATAATTGTATATTTAAATAAATGTTATTCGCTTTTTGAAAGAGACTGTCAAGCTTCGATTCATTAATATTTCATAGTCTTCAATAGTGCATGCTCCATTGCTAATAAGATCAAGTACGCTACAAAATATTTGTTGAGTTTCATCTTGCCGGGAGGATGATGATAAATAAATATATTTTTGAATAGTCGAAGAAAATAACAATTGTCCTTCCAAAAGGAACTCACTTCCTTGATTTTTGTCACTATAAAGAAGCCTGTCGTTTACTGGAGGTAGTTGTTTGATATCTCCAAATAGATATAAGAACATTACACCAAAAGATTCATCTTGTTTCGATGGCACAGCACTACGTAATCGTAAATCTATTTTTCGCAAAAGACTGCATCCAATCATACTCATTTTATCTATAATTATGAATTTGCAATTTCGAAATTCCTCCTGAATTTGACCAATCAAATATGGACTAAGATCTCTTAGCTTTTGATTTAGTCCCAATAAAAGTTTTGAATGAGTCTTTGATCCATTTATATTGACTGCGGTAACACCCGTTGGTGCAAGCAATCGAAAAGAAGATGGAACAAATGTTTCATTTAATCGAGCAATAAAGTAATGTATTAAAGTCCTTTCTTCAGAAACTGCTTTTCCTTGGACAACAATTTTTTTTATTGGCATTTCTCGCCTAAGACCTTTCAAGAAATTGAGCTGTTCTTGAAAAATATTTATTATTTTTTCTGTTCGTGGGAAAAGACGAAATTTAGAAATTAGAAGGAACAGTGACACAACCGCTTTTTTCACTCTCCTTTAGCTTTTCATTTTCAATAAAATTCTGTAATTTATTAAGCAAATTTTGACTTTGAATGGTGTGCCAGTTATACTTTATATCAATGTCCCTTCTGCCCAAATCTAATTCATCTTGTGCATTATTTTGTCTTGAAGCGACATTCATCCGATCAAATGGTTGATCTATTTCAGTAGATTCTATTTCTTCAAATTCGTCCTCATCTTCTAAATTTTGCAATAGATATTCCAAATCCAATCACTGAATTTCATTATTCTCAAAATGCGTATTTCCGAGCACATGCATTCTCGGACAGAAGAGATTCGTCATGTCGTCGTTTTTTGCGCCGGTATCTAGCCTTACGCCTTAAATCTAAATCATGTTCGCGTTCTTTTCTACCAGTAAGTGTACATTTTCTCGGCATTCTTTATAATAGAACTAATACATTCCATAAATTGTTTTTAAACGGCAAACATATTAAAAATAATACTAATAGTAATTACTTCTTAATAGTAAATATGTTTCATTTGGTTAAATTTTCAACCTTCGAATTCGAATAATACTTTATATAACGAATTTAACAATTAATTTTATTTGTTTACAAGTTTTTTGTTGCCACTTTACAAAAAAAAAAAAAATCATAATATAATTCTTTTAAAATGCGTAAGTTTCGTCTCCGTAAATTATTTCACAAAATAAGAATAAGTTGTGTATTTGAATTCTTAACACTAAAAAATACTTAATTTAATATAAATAATTAAATTTTCACAAATTTTTATTCATTAAAAATATGCTTAATAATTATCATAAAAAAGCATTTTAAAAATTTCATAAAAGAAATCGTAAAACTATTATATGATTAAAAGGAATGAGAACCAAAATATGCGCCATTCTATTAAAATATATATTTTCCTCTCAAATAACGTACATTTTTAATATAAGAAAGTTTAATATAAATAAAGTTTTAAGCTGTAGCCGGTATTACGATAATTCTTTTACCTCACATGCAAATAATTAGAGATATACATATTACATATGCCACGCTGCAATATTAAAAAGCTCCAGCGGGTATTACGATAATTTTTTTACTTCACATGCAAATAATTAGAGATGATTTAATTCCGCTTAGTTATTACATTTTTTTTTTTTTAAATAAAGACAAACATTAACAACTTTTTATTCAATTAATCCTTATTCCAAAGATACAGTTTTATAGTCTGCTGCCATCGTAACATGCTAAATTTAATTTTATTTCAAAAATGCGCAGCAGTTGAAAAATATTTTACTAAATCGAAAAGTTATTTTTAATTTTTGGGTTTAGAATTAAATTCATGAACCGTGCATCATAGCACGGGTTAAACAGCTAGTTAAATTTAAAAAATAGTTTTTGAGATATTTTGGCGGAATAATTAAAATATATTTTATTTAATTAATTAATCCTGATTCTACCTATAAGTACTAACTCCATGACTTATTATTTTTTCTTCTGAAAATATACGTGTTTTTTTTTGTTTGTTGGTTTTTTTTTTCCAAAAATGCGCCCGTGATGGAAAAACATGTAATATAAATTAATTATAATAATAAATTTTTTAAAGTTATTCTGTAAAAAAAATAATATTGAGCAAATCTATAGATCATAATTTATTTTTATGCTTAATTTCAAGTCAAAATACTGAATAGTTTTTTTTTTTTTTAAATTGTACGACAAAATGTAATTTGTGTAGACTAGTAGAGGCTTCGCTTCGCTCATCCTAATAAGGAATTTTTCTTGTTTTTAATATACTTTTAGGAGATTTTAATGTTCAGCAGGTCATAAGTTCTGCGGGAACGGAACTCCCGATACGTATTTTTCTTCTCTTACTGTGAATATAAAAGAGATATTTAGGGTCATTTTCTGTTTAAAGTGCCTTTCTAAAGGAAAATCCTTTTTAAGCCTAAATAGCCTAAACTCATAAACTCCCAGTAAAATCTTCTAATTCTCTAGGCATGCCTGTCTCATTCACCGGAATTTTGCATAGCTTACTTCAGAAGTAAAATAAAATATTTCAAATCGCAATCCTTTTAAAAACTTGTATGTTATAAAGGCATGAATGGAAAACGTGATTGCAATATATTGAATATAAAATTCTTACATAAAATATAATATTCTATGTTAAGAAAGATCGGGTTAATTATGGAAATTGGAATGATCTTATTGCTCTTAGCTAATTTTTTTATAAAAAATAAATAGCTATTGATGGCCATTAAACTAAGACTTGTTTTCTTACGAAGCTGCACATGCATTATGAACAAGAAATAGAAACTGCATAATTATTATATGTGATATTTCTAAAAATAGTAACTTTTATAGATAAATCGTAACTGAACATACCCCGACTAGGTAAAAGATTTGAACACAGCAGCCATACAAATGTAACCAAATTTTATACAGCGTACAAAAATACATATATACTGCCAAAGTCGTTTCAAATGCAATATAAAGAGTAATTAAATACTAATAATTATTTTTAATTTGAACCTCAATAAAATAATAAAAAAGGAACAATAATTTCTCTTTGTGTAAGAATTTTATGAATACTTATATTTAACATTTGTGTTATTACCGGATTTATCTACAATTTTATTTCTAAAATACTTGCAACAACTGACATTTTGTATAATCAATTTATAAATAATAACTGCTAAACTTGGGAATTTATAAAAGGATTAACAATATTCATGCTACAGTTCGCGGACAGTAATTGGTAAGAAGTAATTTGCAAACTGATTTGGATTTATTTTGATCACATAAATGTCAAGTATTTATATGAAGAGTTGTCTGAAACAAGAACATGAATAAGTTCATAAATGTACTAAGTTGCTAATTAGTAAGAATTTGAATACATTGACGATTTAATTTAACATAATTAAAAGTAAAGAAAAAGAAACGGGATTTAAGTAGTGAAATGGAATCCATTTAGAAAATTTTGAAGAGTGATTATAGATTGTAAGAAAATAAATGCAAATGAATTTAAAGTGGGAAAATAAATATAGATAAAAAAAATAATGTGTAATGAAGTTTTTTCTTTTAAGCTAAGAATCGAAATAGGTAAGGATGAAATAAAATGCAAATATATTTATATATAACGAGGAGTATGATTGTTTGTATTTTAGGATGTCATTTTGCGGGGAGCAAAGTAAGCATAACCCATATTTGAGGGATTTCGAGAAAATCAGTTTTAAAGATTTAATCAGGTATTGGTTGTTTGATGGATCATTTCATGGACTTTTAACGCAGCAAGCAGTAGCGCATCATATCGTTATTAAAAAGTGTATAGATATTTTTTATAACAAATTTATTAACGAATGTTTATAAAAAATGTGCCTTAAAATATTCTTTATTCAAATTAATGAACGCAATTTTTGGACGCAAAATGCGCCAGAGTTTATTACATGTTATGCATTCATGTCAATTATTATGAACAAGCTTGTGCAAATAAACAAAAACTCAAAATCATTTGGTTCCAGTATAAAAAATATGAGAAAAACTGGCTTCTTTCTATAAAGAAACTTCAGAATTTAGGCTGCCCATCTCCATTTACACATTCTCCTCATCCTGGTTTACAGTTTCTACAACATTTAGCTCATCAGATATCTCAACTAAGTAGAACCTCCGGCTGGTATGAAGTACATATTGACGCAGTTTTCTTATAATCAGAGTTGGAGCGGTTTTCTTAAATCCTCCTTTTTTTCTATTAAGCTGCACATATTACTTGTATTTGCTGCTCAAGGTGTTTAGAGCACTATTAGACTTAAGACACATTTTTTTCTTCGTTTCCCAAAGTTTACTTTCTCGAAAATATGCAATTTTGTAAGGAAAAAGAACACATACCACAATGAGAACAAATACACATTTTCAACGACAATTTTGAAATCAAAAAGCCATAATGGGAATATAAATAATTTTCGATAATCAAACCGCGAACTATGACATATTAATGGTGATCCAATGGTCAGACATACACCGTGAATCAGCTCTTCAACGTCAAATGCGAAATAAACAAAATAGAGAAAGTATGGCCAAACTACTTGAACATCAACGGGTTACAGTACGTAGAAACTACAATTTAAAACTTGAGGCGTTTCATTATAATTCCATGAAAAAATGCAATGAATATCCAAATATCGTCATCGCAGAATGTGAAAGGACATACCTTTACTGCGGCGCAAAAAAAAAATAAGGATGAAACTGTAAGTACAGTGGTGGTCAAAAGTTTCCGGCCAGCATAAAATTTTTCGATAATTTGTAAGAATACCCATATGAAGATGAATCTCAAAGTAATATTTATACATTTTATTGACATAATAGTTAGGAACTTATTTATGAAATAACAAATAAATATCAATGAATTTAATTGACAAAACTAATTGCAAAGGAAAACGTATGTTCTCAAACGTTTCCGGCCATCTTGGCAAGTTTAGAAAAAATTGGTGTTATAATAGAAAATAACTGTGATCAACAACATTTAGAAGTAGTATTTTGTTGTTATACCTTTAGCAATAAGTACTGCGGCGCAACGACGAGGCATCGATTCAAGGAACGTTTGAAGATCGTCTATGGTAAGTTTTTTCCACTCTTCTTGCAATTTTTTGGGAAAATTCTGCTAAATTGGAATATTTATAATTCCGCACACTTTTGCCAACTACATTCCAAAGATTTTCTACTGTATTAAGATCGGGGGATTAGGCTGGGCCTTTCAAAGACGGAATTTGTTTGTGCTAAAGCCACTGCCTGACGAGATTGTATATATGCTTTGAGTCGTTATCATGCTGAAACAAATAGTTGCAATCAAAATTTTTCCTCCAATCAAGCAGCAAATGATCTTGAAAGATATCCTTATACATTTCACCATTCATCTTGCCACGGATTTCAACTTACGGACAGACACCTTGTCTAAAAAATGCTCCCCACAGCATAACGTGTCCTCCGCCATGGTTTATTGTAGGAATAACGCATCTCGAATCATATCTCTTGTTTTTAGGACATCGGACGTAGTCTCTGCCATTACTACCAAAAAGATTGAACTTCGATTGGTCGGAAAATAGTACTCTTTCCCTGCTTTCACTTGACCTGCCTTTGTGTTCCATGGCAAACGCCATTCGGGCCCGTTAATATTTTTTTACTTATGAAAGGTTTTTTAATACAGACTCTTCCATAAAGTCCTATGTCACGTCAGCGTCTTGACACGGTAGACCGATTTAATTCAGCAATATTTTAACTTCATAAATCGCGGCATATTGCCGCGGCATTTTTATGCGGGTCATCAACGTATTTTCCCCTGATGATTCTGTCCATAGGAATAGTCATTTTTCGGGGTCTCTCGGAGCGTGACAAGTAGTTCGAAGCCATAGCTATCTTTATATTTTAAAAAAATATCGTTCCTAGTAGATTTTCCGATCGATAACTTTGTCGCAATCTCTCTAAAGGATTGGCCTTTTAGCGACAAACAAATCACTCGTTTACGAACAATAATTGTTGAACTTTTCTTTTTTGAATTTCTACTATGTTATTCACGTTGATTAATTAACAAACATGGTAAAAAAAAAAAAACATGTTACCGATAGCAAAAACAAACGAATGACGAATGGCCGGAAACTTTTGAGCGCGCGAATTTCGAATTCCTCCCCTTTGCATCTAGTGTCGTCATATCGTCGTATCGTCATAGTGTCGTGTGTATCCAATCAAAATAATCACGTGGTCAGATGTCATTTGCATATTCCTAACTTTTGGGGCAATTGAACGTCTTCGCTGAAAAGTTCTGGCAAAAAAATCAAAGAAACTAACTGGACGGGAACTTAACTTTCGACCGCCACTGTGTGTGCTGTATGAGTGGTAAAGCCAGATTACATGTATTAGAAGTACAACCACCATAATTATTCACTTATATGATCGGAACGGCACCAGAATCAAAACATTTTTTACAAAAATATACGTCGATACAATTTTTTCTTTCAAAGGACTTCGTTCGGGGTTACATCAATTATGCAACGTAGAAAATTTCAGCCCAGTTTCTAAAATCCAAGAGCAAATTTATCATCGAGTAGGCTTGCATATGTCCATACCAAATAAAACGCCAAAATTCCTACAAATATATTTTGTTGTTAATGAAAAACTCGAACTAGATCAGCGATGCACTCACATTCAGGGGCTACAACGAGAAATTGTTCAGGAGTTACAATGTCTACTCCATAGCCAAATCCAACTGATCAATAGTAATTATCGTTGCAATAGTAATTATCGATAACAAATATAGACATTGTGATATCGCTATTCAATGCCAAAGAATGAACTGCACCGAATTGCTGAAACCCATCACATAGGGAGACTGGTCCTCATACCATTCTGATCGTGAAACGCCGTGGTATTATAGCTAGTGGAATAAAATCTTCCTAGATAATTTTATTTATGCACAAAGAATAAGGATTTAAATGTTTAATTTAAGACGCAATTGAAGTTAAAAGAACAATATTTAGAAATTTAAGGTATCTAGTTTTTACCATCAACTCCCATCATCAAACAAGCACATACAACTAAAATTAAAAACACGACATCGATAACTATGCGAATTGAAGCAAAAACCGTCTAATTTAGATACTGATTCTGTGACGGAACAAAATCTCGTTTGAAATCTCGTTTGAATGTAAAATCTCGTTTGAAATCTCGTTTGAATGTAAAATCTCGTTTGAAACAAATGCTCGATTATACGCAGAGAAAACAATCTTTAGTTGGGTTTAATATGGAAGGATATATCTACAGTCTTGAAAACAAAAAAGTAAACAACCCTACTAAATCAGAAAAAAAATTATTGTAGAAGAAACTTACTAGTACCAAACGATTGGGAAAAAAGTCTACTTTTAAATGATGCATATAAAATTTTCTTAGGGGGCCTTCTACATATCAAAACGAAACCAAACTTTGTTCTTTTTTTAATAGCAATATCCAAGTTTGACACCATAAATAAAACCCTCGAATTAGCCTAAATACAAATTTCCTTGAAATTCGTACGATTAGTTTAAGAGAAATTGATTGTTTTGAAGTTAGCATATTTTAGGGGCTGTATCCAAATTGAAGTTCGGTACTTGATTCTTGAAATGCTACAGGATGACTATATCTTTTCTATTAATATATTATATCTTGCCAATATAGCCTTTTCACTCGCTTAATACGTTTCGACTATTTCCAATCCAACTGTTTCAAAGAAATGAGTAAAATATATTCTTTTTAAATTATGCTTTTCTGTACATTATAGATATCCCCTGAAACCAGCACATTGATGCTTTTTAATCATAATTCGAAAACTACTTAGAAGAAAAAGTTGAAATTGAGAATTTGCATAAAGCAGGACATAATAAATATAAATCTATTTAAAAAATTGTAGGTTGCAATTGATATTTTTTTTATATTAATTTCATAACTAATAAATCATATTATAATTTTTTTTAAATTACAAATTCAATCTATTTATGTTTGTCTTTTTCAGTGTTATAACTATTTAAAAAATTATTAGGATTATAATTTCAAGAGATATTAATAAAAATATAAAAATGTAATTTAACATTAGAAGCTCTAAATTTTGAATGTTAACAATTCAAAAACTTACCATCCAAATGATTTGAAATTTGGTATCTAGAGATAGTTTGAACCTAATATTAAAATTATATTGCTAAAATTGGTTGTTGGCAGTGAAAAAATCAAAGTTTGGGCTGCTTTTGATTTGAAGATGGCATTGTAAGCAATTTTCATATACATCATTTCAAAGTAGACTTTATTTCCAATCGTTTGGTACCAGTAACTTTTTTCTATTATAATTAGTTCCAGCGTTAGAGCAGTGTTTACTTTTTTTTATCACGAATGTGCTATGCTTCTGAAAAAAAAAAAAAAACATAAACATACATGTCATCGGCTACATTTAAGGAAGAGGCAAAGTAATTTTTTTTTAGTTTTAGACAATTTAAGGAAAAACCTTATTTTTATTTTTTAAAAGAGTGTATTTAATGCGGTAAAAATAAAATCCAATGAAATACTAGTGAAGGTTTTTTTTTCCCTTTGATTTAATAACCAACATATTCAGTTTTATCTAACGTTTTCCACAATTCAACGGTAATCCCGATTGATATTCAAGATACTTTAAGCAATCTTTGCATCGAAGTTTGATTGAATTTTTAATATGAATTTCATTTTATTGGAAAATCTATGTGAACCACCGAACGACGTCAAACAACCTGTAACATCTGTTTAACTTTTTAAAAAAAGATAAGATTAAATGGAAAATGCCTCTACCATGTAATATTTTATAATGACATTTCAAAAGCAGAAGAAAAAGAATTGGCATCCGGATCATTAATCTCTGAAAAATGGTAATACAGATTTTCCAAATGGAAAAGACATTCATTTTTTCTCTAAAATGTACATTTACTTTAAATATTATTTTTTTATTGATTAATGATGGATATCAAATCCAATTATTCTTATGTTAAAGGTGGACGTATTACAGATAATATAACGTCAATTTTTTTTTCAAAAATCTTTGCTTATCAAAAATATATTATGAATTATAACCTATAGATAAGTTTATGAAGATCCATTATTTCAAATATAGAACTCAAGTATTTATCGTCCAACGAATTTCTGAGAGTTTTACTTCTGAGACAGTGGTTCAAAGTGACTGCGACACACACACACACACAAATACATATATATTTATATATATATAATAAGTACAAATGTCAAAAATATGGGAAAATATTTAAATAAATCAAAATATTTAAATGCATTTTATTACTATTTCTTTCTATTTTGTGCTGCATTTTTATTTCTTTGTTTTCTTAAAGTATGTTGGGATTTTTTTTCTATTAAAAGACCCTTCCTTAAAAAGCTGTTGCAAAAACTGAGGTCCATGGAAACATATTTAATAACTATGTAACTGCTGAAAAGTTCTAGGCAAGTTGTAAGAATATAACCCGGATACCAGCCAAATTGAACGACTATAACATACATGGGGGGGGGGGGGGTGTAAAGTTCCATTATTACCGTGGATTTGTCTATTGCAAGTATGCATTAAAAGATAAAATCAGGATCGTATAAAATTCCTGGTTGAGCGTTAAAATTAAAAGTAATTATACTTTATTCTATTAAAGCTAAGTATAATAATTACTCTAAATTAATGGTGGAATTAAAGATAATCACGTTGTGTTATTTTACGCAGACGCCCAACTTTTTTAAGAGACTGAACTAGAATTTGGAATATATAAATATCTAGGAAAGTTATAGTTTAACATCAACCTAACACCTGAAGATAGACAAGGAATAATAAATCATATAAAAGAAAATATCAAAATTATAATTTCATTACATAAATTGAATGCATGTGAAATTCAATGAGAGGAAAATATTATGCTTTTAATTTTAAAAATAATAATGTGTGAACATTAATAAAATATTTTTCAAATGCTGAATTTTAGTAAAGCAGACACCTTAATAATATCACGTGAGACAGTACATTCTAAAAACGTTTCTATCTGAAATTTATCCGCTTAATGGAAATTTTGTGAGCAAAGAAAATTTTGAAAAAAAAATCACTTCATAATAATAGCAATAGAAAAGTGGAAATATTTGATAATACTACCCCTTATGCAAAAAGTATGGAATCAGCACTCTCTTCGACAACTCACAATCAAATACGTACCTTTTTATTGTAATTGAAGAGCTGTAATCATTTTATTTTTAATGAATGATGATGAATATTAGTGATATACACAATTACAAGAGAAATTACAAAATAAGCACACAAAAGATTGTTATAATACTTTTTCTAAAACTTGTGCAGGAAAAGGTATGAAATCATGTAGATTACGGAAAATATATTTGCAATCATTCTCTTACTCAAAAAATTGCATGGCTGTTGATAAGCTTAACCCTTTATCTACTGACGTTACTTATAAGTACCATTAAAATAACTTGTTATAAAATTCATTTAATATATAGATTAGTAATAATAGAGTTTAGAATGAGTTATAGATGTATTATTTTTTGTTCTGATGCATCTGATGCATTATCTTGTTCAAAAAGCATTAATGGTTACACAAGTTAAAAACATTTTTAAAAGTACAATTTTTTTTTGCCTTTTATCTTTTCAGCTTTCTTGGCGTTTGGGGGGGATGATTTTTCAGTTCGGAAATATTTCTATATTTCTATTGTAAGAACATTTTATTTGTACATTTCCTAATTCTACAAAATACTAAAAAAATATTCAAACTAAA
Organism: Maratus speciosus; assembly: GCA_963932465.1. Lineage (NCBI taxonomy): Eukaryota > Metazoa > Arthropoda > Arachnida > Araneae > Salticidae > Maratus > Maratus speciosus. Next base: position 370,198,726 of record OZ010790.1, on the reverse strand, counting down.
AGAATTGAGTGGGGTTATAAATATTGCACAAAATCCCTATAAATTGAAATTTAATTAATCCTTTTAGATCCTTAAAACCTTCTAAAACCCTTCTAAAATTTATTAAATGATTATGTAATTCTTCTAATGAAGTTTTGAAACTTTGAAAAAAATGCTTTACAAAATAAAATTTTCATAAATTCATAATTCAATACATCAAGGGTTAATTTTACGCAAATCTTGCGAAATTCCATTTGAGGTGTATGTAAATATATTAGACTTTTTTGTTTGCTTGTTTGCTCATTTCAAACCAGTGAATGAATTGGCACATGTAAGAGAACTGGGCTTGAAAACCAGAAAAACGCTCATTAAGCTACTAAACAAAGAAAATCGCGGAGGAAAGTACAACGGATATTTTTATACTCACAATCTACTGTTTCGGAAATTTCAAGAAAATTCCTAGAGCTTTTAAGCTAAAAAAAACTGACTGAATTTTGCAGACTACGTGCTATATCAACGTGTCAGGATAGTACTTTATTAAAGTAGTCAAAAATATGTAATTGAAAACATCTAATGTCATGAATATTGAATAGAAAAAAACATCCAAGGACAAGGTATGGAACAGAATGTTGAGCAAGAGATTAAATGCAGCTGCATATCGTTAACGTAAATCCCATAACGCAAAACCCATAAAGACATTGCGTAATAAAAAAAATCCCTGCAAGCTCGGCCTACAGGCGGAGGTACATTTCAAAGTTAAGTACTAATTTCACCAGCAAAAACTAAATCAAGATTAGAGATAAACCCAGTTTAACAATTTATCTGACCGCTTTTGATAAATTTTAAATTCATTTTTCTGTAAGAGCTGGTTTTATCAGAATCATATTAAGGCAGTATTAAAAAATATATTATTCCACGCTCAACAACTCGAAATTTTCTGACATAAATTTAGACTCATTTTTAAAAGTAAAAACATGAAAATTGCTGACGCAACTTTTTGAAGAGATTTATGAGCGATCTGTGTTTTTTTTTTTCGTTCAATTAATTAAAACTTTATTTACAAACAATTATTTTCTCAGTACGACCATTTTTTTCTCGTTTCCAGCACTATCGCATCGGTAAATTCAGTTCAAAATGCCCACTTTGATAGCATTTTTGGAAATATATACTTCCTTTATTAAAAAGTCGACAAATACAGAACATTATATAATTTCTGAATAAGAGAACCTGCCAATTGGATGCGCTTGAGAGCAAAAAGGAATTTAAAAATTTGTCAGAAAATAAGCCGTTTGGATTTGTGTAACCCTTAATACGATAATTTTTTCGTCAGCTCCTATTTGTGTTTAATTTGTTTTTACTGTAAAGTCCTATCAAAAAGTGGTCAGTATGAAAGCTATAGATAATATTAAGCAAATGCATAATAAATTTAAGCTGTTTGGGTATCTTGTGAATTGACGAAGTTATGAATTATTTTCTTCTTCAACACACACACACACACTCACTTTGTTTTCACTAAGAGTTGGGGCTATCAAAATCTTGACAATATAAAACTTGTAGATAATTTTCAGAAAATCTATAATAAGTTTAAGTGAATTTGATTTCTTAAGATTTGACGAAGTTAGGAATTTTTTTCTCCCGAAAACCCTATTTTTTTTGCCCCTTGTGCCCGTTTTTAATTTCATCAAAAATTTGTTATATATAAATTTTTGCTCCTTTTCCTAGAAACAATAATAATTTTAAACTGATTTTATATTTATTATAATTAAGAAGTTATGGTTTTTTTTTTTTTTTTTTTTTTTTTTTTTTTTAGGTTTTCACAGAACTCCTCCCTATTCCCACCCCCTTGTTCTGATTTTGCCCGTTAACGAACTTCACCGAGATTTTCTGCCGCTTGATTTTATGTATGAGTTTGGAAAAGGTTTGTGCAGAATTATGAAAGTTATCGTGTCCATAAAAAAGTGATATATGTATATAGATATATAGATATATTTATATATACGGGGTGATTCAAAAACATTAGCAAAATGATATGGTAAATCAGGCATACAACATGGATGAATAATCTCATAGGAACATAGGGTTGCAAACTACTTATTTAGTCAGGGTGTTTCATCCTAACTGAATTTGGGTTGACATTAATAACTTTCAGAAAACTGAAGTATATTATAATAAAACATTTAACAGACATTCTCGCCTTTGTTGTAAATGTTAACACCAAACATAAGTGGTAGAAGTTTGCATTATACGCGACAGCATTATGCACTAAACGCCCCACATTTTGGACTGTGATTATCAGTTCATACAGTATCGTTGATTGCTTGAGCAACATGTTTTTCCAGTCCTTTTGGTCACATTATCACATTTTACACAAAACAAGGTACAGTCGTGGGAAAAAAAAAGTAAACACCCCCTTCTAACTCCTCAACAAAATATCGTAGATAAAAGTTACTGGTATCGAACGATTGGAAATAAAGTCTACTTTTAAATGATGCATATATATAAAATTTGCTTAGAGGGCCCTCTACATATTAAAACGAACCATAACTTTGTTTTTTTTTTTCAATAGCAGTACACAATTCTGACAGTATAAATGAACTCTACACCCTTCAATTATCCTAAAAAATAATTTTGATGCAATCCGTGCGATAAGTTTCCCAGAAATTAATTATTTTAAAAAGAGCGTATTTTAAGGGCTGTATTCAAATTGAAGTTCGGTACTCGATTGTTGACCGAGAGAGCCTCCTTCTTGATCAAGGCATCTTAAGCGCTACTCAAGCAGTTATTGAACAGGATAGCAAAAGAAATTTCAAAATATCTAGTCACTTCTATCATAGCCCTTAAACCATCATTTTGCCATTTTTTAAGCATAATTTGAAAACTACTTGGAAGAAATTTTGTGTGAAATTTTGAATTTCCATAAAGCAGGACTTAATAAGTCTAAATCCATCAAAAAAATTGTAGGCTGCATTTCATAATTTTTTCGAATATTAATTTCATAACTCAAAATTCATCTCATAAAATTATAAAAATTGAAAATTCAACGTATTTGTGTTTGCGTGTATTAGTATTATCGCTACACAAAAAATTAGCACATTAGGAGTATAATTTCAGGAGATATAAATAAAAATATGAAAATGTAATTTAACATTAGAAGCACTAAATTTTGAATGTTTATAATTCAAAAACTTATCATTCAAATGACTTGAAATTTCGTGTCTAGGCATACTTTGAACCGAAAATTTGAAATATCTTGTTAAAATTGGGTATTGCTATTGAAAAAAATGAAGTTTGGGTTCGTTTTAATATGTAGATGGCCCCGTAAGCAAATTTTATATACATCATTTAAAAGTAGACTTTATTTCCAATCATTCGGCACCTGTAACTTTCTTCTACGATAATTTGTTGAGGAGTTAGTAGCGGGTGTTTACTTTTTTCCCCATGACTGTACATATCGTTGCACTTTCATTACAAAGTTTTTAGTTTTCTCGAAATTATACCGTCAGCCCGGGTTCAGTTAGGTTGAAACAACCCTGTATTCGTGATTATATAAGTGGCTTACGACCCTATGTTGCTATGTGATTTTTTATCCTTGCTGTATGCCTGATTTGCCGTGTGATTTTATAAACTTTTTTTTAAATCGCCCTATATATATGTGTGTAAGGTGATTAAAAAAAGCGTGCTAAAAAACGTGTTTTTTACCTGTGTAATTTAAACTTGAAGATTTTGGGATTTTTAAGTTAAATGTTATAAATATCGTTGATAAACACCTTCTTTCCAAAAGTAAGTGTATTTACATTTTTACTTATTGCTGAGATACGTTTTGTTGCGTGTAATATGAGCTACTTTTAGCACCTATTATACAATTATTTTTCATTAAATACATTTAAAATATATATATACATATATATATATATATATATAGTTTTGAACCGAGGTGTGGTTTGGTGTTCTATGGGTGATGATCGGCGTAGGGATTCAGTGACCAAAAAAACATAAAGTGAGTCGAAATCCAGAACTAGTATTAATTTTGCCAGGTAAAATCCTCTATTGCCTGGACTTCATAACTTAGTGCACGTAGCGCCGCAGTGCATGTTCAGAGGCAGCCCTCCCCCTCCCCGTTCATCCTACGTCATAATGTCATGTATCCTATTTGTTGCAAATTTTGTTTAGTTTCTGAATTTCGTAATGCTTTTCCCCTAAAACAATAAGAAATTTAAGTTAAAAACAACTATTTTGGGGGGTTTGAGGGGGGAAATTTTGGGGGTAAGTTAAAAATTCGGATTCAGCGACCCAAAAAACTTAAAGTAAACCTTATAGAGAAAGTTCGGATCGGAGATGGGAGGGCGAATGTAAACGTGTGAGTGGTCAATTGGAATTGCGCAACTTAGTCCGCACGCAGCACCGCGGCGCATGTTCCGAGGCAGATCCCCCCTTCCCCTTCATCCTAAGTCATAATGTCATATATCTAATTTGTTGCAAATTTTATCTACTTTCTAAATTTCTATATACTTTTTCCATAAAAAAAATATAAAAAAGATTTTTTTAATAAAAACCTTTTTTGGGGGCATTTTACCAAAATTTGGGGGGGGGGGTTACCGGGGGAAATTTTGGTGGGAAGTTAAAAATTCGGATTCAGCAACCCAAAAAACATATAGTAAGCCTTTTCCAGAACTACCATGAATTTTGCTAGGTAGAGCCCCTACACCAGGGTTGGCGAACCTATGGCACGCGTGCCACTTTTGGCACGCGAAAGAATATTTTTGGCACGGCACTGCTATGGCTCTAAATCAGAATAAAGTGAGATTACACAAAATCGTGACTGATATTTTCTAAATTCGATTAAATGTAAATTGAAAAAATTAAATCGCGGCATACTATATTCCAATCTAATTAATTATGGTCTCAAAAATTATTTGAACAAATATGATATTTGAAAACTATCTATAAGAATTGGTTATTAGACATTACTAAATTCCGATAGTAAAGTTGTGGCAACTTAGAATTTATTTCAGAGCTTTTCAAAGAAACTGGTGTTTGCTATTTTAAGTTGCCTATCTATTCTTTCGAGTCATTATTTTCAAAAATGTATAATATCAAAGCTGAAACTGAAAGCACTTGTCAGATAAATCCGTTTCAGTTTGCATTAAAATTAACTTGATATTAAGATGCAACAACAGAAAGCAAATTACATCGCATTAAATTTTTTAAATTATTTTCAAAAATATATTTGTTTCCATAATCATTATACAGTAATACCTACATGTATGTTACTCATATTTTTTAAATCTTAATAGAGAATTTTAAGTAATTTTAAACCGATATTTTTCCACCTACTATTTTTTTTTATTTTTTTTCTATTTATTTATTTATTTTTTTTTTTTGGCACGTCATAGTCACGTAAAATATTTTTTGATCGAATTTGGCAAGCGCAACAAAAAGGTTCGCCAACCCTGTCCTACACGGTCTCTATTGCCTGGACTAGTATCCCGTTTTGAGAGTTGAAATGAAATATGCAGAATGCGACGGATTGGTTGAACATCATTCCGATAACAGTTTTCCAGACGTATTTTCGGTAGTGGAAAGAACGATGGGCTAAGTGTGTGGAGACGCAATGAGCTCAGCTTGAAGGGGATTATGGCACCAATCCCGTCAAGTAATTTATTTTTTTTTTCGGTTGAAGGTCGGATACTTTTCAGAGAGGTCACGTATTTGGCCCGTTTGAAAAACATAAACGCGAATACTTTAAAAAGAGATTTTTCCTAAAACGAGGTATGAGAACATATAGATTTATTTTCATAATTTTATCATGGTGTAGTTTCTGCACATACTATGGTTTAAAAGTGTAAACAAACTATTTTGGAATACGTATCAGAGCCAGCGTTAAACATTTAAATAATAAGAGTGAACATTTTTGGAGCGGTCTTCAGGTATATCTCTATGAAATTTCGATATCCATCCCATTCATTTATTATAAAAATTCATTTAAAAATTTTAAAATGTAAAATGCTTGGAAATATGTTTTATTTTTTTTAATTGTTAAAATTGTACGCTAATGCAATAAATGTTTCAATTTTTATACATTTTCTTATTAAATTTACGACTGGTAAATCTACACTTGTTATCACTGAAATATACCGTTCGTATTTTAATATATTGTTATGCAAACAACTTTTATCACTTACTCTCTATAATAAAGTGTTTTCCAGTTTTATCTTACCTTTAACATTTGCTTTAGAATGAAATATATTTCAAAACACATTATTTCTGCCTATATTTTCAGAAATCCCTAATGGTAGTTACATATTTTAGTAAACGCATTTAAAACGCTTTCTTTCTTTAAAAATTTACATATCAAAAATAAAACATTGCATTTTCTATTCATTAAATAACTAAAACTGATCAGTTAAAATGTAGTGTTTGACGTGAGTCTATACATATCAAAAGCTTTAAAAGCTTGTGGAATTTTATGTCAGGTAATAAACGTGGCACATTTTTATGTAAATAATATATTTACATTTAAAGAGAAGTAAATCCGCAGAGAAGACAATTATTATTGCAATAAATGCAACTTACTTTTTCAAATTTTCGTTTCTCTATTTCCTTTTTTACATCACCTAAGCATATCCTTAATAAATGTGAAAACAAAACTTAAAATTTATTTTCAGCGATAAACATGTTTGATAAGCTTACGTTTTCAAACTGATATTATTTGTTTCATAATAGAATTTATTTTTTTTTATTTTTTTTATTTAGCTAAAGTATAAGCATTTTAAAATACTACAATTTTTTGAAAAATAAATAAATATACATACACATGAAAGCGAATGTTAGCAAAAAGTTTTATAAAAATAAAGTTACATATTACAAATATATTTCATATGATATAAACCCTTAAATGCCTGTAATAACCACCAAATAGAAGAAAAACGAACAATAACTAAATTGAAAATCGCATTGAATATCGCATACTATCATTTTCTCTATATCTATTAATTTCGTCTAATTTAAATGAGATTATTATTTTATTTTAATTAAACATATTTGCTTTCCCCGAAGATGCAATACACTATTTGACTTAATAATAATTATATTTTAAATGCGTTTTCTAAATATGAAAGAAATATATTTATCAAATCAATCTCTTCTTACAAATTTATGTGCCCGAGGACTTGTGAAGATTTCCAGGTTATTTAATGCAGACTTACTTTTATGAACAGAATTTGCTTTGTGATTTCGAAGCATTTCATACCCAAAAGATATTCATGGTTTACATTCTTATTATTAGCACTTTACTTTTAATTTATTTATTTTTTTTACTGAAACTTATTTCTTTTAACTTTAGCTTCATAGCAATATCTATGAACTATGTGACACCTTTTGATTTTTTTGGTGAGAAAAAAACTAATTTTCTTCTACATGAAAAAAATGGGGCTAAACTCGCACTCCCGGATTATAGAATATAGGTGAAAACCATCATATATATTACTTTTATGTTAACATCCTTTTTTTCTCTTCACATACTAAAGGCACAGCGATGAATGAGGTATTTTTCAAAAGGTTCTGCAAGCGGCTTTTGACATAGTATACTTACGTATCGTTAAAACGCGTTGTTTGATAAAAAAGGAATTGCAGTTAATAAAAAATTAATGAAAAACGTATAAGCAAATAATCTCAAGCATTTAAAAATACATACATAATTACATCTGGATAACTTAATAGTTAACATAAATTACTTGACTACAGCCATACACAGATAAAATTAATTAAAAGTAATTTTAATATAATTAAAATATATTAATAGTGTCGTTTATAAAATTCCTTATAAAGGCTGCAGCTCGATTTACATTAGTAAGACTGGATGCTCTCAGAATGAAAGACTCAAGGAACATAAAAATTCCTTCAATAAAGGTACTCTAAAATCAAGACTGGTTATTCATGCAATGGAGGATATTCCAAATCTGGGTTCGAGGCTGAAAAAAGTCACGTGATACCGGTAAATTACCCAAAGAACTTCTAACTGATAAGAAGGGAGGCTACTACTGCTTTCCGCATGAACTGTTTCACTGGCTGGCGAGGGTTTTTCATTACGTCTACGGAGCCTTCTCTTCTTTACGCTAGAAGTTTTTACCTTGATCACGTGATCAAAACGTAGATGAAATATCCTCCATTGAGTTTGATCATGTTTCCGATTTTGAGAGTGCACAAATTGTGGAATCTAATGGAGGATATTCCTTCTACGTTATGATCACGTGATCAAGGTAAAAACATCTAGTGTAAAGAAGAGAAGGCTCCGTAGACGTAATGAAAAACCCTCGCTAGCCAATGAAACAGTTCATGAGGCAAAGCAGTAGTAGCTTCCTTTCTTATCGGTTAGAAGTTCCTTTGGTAAATTACCGGTATCACGTGACGTTTTTCAGCCTCGAACCCCTATTTAGAATATCCTCCATTGCTCAGTATATAGAAGTCGTGTCTTCCTTGAGGGTTGGAGGGCTGTTTAGGATGAATCGCCAATGGAGGATATTCCATCTCCGTTTTGATCACGTGGTCAAGATAAAAACTTCTAGCGTAAAAAAGGGAAGGCTCCGTAGACGTGTAATGTAAATCCCCGCTAGCCAATGAAACAGTTCATGAGGGAAAGCAGTAGTATTTCCCTTCTTATCAGTTAGAAGCTCCTTGGGTAAATTACCGGTATCACGTGATTTTTTTCAGCCTCGAACCAATATTTGGAATATCCTCAATTAACGAAGCTAACCAAGGTTCCTGCTAATTATGCTATCGTGGTTAAACCGTAATTTGATCTTCTTTTCGATTTCTGTGGCTCTTGCTACTTTGTGACTCTGTTCGTGTACTGATGAGGGCTTAGGAAATAGCCGAAATGTTTACTTCCAATTATATTTTAATTGCTTTTATTAAAATTTTATCTGTGTATGCCTGTAGTCAAGTAATTTATGTTAATCTCAGGGATGTATGAGAAAACCTCGCACGGGACTTCTGGAGTTTTTTATTGTTATTATTTTTTTATTGATAAATGTAATAGACTTTTTACATTTCATATATATTTTTAGAGTGCCCACTAACAATATTTAAAATCATATTTATATGAAAAATAGCAATAAAGCGTTTAAAAAATAGTTTTGAAACGCATGAAAAGCGACATTTTCATATTGGCCTAACGTCATCAGTTAAGAGGCCACACTAGTCACGGCTTGAAGTTCGAACGCTAATGCTAAGTCTATGGGAGCAATATTTTCAAATATCTTGCTTGATATTTAATATTTTTAAATGATTTTTTTTTGCACAGGATAGCTGAGGACTATCTGTTTCCGGGATATTTTTTACTTTTCCGATTTTCGTTGTAGTTTAATTCTCAGGATCCTGTCAATTTAGGATCCAGTGAAATTCGAGGTGTTGTGTCCTTTTTAGTCTTATAACATTCATATCAGCAAAATTCAGGAAAACTTTAAAAATAACAACGAAAATATAGAGTTTAAGCTTTCCAATAACATGCTTTCAATAGTTCTACTACAATTAGGCTGAGCAAAATTTGCAAAGATTTTGATGACAAATGTGTCAAAAACGGCCTCGTAATGTTATGCTCTCCGCCTCTACCAAGACGATGAAAACCACGCCTATTAAAAATATGATTGGCTAGTATCCAAACATTTTAGCAAATGGAAACGATTTAACTGTGATTGGGTTATTGTATCGTGTTAAAATAGATCACTCCTATTTCAAACCTTGCATTTATTTTTTTCTACGATTATTGTTTAATTTCAACAAAATACTCTTGAAAGAATGAAATATTTCAAATTCTATATTTCTATGAATAACGAAGGAAAATATGCATTTCGTTTGTATATATACAATTTCTGAACGGAACAGTGGGAGGTACAACTTTTACAAGTTACCAGGGGATACAGATAGTTTATTAAGTAAAACGGTAAAAAAAATAGACGCGTTCTTTTTAAAGTATTTTTTAAGTTAAAATATTTAACAAATAATAAAATTACGAAGTCATAATTTGCTAGAACATGTTTGTGGCCTGGCCAGGAGACACGGTTTCAAGTCTCCCATTCTTGTATATGTATGAAATATTCGACAATTTAACATTTTAAGTTCGAAAAAGTTTTTTTTTATTAAAAATCAGTAGAATTTAAAGTTAGAAAGTTTTAAAGATTGTTAACTTTAAAATTATAGGTCAACTTGTTCAAAACTTTGAAGAAATATTTTTAATATTCATTACTTTAATATTTATTATTTTTAAGGGAACAGTACACCTTTAACAATCGCAGAACGAAATTTGTCCTGTGTAACACATCTTTTTTTAAGAGCCCACTTCAGAAACGGGAAGAAAGTAAAACGTTAATGTTAAATCTATGGGGGCGTTATTTTAAAATTTCTCGCTTTGATTTTAAAATTATTGAATGAAGTTTTTTGCATAGGATAGCTGATGACGATCTACAACCAGGCAAGCTTTTACTTTTTAGATTTTGGTTATAGTATTTTTAATATATATATATATATTAGGTTAGTTTCAATTTCAGAACAGATTCACCTCGGTTCCGAAAGTAAAGGTAATTTTTTTTTAATATCTGAAACCAAAATCGAAAGGGTAAAAACTAGCCCGGTTGTAGATCATCCTCAGCCATCCTATGCAAAACAAATCATTTAAAAATATTAAAAAGGAAGTTAAATATTTGAAAATAACTCTCCCATATACTTAACGTTAGAGCTTACATTTTGTTCTCGTAACAAGTGCGAATTCTCAAAGGTAACATAAAGATATTCTTTGGTAGTATTCTGTCTTACGCGAGCAATTAAATATGAATTATGCTTGAAAAAAAAATGAATGTGATTGGTTTTAACAATTCGAAATTCAATAATATGAGATCTGTTTGTAATATTTTTTAAGTAGAATTCGAGTTATATTTAAAAACGTATCAAAAAATTTAATCAGTTAGCTCATTTTAATTAATTTTCATAGTTTAGTAGACCGTGTATATAATTAAAAATTATTATTTATTATTAAATTTAATGTAGGATCGTAATATAACACACAGAATTTATTGATGTATTGAAATTATTATATGTATTTTTTTAAATGCAGATGATCTCTTAGTTGAATTTTATATTATTCAATTTTTTTTTCTGTTTAGTATACTTACATGTATATACGTATAAAATTTTTAGAAAGTTTCGTTATTACTTCAAGGAAACGCTAAAATTTATCATTAACTTTAATAATGTAAAACTAAAAATAATGAGATGTAAGGTCAAATATAGCATTTTATAAAAGTCTGCTAGCTAGAAAATTTATTTTGTAATACGTATTATTTTATAATAATTTATACTTCACTTATATGGACATTTAAAAGTTTTCTTTTATATTATGGCCTATGTGGGAAAAATCATTTGCGACGTATTTTAATGATGTAAAACAATTTTAAACATAAAATGTATGCACCTTATTGAAGTGCACAGGTACGTGTACAGGGGAATTCAAAAGTGGATTTCGTTACATTATGGACTATGAAGAAAAAAACGTTTGCGGCGTATTTTAATAACGTTTCTCTGTTGCAACATAATGAAATTGATATGAATTTATAAGGTGAAAAAAAAATTCTTTCTGAAGGGGTTGCAAAGCATCTATCACTCATTTACAGGGTCACAGAAAAGAGTTCATCTTTATTACAGAAAAAACTGCTTGCAGCATGTGTTGTAGCTATGTTTCACGATTTTAAACAAGATGGAACTAATATACGTCACTGAGGTTTACTACAAGATGCTTACATTAAAATATGATGTGCATCACATTTTATTTCATTTATAGGGGCACATAAAAGATGTTGGATACAATGATGTATATGAGTATTGTCTATTAGTGATGACTGCTGAAAGTGAGTTTTCAGCTATGATATACATTTTTAACTAAATTTCTGCATACCTGATTAATCTATAGACAATATATAGGGCTACACAAAAGAACTAGGAAGAATTGTTGAGAATGAGAGTGAATTGATTAATTTTATTTTCAAGTTCAACTATATTTAGAAAGATATGTTTGGAAAATTCAAATATAATAATATACAAGTCTGTTCAAAGAATTGGATGCATGCACGGCTATTTCAGACACGGGAAGAAATGAAAACGCTAATTTTAAGCCCTTGGGGGCGTCATTTTCAAATTTCTCGCTTTGATTTTAATATATTTGAATGATTTTTTTTTTTTTTTTTTGCATAGGATTGCTAAGGATGATCGACAACCAGCCTAGTTTTTACTTTTTCGATTTTGGTTATAGTTTTTTTTATGTTAGGATAGTTTAAATTTCAGAACGGATTCCAACCGATTATGAAAGTAAAAGTAATTTAAAAAACATATATATATCTGAAAACAAAATTGAAAAAATAAAAACTAACCCGGTTATCGAGCGTTCTCAGCTATCTTATGCAAAAAATTCATTTTAAAATATTAAAAAGGAAGCGAGATATTTGAAAGTAACTCTCCCATAGACTTAACATTAGCGCTTTCATTTTTTCCTAGTTACTAGTGTGGGTTCTCAAATGTAACGTAAAGGAACTGTTTGTAACGTTTAGGAAACGCGAAAATTTATCATTAACTATAAGAATGTAAATCTAAAAATAATGAGACTGTAAGGTAAAATATAGCAATTTATAAAAGTCTGTCAGCTGGCAAATTTATTTTGCAATGCGTAACTGTAACAGAATCCTGGTTTAAACTGAATATCTTCATGATTCCCCTAAAAATATCTTACAATTGTATCTGTAAAGACGGAAACAACCCACCTAAAACGGTATTTCGTACACATTGTTTATGTTTCCGTCTTAGCAGGTTTTATAGTGTCATGTTTTTAGTTGAGGGGGTCGAATTTTAATTATTACCAGGCCCCGCGTTTTTCTCTAAGCCCTCTATATTTTCTATTTGTATATCCAACACAAAATGTTTGGACGGGTACTCAGATGTTTAGCACTCTCCAACATAGTTGAAAAATGTTTATGAGTGGGGCTTGACTGCTCGTCTGTCAGTACTCTAACTAGCGTACATATACTCGGATTGTGATGTAATAGAAATACGTTGTTGATGTTTATCATGGCATAAATAAAATTGATAATGAAGCGTGTAATAATTTATACTTCACTTACATAGACATTGAAAAGCATTCTTTTATATTATGGCCTATGTGGGAAAAATCATTTGCGGTGTATTTTAATGATGTAAAACAATTTAAACATAAAATTTATGCACCTTATTGAAGTGCACAGATACGTGTACAGGGGAATTCAAAAGTACATTTCATTATATTATGGACTATGAAGAAAAAACGTTTGCGGCGTATTTTAATAATGTTTCTCTGTTGCAAACATAACGAAATGGATATGAATTTATTCGGTGCACTGAAACATGCTTTTTAAGGGAGTTACAAAGCATTTATCATTCATTTACAGGATCACAGAAAAGAAATCAGTTTTATTACAGAAAAAACTGCTCGCAGCGTGTTTTAATTCTGTTTCAATATTTTAAACAAGATGAAATTCGTATACGTTACTGAGGTTTACTACAAGAAGCTTACATTAGAATATGATGTGAATCACATTTTATTTCATTTACGGGGGCACATAAAAGTTGCTGGATACAATACTGTATACGAAGTATTGTCTATTAGGGACGATTGCTAAAAGTGAGTTTTCAGCTATGATATCCTTTTTTAACTAAATTTCTGCATCCTAGATTATATATATGATTTCTATAGAGCATGTATAGGGCTACGCAAAAGAACTAGGAAGAATTGCTGATAATGAGAGTGAATTGCTTTTTTTTTAAATTAAATTCTACATTTTCACGTTCAACTATATTTAGAAAGATGTCTTTGTAAAATATAAATATAATAATATACAAGGCTATTCAAAGAACTGGATGCATGCGCACGCCTATGAATAATAATTTCTGGAAGTACGATTTCAGTTGTTTACAGCATGTTTATACTGCAATAATTTTTATCTTACAATTACCATGTGGCGTGTATATAAACTTGTTCGGATGCAAGGGCTGTACAAAATAATGCAAATATACTGCCGTTAATTGGTAGAAATTGCTGAAAGTTTACTTTCATCTGCATTATTCGTTTTCTTATTATATTAAATTTTATCATATTTTTCATGCCGTTAAAACAAGCCTAAGAACATCCATTGATGACTTTATCATTTTAATTTTTCAGTAATTTGAACAATTTAAATTTACTAAGATTTAACAAAAACTTAGTTAATATAACAAACAAAAACACAACAACATACAAACAAATATAACACATAAAGTAACAAACAACAACAACAAACATAAACAAACTAACATAAACAAAGGATAAACAAAAAGTTAGTAAGTATTAAAGAATGTTTACTTTGAAAGTTTTGATCAATTTGTTTGAAAATTTAAAGGAATATTGTTAATATTTATTTCTTTTAATATTTGTTATTTTTAACGAAAAAGTACACCTTTAACAGCCGCAGAAAATTTGAAATTTGTCCTGTGTTACACATCTTTCTTTAAGAGCCCACTTCAGACACGGGAATAAATAAAAACGCTAATTTTAAGTCTATGGGGGCGTTAATTTTAAATTTCTCGCTTTATTCTAATAGATTTTTTTTTGTTTTGTTTTTTCTGCATTGGATAGCTGAGGACGATCGAAAACCAGAATAGTTTTTACTTTTTCGATTTTGTTTTTAATTTTTTTTAAATATTAGGATAGTATCAATTTCAGAACGGATTCCAACCGGTTCCGAAAGAAAAAGTAATTTTTTTTTTTAAATATCTGATACCAAAATCGAAAAAGTATATGTTAGCCCGGTTATAGATCGTCCTCAACTATCTATAAAAAAAATTTCATTTTAAAATATTAAAGAGTAAGCGAGATATTTGAAAATAACGCTCCCGTAGACTTAACATTAGTGCTTACATTTTTTTGCCGTTTCTAATGTCGGTTCTCAAATGTAACGTAAAGGTAGTTTTTGTAACGGTAAGAAAACACGAACTTTTTTTTTACTTTTACATTATTATAGTTAATGATAAGACTGTAAGGTAAAATATAACATTTTATAAAATCTGCTAGCTAGCAAATTTATTTTCTAATACGCACCTGTAACGGAATCCTGGTTTAAACGGAATATTTCCCTGATTCCCCTTAGTATATCTTATACAGTAGAGCGCCGATTACCCTAACAAGTCGGGACCGAACCTAGTACGGATAAGCGAAAGTTCGGATAAATGGACAGACAATTTAAGGGGTGTTTCTCACTATACTAAAACCTTCACACTTTATCCAGGCTTAGGACTGGTAGCGCCAGTTAGTGCTAGCGTGTTTAAAAACTGTCTTTTTGTTTACTTTTTTATCATTTAAAATTTTCTTTTTCTCTTTTTATCATTTTCTAAACTCCAGAGATTATAATTTAAACAAAATAGCTTTCGATTGTTGCTTGCTTCAAAGAAGACGTTCTTTCCAATGTTGCCATATCTCGAATTCTTCTTAAATACATTATTTGAATAGGATCAGAGTTCTTCTGCCATTCAAGCCATTTCATAGCTGTTTCCAAACACTCAAAGGCTTCGTTATGCGAGGGACTTGGGTCATTTTCAGGGCATTCGTTTTCATTTCTTCAATTTATTTTACATCTTAAATTTCATCCACAATCTCATCATCATTAATTTTTTTTTTTTTTTTTGCGAGAAATAGGTTGTTCGGATAAAATTTTTTTTGAGAGAAATAGGTTGTTCGTATAATTGGAAGTTCGGTTAATTGGAGTTCGGATAATCGGCGCTCTACTGTAATTGTATCTGCAAAGACGGAAACTGCCCATCTGAAACGGTAATTCGCACCTATTGCTTGTGTTTCCGCCTTACCAGGTTATATAGTGTCAATTACATACCAGGTCCCGCGTTTTTCTCTACAACCTCTATATTTTCTATATGTATATCCAACACAAAACGTTTGGACGGGTACTCATATTTATAACACATTACAACATAGTTGGAAAATGTTTATGAATTGGCTTCACTGCCCGTCTGCCCGTGGTCTAACTAGCGTACATATACTTGAATTGTGATGTAATTGAAATACGTTGTTGAAGTTTATCATGGGATACATGGCACTGATAATAAAGCGCGTAATCATTTATACTTCACTTACATGGACTTTCAAAAGTATTCTTTTATATTATGACCTATGTGGGAAAAATCATTTGCGGTGTATTTTAATGATGTAAAACAGTTTAAACATAAAATTTATGCACCTTATTGAAGTGCACAGGTACGTGTACAGGGGAATTCAAAAGTACATTTCGTTATGTTATGAACTATGAAGAAAAAACCTTTGCGGCGTATTTTAATGTTTCTCTGTTACGAACATAATGCAATTGATATGAATTTATGAGGTGCAATAAAACATACTTCCTGAAGGGATTGCAAAGCATTTTTCATTCATTTACAGGGTCACAGAAAAGAGTTCAGTTTCATTACAGAAAAAACTGCTTGTAGCGTGTTTTAGTTATGTTTTACTACTTTAAACAAGATGGAATTCATATATGTTACTGAGGTTTATTGCAAGATGCTTACATTAGAAGATGATTTTGATCACATTTTATTTCATTTACAGGGGCACATAAAAGATGTTGGATAAAATACTGTACATGAATTATTGTCTATTATGGATGACTGTTGAAATTGAGTTTTCAGCTATGATTAAGTTTTTAACTAAATTTCTGCATACAAGGTTATATATTTAAATTCTATACATCATGTATAGGGATACGCAAAAGAACTAGGAAGAATTGCTGAGAATGAGAGTGAATTGCTTATTTTTTTTTTTTAATTAGATCCTACATTTTCAAGTTCAACTATATTTAGAACGATATGTTTGGAAAATATAAATATAATAATATACAAGGCTATCCAGAGAATTGAATGCATGCACGCCATGGATGACAATTTCTGGAAGTGCGATTTAAGTAGTTTTAAGCATGTTTATATTGGAATAAATTTTATCTTAACATGTGGCGTGTATAAAAACTTGTTGCTAATGTAAGGGCTGTACAAAAAATGCAAATATATTTCCGTTAATTGGTAGAAATTCCTGAAAGTTGATTTTCATCTGCATTATTTGTTTTCTTATTATATTAATTTTTAGCATATTTTTCATGCCGTTAAAACATGCCTAAGAACTTTCATTGATGACTTTATCATTTTAATTTTTCATAATTTGAACAATTTAAATTTACTAAGATTTAACAAGAACTTAAAATTCGTAAGTTTTAAAGATTGTTAACTTTAAAAGGATTGATGAATTTGATCGAAACTTTAAAAAAATAATTTAATATTTATTATTTTTAATATTTGTAATTTTTAAGGGGACAGTACACCTTTAAAAGTCGCAGAAAATGCTAAATTTGTCCTGTGTAACACATCTTAATTTAAGAGCACACTTCAGACACGGGAAGAAATGAAAATGCTAATTTTTAGTCTATGGGGGCGTTATTTCCAAATTTCTCGCTTTGATTTTAATATTTTTGAATGATTTGTTTTTGCATAGGATAGCTGAGGACGATCGACAACCAGGCTAGGTTTTACTTTTTCGATTTTAGTTATAGTTTTTTTTTCTTGGATAGCTTCAATTTCAGAAACGATTCCACCGGTTCCGAAAGTAAAAGTAATTTTTTTTTAAATATCTGAAACCAAAAATCTAAAAAGTAAAAAACAGCCCGGTTGTAGATCGTCCTCAGCAATCCTATGCAAAAAAATTCATTTTAAAATATTATAAAGAAAGCGAGATATTTGAAAATAACGCTCCCACAGACTTAACATTAGCGCTTACATTTTTTCCCCGTTACTAGTGTATATTCTCAAAGGTAACGGAAAGACATTTTTTGTAACGGTAAGGAAACGCGAAAATTTATCATTAACTATAATAATGTAAATCTGAAAATAATGAGACTGTAAGGTTAAATATTACATTTTATAAATGTCTGAACAGTGAACAGCAGCGCAGTTCCAGGGGCTACCTATTTGAAGATCAAATCCACGCCCTGTCGATGAGTTGGTATATAGCACATCATAGCAAAAACAGGAAATGTTAGTCTAAGTGTAGTGAAACACTACTGTGATAGAGAGTGTCGATAACTCTCAGCAATACTGTCGAGAATCAAGCACAGAATGAGAGAAAAAGAGAGAGGAAAGCCTACTAGCTAACAAATTTATTTTCTGATATGCAGCTGTAACGGAATCCTGGTTTAAACGGACTTTGTTCATTATTTCCCTAAAAATACCTGGCAAGTGTATCTGCAAAGACGCAAATAACCAATCTAAAACGGTATTTCGTATCTATTGTTTATGTTTCCGTCTTACCAGGTTTTATAGTGTCATGTTTTTAGCATGAGGGGGTCGAATTTTAATTACAACTAGGACCATTTTTCATGAACTCCGCCTTTTCTTTTTTGGAGGGAAAATAAAATTTGATGTCGATACGAGTGTGTTTCGAAAGGTTATCAGCCCGACAAAGAAAATAGAAATATTTTGACAATATTTCATTTTTTTAACGTAGTTCCTTACAACTTATAAAATTTAAACCAACGAGTTTCCGACTTTTTATTATCTTTATTATAATAAGCCTTATCTATCTTTGGAAATGAAGTGGTGGTGTCTGCTTTAACCCCATATTTTGAAGTGAATTTCCGACTACCGAGCCATTTCTCCATGCTTGGGAAGAGGAAATAATCGCTGGGAGCAAAATCCGGTGCATGTGGAAGTACTACAGAGCGTAGGTGATTGACTTTCGTAGCGAAAACTACAGGCATGTGTGCAAGAACAATGCTGTGGTGAACGAACACCTTCTTTTTGCTCAGGTATGGAAATTTTGTCGGAATAAGCACTCTTCAATTGGTCCTGTAGAGAAGAATAACACTGTCCGGTGACGATTCTGCCTTTTTGTCGGTGGTCTATGATCACCACATCTTGTGAATTCCTGAAACTTTTTCTAGCAGGTGGAACCGTTTTCACTTTCTTTGGTACAATTTCAGCTGCTCTTTCACATTGTTTAGATTGCTCTTTCATCACTGAAGAATAATGGCGAATTCATGTTTCATCCACCGTTACAAAACATTGACGAAAATCAGCCGATTGTTTAAGTTTTCTAACTTAACTCGAAATCACCATAGTCCACATTACTAAAGGCCATCTGCACTACCTTCATTAAAAAAAAAAAACCCAGTGAAGATGGAGAAACTGAAAAAATGCTAAAGAAAGGAGGGGTGGTGAATAAGGAGACCAAACTCATGAGGTTTAATTTGATTATGTTAATAAATGAAATGTTTTCACGAAGGAATTTTCTGCAGAAAGTCCACCCAAATCAGCATTTCATTGCAAATTATATATCTCATAAAATCATAATAGAACCTCCACTTTTGAGCTTGCCAAATTCGATCTGTAAGCAATATTCTAACGGAGGCAAATCAAGCAAATTTCTACCACTTATTTTAAAATGTTATTATTGTCTTAATTAACTGAAGTTATTAAATAGGATAAAAAAAATGTAACAATTTTTAATAGAAGTATGCCTACTTCATCCTCGTGAAGTCGGAACCTACGGTTCGATCCAGCACGTTTCGGCCTGAAATTTTTTCTATAAGCGAGGCTCTATTATTGAATACGAGTCATAATTGATTGTATCAGTTTCTAAGCCTTTGTTGTCTAAAAATTTGAATGTACAGGTCTCCTCGGACGGAAATTTCTTGTTCCCGGAACCGGACAGTACAATTAGCAGTACAAACAAATTACGTATTATGAAGCTAAAATTTTGGCCCGACTCGATTTCTACAGAATATGTCGATATTTTAAAAACAACATTATTCTACATTGTTCAAAAACCAGATTTACGCATAGTTTTTATTTTCAGATTATATTCGTAATTAATGGAATATAAGGAATAATAACAATATTAATATTTATTTAGACTATATTGATGACTACTTCGAAGAGGCCTTTTAATCAAAGCAAAAGTCAGTTTCTTACCCACAGAAGATTTTTCTTCGCATTCAGTGAGACAAGAAAATCGTTTATTAATAGATGTTACTTGGAAACTATAGCATTAGTTTGCAGAAATACTGTTTATAATTAAGTGAATTAAATCAAGCAATCCGCTAGAAGCAGCTTCAAATAATCAACAATTAGGCATTGTTTTCCAACAAGACCACACGTATCTTTGCCCACTGTAGACACAAAATATTATAATTGAGATGAAATGTTTCAATCCAAGTACCATTCTCCAAAACTTACTTCGTCGAATGACCGTTTATTTAAATCACTTAAAAATATTTTGAGGATAAGGTATTTTATTTTTTGGAAGATTTGAGAAAATACATCGATTCTTTAGCCAGATGAGCTCTAATTATGTAACTGCTAGGAATTGAAATTTTCACGAAATACATTTTCTTTAATTTCCATCAACAATATGCAACAAACTTTTACATCAGTCCCAAAAATCTGAATTTGGTTACGGATTCTTTTCTGGTCTTTATCTATGAATTTTAATAACACTCCATCTTTACTTTCAATTTACATTGGTATCCTGGTTAAAGATTGCCTTAGTTAACATTTTTATTTCATGATGTATTTGTAATAGCACACACTTTCGTTTACTAAAATTCATTATTCAATGACAGAGTTTTATCAAATGAGTAGAGAGGAAATTAAGGCTCACAAAGCAACAGTTAGTAAATTTGTCATTAGCTTTTCAAGAATTATACGAGAAGGATAATACCGTCATCAACCAGTCTGTCACTTTGAAAGACTGCGTTATTTACATAGAAAATGTCAGTAGGACATTTTTAACAAACTGATAAAAACATTTTATGGGAACAAATGAATGATAGCTTAACATTGTCTTGATCGGCAAGTTCAAGTAGAGGTTGCAAATTAAAACCACTGCTAATTAACCAAATTAATTTATAAACTAATAAAAACAGTTTCTGAGCGACAACGAATGATAGCTTAACACAATCTTGATCGGCAAGTTCAAGTAGAGACTATAAACTAAAAGCACTGCTAATTTACCAAATTCCGATATAGGATTGGTAAATTAGTGGTAATATAAATACATAATAAGTAATAATATAATAATACATCCTTTACAATATAAATAAAAAATAGATTGGTAAAGGATATTACGGCAACTCTTCCTGATTATTAACTTGGAAATAGAGGAAGAAGATGGAGAATTTCTGGAGATATCTGACAGTGAGCTTGCAACTGACAAGGTAAAAAAAAATTCTATCAGCAATGTGGGGAAAATAAAATTATAACTTAATCTAAAGGTAAAGATGGAGAGAAAAATAAATTTATTTCCTCTGACTTCTGATAAAGAAAAAGAATGCTTTGGTAAAATTGGAAGAAGTTCGAAATTTTGCTTTGAAATGGAATTCTAAGAAATTCATTATCAGAATTACATATCGATGTAATGAAAAATCCATGCAGTTTTCAGAGAAAATAAAAACAGTCTTTCTCAAACAATTATATATAAAAAAAATTACAGCTGTATTTGTTACAAAAAACTCCAAATTGAGACTAATGAATTAAAAAATGTTTTTATACACTATCTAGGTATAAAAACACAGAATGTTTTTGTGCCTGTCCACAGATTCCTAAAAAATGATACAAGATTTCACAGGAAGGGATTTGTTCGACGGGTGGCAATTGCACAGACTATCAGCTCATCAAGTTCAAGGCTGAAATTTTAGGATTATATAGAACTTAATAAGCATATTAAAATGCAAATGGTCTGCCAAGTCATATCTTGATAGAAAACACCTGCACACCGGAGTTTACTATTTGATCGATTGGTTTATCATTGTATTTTCCTGCACCCAAATGTAAGAAAACATTGAAGGTGGGTGCATGAAAACACAATGATAAACCTGCAGATCAACCACTAAATTGAGGTTCTGCAGATGGTTTCCACCAAGATACGACATAGCAGACCAATGCATATAACTTTTATATAAAATAAACAGTCAAGTATGAGTATTACTCGCGCTCAGGGGGTTCCGTACAATAAATATATGAATTATTAACTGTATTATTTAAAAGAGTAATTAAAGTTTGTAAAAACTTATACAACGTAGAGTTGGGTATAGCTGAATATATTAAAAAAGTAAGAATGAGTATACCACAAAAGTTCAAAGAGATATGAAGCCCAAATAAAATTAAATATTGCAATTTTGTATAACTCTTTTTTTTAATCTTATCTTAATCTACATATGATGAACTTAATTCGGTACTGACAATAAAAGTACTGCATATTTAAATTTCATTTGGCATTTCATAAAACTAAATTCAACATAGTAATATTTTTCTTTTTACAGTGTAGCTGAAACAAAACCATTGTTCAAAGTTTAAACTTGGCGTTGTACTAAGCGCGCTTCGAAAGGAGGTCGCAAAGATGTAACTCGACTTTGTCCGTGCCGCGTTTTTCCAGATAGGTTTTTAATTAACTTTTAAAGACACGGGAGGTGTATTGAGAGATCCACTCAACGCAAATTAGTCGCGAATCCCATAGTATTTATGTGATTAATTCTAATTAAATTGGTCTGTTTTTAACAATTTGACCTTTACTGCTTTTATACTGCTACTGGGTATTGCATTACACAAATATATCATTAAAAGTTGTTATCTAGTATTTAAAAACCGATGGCATATAGAGTACGCCACCTATGCCATTATGTATGTCCAAACTACCCGTGTCTTTATGTGTTAAGGCTCCTGTCCCTGCCGGCGAAGGCACTCATGTTAATCGTATGGGGAAGGATTTTTCTAATATCTCTTTTGCATTTCGACATTTTTAAATATTTTTTTAGGCATTGGATAGCCGAGATCCGTCTATACATTGCACCTTTCTTTATTTTTTCGATTTTGGTTGCAGATATTTTTTAAATGACACTTTTATTTTAAGAACCGGTTTTGAAAGTGAAAGTAACTTTATAAAAAATATCTGCGACCAAAATCGAAAAAGTAAAAAAGGTGCGATTTAGAGACAGACTTCGGCTGTCCAATGCAAAAAAAAAATGTCGAAATGCAAATGAGATATTAGAAAAATCCCTTTCCATAGGATTAGCATTAGCTCGTGAGTGTCTTCGCCGGCAGGGACAGGAGTCTTAATATCTCGGCGAATTACCGACGATTTTTTTTTTCGAAAATGATTATAAACAATGCTTTTATACTTTTGATACGTTAGGTACCTTTAGTGCTCCTCGATACCTTTGCTGAATGTCCGCATATAGAAATCTGTGTGTAACAGAAAAATGCGCTTTTATGAAAAACTATGCGACCTAGGATCTTCGCTATAATTTTCCTGCAAGGCTTAAATTAACCACTACTACCTCCAATTTTTTTTTTCATAATTTTAGTTTCAGTAGATTTGGAAATAGATGGAGGGGGGGGGGACATATTTTTGCGCTACATTTCCGACGATATCTCTGAAAATATAATACCTAAAATTAAAATAATATTTTTGAGTTCGGCGTTACGTAATCTTTTAATGGATATCCCGCACGATATACAAAGGAAATATTTTTTTTTCAAATAACCTAATTAGCCCCTCTACGTTTTTTCCCACATATATTTGTGAATGTTTAATAATCTGTAAATATGTGCGTTAACAGTCTTTATTACATCCCCAATTTGAACTTTCCACGTTTTATAGTTTACGAGTAAAATGGCTGTGACAGACGGACACAGGAGTGATCTTATGTTTCCGTTTTTAATTCCGATTTTACTCAATTCCGTTTTTACTTTTTAAGTACGGAACCCTAAAAATCATGATTATTGCAACTGAGAAATAAAAAAAACATAAGATGAATTATTGACGATAAATAAAACAAGAAAGGAAAACCATGTGCCTAGTATGGATTATGAACCTTTTCCTACATTTTTAGTTTAGTTAGAAAAACATAACACGTTTGAAAATACACATTTATTAATTCCTAACAATAGACGGAAACGTACTTCAATTGTTTTGTGAATCCCTGTACGTTCCTTATAAATTTTTATACACGCCACATACTGAGCTGAAATTTAATTCAAAAATAAATACGCTGAAAATTACTGAAATCACACTTCTAAGGCTAATGTCAGACGGACGTCTTTTTGCACTCTTTTTTCCTTCCGTTTTATCCTTACACAATGCCGCTAGCATTGTGTAGGGATAATACGTAAGGAAAAAAGCGTGGAAAAAGACGTCCGTCTGACATTAGCCTCAGAATTGCTATCCATGGACGGCCATGTACCTAGTTTTTTGCCATAGCCCTATATACTTATATCCTACAACAGGGCTTAATTTCTAACAAAAAAAGTACCGGAGCCCTAATATTCTGCGGCACCGGCACAACAACCGTACCGTCTCCCCCCTCCCTCCCCCATCACTCCAATCTGCATATTTATATTTCGTACATTATTTGAAATTTTTAAAGCATTTTTTTTCCTTAGAAAAATAAAAAAATTAAATGTATCTATCAGAATATACTTAGCTGCTAACAATTTTATTTTTTAGTTATCACTCCCTCTGAATAGTAAATCTTACCTAACTCTAAAGTTACTTAATTGCAGAATTCTGCAATTAAATATAGTAAAGATTTTGATTAGGAAATAGGGTTAACACAAAAAAAGGATAGTTCTGTGTCGCGGATAGCAGCTATGCATTTTTAAGAAAAAATGAATGAAATTTTATTTATATGCTGAAGAATTTAACAATGTTTTATTATTTCCAATAAAAGATGCATATCTTAAACTATAATTGATTCCTTCCGCATAACAACCTTTGTGGTGCGTCCCTCAAAATCAAACTAAATTAAAAATTTGAAATATCGGAAAGAATTGATACTTTTATAGAAAAAGGGGAAATACAGCTCAATTGCTTTCTATCGGAATAACAATACATGACAATTATATCTACTTGCAAATGAAAGCAACTTCGTAAATCTGCAGAGCAGAGCTTTAGCATAAGTACCGTTCTTGATACAAAATAAATAGAAAAATCACTGACGTGATTTTTATTCTAGTACGCAATACAAGACAAAAAAAAAACCTCAAACAAACAAAACCTCAAGATGATGCTCGTTGGCTAAAACAGAAAATATTCTTTTCAGGTTAGATATCTAAATAAAAACAAAACCCAGCCAGTAAAAAAATTATCCTACTATCACAAAAAAATCGAACTGAAAGCAAATTCGTTGTTCAGTCTCTTGATTGGCACCGTATCAACGCGTCGTCACCGACATAAATTTGAAATAGAAAAACACGATTTCTGTTTCCTCTTCATTTTGATCAAAATAGCATTAAAATGATTTGAAATAGAATATAATACGTAATTTTAAAGAAAGAAAAGTTTTTTTTTTTCAATGCATGAATAAATAAAATTTAAATTGTAATACAGATTGAACTCGAGTCAGTGTAAGCCCCAAAACTGATATAAAAATTGAGTCCGTTTTATCTTCATCTCCTACGCGTGCGACAAATTACGTCACATATAAGTTTTTTGGTAAAAAAGGATGCAAAAGTTTGGAGGTGGGAAGGAAAGGAGAAAGTAATTTAGACTTCGGTTTTTCGGAAGCGATATTGCACTGGGCTCCGGTGAATTCCAACCAATATTTAAATATTTACTGAAAACAGAGAAGTACCGGAGCCGGGCTCCGGTGGGCTCCGTCGCAAATTAAGCCCTGTCCTACAATGTCATTTAGCAGACAAGACATTTAGCAGACAGCAATTAGGCGATAGGATATTTAGCCGACATGACAGTTAGTCGGAAGCGACAGTTAGCCGACTAGACAGTTAGCCGACTAGACAGTTAGCCAACAGAGGACAATTATTCGACATGGACATTCATCCGACAGGACATTTAGCCAACGAGCAAATACCAGATAAGGGAATTATCCGACATGAAATTTAGCTGACACGTACATTTTGCCAAAAGAATTTAGAAGACTCGGTCTTACATCAACAATGTAAACCTCAGTAACTCGTCATCATCATAAATCAGCTTTTATATTGTTTCAGCGTTTTTGTTTATGATATACACTTAAACATCGAAATTTCGTCACCCTCATAAAGTAATTTTTTTCTTCAATCACTGTTATTCTATAAAGCTTTTCAATTAAACATCAATAACTAACATTCGTAATATTCTTTTGTTCATTCGAACAAAATTATATACAAAAATAACTTTTTCTACAAAAAATATTGTTTGAAATGCGGTTTTTAGATGGATCCCTCCGATAAATATTGTTTACTTATGTTTAAGTCTTAGACTCTCGATAGCTCATTATACTCATTAATTAAGGAATTTATAAAATAAAACGGAAATAATTCATTTTAATTATTCATTATACCTCAATAACTCGTCATTCTCTTAAACTGCCATTATATTTTACAAATACAGTTATATTTATAACATACACAAAAAATTCGATAACTCGGGGAGGAGCCAATAATTTTTTTAATGACGTTTTCTACAATAAATATCGTTTAAAATGCGGTTTTTTGACGGATCCCTTCCATAAATATTGTTTAATAAACATAAGAATTTAAAAGAAAGGGGTGCGTGAATTCCGGGAACAAAAGACAGGACCCACGGTGTGGCAATTTTTAAACTTGTTTCGTATCTGTCACGTGATATATCATCGGAAAGTCCTCGGACCACTCTTTCATATTGTGACCCTTTCTTCTCACCTCCCCCTATTCGCCACCCCTCCAAGAGGGCATTTTTCATTTTTTTCGAGATCGTAGAATTTTCCTAATTTTAGATCCGATTTTTTTACGAAGACCTACAAAAATACTTTTATAATACTATATACAAATTTCAAAGAGGTGGGGCACTTTTATATCTTTTGCCGCCACCCCTCATGTGATATATAGTTGGAAAGGCAGTGTGACACCCAAATTTCATAATATATACCTTCCGCGCCGCTCCCTCCCAGTTTGCTCCCCTGAGCCACTTTTCTAACTTTTAC
Source organism: Maratus speciosus (assembly GCA_963932465.1). Lineage (NCBI taxonomy): Eukaryota > Metazoa > Arthropoda > Arachnida > Araneae > Salticidae > Maratus > Maratus speciosus. Next base: position 370,171,694 of record OZ010790.1, on the reverse strand, counting down.
CGACACCCCTTACGTGATATATCTTTGGAAAGCCCTGTGACCTCTTATACATATTATGCATCTTTCGTGCGTCTTCTGCACTTTTCCCCGGGCGGCACTTTCTAAATTTTGTTGACATCCCTCTTATGATATATCATTTGTCTAATACTGGTTCCCCTCTCTGATATGAGATGTATACTCCTAGATCATAGATCACTAGTTCTTTTTAACACAAAACTAAGTTTATTTATAAAAATGCAGAAGGACAGTACAGATATTCGGCGAGGACAAGACGATAGTACTCACACGAAGTATATGAATTATATCCAGTGGAACACACTACAATATTCCACAATTATACACTTTGTGCTATTACACCATTTGGCTTCACCTACAATACAAACTTTTTACATACCAGTGCCCGTAGCACCTGTGTAATTTTATATCTAACTTTTGGTTTTTCAAAAACTCGGCCGGTACACATGCACGACTTAAAAACCTCCACCCTTCACTCTCTAAAAAGGAAATCTCCTTCCCTTCACTCCTACGCTCGCACGTCACGTGAGTCACATAACCAAAGGGGCGCCAGCACTGGCTAAAGAAATGCTATCCAGACATCATAGTTTGGAAGACCTGTGACCACTTATTCATGTTATGCGCCTCCCGCACCCCAGACACAATTTCCCACCCAATGGGAAGCACTTTTCTAAATTTAGCCAACACGCCTCATGAGACTTATCGTTGCAAAGCCCTGTGACCATTTATATTATGCATATCTCATGCCCCTCCTCCACTTTGCCCCCGGTGGATACTTTTCTAAATTTTTCCGACAGCCCTCGTATGACATATCATTGGAAAGGCCTGTGATCACTTATTCATGTTATGCACCTCCCGCAGCCCCTCCCCCCCCCTTTGCCCTCACAGTGGGAGGCAGTTTTCTAGATTATGCCGACACCCGTCATGGGCCATATCGTTTAGAAAGCCCTGTGACCACTATTTCATATTATGCAGTTTCCGCGTCTCTCCCACCTCTTTGGCTCCCGGGCGGGACAATTTTCAAAATTTTGCCGTTACTCCTCATATGTATAGCGGGCGCGCGCGCTAGAGGTCTGCACGGGCCGGAATTTCCAGGCCCGGGACCGGCCCGGCCCGAACGAAAGCTATCTTGGCCCGGCCCGGTGTAAACATTGAAAGTTCGGCCCGAGCCCGGCCCGGCCCGTTTGCATTTTACAGTTCTCGGCCCGGCCCGGCCCGGCCCGTACAAAAATCAGTGAAAACAGGCCCGGCCCGGCCCGGCCCGACTCAATTTCTGCAAAATAAATCCGTTTTTTCTTGACATACAATTAAGATTCTTTTAATGAATACTACATACATATTTATGAGAATACTTCACAGTATATTTTAGATTACTATGTGTTCGCAAAACATAAAACACTCAATAGTAAACATTAACGATTACTTACAGTGTTTTAGTCATCGTCTCTACAGATATTTCAAAATTCAAATAAGGATTCATTAAAAAATTAATGCAGTAGAGAATAAAGGATTAAAACATGATAACTTTTGAAGCTGCATAATAAAAAGTAGATTTGTGAAAATATTTCTCTCATTTTCTCAAGTCCAAAGGAGCTACATTTCGACACATTTATGAATTCATTTCTTTTCGGAAACGCGTAAGATTGGCAGGTATTCTTATTCACAAACTATGTAAATGCCGTTTTTTCATAGATAAAAGCAATATATCTTTCTGACAATACTGCCAAAGTTAGCGTTTTGAATCGAATTTCCGGAAGCGATAGCACAAGAAAGGAGAAAAACGTACAGTCACGTGACAAGAATCTCTGTTATCTCTGTAAGTAATTTATCAATTATGGAGAAAGCTATTCGTTTCCAAATGTCTTCAATAGTCAGGCCTGCTTTTATACTTTCATAGTTAAAAATGAGTCAGAAAATGCGTCTGAAAGTTTCACATTGTTGAGCAGTGAATATGAGAACCACTTTAAGGTATATTTCCAAAGATACTGTTAACATAAGTTCATTATCACTATTAATACTTTGTTTTACAAAACGTAATGCCTGTCCTATACATACTACGATCGATTAAGACCACTCCGGGTTTAATTTTTTTCAGCAATCTAGTAACTGTCCGATGCCGATCTCTACGATGGACATGTTACATTTCTGTATTGATGTTGTTAAACTCGCATCGGCTTGTGACACACATTTATACTTCTCGAGAAAATCACATTCATTGAAAATAGCTCGTATTTTATCTGCTTCGCTTGAATTCTTATATCGGGCCGATAGGCCCGATTAATTTTTTTATCGGCCCGGCCCGGCCCGTTAATTTTGTCTGTCGGCCCGGCCCGTTCAAAAAATTGTCCTAATTCTGTCGGCCCGGCCCGTTTGAAAATTAGCCTTCATTCCGCCGGCCGGGCCGGGTACGGGCCTCGGGCCAAGCCCGGGCCCGTGCAGACCTCTAGCGCGCGTTGCAAAGTAAGTAACAGTGATAGTAATTATAACGTAACCGTAACCTAACTGTTCCATAAACGTAACCTAAACGTATCCAAGCCGTAACCTAACTGTTACTTAATAACCTAACAGTAACCTAACCGTAACATAACTGTAATCAAATTATCACCTAACCGTAACCTAACTGTAACGTAACTGTAACCTATTTGTAGCCTAATTGTAACGTAACAGTAACCTAACTGCAACATAACCGTAACCTAAGGTAGGCCGCGCACTGACGCAACACGAGCAACATGAAATACGATTTAGGAGAAAAAAAATATTGAAACAAAGAAGAAAGCTGTTTCAAACATGTTTTAAAGCTGTTTTTCTCCGAAGTCAACCAAAATGTTCCATGGGTCGCCTCAGTGTGCTACCGGCCTAATTGTAACCTAAACGTTTCCTAATTGGGACATAACCGAAATCTAAATGTCACGTAACCTTGACCTAACTCTAAACTTACTGTAAACTAACGTTAACCAAATTATAACCAAACCTAACTGTAACTTAACTGTAGCATAGCCGTAACGTTACCATGACCTATCTGTAACCTAACCGTAATCTAAATATCTCCTAACCGTTACCTAACTGTAACATAATCATAACGTAACTGTAGCCTATCCTTAACTTAACCGTGACTTAACTCTAACTTAACTCTAACCTAACCTTAACCTAATTATAACCTAAGAGTAACCTAACTCTAGCGTAACTGTAACCTATCCGGAACATAATCGTAACCTAAGCATAACCTAATAGTAACGTAACTGTAACTTAACGTAACCTATCTGTAATCTAAATGTAACTTAAGTGTAACGTAACCGTAACCTAAGTGTAGCCTAATTATAAAGTAACCGTAACGTAACTGAAACCTAAAAGTAACCTAATTGTAGCCTAAATGTAACCTAACTGGGACGTAGCCGTAATTTAACTGTAACTAACGTTTACCTAATTATAAGCTAATCGTATGCTAACTGTAATGTAACTGTAACATAACTTTACCATGACCAAGCTGTAAGCTAAGCGTAATCTAATTATCACCTAAACGTAACCTAATTATAATCTATCAGGTACCTAACCATAATCCAAGAGTAACTAATTGAAACTGTATCCTAACTGTAACCAAACTGCAAATTAACTGTAACATAACGGGAGGTGCATAATATGAAAAAGTGATCAAAGGGCTGCCCAGTCTAATGATATATCACTTGAGGGATGTCGGAAACGCCAGAAAAATACATCCAGTGATACAATTTGAGGGAGAGGGAAAGGGAGGTACATAATATGAAAGGGTGATCAAAGGGCTCCAATGTGATATATCTCATGAGGGGTGTCGAAAAATGTTAGAAAAGTGCGGCTAAATATCCTATCGGCTAAATGTCCCGTCGGCTAATCGTCTTGTCTTTTAAATGTCCTGTCGGCTAATCGTCTTTTTGGCTAAATGTCCTCCCGGCTAATTGCCACGTTCGGCCAGTTGCCCCGTCGGCCAATTGTCTGTATTGCTAAAATTATTACTATATGTCCGTTTCGGTCAATTGTCCTGCATGCTGTATGTAAATTTCAGCTAATTGTGTTGTCGGCTATATGTACGTATCAGCTTAATGCACGTGTCAGCTAACTGCTATCTGCTAAATGTCTTCACGGCTATTTGGTTGCCGGCTGAATGTCTGCGGCCGGCTGTCTAGCCGGCCGCAGACATTCAACCGGCAACCGGTTAAACATCTCTTAGTATACTAAATGTAGTTGAGCTTGAAAATGCATAACTCAAATTAAAAAAACACTTTTAAGTAATTCATGATTATTCTCGGTAATACTCACGAAATCTTTTTTGTAGCGTCTATGCAATTCATATACACCACCTATGTGCCAGTGCAAGAAAATTAGTTTAACTTAACTTATACCATAACTTATCATAAATAAAACATATCATAATTTAAAACTCACTTTCAGCAATCATCCCTAATGTTTCCCTGTAAATGAACGATAAATGCGATGTACACCATATTCTTATCCAAACATCTTGCAGTAAAACCATCAGAAATTTCATTATGTTTGAAGTAGTGTAGCATAATTCAAATACGTTGCGAACAGCTTTTCTACGAAGAACTTTAAAAAACCGAACTCTTTTGTATGACTCTTTTGTGTAGTAACCTTCTTCCAGTGCACCTTAATTATGTAAATGAATTTCATTATGTATAAATTTGTTTAACGCTATTAAAACACACCACCAAATGGTTTTTCCACATAGACCATATGTAACAAAATACTTTTGAGTGACCCTGCAATGGGTTCCTGTTAGTCCTTAAAGATGTTTAAATTTTTCAAAAGTAATTTTTGGTTCATAAAAGTACATTTTTTTATGCAAAATCTGCAAAAAGTGCCTTAAAAGTTCTTAATTTTGCTCTTGTATTGTTTTGTAATCAAGGGTAAAACTCTTCCCAATTTCTTTGAAATTCTGATTTAAAAAAATAATAATGTAAATCACCCTTTGCCTCCCCTTCTTCCGAAATTTTGCTTCCCCTTTTGCCCCCCTTAAAGTATCAAGGTTTAAAATCTTTAAAACTCCTTAATTTTTTCTTTAATTTTCTGTTTTATTTGTTACTTCAAAGTAACAATAAATAATCAGTCATAAATTTCATTATCAATTTATTTCACCGCATTCATTTCATTAAAAGTTCTTGTAAATTGCTCCTTCTGAAAATGTCATTTCTCCCTTTTGTTTCTTCCCCCACAGTACCCATATTTTAAAATAGAAACCCTTTAAAACTCTTTCATTTTTTAAAAATCTTTTTTGCTCAATATGCCACTTTATTTTAACAATAAGCAAACGATAACAAAAATTTCTCTCCGCCCACCCCCCCCCAACTGAAATTGGTATTTCCCCCTCGCCTCTCCCTCTTACTAAGCATCTGAAATTTAAAGTTCTTAAAACTTTTTCGTTTATTATTTTTTTTAACCTATTTGTAAATATTTTCTAAGGTAAATAAATAATAAGTCATCCAATAAACTTCCGTCACCCACCAAAAAAGAATAATTCTGCTTATTCCTCTTTTTTCTTACAGGTCACAAAATTTAAACCTTAAAAATCATTGATTTTTCTAAAACATTTTGTACTCCATCTGTTAATTTATTGATATCATAAATAATCAGTCATATAACTATACTCCTCCCCAATCAAAATTGACGTTTGCTCTGTCGCTCTCCTTACCAAGCACACAAAATTTAGTCTTTTTTTTTGTCCGATTTGTTATTCTTTAGTAAGGTAAATAAATAAGTCATCTAATAAAATGCCCCCTCCCTTGTTTCCTTCTTTCGCTTATCTAAGTTTAAAATCTTTGAAAATCTTATTTTAATACATTTTCAGCTTTATCTGTTTCATATTGAACAATAAATAATCGATTATATAATTTCTTCCACCCCCATATAAAATCGACATTTTCTTTCCTCCGCCATTATTTCCATGCACACAAAATTTAAAGTCTCTAAAACTCTTAATTTCAATGTTTTTGTCCTGTTTGTAAATCTTTAATAAGTTACATAATCAGTCATCTATTAAACTCCCCCCCCCCCCCCCCAAAAAAAAAAAAAAAAAAATCTGTTTCTTCCCTTGTCTTACCCTCAACTCATGAAGTTAAAAAAATCTAATTTAAAGTCTTTAAAACTTTTTAATTTATACTTTTTTGGTCCTAATTATAAATCTTTGCTATCTATAGTAGTAACTAAATCTTTTCAACTATGTACGAATGTGTTAACAATAAAGCGATAGGTAGACATTTAATTGTGCATAAAAAACATTTTAACTGTATTTTTCAAAGCAAAATGTGTTTGGAGAGATATTTCTAAGGAAAATATTATGGTTTCTCGTCAACTTGCAAGTAAATTCTCAAAACCTTCCGAAATCATTTCATTCCAACTAGCTCAGAAAGAACCACCAAACTTAGATACCAAAGGTGCCTGAGTTATCGACTGAACCGAGTATATCCATAAACAAAAAAGAAAAATCATGCGTCAACGTCGACACTTTCCAACACTTCCAGAACATTGTAACAAAACTTCGCCGTTTAATAAAGTAAAGAAGATATCGAACTATACAGTTATAAAACGTATGATACATTTCAAAACCAGATTTCAACAATTGCGTCCATAACCCGGAAGGTACTCCAATTCTTTTGTGCAGCTCTGTATATATTTTTGTTCTGCATATATTTCTACAGATTCTACATACTTTGTTGAAATTTAGTTTTGTAAGAAAATACATAAAAAGTTGAAAATTCACCTTCGGCAATTTCTACCAATAGGCGGAAACATGCTTGATTTCTTTTGTGCTGCCCTGTATATAGTATACAGATTTTTATACACGTCAAGTACTAAGCTGAAATCTAATTCAAGCAAAAACATGCCTAAAATTACTGAAATCACACTTCCAGGAATTATTTTCCATAGGCGTCCATGTATCCAGTTTTTTGAATATCCCTGTATAGGATTTTATTTGCATGATACAAACATCTCTTAGCATACTAAATGTAGTTGAGCTTGTGCATTTGTAACTAAAAAACCAAACACCTTTAAGCAATTCATACTTATTCTCAGTAATGGTTAGGAATTCTTTTGTGTAGTCCTGTATAGGGTCTGTAAAATTTATGCACACCATGTAGTACGCAAAATTTAGTTAATCTTAAAAGCGCATTCTATAATTGAAAAATGCACTTTCAGCATTAAATTTTAATAGCTGACACGTCGGATACAGTATTGTATCAAAATATTTTATGTGTACCTGTAAAGGAACGCTAAATGAAATGCAGACCATATTTGAATGCAAGCATCTTGTAGTAAATCGAAATAATGTGTATCTATTTCGTCATGTTTGAAATAATGTAACGTAATCGAAATACGCTACAGTTTTTCCTCGTAGACCATATACAAGCAAGCTCTTTTGTCTGACCCCGTAAATAATTGTTAAATGCTCATGTTGTACAGAAAGTAGGCTTAGGACACCTCAGAAATTCATATCAATTTCATTGTCTTTGTGACAGAGTAATATCAATCAAATACGCCGCAAACGATATTTCTTCATGGGGTATAACATAACGGATTACTTTTGAGTCCCCTATACTCATACTTTAAGCGTTACACATAACATAGTCTATAGTAACCGTTTTAAAGTGTATCTCAATGTACATAAATTTAACTATGTTTAAGAATGTGTAACACTATTAAAATACACCCTAAAGGATTCCCCCCCCCATAGACCATAATTTAACGGAATACTTTTGAGTGCATTTGTAAATGAACCATGTATGATACATACTTCATTTTGAATACCGAACATACCATGATGATTTTGAATATCGTATATCAATTACATGGCAATCCGACTACATTTACGCTAGTTAGAGCACGGACAGACAGACGGACGGACAAACTCAATCCATAAATACTTTTCAACTTTCTTGGGAAGTGTTAAAAATGGAAAAATGTAATGAAAATAAAAGTATTTTAGTGTTATTTAGATTACGAACCGCTACAAAAAACATTCTTATTTGACCGCATCATTTAAAAAATATTTAATGCTCAGAAATCCCCCCCCCACACACACACACACCTGAATTTACTCCTGTGCACTTAAAATTTCAAATTGTTAAAACTCCTTTATGTTTTATAACATTCTTGTAAAAATAATCCATAATCTAAATTTTCTTCTGCCTAAAAATTTCACTAAAATTTTTGCCATCCTTCTTTCTGCTAACATCACACAAAGTTTTTAATATTTGGAAAACTTTATTTTTTCTGTCGCATATTCTAGTGCTAACAACAATAAATTGTGTACTATATCTATAAATGACTACGCTGGGATTTAGATTTATACCCCCTCTACAGATGTACAGTACAAAATGTACAGTTTATTTGTTTAACTTTTCCTCTCCTAATTTTATGAACATCTTATTTTTAACCTTCAATGTTATTTAGCTTTTATAAATCTCATAAATTTTATGTTCTAAAAAGAATTCGCACAAAAGATAGTTATTTTAGAATATTTGTACCTGATATATTTCCCCCCTCATTCAATATCTCCCCCTTGATTTTAAATGTAATTGCCTTATGTGAAATAAAATAGTTTTTATACTGCACTAATTTCAATTTTATGTTTGTAAAAGCTGTAAAATAAACCTAAAAAAAAAAAAAATTGAAAGTCAAATCGTTTTAATTTTTGCACTTTTATCATAAACAGATTAAAATTCTTTTTACGGCTTTTACCGTTATCGAGTCTCCACAAAACAGTGGGCTTTGATCTACGCTTGTAAAGCGAAGACAATTGAAAAAAAAATCCTTTACACCTGAAACCTACTGGAAATTATCACATGTAGCGCTCAGCCGAAGTGGGGTGGGGGTTGGAATCGTGCCAGATAATTGGCCATTTGCTGATTGGAAGAGCTCGCTTGTCAATCATTTGAATTTAGACCATCCTTTCAATTCAGCTAAAATGCCAGCGGCCATCTTGATTTCTTTTTGTCTGTGACTGCAGTGAGCTCTTAACAGTCGAAGAAATCTCCAGATAATTATTCCGTTTTGTTGAATAACAAATTTTAATATTGAAATATACGAGGGTTACTTTTAAAGTAAGATTTGTTATCAAATATCCATTTTATTTTCCCACGACTGCAGCAAAGAGCATGCGCGGAAACACCTGACATCTCGTGCGCTACGGCAGACGCCAGTTGTATGTCATTAGTTCCTTTAGAGTGAGTTATAAAATTGTTCAAGTTGATTGATCATACTGCCCTATATTAACCCTTTAAGACCGGGAATTTTTTTAGTAGAAATTGAAAGTTTGGGTGGTTTCCTTTTATCGATAGGACCGTGTTTGATTAAAAAAAAATATTAAAAAAAATACCCCATATCAGGTTATGCCAAGGGAGGACCCGTACAATTGTGCGGGTTCGATTTTAATGCAGCCGTTTTTGGGCTAAATCTACACAATTGTGTAGTTTGGGATTACGTGTGCAAATATCTAAAGATAAAAGTCTAAGCAAAAAAAAGTTGTTGTTTATTGAGAATTTTCATCAGCCACAATGCAAATGTTTGAAACAATTTTTGTTTTTGTACAGACCACTACAATTTCATTTTCTAGACGAGCTCAATGCTCACACCCCTCTTAAGAGCCGTTGATAAATAATATGCCCTTCACTCCGTTTGGATTGTGCCTGATCCTTCAAATTTCTTTTTTTTTAGTTTTTCCAGCAGCGGTGTTTTGTTGAAATACCGATTGAAGTACATAAAACTAGGTCTAAACGAGAGTAAGTAGGTCCTAAGCCCAGATCCTTGTGGACCAGGTGTGTTCTTTCTCACTGGTTTACTACAAAATTTAAAACTATACCAGGTGATACTGTTACAACACAATATGTGGTTTGTTTTTTATATACTGCTTTACTGAAGCACGTCCTAAAAAAGGAATCGTCTGCTCATCTATGGAAAATTTTCCCTGATCTCCTGGTAAATTCTAGCAGACACTACGGAATCTGTCGAGCATTTGCTGAACTTTCCATAATTTATTATTTATTCCTGGTGGTTTACTTGCTGTGTCGACAAAATGGAATGAATTTATCAAGCTTAAAAATCTATCTCGTGATATGCATATAACTCATATAAAACTTATAAAAATGATATATGACCGTTATAACTCAGAGCAGAAACAAGAGTTCGTTACATGTGCAGTGCATATTATATATATAATACTATCAATTTTAAATAGAAATCATGAATAGTACAAACCTATTAATTTAAAATTAATCTGCTTTAAAAATGTAATTATAAAAAAAAATAAATTGCTAAAAACATAAGTTTAAAAAATCACTTAAAAATAAAAATTTTATATATTAGGAATTGTACCCATTTTGTAAGTGGTAAATGCCGGACACGCACATTTGTGCAGGTCACTTGTTTTTCAACATTTGTAAAGTCTAATTAAATTTATCAAAGACAAAATCACTTAAAATCATGAATAAAACACATGAAAAGAAAAATGGAATCTAAGCAAACATTAAAAATCATATCTGAAAGAAATTACGACAGTACATACTTTTTGTCTATTGCTCTCAGATGATATAGTCTTTTTAAAACAAAAATCTAATCCTGTATTGTAGTTGGTGCCCCTTACAAGGGAACCACTTTTGGTGTTGCTCACACCTAGCATTGAGACCTGGTGCATTTTAAAGCCCTATATTACGAAGTTTGAGAATCAGTAAAATTTTTCTGTTAAAATAATATTTCTTGATTTTACAGCAGCATAACTTTCTGAAAATGCAATTCTCGAGACCACTTATCGGACTATTAACATTGAAGTTTTTTAAAGAAAAGCATTTAAAAATAAAAATTAGTTAATAATAAGTATAAAATATTGAAAAAAATTTAAAAATTCCTTCAAGAACCCACGAATTGGATTTTGAAAAATTTCAACATTATATTCACTTTCTTGGCGGGGAAACAGTTGGCGCTTTTTTTTCAAAAGTAGAGCTTTCCGGCAACCCTAGTCAAATGTCATAGCTGTTTGTCTTGTGTGAGGAGTTGTTTGGATTTCAGTAGAAATTGTAATGTCCGATGTTACCTTATTAGCCACAGTAATTTTTCTAAATTGTGTAAAAATATTAACTTACATTATAGTGAATTTTACCAAAGGACCATTTAATACAGCAACATTTCATTTTAAACTTCCGAAACTTTATTCCATTCTATTTCAAAAATAGCTTGCTTATTCTGTATTTCACTCAAAAAATAGTTTTCAATGATCTTGGAAGCTTTTATAGAATTATGTTTACTATTTAGTATTTATCGTCTTCATAGAAAAAAAAAGAAAAACCCAATATTTGCTTCTTATGATATCAATTATAAAAATAAATCGCAATATATGTACTGTACATTTACTCATCGGATAAAGCTGGCGGAAAAATTGTACCACCACATTTGGCGACTTAACTCACTTTTGGCGTGAAATAAACAAATAAAAATGTAATAATAAAAAAATAAAAGTATAAAAAAGTATATAAAATATTATTTTAACAGAGAAATTTTATCGGTTCTCTAACTTTTATGTATAGGACTACAAAATGCACCAGGTCTCGTTGCTAGGTGTGAGCAACACCAAAAGTGGTTCCCTTGTTAGTTGTGTTTTATCAACTATTTCAACTATCAAGAGTTTTATCAACATCTTAAGTCAATTAACTCATATAAATGTGCCGATTTTGTTTTAAATCTCACAAAAACAGAAAATAGTCATACTCTTTTCGTTTAGTATCACCCGCATAATTGTGCGGGTCAGGGCTTAAAGGGTTAAAAACGGTCTTTAATCCGGATTTCCACATAAGAAACATGACAACAGAAGGCGTTTATCATCATATCTGTGCGGAGTACGATCTTAATGCAGTGAATGACCGCACACTGCTGCTCAAACAGAATTTCTTATCAAATCTTTTAAGTGGGAGAAATTTGAGCATCCTCCATACAGTTCTAACGTTGCGCTAAGCGACTGTAACCCCTTCGATACCTGAAATCGTTTCTCGACGGCCAGAGATTCAACAATGACGAAGAAGTGGAAACGTCGTCGCACAGTGGGACATTTTAATGATATAGGTGGACAAAATTCATTTTTCCGATTATCTCCGAATTTGACAAAACCACGTGTACTGGTAGCTGAATGTCTGTATTTTCGAGATCCGCACGCGTTTTGTCAAGAAAAAAAAATCAGAGGTGTAGATAAATTATGACCGTAAAGAAGCCATTTGCACAGTTGGTTTGAGAGAGTTTCAAAAGTTGCACTAGCTTCCTCTAAGTTTCAAAGCACGTCATGACTATTCTGTTTTATTTGAAAGCACGAGTTTGCTGGACATATGTCACAGGCTTGTCAAGGTCAGATTTAACCGATTTTTGTTTAAAAATCAGCGATATTAAACCCGCTTAACCGCTTTTTTCAAAGGTTGTAATTCCGGATAATCCTTGATGTTGTTTACAAATTTCATCTTGACTTTTAAAAAAATATTCAGCAATAAGCAGTTTTTTTAAATCACGGTGCCATTCCTAAAGTATTGAAAAATTAAACAAACTCCTGCAGATAGCTGCAGATCATTAAGTTTTCATTAATAAACAAGCATAATATTAACTTGCAGTGTATGTATGTATGTTTAGTTCAAATCTTGCAAGTCAAATTTAAACCATTGTTAATTATCCTATTGAGCCGAGACTATGAATACATGTGTAATTTGAATTACAATATAATATTACTATAATTTAAAGAACATAGAAGTTTGTTTAGAATACTGTTTCTACAGGGATCCCCAAAAATTTAGATCAAAACTTGCAAGTTAATTTTAAACCAATTTAAATAATCTAATTGAGCTGAAACTTTGCTCATGATATGTAGTTCTGATGACAATGCAATATTATTGTAATTTATGGAACGTAGCAATTACGCTTTTTTAACAGGGCCACATAAAAGATTTGTTCAAATCTTGCAAGACACTTTTAAACCACTTTCAATTATCTTATTAAGCTGAAACTTTGCCTACATGTGTTTTTCTGATGACAATTCTATTAACTTACAATTTAACGAACGTACAAATTATGCATTTGTTACAGGGCCACACAAAAGTTCGCGGAAAGCTTGTTGCTAAAAAGCAGAAATTTCAATTAAATTTCAACAAAATTACTATACATTATTGAGATACACAATAGAATTTTTTTAATTGAAAACAAAACGCGTAGCAGTTGCATTTCTTCTACAGGGAACCACACCTAAAAAATTCGGATGCATTACCGTCTAGTGTAACTGTATAGATACATGGCCATAGAGGGGAGATGGCTAGTCTAAATATCTCCAAAACTTGATCATAGATTGCAATACAAACATTGTTCCTATGAAATAGTCCAACGAGTTTATTTATTGCGACGTGCAGTTGTGTTTTTCGATTATAAAAAGTAAGTGTAATTTTAATGTAAATTAAATAGGTGGTTGATTTTTTTTGACTTAGGTATCTGTATGTTTTGCAGTACGTACGTTATATATATTTTTTTATCATATGGACTTTTAAGGCGAGCATATAATTTAATCTTTACTTCTTCGACTAAAACAAAGACGTTTAATGGCTATTGATGCTTTAAATTGGGCGACCATCAGTTCTTCTATTTCAAGATAGATGGCCACATGAAATCGAGGAGAGATGGCCACCTTCAATCAATATTTCAAAATTATACTTAGTAATGATTTTAACTAAATACAATTAAATTTAAAAAATATATATAACTTTTACGTTTATAAATATATTAATTGATATAATTATTTAAATTTTAACTAATATAAATATTTTAATAATAATAACAATAATATAATAAGACCTAACGATTTATTTGTTTCAGAAAATACTGAAAAATGTCGGAAAATTTCATAAGAGAAACTGATATAGTTGATAAATAAACTAAAGTAACGAAATAAACCTACAATTAACCCGAGAAAAAAAACACGACAATTCCAGTAGCGAAGAAAACGAAGTACATTTAAATTATCAGATCCTACAGAATCCGAGTAAATAGAATTGGATTAGGATCACTGTGTGGGTTGTGCAAAACAATATAATATCACATCCAAAAGGAATGTCTGGATACAATGCATAAGGTACCTGAAGTGGTTCCATGAAATGTGTACAAATTATCAAAATCTTTGCCAAGCATGTGGTGAGATTTTACGAAAAGTGAAGTATTGAAATTAAAATATCAAATTTTGTTTATTCGAGTTTTCTTCACCCATTTTCCATCATATAACTGCATCTTTACAAATTGCTATATGTCTTTTATGATTAACTATGTGAAATGTGTTATTTTTTTGCTATTTAAATTAACTTTTTCTTTCTTGTAGTGGATGGCCATCTCTCCTCGGCTTTAAGGAGTGATGGCCATCTTCAATTTAAATTTCAATTTTGTTTAACGCTTTTTGTTTTCAATATATACAAAGGGTACTAGGAAAGTTTTGCAATACGGATTTATTTATCAAACTTTTTCAAAGTAATTTCCGTTACAAGCAATACAGTTCTCCAAACTCCGAAACCAGTCCTTAAACCAGCTCTGCCAAGTTTCAATTGGGAGTAAGGAACACTCATTGTCCCAAGCTCTCAGAAGTGCTTCATCACTGGAAAACCGAATCCCTTTCTGCTTCAGTTTCACATGCGGGGACAGTACAAAGTCGCAGGGGGCAAGATCTGGACTTTAAGAAGGATGTTCAAGAAGTTTCAGTCCCTTAGTGTCCAAATATTCAGTGCAGGATTTGGTCCGGTGAGCTGGAGTTTTGTCATGATGGAGGAACCATTTGTTCATTCTTGACTTTGGTCACCGGTTCTTCTTAGATTCTATGACTTTAGGTAGGCAATGCTTATTGTACCACTTAGCAGTAACTGTCTTCTGTGCGTACAAAACGACACACTCAACAATTCCACTCGATTTGAAAAATACAGCTATCATTTTTTTTTTTGGCAGATCGAGATTTTTCGACAGCTACCGGTGTGTCCTCATCATCAAAGACCCAGACTTTGTTTTGCGACTTAGTCGGCACATTTTAATAGTATAGCCAGGTTTTGTCACCTGTCATGATGCTGTTCACATACCGAGATTATCCTTTACCAAACATTTTTAGCATCTCCCAGCACCAAGTCACATTTCGTGTCATCTGCTCCTCAGTCAGTCTATGTGGCACCCAGAGACAACACAGTTTCTTGATGTGCAAATGATCATGCAGAATTGAATGAATTGCATGTGCATGTAGGCCCAAGGTATCCTCTATATGCTTGTAAGTTATTCGTCTGTCTTCGTCAAGCATTTTCCTCACAGCAGTAATGGTTTCCTCCATAATCGACGTTCGGGATCTTCCCCCTCTCTCAGCGTCCTCCAGGGAGAAATTTCCTCTTTGTAATTCTCTGTACCATCTGTGTATAGTCATACGATGTGAACAATCATCACCAAGTGCAAGAGTCATTTCTTCTAAGCATTGGTTTATGTTTAAACTACGCGCGAAGTTACACCGCAAAACTGCCCTTATCTCACTTCGTGACCAGGACACCACTGGAAGAACTTCACACGATCACAGCTAATGAATAACTGAGCCTACAGACTTGCGGTTACGTGCAGGTACATAAGTATAAACCTATGTCAACACGCAGCAACAAGCAGCCACCTGCGACTTTTTGATTCATCATATTGCAAAACTTTCCTAGTACCCTTTGTAATTATTTTTTACATAAAATATTATGAGTATATGTATAAAAAATTTAAATATGCATCAATATTTCTTGTATTTGCATTCTAAGAATTTTTATTTCAATCTTTAAAAACTATAGCCATCTATCCTAGAGTTACTCTATATGCAGAAATTTTATTTCAAATTGAATAAAATTTATATATGTTATTTATTCACACAACAGCATTTTTTCGACCGAAAATAATTTTACCACAAAACATTAAAGTTTTTTTTTTTAATATGATTTTATTTTTCAGTACTACACAAATTTCTAATGAAATTCTGAGTAGACAAAAATACAAAAAAAAAAATAAATAAATAAATAAAACAAGAAATTAATGATAACTTATATGTGTGCATTGAATTGTTTTTAACTAAATTGTGAAATAAGTAGGTTTAACACATTATTTGTAATGCATTATACAGGGTGCCCACTAAAGTCCTTCCCACGCTTTTAATTGCCGAACTGTTGCAGCTATACTCATAAAAGTGGTGTCTAGGTATAATAAAGTGGCTACGTTGTACCAGGTGACACCGCTTCCAGCGTCACCTGGTGCAAAACAGCTGAGTTAGTATTCCTATCTCGAAAACGAGATCCATGCTCAGAACGAGACACAAGGTGTCCTTTCGAACTATATCGATGATGCTCTACAAATTTGTCCTTCACTTTTATCCCATAATTCGAACATTTTTCGCGATAGAAACGCTAATGCTACCATTTTCACCAGGTGGCGCTGTAAGTAGTCTCATCTAGTAGCGCATAGCCTCTTTACTATACCTAGACACCACGTTTTTGAATATAGATGCAGTCGTTCGGCAGTTAAGAGGGTGGGAACGGGGTTTAGTGGGCACCCTGTAATTTTATTTTAAGACGTTCTTGTTAAATATCCAAATATGTATCACTGTTTGAGTATTTTATTAGTGATGTATTAAAAAAAGTCCTTCCGGCCAGTGCGGGGAGGAAGAGGTAGCTTTCATATTCCTTGTTTTAAAAAAGCCAACTTATATTATTCAAAGACACGAATCTCAATTTAGTGGAAACCGAATATAGGAGATTCAATACTAATTTTTATCTATACTTAAATCATTATGAATGAGAATTTCGCGAAATTAGTCAGCTTTATCCAAGCTGCTTTTATTTAAGGTAACTTATATTTGGCTGCCAAATTCGGCGATTTCTTAAAGTGACTGCCATTTTAAGACAACATGGTGGATGAGGTTAACCAGTGAACTTTGTCGAGACCTTAGTAATTGCTGTGCACATGCTCACTCACATCTGAATCGGTTGATATATACGAGTGCTGTCGCAGGCAAAAAATCAGATTTTTCAAAATGTCACCCACATTAGAAATTGAAACTGCTATATCTGAGCCATTTTTTAAGATAAAGACAAACAAAAAATGCTCCTGAATTCTTATATTAAGGTCAAATACTTAAGTAAGAAACCTTTTTCAATTTCTAATTTTTTTGCACCTCACTTTAAATATAATTTTTTTTTAATTTGATGGCCGTCATTTTGAAACAAGATGGCTGATGAAGCTGGCCAGCGAACTTGCTCGAGATATTGATGTATACTATCTGATGCGTTGTCATTGAGACTGCAGGTTCGGTAAATTCAAATTATTCCATAATGCATCGAAGAATAAAAACGTCTTCATAACTTAGTTCTAATATATTGTAAATAAAATTCGTAACTTGAATAAGTAAACACACTCTACAGTTCAAATTAAACTTCTTTCTTAAAAAACAACTATGTACATTTTATTTACAAATATATAGGTATATTAATATTATTATTACTCTCATTTGAGAGTTCCATTATTACCGTCAGACCGGTTCAAAACAAACTTTACATCTACACTGAAAAGAAAATCGGAAAACAATAAAAAGGGGGTTGCCACAATGCCGACTAACAGAAAATGGCAAGCATCGCCAAGTTGGCATTCTCAACATCCTGCCCCGGGCTGAACACTTAGTTCAGCATCTATATTAAACAATTTAATAAACATGAGAATATACTTACATACATGACAAATTTTCAGATACATACAGCTACAGATATAAAAGCAAAAATAATAAGAATGCTGCAATCTACGAAAGAAAATAAAACACATGAATTGTATGAAAATTAAACAATAATAAGGGTAAATATGAGTAACAAAACAAATTAAATGTTCGATAATAGTTCTTATTTTTAGTGTAAGAGTTTTAGTGTCTTTTAGTCCACTAAGTCCAATTCAAGATTATATAGCAATTGCACAGGTCGTTTAAGATCGCCTTTTGCAGTCTGTAATACACATGATCTGATTTTAGAGTCACGACCAAATATGAGTTCTTTAACACGACCACACTTCCACATATGTTTTGGGAGCTTTTCATCATGAATTATCACTATATCGTTAACTTTGAACTGAGGCGATGAATTTGTGTTTTTCACTTGAAAAGCAGATCTAAGTTCTAACAAATATTCGTTTCTCCACCTTTTCCAAAAGTGGTCAGTAATTTGTTGCTTATATTTATATTTTCTCGTCAACAAAATCTTATTGGATTTCTCTTGCGTACAGACTGGTAATCCATAAGAAGGTAAGGACATTAATCGTTTACCAACTAAAAAATGAGATGGCGTTAAAGGTGATGGTTCAGCATTTTCTTCGTAGAGATAACATAAGGGACGTGAATTAATCACAGCTTCAATTTCTGTAAGTATTGTTTCTAGCTCTTCATAACGAGGACAAGTTTTTCCTAGAACCTTTTTTAAAGGTGTTTTAACTGATCTGACCATCCTTTCCCAGAAGCCGCCCCACCAGGAAGCCCTGGGAATTATAAACTTCCATATTATTTTATTCTTTCTCAAGTAATCAAAAATTTCTTGCTTAGAAATTCTTTCCCAAGCATCTTTTAACACCAAATCAGCCTTAGAAAATGTCTTGGCATTGTCACTGTACATTATTTTGCAGAAACCTCTCCTAGAGAAAAATCTTCGTAGTGCTAAGATAAAGGTTTCAGTACTTAGATTGGTGACTAACTCTAGATGAATCGCTCTGGTTACAGCACATGTGAATACGACAATATAAGCCTTCCCAATGCCTTCAGAAGTTTTATAATAAATCGGACCGGCAAAATCGACACCAGAGGTTTCAAAAACTGGTGTTTTGATGATTCTATCTTTCGGTAAAGGTGCTATTTCCACCTTTCCAGGAATAGCATTAAGTTTTCGACATATCACACACGATCTTAAGACGGATTTTACAAATCTTCTTCCCTTTAATATAAAATACCTTTCACGAAGGTGAGCTAAAGTGACAGCTACACCAAAATGGTACATTCTTTCATGAGCATCCTTAATTAGTAATTTTACAAAATAAGATTTATTAGGAAGTATCCACGGATGTTTTTCCTGCTCTGTAACTTCAGAAAACTGAAGTCTTCCGGATAAAACAAGTAAGTCATTTTCATCGAATTGTGGATTAAGGTTGTACAAAGAAGAATCTTTATTAAGTGGTTTTTTTTGTTTAAGTGCTTCTATTTCAACTTTAAATGATGTTTCCTGAGTTTGTTTAATCCAGTATTTTTCTGCTATTTCTATTTCTGAGGTAGTTAAAGGTCCTAAAATTTTAGGGTTTTTCGAATTGGCATTATGAATAAAACGCATTATCCAAGCAGTAATATTATACACGCGATTTAAACTACTGAACTTTGCCATATCAAATACTGGCTTAGGAATAGAGTTTGATTCGTTACACAATAATGTTAAATTTGGTTTTGCTTTCATTTCATTAAAAGCTTCGGGAACCATTTCTATAGCCCTTTTTGAAGGCCACAAATCTTCTGATAGTGATAACCAAGGTGGGCCGCACCACCATACATTATTACCCATTAACTTCGATAAGTTTTCCCCTCGCGTAAGCAGATCTGCAGGGTTTTCTTTTCCGGGACAATAATTCCAGTCCTTTGGATCTGTCAATGACTGAATTTCGGTTACACGATTGGAAATAAAGGGTTTCCAGTTTGTAGTAGAACCCCTAATCCAACAAAATAGTTATTTCTGAGTCCGACCATAACTTTATATTTAAATTCGAAATATGTAATTTTTGTTTTAAATATTTCCACATTCTAGCGGCAACTACTGCACTGATCAATTCCAGCCATGGAATAGTTAACTTCTTGAGGGGGGCTATTCTACATTTACTCCAAACAAAACTTATTTGAATTTCGCCAGTTAATGAAATGGAACGCAAATAAGCAACTGCTCCATACCCTTTGGGACTAGCATCACAGAATATGTGAATTTGTGAATTTTCAGAAATGTTTATCATATTAGGAAAATATTTTCGGGTTATTTCAAATGTGCGTAAATGTACAACTTCTGAACACCAAGTGTTCCACTCGCATTTCAAATCTTCAGGTAATTTATTGTCCCACTCTAAACCTCTTTGCCATGTTTCTTGCAACAAGGCTTTAATACGTATTACAAATGGATTTACAAATCCTAATGGATCATAAATTTTCAGTAACATTTTAAGAACTGTTCGCTTCGTGGGATCATCGATGTAATATTCTTCAAAGGGCTGCGCATCTAACATCAAAATATCAGATTCAGTATTCCATATCAGTCCAAGCACTTTTAAGATACTACCTGTGTTTTCCTCACTTATACCTAAGTTACCAGATTCCCACATTTCCCTAAGTTTAATAGAATTTGTTTTTAATTTCCTCAAATTCATCCCAGCTTCTTTAAGAATTTCAGAAGCTGTAACTGATAAATAATAAGCTTCGTTATCTAAATCTGATCCGGAAATTAAATCATCGACATAGAGGGAATTATCTAACAAATATACAACATTTGGATGTTGATCTCGATATTTCTTTATATGATGTTTAATTGTGGCAGCCAAAATAAATGGTGAGCATGTAACGCCAAATGGTACCCGTCTAAATCTTAAAATTTTGAAAAAGTTGTTTGCGTCATTATCGAACCAAAGAAATTTAAGGTAATCTCGGTCTTCTTCAGCTACAGAAATTTGAAGAAAGGCCTTTTCAATATCTGCACAAAACGCAGTATTGAATTTTCTGAAATTAATAATAATTTCTAATAAATCGGGGTTCAAATTTGGGCCACCGTACAAACAATCATTTAATGATTTGCTATTTTCTTTTGAGGAAGCATCAAATACCATTCTAACTTTAGTTGTGGGTTTATCATCTCGCAAGACAGGTCGGTGGGGCATAAAATAACCGCTATTTACAGTTTTATTAGAACATGCTTCCACTATGTTATTTAATTCCTGTTCAATCACAATTTCTTTATATTTCTGCAATAATTCCTTATCTTTAAGCAATTTTCGATTTAAGTTAATAAATCGGTTTCTAGCATTGTTATAATTACTTCCTAAATCTCTTCTATCATCTTTCCATAACAATTTAGCTTCGTATCGGTGCTCAAGAAAATGCAAATTGTTTTCGAATTTTCCGATTATCTCTTTATCTAATTCAGAAATATTTTCTTCAGTGTTCATCCCTAAAGTTTCTAACTCCCACAATGTTTTCAAATCATTTTGAATATGTTTCATAACCTGAGTGGACAAGACCCCAGCTTGCTTACTCTCCTATTTTTATTTACGTCAATTGTCCCGCAGAGGGAATGCCCAAATAAATTTTCACAGACGAACAATGATTTATTTATGGGGTATGTTTTGTCATTAATTTGATATAAATAATCAGCTCCTATTAATATATCAACATCACTATTTTCCAAATGTTCCCACGTGTCAAGACGAAATTTGGAAAGTTTTTTCTTAATTTTGATTGGAAGAGGAGGAATTTGTATCAAAGAATTAGTTATTAACGGTGTGACTAATGCTTCAATTATTATACTACGTTTTCTATTCGTCAAGTGAATTAGCTTTAGCTTAACGACATCATAACATCGTTCTTCAGATTTTCTCGAACCGAAAGTATAGACAATTAATTTTTCCTTTCTAATGACCTCAGGTTTTAATTTTGAAACTAAATTTTCTGTAATAAAAGTTCGATGACTAGCAGAGTCAAATAAACAAAGAGCAGTTTCTGAATTTTTACCCGCTTCCACTTTTACATGAATTGTTTGCAATATTACTTCTCTAATGATATTATATATATTGCCTTTGCAATGAGATACGGAGGAAATAATACTACCTGAATTTTTTGATTCTTCTGTTTTTTTATTAGAATTACAAAGTATAGTATGATGATATGTTTTACCACACACTTTGCAATTTTCATTCGAAATTTTACAAAAATTCGCGATGTGAAATTTACGGAAGCATTTGAAGCACCTTCCTTCCCTTTTCAATTTTTCTCGCATTTCCGGAATGGTGAAAGACTTACACTTTTCAGTATCGTGATCAGTTTGATTACAAAATATGCAGTTATTTTTAATATTTGTGGTTAAGGCAGAAGCTGATGGAATGAATTTTTTATAATTTTTCTTATAATTTTCCTGCTTCTCAGGGATTTTTTCAAAATGGTTTAATTGGACAGTGGTCTCGCGAGATTCAATTTCATCTTTAATGAAATTTATCAGCTCATTAACATCCCAGTCAGTGTTTTTAATTCGTTTTCTATTAAATTCTAGTGCAATATCTGATGGAATAAGTTTCAGAAGAATCGGACATAACAAGTGCCCATATGAACCTGAGGCAACACCTAAAGAATTAAGATTTCTTATTTGAATTTCGCATTCATCATACAAATCTCTAAAAGCCTTAATGTTACTAGAATTTCGTACTGGTTTCAAATTTAGCAGTTTAGTCATGTGACTATTTATTACCAGGTCATTACGACCCAAACGATTTTTCAATAATTCTATAGCATGAGCATAATTTTCCTTAGTCAGCGAAAACCCTGCTATAGTATTTGCAGCACTTCCGCCCAAAAGTGACTTTAAGTAGGAAAATTTATCAATCGGAGTTAAATGTTCATTATTGTCAATCGCATTCGAAAACTGACTCCAAAATTCGAGCCATAAACACGAATCACCATAATATTTAGATATATTAAGTTTAGGAAGTTTAATCAAATTTTGATTCAGAATTTTCTGACTTTTTAGTAGAGAACTATTGTTGCTACTACTATCACTTTCAATGTCTGAAGAATCTTGTTTAGTTTCAGGAGTAACTGTGTTATCATTTAAAAATTTGGAAATTTTATATTTCCATTCAATAATATTCTCATTATAAGATTCCGATTTCTCGATTTCTTTTTCAAATTCAGTACTTGGAACCAGTGGTTCAATTTCAGAATTTAATGATTTTAAAGTTTTCATTTTGTTGTTTCAATTGCTGTTTCAAAAGATCCAGCTGTGATTTTCTATTCTCAAGCTCTAATTCTTGTGTATTATCTAATAAATCCCTTATTTTATCAAATATTTTCGTAGTTTGACTACGAATCGTAGCTCTTTTTTTTTTTCAAAGTTTCGTAATCCATCATAAAATAAAGAATTCAATTTATTCGATACAGTTCAGTTAATAAATGTATTCATAATTCTATTTATTCAATATAATTTAATTTGAGGTACTTACCTCAATCGATGATGAAATCAAGACATCCTGGAGCTTTGACGCCAGAAAAATGATGCGTTGTCATTGAGACTGCCGGTTCGGTAAATTCAAATTATTCCATAATGCATCGAAGAATAAAAACGTCTTCATAACTTAGTTCTAATATATTGTAAATAAAATTCGTAACTTGAATAAGTAAACACACTCTACAGTTCAAATTAAACTTCTTTCTTAAAAAACAACTATGTACATTTTATTTACAAATATATAGGTATATTAATATTATTATTACTCTCATTTGAGAGTTCCATTATTACCGTCAGACCGGTTCAAAACAAACTTTACATCTACACTGAAAAGAAAATCGGAAAACAATAAAAAGGGGGTTGCCACAATGCCGACTAACAGAAAATGGCAAGCATCGCCAAGTTGGCATTCTCAACACTATCCACATGCCTTCTTACATCGAAATAGGTGAATACGTGTGTTATCGCGTAACAAATACAAGATCGTTTCAAAGTATTAGCCATGTTAGAAATTCAAAGTGCTATAATTCAACCATTTTTTAAGATATAAACAAAAGAACAAATTTTCAGAAACAAAAACTGCTCCAGTATCTTTGTATCAAGGGCAAACACATAAAAAAAAATATTTTTCATTTTCCAATTTTTTAATACCTTAAATTAATTTTTTTTTAAATGGCAATTCTTTTGAAACGAGATGGCTAATGAAGCTGGCCAACGAACTCGGTCGAGACATTGGTATGTACTATGTACAGAGACAGACCAAGTTACATCCAAATCGGTTCATAAATACGCCTGTTATCGCGTGACAAAAATCAGGTCGTTTTAAAATGTCAGCCACAATAGAAATTCAAAATGCTATAACTCAGCCATTTTTTTAGATATAGACGAAACAAAACCTGTTCCGGAATCTTTGTATTAAGGTAAAACACATACAAAAAAATCGCTTTCATTTTCTAATTTTTTGGTATCTTATTTTAAATTTAAAATTTAAATATTTTTTTTTTTAAATGGCCACCATTTTGAAACTAGATGGCGGATGAAGCTGGCCAACAAACTCGGTCGAAATATTTGTATGTACTATGTACACGCCAAGGTACATCCAAATCGGTTCATAAATACGTCTGTTATCACGTGACAAAAATCAGGACGTTTCAAAATGTCAGTCACGCTAGAAATTCAAAATGCTATAACTCAGCCATTTTTTAAGATATAGACGAAACAAAAACTGCTCCCGAGTCTTTTTATCAAGGTCAAACACATAAGAAAAGAATATTTTTTCAATTTTCAGTTTTTTGGTACCACATTTCAAATTAAAATTTTTCTTAAAAATTTAAAAGGCCGCCATTTTTAAACAAAATGGCGGATGAAGCTGGCCAACGATCTCGGTCGACACATTGGTATGTACTATGTATAAACGAAGTTACATCCAAATCGGTTCATAAATACGCCTTTTATCGCGTGACAAAATTCAGGACGTTTCAAAATGTCAGCCATGCTAGAAATTCAAAATGCTATAACTCAGCCATTTTTTAAGATATAGACGAAACAAAAACTGCTCCGGAGTCTTTGTATAAAGTACAAATACATAAGAAAAAAATACTTTTCCATTTTCAAAATTTTCGTACCACATTTCAAATTTAAAAATTTTTAAAAATTTTTAAATGACCGGCATTTTGAAACAAAATGGCGGATGAAGCTGGCCAACGAACTCGGTCGAGACATTGGTAAGTACTATATACACACTGAATTAGATCGAAATCGGTTCATAAATACGAGAGTTACAGTATGACAAATGTCAGATATATATATATTGATATATACTATATATCAATTTTGAACGGAGCGTGGTTTCGGGGTCTGGGGGTCATGATCGATGAAAATATACCAAAATCTTTTGAAATCGCTTTCCTCCGAACGGCTGCAATAGGTAGCTTTTTGTAATGAAAGCTACCTAAAACAGCAAAAACTAATTAAACTTCATCAAAATAATTTTGTCCACCTAGATCGTCAAAACGTCCCACTGTGCGTTGTTTAAGGTGCAGTTTTCCTTACAGGCGGGCGGCATTTTACGAGAAAGCGTTACAAAACTCGTGAGGTGTTACGACAAATGCTCCAACAGACATAGAAATATGTAGAAAAGTTTAAAAAAAAAAGTATGAAAAGTCTTGTCAAAAGCAAATTTTCTAAATGTACTTAAAACCTATTTTTTTTTCTATTGCAGAATGGATCTTACATTATAATTAAGACTCGAATTTTTTGCAATTATATTCTAAATAAAGTTTTGCACTTATAATAAGCAGACAAAAGTAAATGAATAATAAAAATGAAACAGGCAGCTTTTTTTTCTCTTTACTAGATTTTTTCCATGCTTTTCATGTAATTTTTAACTACACTTTAGGTAAAATTGAAAAGAAAAAGGCAAAACGTTAAATTGTTTACATCAGCTTATTGAAAAGGATTAATAAAGAACTGTGTAGAAAAAAAATACAGCATTTTATTTTTCTGGGCTGTGTGATACATTTCAAGTATACTTCAAATATACAGGGTGGTTAAAATTAAACTGACGGTGCTCAGAAGCTCTTAGCCCCAGTTCTAGTAAACGGATCCGAATGAAACATCAAATGTGTTTTAAGTAGATCATGAGGCCGAGGTTTTCATGAAAATAACAGTTTGAAATTTCGCCACCAGGTGGCACTTTAACGACGTAAAAAGAAAGATTTCATTTACACAACTGTGTAATTCCTGATTTGGACCACATGACTCGTAAACAAGTCGACAGTATGATGCTTCAAGCCTTCTGAAGCAGTCCCCGGTATGGTAATTCAACCCATACGCATGTAGCTGCTTCTTTAAATTTTGAAATATTATCTTAAATTGATAGAATATGGCAACAGGGCAACCTCCTCTTTTGGACATGATTACGTAAACTTGGCTATAACGATATCCAACACAATGTTTTTTAAAGAGAACCTTTCGAACTAACTAATTACATATAAAAGTGACCTTAATGTTGATTGCAATAATTTCAGATATATTTAGAGTTAACTTTTAGATATGAAATTTTACACACACATTAAATATACATGTATTCGAACAGTTAATGTTCTGAAAAAAAAAACCAGATGAATGTGAAGTTTGTAATTTTTTTTTTAATTTAATGTTTTACTAAAAGAGTCCATCTTATATTCTATGAGCGCAGAATTTCTCATAACTGAATTGTCACAGTGAACCCAATTTTTTTTATATAGGTGTTTGAAAAGGTGTTTGAAATAGGCGATTGAAATAACCTACTTTTCAAAATGATTAGTTTTCAGAAAAATTTTTAAAGCTCAATTTTTTGAGTTTTTATTAAAAATAAAGTAGTAATAATTTCTATATTTCTAACTTGATGAACATAATAATAAGTCATTTTGTCGGTCTGAAAAGTTTCTAACTTCAATCAAAATTTCAACACATTCTTTCCAGCTATTTCTTAGAGAGCATGCGCGCAGTAACTAAAATCGCTGTTTTGAGTAAATTAACTTAAAGCTATTAGCTATTTAAGCTAGATAATCTTTTTAGCTATTACTTTCTTTCTAAGGCGATTTTTTGCATAGAGTTTCTTTTAAAAAGTTCCTAAAGGATCAAATTTTAATTTCACCAGCTATTAGCTATTTAAGATAGATAATCTTTTTAGCTATTACTTTCTTTCTAAGGCGATTTCTTACATAGAGTTTCTTTTAAAAATTTCCTAAAGGATCAAATTTTAATTTCACCAGTTATTTGATGTTTAAAAATGTACCTGACTATACTAACATGTCGTATTTCACTTTGTTCAGCTTGCAGCGAAAGAATTGTGACTACTATATCGGAACAATCAACAAGCTTTTCTTTCTCTGATTTCCTCAGTGATTTCTTTCTAATTTGAATTACATGTAATCATAACTTGTGTTTCAAAATTCTCTTGACATTTTTCTGAAAAGTGCTTTTAATAAAGAACTTGTAACAAGTTCAGAAAAGCGTACATAGACGCAGCTAAGATCCACACAATTGAACAACTAAAACAACGAATAACTGATGCAGCAGCACAAGTAACACCACATATGCTTGCAGATACATTTCGCTCACCCAAAAAAGGTGGAGCATGTTCTTAGAGATACAGGGATCCCACATTGAAATGCATTGATTATACCTCGTACTTCTTTTATGTACTAACACGTACTTTACTAAAAGCACATTTCAGGAATTTGTCAAGAGACTTTTGAAACACCCTGCATATAAAGTTGTGTCCCAATTATCCGAGTCCCGCTTAACCGAGTTTCCGTTTTAACGCAGCTATTTTCTTCTAATGGACTGAAGAATTCCATTATTATGAAACAGCCATTATGAATGAAGTGTTAGGTGAAGATAGAAGAGCAGTCGTAAAAAGTTAGAACTCTGATTTTCTGGTCAAAGTGGGGAAAAAAATGGTCGTTTTTTTTTTTTTTTTTGGAAAAAAAAATTATGACCATTTTTTCTCCATCAGAGTTTTTAACTTTTTACGACTGCTGTTTCATCTTCACCTAACACTTCATTCATAATGACTATTTCATAATAATGGAATCCATCAGTCCATTAAAAGAAAATGATCCATTCCAAAGGTATAAGTTCGATTGACAAAAACTATTTAATACTTTGAGGAGAAAGAAGAAGCCACACCTGCAACTTTCATGGCATTAATAGAATCATATAGCTGTTAATTTGTACGGTTTTGTTACATCTAAAATTTAATACAATTTTTTGCCATATTTAATCGTTGACGATTGTTAGATTTCGGCGATTGAATTAGGCAAAATTTACTGGTAAGTTTTAGTGGTAAGACAAAAGCTTTGAAATTGCTAGATATGCATTAGCGCAATACTGCAGAAGAAAAATGACATTTAACAAACGGAAAATTATCAAGGGATTTTTTAAATAAACAATTTCAGCCCCCATTTTTCTTAAAAGTGACGGAAATGTACATCAAATAAATGTTACTATAGTGCTATAAAAAATGAAAGAATTAAGTAAAAATTTATATTTCATCTCCTTAGCCGGTGACGATTTTTGTAAATCCGGTTTATCCGAGGTAAGCTTGGTCAATGTTAACTCGGATAATGGAGACTCTACTGTATATCAGGTTTTTTCGAATTTTAGGACAATTGATATCGTTCAGTCATGATTCGTGGACTCCATTCAAAAGAAGACAGCAACACAACCATATTTCCGACAACTGGATCATGTATTTGTGCCCGTTGAATAACAAAATCTTGCAGTCTTTTACAATGCTCAACTAGAGTTTAGTTTCTAAAAAATAAATCGCAGACCTACTATTCTACAGCATTAACAACGGTACCGTAATTCTTCTCTCCTCTCTCAGCATATTTTTATTTCACGCTTTATTTGCGAAGCGTAAAACAACTTTTCCTTCAGCAAATTCAAATTTAAATATATTTTAAATATGATCTTTATGCATATGCAAATATAACATTTAATGAATGAAATGATAATATACATTTCTGGATAAATAGGTATATTTGTACTTTCTGAAACGGCTATTCTATTAAATTAGGTCATTATAAGTTACGATTAATTCTTAACATTAAATATTTAAATTGTGTCTTATCATTTCAAAAAGAGTATAAATGTAAATTATTCATCAATAAAATTCAACATAAATGGAATTTTGAAACAGTCAGTTGACTCTATTGTACGCTACAGTTCATTAATTCGTCGTTTAATTCTTACAACGTGAGATAATTGAGCTGGAACTGGTTCGCATTATATAAATTTCCGTACTATTCAAATTTTAATGACATTAGCAAATATATTCAATAATTAGCTAGAATTTAAAATGAATTTTGGATTTGCGTCAGTGTATTCAAATGTTTTGCGGATAAAACGAAAGAGAATATTTTTTATGGTTGGATTTTTTTTTATTTAAACGGTAGAATTAAATAGGTTAAATGAAAATTGTGGAATAAGGACGTTTAACTCACCTTTTGTTTCATTTTTTTATTTTGAAATCTTAATTTAATAGAAAAAAATTCTATTGAAATCGTATGTTTTTGGGAGATTTTTAACAAATACATTTATTTTAAATTAAATATTTTGGCGTGAAGTTATTATTATCGTCAATATTCTACGGAAACACAGGTGAGCTCAAAGACGTGGAAGTTCTCTCTTCTCTTCCATTTTGACATAATAATCAAAGCGTGTAATAAAATTACCAAATTTATTTCATTATTTTGTTGCACCATTTAAATACAGTGATAAATAAAACTGCCATTTCCAAAATAATTATGTAAATAGACAACATATCTGCAGAAGCAAATTTGCATTACATTTTTAATTTGCCAATTTGAATAAATGGACGTTATTTCCCTCCACATATTTAAAGAACGTTAATCACTGTACAACAATAAAATTGCCTTTGAAGTAAAATTGTGCAATTCTGTATGAAATTAACCCACTGAACATGATTAAGACTATGAAAAACCTTCCGTGGCTTTTTATACATGATTCGCTTTTAGGTCGTTTGTATTCAGTGAACATTCGCAGGGTTGCCACTGACAAGTATTAGGTAGATTTCATAAGAAATACTACCTATAGCAATCTCCCCTACGTTGGAATTTCTCAAAAAAAATTGCAGATCTACGCCGATCATGACCCCTAGAACCCAAAACCACCCAGTTCAAAACTTTATATCTATATCTATCTGTCTATTTATAGGTATATATCACTTTTTTATGGACACGATAACTTCTATAATTCTAAGACCAAGGGGGTGGAAATAGGGAGGGGTTTTGTGAAAACCGAAAAAACCCATAACCTCTTAATTATAATACATATTGAATCAGTTTGAAGTTATTATTACTGCTAAGGAAAGGACCAAAAATTTAGGTATGACAGATTTTTTATAAAATTAAAATTGGGCTCAAGGGACGAAAAGAGTAAAGTTTTAGGGAGAAAAAATTTCATAACTTCGTCAATTCTTAAGGTATCAAATTCACTTAAACTTATTAATTATAAATCTTCTTAATGTTATCTACAACTTTTAAGTTGACAAGATTTTCATAAGACAAACTCGTACTGCAAAAACAATACTATAAACGAAAAAAAAAAAAATGGGGGAGTTGAAGAAAAGAAAATTCATAATTTCGTCAATTCACAAGATATCCTGTCTACTTAAATTTATTATACATCTTCTCAATATTATCTACAACTTTTATATTGCAAGTTTCTGATAGGAGCAACTCTTACAGCAAAAACAAATTAAAAAAAAAATAGGGGTCGGCGTAAAAATTATCATGTTTAGGGTCTACTCAAATCAAAACGGTTTATTTTCTGACTCATTTTTAAATTCATTTTTGCTCTCAAACGCATCCAATTGGCAGGTTATCTTATTCAGAAACTATATAATGTGATGTATGGGTCTATTTTGATGAAGCCAGAATATATATATATTTTTAAATGCTGTCAAAGGTGGCATTTTGAACTGCATTTTCCGAAGCAATAGTGCTGGAAACGAAAAAAAATGGTCGTACTGAGAAAATATTTGTTTGTAAATGAAGTTCTAATTAATTGAATGAAAAAGAAAATCACAGGTCGCTTATAAATCTCTTCGAAAACTCACGTCAGCAAATTTCATGTTTTTACTTTTAAAAATGAGTCTCAATTTGTGTCAGAAATTTTCGAGTTGTTGAGCGTGGAAAAATATTTTTTTAATATCGCGTTAATATGATAAAACATAGCTCTTACAGAAAAATGAAATTAAAAACTCATCAAAAGCGGCTAGATAAAATTGTTAAACTGGGGTTTATCTCTAATCTTGATTTAGTTTTTGTTGGTGAAATTAGTACTTAATTTCGAAATCTACCTCTGCCTGTAGGCCAAGTCGGCAGGGATTTTTTATATATTACAGTCGTACCACTACATTGAAAAAAAAAATTGTACATTTCTCTTGCAAATATTGTTATTGACCCAACCATCAGCCACAAGCAGGTTCCCAGGGTGGGCGATTAGATTAGATTAGATTAGTGAAAGTGGGGCCAATTGAATAACATTCGGGTAAGAGATACCGGTTCCAAATAGGTTAAGCTTGTCATCGCACAAGTGCATTATGGTCTTAATTTTTAAACAAATTAAAAACTACTTGATGGAATGAGCTGTAATTTTAGATTCACATATTTGAAGCTTCGACATCGATTTCTTTAAAAAAAAATATATGATACGTTTCATATATGTTTTAAATATTAATTTATACGTGTTTTTTGGAAAAAATTTTAGCTTTGAGCATATGTATTTTAATATTGAGAGGTAACATTGAAAATTTAATGGTTAATTCACATTCTGTGATTCCAACTTTTGCACAAAAATATGTTGTTTATTTAATTGGCATTTTTTTTTTTTTTTTTTTTTTTGTAGACTAGTGAAATTTTAATTTTTGGTTTCTCAGTTCTTCCAAATTTTATGCTAGATTTTAGTAAATATTATTTTCCATAGAGTTGTATCCACATTCTTTTTTTAATTATCAACGTCAAGTGGTATCATGTATGCATTAAAAATTTATTTAGTCAATTTGAAATCACTGAACATTGTAAAAAAAAAAAAAAAAAAAAAAAAAAGGCACATGTTCCTTAATCCAGCAAGGAGATTTTTTGAAAATATGATATAACCTTTTCCGAGTTACTAAAAGCGTCTCTTTAACTTCAAAGACTAATAGATATCTGAAACTTAAATACACATTTTTGAAAAAAAAAATCTTTTGCTGCTTATAATTTTCAAAAAAAAATTTCGATTAATTTTACCGTGTATCAATCAGGTTTTAGAACCCGGAATCAAAGATACGAGAGTGAGTCGGAAAATAAGTTTCCCTTGGTAACTGTGGACAGAGGTGTGTATGGAAGACAAAAAATGTAATGGAGCATTAAAGATAAGACGTAACTTTATTTTTCTAAAGTGTCAAGTGAGTTGAGACATTTGTCATACCCCTTTATAAGCTTCAAAAAGCGCTCCTTGAAAAAATCAGGGCTCTGCATCATTCTGTACCCGTTATATGGGGAGAAAGTGCGTTGTGAATTCGTGGTCAAAGGAGGAAGTGAGCGGTTGTCCACTATGAATGGGCACGTGGAGTATCGGGAGCAGAAATTCATAACCGCCACGTGGGAGTTTATTGGCCAGATGTGATGTTGAAACAAATGGTGCGGAGATGGTGCCGCCAATTCAGTGAAGGGTATCAGCAAGTGTTGGACAGACCGAGACCTGGACGGGCGTGCATATCCACTACTGACGAAAGCAATGCTTGACTACTTCTTTGTAAGCAATGCTGAAGTCACAGAAGCCGTTCAACGATTCTTTTGTATGCAGAGCCATGTTTTTTTCCTGGAGGGCTTTATGAAGTTTATAAAGGGTATGAAAAATGTCTCAACTCACTTGGCACTTATGTAGAAAAATAAAGTTATGTCTTATCTTTAATGTTTCATTACATGTTTTTGTCTTTCATACACATCTCTGTCCACAGTTGCCAGGGGAAACTTATTTTCCGACTCAGCCTCGTAAATACCGTTTTTTGGACATTCTCAAGTAAACATATTCGACCGTGTAACAGAATTTATACACGTAACAGTAAAAAAATAATGTTAATTTTAATGTTAATGTTATTAATAATTTAACATGTTTGTTTGATGAACATGCTTGTTGAACGTGAAAGTGTTTACTTGAAAATTGATAGCATCCGAAAAATACATATTCCTGATCGTAAAAACTGATAAATATCTTTACTGATTACATAAGATTTTATTGTTTGGAAATTATAAATAAAATAAGATCGTAAAAAAATTCCGTTTTTCTGGAATTTACGGGCTGCAGAAAAAAATTAAGAAATCCTGCTTTAAATTTCGAAATCTGTTGGTTTCTGGGGATAAAGGAATGTTTTGTGGAATCGGTAGTAATTCTAAAGATTTTATATTATATCTGGAAATTCCTCATTGCTAGATCAATAAACATTTCTCTTATTTGCAGTGAATTAAAAAAAAAACCTATAAATATGTTAATGAATTATGCTGAACAACCTATATATGAACTGAGTTCTTTAAAAATTTCTCACTTTTCGAAGTAACGAACTTAGTTAATGAACTTCAATTGTGTGGTCAGATGTGTGAATATTTATAGTTATTAATTCCATGAAGATATATTATTATTATTATTGGTTTTCTTCCAATTACATAAGATTTTATTGTTTGGAAATTATAAATAAAATTTGTGAATGAAATTATTTCCAAAATAAAGTTGCGTCAAAAGGATATGGCAGTCTTCTCCCGTATGTTATGTAATTATTATAGTTATTTCGATTAACCTCTCTGTTGGTTGCTGATCAGTCTTTGGTGAGATTTAACCCTCCAAGGGTCTTGCAAAAGGGTAAAATTGTAAAGTTGTTTTCTTTGTATTTTGATTTAAATGCTAAGAAAATAAGATTTTTTCAACATTATAAAAAAAAACCTCAATTACAAATATGATTGTAATCCTTGAGAGTATTAATCATTCTTCAATGTATTTAAAATTCATTAAATCTATAGAATTATATTATCTTAAATATTGCTTGTATTGCTGTGACTCAATTACAAATATGATTGTAATCCTTGAGAGTATTAATCATTCTTCAATGTATTTAAAATTCATTAAATCTATAGAATTATATTATCTTAAATATTGCCTGTATTGCTGTGAAACCTGGAGCTTAGTGAACAGAATAATATGCCCCCAAAACTTAGAGGGTTAAATTTCATTCACTATTGTCTGTATATTATAGCGTCAAATAAGGCTCGTCTACATTAAAAAAAAAGATTTCTATACTTTCGCAATATAAATAATGTATCTTGTGTAAATTTGTTTTGATTTAATGAAAAATTTGAAAAATAATTGTATTTTCCTCAAATTCCTGCAAAATCTATCTATAGTTTAACCTTCCGAATCTCTAATCTTCATAACAATTACCATCTATATTATTTTAAGGGAAAACGCCGTACTTACGCACTTAATCATTTGTACATTTACCAACCTTGTCCAACTTATATGTATCTCAGAACACGCACAAAACATAGATACATTAAGGTATATAATAAAGCACAAACGTTTCTGAACGTAATGCTGGCATCATTTTGACGGTGGTAACAACAGACAATTGAATTTAACTTTTAATAACTTTTATTGTAATTTTTATGCTTATAAATACCGTACATTTTCAATTTTTACACAGTCGTATAGGAAAAAGAATGTGCTTTCAAATACAATTTGTTTAAAAACCTTGCAATTTACTCAATTTCTATAGTATTTAAAATAATTTTCAAACATTTTTTTTTCATATCTATCTCTATCGCGTGAAGATGATTAAGAATGATAAATCCGTTTGCACTTAAATTTATATAAATAGCTTATCAATTGTTTCTAACTTATTTTCCATAACGAAATTAAAACACTCATCAATCAATAAATAACACAATCTCTATATAATAAAACACAGTGTAACGAATCCGAGGCGAACCCATCCTCGAAAAAAGCTTATCGCGGCCATGTTAGGAATAAGTTTTCAACAGGCCGTAAGATTAATGATTGCTTAACTTATCGAAATATACACATAATCTGCTTTACATCACATCTACGCGCCTATTCCGATCAAACGCTTTTCTCCCGTAACTCCCCTTTCCTCGTGGATTTGCGAGGCGCGTCTAAAATCACGAAACAGATCAAACGTGTGGACGGTTTCACTCTCGCAGAGCAATCGCAACTGAGGTTGTCACGTGATAACTATTTGCGGGAGGTACAAAAGACTCGTAAGTAGTAAAAAAAGATGGCGGACTTTTGGTAGCATAGCGTGCAAAGAGCCATGTGACGCTTGCAAAATGCTGTTATAGTAAATTTTGTGCTGCAAATAAATAACACAGATTTTAAAAATCACTTGTTATAGATAGGAGCTAACATCAAAACAAAACATAAGGGAAATACTCATTTAAAATACAGGTATGTGAAATGTTTTTTTCAGTGTTGGTACCTTTTGATATGTTGTATTATCGTGAAAGATAGCTTTTTTTTTTTTTTACTACTATAAAACCTTTACTTTTTTTCTTAGTTATTACCAAGATAAGTCATATATCATTAGAATCTTGGTATTGACAGTTTTGACTTTTATCTCGTGAAAGCGA
The DNA here is from genome assembly GCA_963932465.1 of Maratus speciosus. Taxonomy (NCBI): domain Eukaryota; kingdom Metazoa; phylum Arthropoda; class Arachnida; order Araneae; family Salticidae; genus Maratus; species Maratus speciosus. The sequence continues at coordinate 370,136,176 of OZ010790.1, read as the reverse complement.
AATACTATCGCATCCATTAAAAAAATATTTGTTTACTTTTTGTAAAATTATGATATTTATTTAGTTTCTAATAATTTAGTAATGAAGTTTTTATATCTTTTTGTTACTAATCGCTAAGAATTAGATTTGATGATTTATAATAATAATAATAATAATAATAATAAAGCTGACACATGAACTGCTGTATTTAAACAATAAGTTTAATTTCTTATTTTTCTGCAGTAAGCAACAGACAATTTCCATGACTTGTGGATAAGTTATTTTCGATAACTGTAACGTATTAATTTGTTCAGCATTTTATGTTAATTTGAAATAAATTTTAAATGCACACGTAAGAAATAAAATTGATAAAATATAAATTTGTAAAGATACTTTTATTAATTAAATACTGTTTATCATCGAGATTTTCATTTTTAAAGCTTATCTCTAATCGTGCAATGAAGAAGTAAAAATATATATGATTACATAGTATGAATTATTAAAAAATGATTAAATCATAATTCTTGAAACTATATTGTGACATTTATAAATATGTCTTATCTTGAAAATTGTTTTTACTCTTCAGTATAATACAACATGTTAATAATAATAAAACACTGAAAACATTTCACATTGTGACTGGTTGAGAGTATATAAGGATGTATGATTGAGTATTTATTATGTGAAAGTATTTAATTCACAGAGATCAAATATTATTACTTATTCAGTTTAAGGGGGGGGGGGGATAAACTATTCTATCTGCATTACATCTAAGACAAAATAATATTAATAGTAAAGATGATAATAAATACTAGTCAGTTTGCAGATAACAAATGTCTGTATTATTTTCAAACTGAAAAAATCTAATTAACTGAAATTTATAATTTAATGATGTTTATTAACAAATTTAAAGTTAAATGACTTCAACATTTTGGATTAAGATTAACATCTTAATTGGTATTTATTTCTCTAGTACTTGTTGGCTTAAAAAAAAATAAAAGAAAATCCTGCTGTATAGTACATTTCTCAAATAGGGTAGATGTGCCAGTAATAGACACCCTTAAGAAATTTCTTTTAAAATTATTTTTTTATTAATAAATTATAATCATTATATTCCAGTTTTTTCAATATTATATTAATCTATCAACAATATTTAACCATTCTGATAGTTTCATTTCCGAATATGAATAAAAACTCAATTTTAAATAACAGAAATATACAAAAGCACCCCAAAATTCCAGTAATGGACACTCTCTGTTTCAGTAATAGACATCCCACAAAAAGTAACAGATATAATTGTTTTTATGACTATTTAGAACCAGAATTTAATGAAAGCATACTAATGAAACAAAACACTGATTTTCAAATAAATTTAACAATTAGGATGCCAGTATTTAATAAAATATTTGTGATAATCATTCACTGTTTGCATCAATTATTGTAATTATCAGAAGATGGATATTTTAATTATTTTAGATGGATAGTTTAAAATACTAAATATCAAGCAATTACAGCTGTCAGATTATTGAGACAGTGGGAGATTTAAAAGTTAATAATAATTACAAAAAAAAAAAAAAAAAAAAAAAAGTTTTTGAGTATTATTGTATAGCAATAGCTTTGTCTCACTATTTTTAACAACTTCCAGAGACTACTTGATATATTACTTGTAATAATTAATATTACAAATATGAAAAAAGTGATACTGTGAGTTGGATATTTTAAACACTAAATAAAATAATTCTCAAAATAAAACTGTAGAATTGATGTTTGAGGCCATTGATCTGCAGATTTACTAGTTTCATGATTACTATAACTTTAATTGACATTACAGTAATATATATATATATTTTCAGAGATGAATAAGGGAACATTTGAGACAGATTTTTAACAATTTCTGTAACTTAATTGTTTTTATTTAAATGGGGAGGGTTAAGCTCTATGAGCCCCTGTTTGACTATGCCCTTAAATTATATTTTTTGCTTCTTGACTGGTTTGATTGCCATATTATAAAAAGTGCAAGTCAGAGTTATATACATAAAAAAAAAAGAATAAATTATTGAAATTTTATTAACCATATAAAATAACTTAAAAGCAGCTATTTATAAAAGTTTTGGTGTTATTACATTTTGGTAAGTGTAATTTAAAAATTAAATTTATTATTTAGGTCTTCAGTTAAGTCAATATTTTATGTTATATAAACATTACTGAAATTGCATTTTTAGCAATGTCTACACGGGGTGTCCATTACTAGAAAATGACTAATAATAATGCAAGATTATAAAATATGCAAGAGGAAGTTATGAAACAAATAATAAAAGCTAAATTTTTATTGGTTATTTTTTTTTTATAAACCAAAACATTGAAGGGTGTCTATTACTAGCACATCTACCCTATATTAATTTACACAATAAATTATCAACTTTTAATTTAGTATAAATTTCGTCAGTGCAAATGAAGTATTGATAGGTCTATAGCAAAAGCTTGCTATATTAAGTATGGGTATAATGCTTTTAAGAGTTTTCTAACTTTTTCACTCTAAACAGTGTCTAAACAGTTTGTTTAAAGCTCTGAGCTTTTCAAGATTGCTAAATATATTGGAAAAGACACTAATTAAGAGACATTGATAAACATGTTATCATGAAATTCGATGTTTAAAAACTCTACACGTAGCATAAACGTACATTTTTTCCCCCTTCGTTTGTATTTAATCATTATAAATAATATGAAATGAAATTGTGTAACATAAATAAAAATAACAATTTCAATAATATTTTGTATTTTAATTTTCAGTTATATAAAAATATATGTACAGTTAGCCCAAGTAATAAGTGATTTTTAAAAGTGACAAAAATGTTAAATTGATTTAAATTGGGGGGGGGGGGCTCTTGTGAAATAATACAATTGCATAGAAGTAGATGTTGTTTCGGTTTGAGCCTATATACATTATTCTTGTTATAAAATTCAATTTAAGAAGTATAAATTAATAATAATGATTAATTAGTATAAAAGAACTTTTGTGATACAGCTAATTGTAAAAATAGAGTCTAGTATAAATAAGCTGAATGAAAAGAACAAGCAACCAAAATAAATTTAACATTGAGCTGCTTCAAAACTTTGCAAAAGGAGCCCGCCCCTTCTATAGTGATAAAATTAAAATAAAAAAAGAGAGAAAACAGGAATAACAATAACACACTCTGCTACTATTATTTCCCATTTTCTGTATCATTCTTTTGGCACTAAAGAAGGAAGCTTTAAAATAAATGCAAGAAAAAATTTCTCGAAATATTTCAGCTTTTCTTTGCGTTGATTTTTAAATATCACGTATTTATCGTAACAAAAAAAATTTCATATGTATGTCATCAGTTTTTAAGTGCTCTCTCTGGTTTTTAAACTCTTAATGCCCCCTTCCCCCCTCCATCAGTTAGCCAGTATACATATATATATACTTAAAATGAAATCGAATGTCTAAAAATCAAAGGGAAAAAATAATACAAAAGTTAATCATAGGAACTTGTAAATGCAAATATATATAAAACTGGCTATAATATAGTATATATATATATATATATATACACACACCAACATATACTTTAAAACTGCAGCTATTATGGCGCCTATATGTGGTACCTCGATTTTTAATTCGTATAATATTTTTTAAATATTTTATTTAGCAAAGTATATGCTTATCTAGCGTGAATGACATTCATGCATCCTGCATCCAGAACCAATTTAAGTCATTTTACAGCCATGCTCCTGATTGCTTTTTTGGAAGTTCCAATCTATAAATCTATTCTTACTGTAATGTATCAATCTGTTCTTTATTTTTCTTAAATGTATTTAATTGTGAGAAAAAATACCATCATAGAAAATCTGAGGCTTTAAAGCTAAAGTAAAAGGTTAGCATAGTCCGTATTTTTAAATTAATAAATTTTAATTTGATAGGAAAATAGGTGATACATTCATGGGAATAAGCTAGAGCAATAAAAATATTAATACGTAATATGAGCTTGTTATTAAAATAATACTCGGATATTAAGTATTTTTAAATTTAACATTTAAAAGAAATATTCTTCAACTGGTCAGCTATTATTCAAAACATTATATTCTGTCCCTTTAAAAGTTGTTGATGCACTCTCATTGGTTAATACATGCTAATATTCGATTAAAAATCGATTCTCTTATTCTTAAATCGTACGTGACATCACCAGTTGCGGAAGGTGAAAGATGTTTGTTTGGAATAGCGACTTTCAGTTCTTTTCCCTCTTCTCTCGTAAACCCTCCCTTTTGCGGAATAGCTTTCACAACTTTGCGGGCGTTTGATCGGAATAGACGCGCTATTCATCTATATTTTCTCCAAAACCTTCAAAAACTATCCAATTATAATGTTTTAAATTAAAAATTAAAAATAACGGATAACGAGATATAAATAAACGGAGACTACTGCCATTTTAGAACTACAAATTCCAAATCTAGATACAAATGAACGACTCTTACATCATTTCATTAAAAAAAGAAAAATATATATACAGGTTAACTTCTGATACTGCTATTAAAATATTTGTAAAAGTATTTTATTAAAGCCCTTAAATATTTTGAAATGCGTTTTTCACTTTTTCATACCAACTCATGGAGTTAGTTGCCCCGAAGTACAAATTGTATTCACTACATTAGCGCCCTCGGCCTGAACTGTACAGAAAATCCCGTCTATATTTAAACATTATTTTAGTGCCATCTATCGACAACCAATATAAATGAAAGAATTTTTGATTGAAATTAGAGTTTCTTATGAAAAAAAAAAATGCAGGAAGTAATGATGTAATACAACAATGTAAATAATTTAAAGAGACCATTTTTTAAAAGCTTCTTCATTCAATATAAGTAAAATTAACATTATTATTATTATGAAGTCTTTGATAGAATTTTAATTTATTTTTATTAATTTTCAAGAGCTTACCATTTATCCGATTAATTTTTTAAATTTTGTTTGTATTAAAAATGAGTTTTTTTCCCCTAGATGTATTTGAAATATGAGATGTTATCATGATTGCATTAGTATGGTTGAAAAATATTTTTTCACTATTAAATCACATCTTTATTTCACTCCAAAGTTATGTTCAAATGTTATTAAGTTAAAAATCGAAATTTTATCTCATTGATATGATTAATATATGTAGTACATAACATGATATTGTATATTCCTTACATTTTAATTACTTTTGATATGAAATATGAATTTTATTTGCAATGCAAGAGAATTTCACATGGATATAAGGGAAGTTTTTTAAAAATGATAAAATTAAATTAAAATTTTTCGAAAGAAATAATGATAAAATTAAATTAAAATTTTACGAAAGAAATAATGATAATTGGTAATTTTTGTTTTATTTATACCGAATGAAATTTTAAATTTATATAACTGAAGCTTTTAAAAATTTATTTTGAATTAAATCCTGCATATTTTGTATTAAAAAATTAACAAAAAGTTCCTTTGTTTATATTATTTGACGATAAATGGTGCCAAATCCATATTTAGAAACGAAACGCAAAGCTCTATTAACGACTAAAACCGCTGTTGTGATACCACAAATTTCTAATACAATATCTCTATCTGTTAATTCTGTGCCTTGATCACCGCTAATGCAAAGCGGTTGATTCTGTCATTTATTATTGAGATTTATTCTTTTTATAAAAATAATATATTAAAAAACTTTAACACATTGGATATTTAATTTTAATGTTTTGTAAAATCTTCAGAAATTGTGTTTCACTTTGCTAATTATTATTATTGTTGCAATAAATACGGCTGTTTGTTTCGTTTCGATTGTTGAACTATTCCAGAAATTTAATATTGAGTTAAAAATATCCTCATCCTTCGTATATGTAGAAATCATTTGTCATTTTTAGAATGTACTTTTCTACAACACAAACAATAAAAATAATAAAAATTCAATAATAAAATTTCATTCTATTTTTTAGGTGAAGAATTATGAAAATGAAACGCAAATCAACATTCCGTCATTTTTGACGGGGTTATATACTAGTAAAATATAAATAAACCACAAATTTAAGACATGTAATAGATCCGTTCCAGCTTAAACCACTGAAATGAATAGAATCAAAAAGGCTCAATGTAAATAGCGATTTATTCGGCTGCTAAATTCTGGCGCAAGGCCAATATGAAAGTATCGCATTTAATAAGTTTCAAAATTTTATTTCAACGCATTATTTCTATTCTTCATTTAAATATGATTTTTAGTTTTGTTAATGGGCATTCTAAATATATATATATATATCATGTAAAAAATCTATGACACTCATTAAATCATCATAATTAAAAAAAAAAAAAAATTAGAAACCCGCGCGATGTTTTCTCATCTCAAACTTTAAAATTTGCTGATATGTTTTTTCATTAATTTTCAGTAACTGCATTTTTTTTTATATCAAACAACGTGATTTACTGCATGTAAGAACCTTTCGAAAATTCCTTTCTTGCTGTGTCTTTAGTATGTGCAGAGAAGAAATGATGTTAATAGAATAATGTTATTGGTCGTATAGCCAATTTTTATTCATTTTTATCAATTTTTGCGTATTATAAAAATAAAATAAAATAGAGAAATCTATCAATATGATGAATATAATGTTCATATTGCTCAGTGTTATAAATAACACTTTGAATAATGACTAGGTTAACTTGAAAAAATATATATACATTGACCAGCTATATTCAAAAATCTCATTTGTACTTGCGAATACAGAACTTTGCGGTAATTAACATAAAAACAAACTATCCGATAGAAAATGTATTAATCAGTTAGTAAAATATTGATGCGAAACAATAAAAAAACAATGCTGTAGAAATGTGATAAAGAGTGAATAAAACACTGATGCGACTGCGGATTCGATGAGCTTCCCAAATACCAGACAAAACTGTAGTAGCAGTGAAAGTTTAAGTAAAATTTTAATCGTAGACGTTTTGATTCATTGCAGTCAGTACGTTAAAGACTCGTATTGTAGTATTTGATAGAACATATACAAAACTCAATTAATACGGTCACCGTTAGTTTTTATTACTCCATGTCAGTGCTCATGCAGCTGTTGGATTCATTGGCAAAAAAAGGGTTGGTATTTCGACGCTATAAATGCACACATTGTATTCCGCAGCGCATCTCCAATTTGAATTTGCTTCTCTGATAAGTTACTTTGTAACGAGAAATGTGGTCATCGCATAACGCAATGCGTGGTCTGTACGCCGGACGTAGTAAAATGTGCCATTGCAGATAGTTTATTTTGGTAGACCGCGAAACGTCTATTTGCCGTGGCGTTGCCGTGTTGTAACATTAACAGACACTGGTAATATGAACTTTCCTGTCTGGTATAATGTTAATTTTCCTAGACTTCATCTTTCAAGTGATTTAACCGAAAACATTTACCAGTAACAGTTTCTCCAGATTCGAAAAACTCGTAATACACTGTCAGAAAAACTCTTAAATATACAGGGTGGTCATAAAAAAACTTCCCCGATATATGAACCCCTAGCTGCCTAACCGCTAAACCAATCGAAAAGAAATTTTAGATATACTTATTTGAAGGTATACGCTCAGAAACGTGAAGATGTAAAACAATAGAGTTCTTAAGGTTACAGTAATAAAATTTCGAAATTTTCCAATGGTTAGACTCATTTTTTCTGCGCAAATTTATCAGCGCATTGAAAAACAATAAGTGGCGTTGGAATGATACACGTACGATGAAAATTGCAGGTGGTAAAACACTTTCAGAAAAGACCATTGGAAACGACCAATGACAACACAAGAGAGAATAGAGAAAAAAACATTTATTTGAATTAGCAATCTTCAAAATGCCTACCTCCGCAGACAATAACGCATTCCATGCGTGAGACTGTTGACAACAATGCCGAACATACGATCGCATAAGGAATCTGCACAACTTCATATTTTATGACATCTTTCAATTCTGACAAATTTCTTGGATTTGATGTGGACACCTTTGATTCGAGATAACCCCAGAACCAGAAATACCTGGGTATCGTGGTGTCCACAAAACTGCAACGTTACGAGAGATGATTGTATCATCAATGTGCTGTTGCAGGACTTGTCGAACAGGTGTGGCGGCGTGTGAAGTAGCACCATCTTGCATCCATACAATATCATTAATTACATTTCGCTGCTGCAATTCGGGAATTACGTAATTCTGCAACATTGTTGTATACCGAGCACTCGTGATTGAGCACGTTTTCATACCTGCGAAAGTGATCTCCTCGAAAAAGTACGGACCGAGAACGAATGTTTTCGTGATGACACACCACACAGTCACTTTAGCTTCGTGTAAAGGCGTTGGTGTCACCTCGTGAGGATTTTCATCAGCCCAGTGAATGCAGTTCTTGGAGTTTACATTCCCAGTTAAAGATAAATGTGCCTCACCCGACAATAATATTCGCAATGGCCTGCTGTCATCTTCATCATATTTGATTAGAAAATAATTTACAAAGTCCAAACGCTGTTGCTCGTCTCCAGGATGCATCATCTGGACGCGCTGGAATCGATAGGGAAATATTCGCAGTGCTCAGAATCTTGAGGACTGTTGTTTTCCGTACATCCAAACTGCATGCAACACTTCTTGCAGTATGCAATGGATCTGCAGAAATCCTGTTCTATACTTCCGCAAGAACTTCAACAGGAACAGATGGTAGTTCGGATCATGGTCGATCTCATGTGCATCCAGATTCTTCAAATTTTTCACCAAATCACGTACCATTTTTACGGAACATGGACTTCGTGAGTAACTTATTATTTCGGCGATATACTCGTACCGCTTCAGCTGCATTTTTCCCGTTCATATAAAACAGCTTTATCAATTCACCTCATTGTTTTATTGTAAATGTCATCTTGTTGGCACGTACAAACAACTGACTAAAGAAACAATCTTCCCACGCTGTTTATTAAAAAATTTCTACAAGCAATGATTTCCATATGGTGTTCTGCGATTTGGTGGTTCTGCTATCTATTCCTGTGAATTATGCTAAGTGCGTCAGTTCACCTCGTCTTTGAATTGTCATTGGTCCTTTACAATGCTCTGTTTTGAAAATGTTTTATGCCGGTGTAACAACCCTATATATCACTTGGAATGCGTGATTTTTCGTAAGATACGAAACCCCCAAATAAACTCTGGATACACCATGAGATACGAAAGCTGGACTTGCTCCTGAATTGGAGTACTTTTAACTTGCGTCTGGTTGACTTAACTATCATACTGAAGGAACACTTTTACGATATGCGAGGAACGAAAGGATGGCTACAGTAGCCGGTGTTTTTCAGTAGCCGATGTTTTTCAGTAGCCGATTTTTTTTTTACTTGTGAACTGAGTAATGTTGTAAGATTTGTTTTAAAATGTGTTTTCAGCTGTGTTTGTGTACACATAGTAAAAATCAAAATGTAATAATTTGTTTTAGAGTGCTGAATATATTACGGTACATAGGAACTGATTAGGTTTGAGTGCCACGACACTGTTAAAAATTTGCAGCATTCTAGCAGGTCATTTGACCGTTTTTTCAGAAAACGGTTACACAACAGTGAATTTAATACTATCCTGACCATATTATTGGCCATTTTATGGTCAGAATATAGTTAAATTATGGTTATGAAACCGTTTTTTCAAAAAACGGTCGAATGACCTGCCAGAATGCTGCAAAATTTTTAACAGTGGATATTACACCGGCATTTTTAGTCATGCGTGTATCATTCCAACACCATTTATAGTTTTTCAATGCGCTGATGTATTTGCGCAGGGAAATAGGGTGTTGCCATTCGAAAATTTCGAAATTATTTCACTGTAACCGTAACCGTGAGAGCTCTGTTATTTTAAATCTTCATGATCTCGAGCGCACACCTTCGAATAAGTAAATCTGAAATTTCCTTTCGATTGGTTGAGCGGTTAGATCGCTAGGGGTACCTATATCGGAGAAGTTTTATTATGACCACCCTGTACACTAAATTATTCCACATTTTTCATCAAATTATTTTCCGTACTCTTAGGAAACAGGATTTATCCGTGAATTATTCCCGAAATCCCGTTCATTCCTAGTATGTATGTGCTCTATTAATACGAAAATCTGAATTTATTTTTAAAAAGGAAAAACCAAAAATTCTATAATTTAAGACTTTTAATTTAATTAAAAAAGAAAAAAGTTTCCGAAATTAAAAATAAATAACAATTACTTTTCTCATTTACTCAAAAGCACGCACAGTTTATTTTTTTTAAGTTGAATAAGTTAAATAAAGTTAAATACAATTGAATTTATAAAGTTGTTTATAAAAAAATATTATCATTAAAAATATATTTTAAATGAGCACATTTAAAACTTATTTCAATTTGAATATGAAATAGAAAAAAATGGTTTTACTCGAAAGAAAAAAAAAATCTTATCGAATAAAAACATGGTACTCATATTTTACATATAGCTATCTGCTTAAAATTATTTATAATTCATATTTTTATCAGATACTAATACTAAAGTATTAAAATCCCAGCCGCAATCTCATTAAAGATGAAATATTCCCGTAATTAACTTCAAAATTAAAAGTTTTTTAAAGAAATTAATCAATCCATACCCATCTGAAGCAAACCTATTTACTTCAATGTGTTTCAACTACTTCAACTGTACCCCAGGGGGTAACGTACTCGGTTCATAATGCTAAGATGGCCGGTTCATAATGCTAAGATGGCTGGTTCAACTCCAAGGTCAGCAACTTTTATTTTCCCCCCAACTTTCTTCAATGAATGGATATTTAACCTCCTGTAATGTAACGAAGAAAAAAGAAACGGCCATTCGCAATTAACGGAAAAATCCTGGTAGCACGGCTGCCAGGAAAATTTCCGTGAATTGAAGAAAATATTTATGAGAGTGTACAACCCTCCCTTCTTTTTCACAACAAATACGGGGCACTAGTGTTTACCAGTTTATGTATATGTATATATATATATATATATATATATATCAGAGTAGTTTCCCTAATAATTCTTCTTATACTGATCATAATTTTAGTATGCATATCAGAAATGAAATAACCAATTTGACACGGATGTTTTTTTTCTGTCAAGTAGATAAAGCTGCTGGTAATTTTGCAGTCATATGAAAAAAAAAAAATTATGCTGAAATACTCAATGCAGAGTTACTGTAAAAGCACTTATTTTCGCGAGCCGTAATTTTCGCGAAAATGAAGATATCGGTGATTTCGCGAGCTGAAAATTTCGCGAATTTTACATGAACGGAAGCGAAAGTTGAAAAATCCCGAAACTACCTAAATAGAACAACTTTTGCATAAGGCATTTTAAGAAACTTCCTTTTGTCCGAAAAGTTCTTTCTATTAATTGTATTATTGTTTTTATTCAAAAAATAGTTGTATAGTATTCAAGAAATAGTTTCTAAGTATTCAAGAAATTTGTGTACTTATTTCTTATTAGGTAGCTTTCATTACAAAAAGCTACCTATTGCAGCCGTTCGGAGGAAAGCGATTTCAAAAAATTTTGGTATATTTTCATCGATCATGACCCCCAGAGCCCGAAACCACCCTCCGTTCAAAAGTTGATATATATATATATATATATATATATATATATCCATATATATATATATATGATATTTGTCACACTGTAACTCTCGTATTTATGAACCGATTTGGATGAAACTCGGTTTGTGCATAGTATATACCAATGTCTCGACCGAGTTCGTTGGCCAGCTTCATCCACCATCTTGTTTCAAAATGGCGGCCATGTAAAAAATTTAAAAAAAATTTTAATTTAAAATGTGGTACCAAGAAATTGAAAATTGAAAAATATTTTTTTCTTGTGTGTTTGACCTTGATACAAAGATTCCGGAGCAGTTTTTGTTTCGTCTATATCTTAAAAAATATTTGAGTTACAGTACTTTGAATTTCTACCGTGGCTGACATTTTGAAACGTCCTGATTTTTGTCACGCGATAACAGGGGAATTCATGAACCGATATGGATGTACCTTGGTGTATACAAAGTACATGCAAATGTCTCGACCGAGTTCGTTGGCCAGCTTCATCCGCCATCTTGTTTCAAAATGGCGACCATTTAAAAAATTAAAAAAAAAATAAAATTTGAAATGTGGTACCAAAAAATTGAAAATTGAAAAATATTTTTTCTTATATGTTTGATCTTGATACAAAGATTCCGGAGCGGTTTTTGTTTCGTCTATATCTTAAAAAATGTCTGAGTTATAGCACTTTGAATTTCTACCGTGGCTGACATTTTGAAACGTCCTGATTTTTGTCACGCGATAACAGGCGTATTCATGAACCGATATGGATGTACCTTGGTGTGTACAAAGTACATACCAATGTCTCGAGCGAGTTCGCTGGCCAGCTTGATTTCGGGAAATTCTCATTCATAATGATTTGGTATTGATAAAAATTAGTATTGAATCTTCTATAATCGGTTTCCACTAAATTGAGCTTCGTGTGTTTGAATAATATAAGCTAGCTTTTTAAAAATAAGGAATATGAAAGCTACCTCTTCCTCCCGGCACTGGCCGGAAGGACTTTTTAAGTAATTGTAATCATTAAATTTTGGATAAGTGAAAATTTTCTGATTTTTTATTATTATTTGAGGCGAAAAAAAAAATATTTCGCGAGGCTTAAATTTTCGCGATTACGACGGGGTCGCAAAACTCGCGAAAATTAAAGCCTCGCGAAAATAAGTGCTTTTAAATTTACAGTAAATAATTGTATAACTTATAGAGTATGCAAATCTTCCGTGCAAACACTTATTAATAAGCATTTTGGCTTTTTCTAAGCAAACTAAGATTTTTTTTTTTCCCACGTATTAAAAATCTGTCATTTTCATTTCTATTTCTTACCCCTAAATTTCATAAAGTACCTACTAAATATAGATTTATTTGTAATAATGTCAACAGTATAGGTAATAATTTTAATAGGAATTTTGAAGATTTACTTTTAAAAGTTTTGAACATGTTAAAATACAAGTATAAAGACAGTAATTGTTTCTGGATTATTTCAAATAGTTTCGAGATTGCTGAAAAATTAAAAAGCAATGGCATTCATTCTATCCAAACTTATGATTTTGAAAATTTATTTACTACTATTCCTATTAATAGTTTAAAGGAGGCACTTTTAAAGACAGCGGAATTGGTTTTAGATGTTACGGATTTCAACTCTAACTTGTTTAATAAATTATGTCGGTTTTGCCTTTACAATAATTATGTTTATACAAGTTCTAAAATATACTTACAAATCAATGGTATTGGTATGGGTACTAGCAACCCATATACAGCTGCTAACTTATTTTTATTTTTTTATGAGTTTCAGTACAGTATTAATAATGTTGATGTCCAATTCCTGGCTTATAGATGCATAGACGACTTGATCGTGTTAAACTTCAATAGTGATTTTAATGAAATTTCTCAAGAAATTTATCCTGATTCGCTGACATTAAAGAAAACAAATAATAATGGTTTGGAGGCTGATTACCTTGATTTAAAAATAATTTTAATAGATAACAAAGTACATATTTCAATCTACAATAAACGTAATAGTTTTAAATTTCATGTTAATCAGCTTGTTCACTGGTCCTCCAATATTTGCAATCGTATATACATTAATATAATTATCAGTCAAATATTTCGATTTTTTTGAATTCGTACAGCTAAACATCTGTTTAAAAATGAATTGTTGCATCTTAAAATTAATCTACTACAAAACCAACATTCCTTTAAATTTTATTAAAAAAAATATTCAGATTTTGCAGATTTTCTTCATTACTGATCGATTGCTTTTCGACGTCAGTGATTGACTCATATTTCCTAAAGCCTGTTCAAGGACGGTTTTATGATGATGTGCTGTGTCGATTGGCAGCAGACCTGGAATGAATTTGGATTGGTTGATTGGATGTTGGATTCTGCCTTGTTTAGTTTGTTTTATGTTTTATATTTTGATTGTGGCAACGTGACTGAGTTGGTTGAGTGTGGGTTTTTTTCAACGAACATATTTTTAGCATCTTTTACTGTGTTCCAGGTAAGGCATTCATTTAATAATGTTGGCGTAGGGTCCGGTGGGGGAGCATGTGATAATAGCCATCGAATGTTTAACATTTGATTTTGCTATCACTGTTCTGGCCGAAACCCACTGCCTCATATTTTATATACATTTTTTTTTTTTTTTAATGCTCGGCTGTTTTTGAAATATAACCCACTGCCGATGAGGCCGTAGCCTGTTCTTTCCTAGTTTTTGTTAATTTTTTTTATTTTTTACAGTTATATTCTTCTTGTTCTTTGAGGGGGGTTGCGCTGGTTCAGGCTAAATATAATCTTATACTGGTTTATATTGAATTTATGTGTTTTACTGCAGCTTTTTGGCGCATTTCACATGAATATAATTTGTTTTTGTTGAGTAATATACTTTACGTTACGTTTATATATATATATATATATATATATACTAGTTTTATATACAAGTTTTATATATACATATATTCAAACTTAACCCATTTGTGCCTGAATTTTTCTTTTTCAAATTTGTTGGTAAAATCAATTTTAAATGTTACAAAATGAACTGAAAAAATACTATAAAAAGTACATTAAAGATTTTTTGCGTTTATTTGATAAAATGCAAACGTTCTAAATATGGGAATATGCTTAATATTTGTAATAATAAAACATGCATAATTATATGTTTTGTCTAAATGTATATAAAATAAACTTTTAAATAGTATATTATACTATAATTAGTATTTTTATGAATTGCTAAAAAATATATTTATTTCTTTACAGAGACTAATAACGTTATAAGTATTAGTAATAATAAACTAAGAATAATTGTATTTGAGGCTTAAAAACAATTTGTTTCATAAACATCTTGAAAAGGCCTTTACATTTAAAACAGTCCCCTAAGTGGCTAATGAAAATAGGTACACATTCGTGCCTAACGCCCTATATTTTGCATATTACAAAAATGCATAAAAAATACGCTTGAACATATAATTTCACAATTTAAAAAAACAGGTATTCCAAAGAAGTCTACAAGCTACGATTATGGCTTATTTATTTCGATAATGGTAGAAAAAAGAAAAATAAACTTACTTTTTACATTTCGCTATCTTGAAAAACGAAAAATCTATTAACTCCGAAAAAGGCTTATTCATTTTAAGCAAATAAATATCTACCATATGCTATCATTTTTTCGGAAACAGATAAAGACATTTATATAATTATTTCATATAATTTTCATGTTATAAAGAAGAAAATTATACAAATTTATTAAAATTCAAAGTGTCCTAAAAGTGGGACGACAAGCATAAATGGGTTATCTTGAACATGCAATCTTTTTCTAGCGTACGGCTAGTTGGGTTTACTTGCGATTGACTTAGTCTTTTTCAGATATTGCCATCTAATGAAAACGGATAGAATTTTCTGCACACCTCATAATAATATTAACATTGAGAAGTGGCACTGAAAAATAAATAAGTATTGCGCTGCCGCGCAATACTTCAATTAATATCATTCTTATATTTATTTTTACAAATGTAAGTCTATATTTTCCGATATCAAACATTCTTTTGCGTGAAACTCAGCATTGTTAATAAAATCTTCAATCTTTATATTAACTTGAAAACTGTTCAAAATATACACCTCTCAGAAATTGGAAGATAAATAAAAATTTGAATTGTAAACTTAGTTTAGAATATCTAGAATACTTTATTTCTAGATAGTTTCTGACAGTAAATAACATTTATTCATCTAATTGTAAAGTCGGAACTTCGTTTGTAAACTTTCACCGATGTGTACATTTTTCATTTGTATGAATTCCGGACGTGACATACGAGATTAAAAATACAAATTAATATTTCAGCAAATTTTCAAACTTAAGAAAAAAAAAAGAAATTGCGACAAAATTTTCATGCTACCCTTTTTTAAAATCTGGTATTATTGTGAGACATTTTTTATATTTTTTAAAATTGTATTAACGTTATTGTTTCTTATTCGACAGACAAGTACAATAACATTTTCACAGTTGCTGCCTTGCACATTACCTCGCATTTACAATAATCGATTCTCCTTTGTTATTATAATAGAACACTGTGATGTTTGTACAACCCCTCTCACCTACAGAAGCGCCATCTGTGGCCAAAAGAGAAGAAACAGAGCAGAATCTGGGATGGCTTCGCCTAAGAAGGTGATCCAAAACTACTGAGAACGGTTTTGGCTAGTGCCAGCCGTAAAGAATCAAGATGAAACTATAAGTTTTGTTTTATATGACTTAGTGTCATGTGTAAATTTGTTTGTGCCAGTCTGTGTTCACCGTCCCGTCCTATGTGTATAATAAACGTTTGTGTTGTTTTGATAATTGGCCAATCCTTATAGAAAAAGACCACACGCGAGCATCCGGTTGCTCTTTACACTGGCGTCAGAAGTATTGTGGGATTTGGCCAAAGTGAATTCAACAAGTGAATTTAATGTGCATTAAAGATACCCTATCCCTGGATTATTTTTGATTTATATTATCCGTATCGGATTATATTTTTACGGAGGTAAGATTTTATTACATTACTTTAAGTATGGCAGATAAGTTATCAAAATTAAAAAAAGCTCGCGGAGTCACTAAAAGTTCTATTACGTCAATAATTAAAAAAATCGAAGATAATTTTGTGTCCGACACGCCAAACTTAGACCACCTTGAAGAAAATTTGGCGATGTTAGAACAGAAAGGTAGTGATTTGAAACAAGAGGATAACGAAATCCTAACATTAATTGATGATTTATCTGAAGTCGAGAAAGATGCCAAGGCGTCGGCAGAGTACCAGGAAAAAATTACGCTCTGGAAGTTCAGAGTGAATAAAAAATTAAAACAAAAAGAACCCCCACCCCCTGTATGTCCCGCAAATAGGTGCGTAGAATTTCCTAACACGGTCAAACTACCGACACTTAAAATTGAGAAATATTATGGAGATATTAAACTTTTCCAGAATTTCTGGAACTCGTTTAAAACAGCGGTACATGACAATGAACACCTCTAAAATATTGAGAAAATGAATTATTTATTCAGTTATTTAGGAGGGAGTGCGTATAATTCTATATCGGGTTTTGCGTTATCTGATAAAAATTACATAGAAGCAGTCGACTTACTTAAAAGACAATTTGGTAGGAAAGATTTAATTATTACCAGTTATATTAATACGCTGTTAACTTTAAAACCGGTTACAAAATCGCATGACGTCATGTCATTACGTAAATTATATGACGCTATTCAAACGCAGATTCGTAGTCTAAGGTCATTAGAAATGGAAGCGGACAGTTTTGATGCATTATTGACTCCGATAATATTAAAAGCATTACCGTATAATTTATCGCTTGAGTTCAATAGACAAAGTGTCAAAAATTCTGAAGAGAATTACAGCTTGGATAAATTATTATCATTTATCCGAAATGATTTGGAGGCTAGGGAAAAGCAAACTCAAATTATAAATTTATCTTCTGACCATTCAAGGCCAAAGTACTTATCAGGAATATTACCGGAATGTAAACAGATTAACAAAACACCTGGCGTAGCTGAAGTGTTTGCTTTAGAGAATGTTTGTTTGTTTTGCAGGTCAGATAATCATCTAACTGAAAAATGTGACAGATATTCAATTCAGGAAAGGATTAATAAATTAAAAGCTGAGGCTAGATGCTTCGCTTGCCTGAAGCGAAAACACATAATTAAATATTGTACGGAAAAAACTAAATGTAGGCTGTGTTCTAAATTACATCACGTGTCAATTTGTAATTCTTTAGTTGGGAAGGGTAATAAATCAGAAAAAAATACGAATGAAAATGCGCTTACAGCCCGAGTAATGTCGCGGAATGTATTTGATTTAGAACGGGTGCGAGAAAAGAAAAAAATAATTGAACCACTCCAATTTATAGACTTAGAATTTGAGAATAAAATTTTGCGAGGGGTCGTCGATAGCGGTACTCAGATTTCAATTATAAAGAGCGATTGTGTACCGGAGCATTTTAAAGTACCATGCGGTTCAATTATACTTAAATCAGCTTTCGGACACGAGTTAAGAACACCGTTAATAAACATTCCATTAAGCATAGCTGCAGATAAAGTACATTGCAGGGTGTTCCCAAAAATAGTAATAACGTGCGCGATGGTTGATAATTTAATTAATGATTTACTAAAAACATGTATAATAATCACTTATAAACAAATTAAGTTAAAATAATGCTATAAAAAGTGATAGAATATCTTTATTAAGACTTACGATCGTTTCATCGCACAATCGGCGACATTTTCAAAATCAATCATAATAGAAAATATTTTCACATTACTTAAAAACAATAATATAGTAAACAATTGTTTACTATATTATTGTTTTTAAGTAATGTGAAAATATTTTCTATTATGATTGATTTTGAAAATGTCGCCGATTGTGCGATGAAACGATCGTAAGTCTTAATGAAGATATTCTATCACTTTTTATAGCATTATTTTAACTTAATGATTTACTGTTATCTTTAAATGCTCATAAGGAATTAAGCACAATAAGCGAAAGTAACGAACCCGACACCACAATAAATGATTTTAGTACTATAAATTTGCCCCGTACGAGTGAAAACAACGCGGTAGATTTAGATTTAGCTTGCGCTGCTACGGAGGCCGAGCAGGTTAAAATAGGAAATGCAAACGAGAATATTGATAACGATGGCAACGAAAGTACCAGAAATTTCACGAACGACTCGGAAAAATTTAAATGGGAACAAAAGACGGATGCATCACTAAATCAGTGTTGGACAGATGCCAAAAATGAGCGTAATAATTATTTTGTTCAGCACGACCTCTTATACCATCGTGACAAAATATATGGGGAAACGGTACATCAATTGCTCGTGCCCGAGCCGCGTAGAAAGCAGTTGCTAGAGCTCGCTCATTCAAGCCCCTGGGGTGGACATTTAAGAAAACGAAAGACCACTGAAAGATTAAAATATTCTTTTTTTTTGGCCTGGGATTAAGACAGATGTGAGCGAGTTTTGCGACAAATGTTTGTCCTGTCAGCTTCGAGCGAAAGCAAATAAATTTGATGATGTACCAATAACCCCAGTTACTCGTCCTGACGAGGCAATGCAGATTGTAAATATAGACGTAATAGGCCCAATAGAACCGGCTAGTGGAGGGTACAAGTACGTACTAACCGCGGTAGACCAGTGCACGCGTTGGCCGGAAGCGGTCTGTTTACGAAATCTTTTTGCAAAATCCACATGCGATGCCCTTTTGCAGATATTTTCACGGACCGGAATTCCTAAATTAATAGCTAGCGACCAGGGTAAAAACTTCACTTCGGCCCTCATGAAAGAATTTATGAAACGTTTAGGGACGTCCCCGCGTTTTTCCGTTCCGGGGTACGCACAGTCGAATGGATTGGTGGAACGATGGAATGGGGTACTTAAAGGGATGATACACCATGTTATAAGAGGAAATGCCGGAAGTTGGCATAAACACATACCCTTTTTGTTGTGGGCATACAGGGAGGTACCAAATGCTACGACGAACGTTAGTCCATTCCAAATGTTATATGGTAGGCGTCCAACTGGTCCTCTTTCCATATTAAAGTCATCATGGACCAACGAAACACCTCTACCAATTGGCCAGTTAGGCTCAGTTACCAATTACTTAAATGACCTGAAAATAAAGTTGGAAAAAGCAGCCGAGCATGCCGGAATTTCTTGCAAGGATCAGCAGCAGGCTTACGCTTATTATCACAACAGGAAAGCTAGACATAAAGAATTTAAACCGAATGATCAAGTTATTGTATTAATTCCAGACAGTAATCACAAAATATACGCTAGGTGGACAGCACCAGCTACGATACTTGAAAAGAAGTCTCCCTATAGTTATTTAGTACAATTGCCAGATAATAGTATAAAGCATTTACACGCGAATAAAATCAGAGAATTAAAAGCTCAGACAACACACATAGGCGTCATCTATGATGATGATATCGATTTCGGTGAGATCGAAAACATCCCGTAGATTAGTAAAGACGATCCAAATAACCTCCACCAAAAATTACACTTGGACCATTTAACAGAAGATGAGAGGGAACAACTGATCAACATATTACGTAGACACTCCAACCTTCAGTCGGGAATCCCTAAAATTGCAAATGTAGGAGAACATAAAATTAAATTAAAACCTGATAACCAACCAAAACGTCAGAAGCCCTACAGAATCCCAGAGGCACTCAAAAGTGAAGTCGACAGACAAATCGAAGAATTATTAAGTTTAGGACTAATCGAGCACCCGGAGAGTGAATATGCTCATCCGATCGTATGTGTAGCCAAAAAGGACTCCTCAGTTAGATTATGTGTGGACTATCGATATTTAAACTCCCAGACAGAAGTCGACTCATTCCCTATGCCTAACGCTACCGACTTGCTCTACAAAGTCGCTCCAGCGAAATTCATCAGCCTGTTGGACTTACTGAAAGGGTACTGGCAGATAAGATTAAGTGAAGACTCTAAACATTTAACGTCTTTCGTCACACACCGAGGACAGTATTCCTTCGTAGTTATGCCGTTCGGGCTACGTAACGCGGCAGCCACGTTTCAAAGGTCCATGAATCGCACTTTAGTCCAACATAAGGAATATGCCGAAACGTACATAGATGACGTGGTAGTTTTTTCTAATAACTGGACTGACCATCTCAAGCACCTAGACGCTGTTCTGACAACCCTCGAAGAAGCAAACCTGACAGTAAATTTTCAGAAATGTGTCTTTGCACGATCCCAGATAAAATTCCTAGGACATGTGGTAGGATCAGGCAGACATGCTCCTGATCCAGAGAAAGTAGCAGCCATCCAAAATTTAGAAGTGCCGAAATCCAAGAAAGATGTCAGAAGTTTATTAGGCCTTCTGTCCTATTATAGGTCCTATATCCCGACATTCTCTGAAATAGCCCGACCATTAATTGAACTTACAAAAAAAACGTGCTCCTAATGAAATTACCTGGACTGCGCAGTGTGAAACAGCTTTCCGTGATCTGAAGCAGGCAATCAGCCAAACGCCCATTTGTTATTCACCGAACTTTACAAAACCCTTCATCATACATGCAGATGCTTCATCGTACGCGATAGGTGCTTGCCTATCTCAAAAAGATGAAAATGACCAAGAACATCCCATTGCTTTCATTAGCAAAAAACTATCGAAATGCCAAGGAAATTATGCTACTATAGAGAAGGAAGCCTACGCGGTTATTTTCGCTCTAAAAAAGTTTGAACATTATATATATGGCTCGCAAGTGACTGTTGTGAGTGACCACAACCCTTTGAAATTCTTGACCGATTGTGCATCCCAAAGTGCGCGCCTTCGGAGGTGGGCTCTGGCATTGCAGCGATTTCAAGCCCACATAGCCTATCGACGTGGAAATCTCCACACTAATGCAGATTCCTTAAGCAGACTATATGCCTCACACTGGACTTAAACGAAAGAGACTTTGCCGTTCAAAAAAAAAAAACTCACGATAAACTTTTGATTTATTTTGTTTGTGATTATATGTTTCCTTCAAGACTTTTCTGAATATGACTTTTGTGGACATTAATTGATTGAACATTATCATTTGAACTTTAAAATATTTATTCTAGAACTTTAACGTATTAGTACTAGTATCATAATCTCATATTGCATAGTATCTTAGTTATTCTTTTAGTTATCTTTATGTTAAGTAAGTATTGTAATTTTGATTTTTATTAATAGTGTGTATGCTAAAATGTTTATAGAGATTCCATTAGATTTTGATTAGTCTTTAAAGACTAAATCAAAACTTTGAATGGGGGAGGTGTGATGTTTGTACAACCCCCCTCACCTATAGAAGCGCCATCTGTGGCCAAAAGAGAAAAAACAGAGCAGAATCTGGGATGGCTTCGCCTAAGAAGGTGATCCAAAACTACTGAGAACGGTTTTGGCTAGTGCCAGCCGTAAAGAATCAAGATGAAACTATAAGTTTTGTTTTATATGACTTAGTGTCATGTGTAAATTTGTTTGTGCCAGTCTGTGTTCACCGTCCCGTCCTATGTGTATAATAAACGTTTGTGTTGTTTTGATAATTGGCCAATCCTTATAGAAAAAGCCCACACGCGACCATCCGGTTGCTCTTTACAAACACATAATACGATAAAACAACCTGATATATTAAAAAATCTGATTGACTGTATGTATTTTCCTCCTCTCCAATAATATGACGAATTGCGAAATAAAACAATATTAAATTATTCTTAAGAATCAGATGATATTATAATAGGTCTTGAAAGTTCGAAATTTTATTTATTTTCAGGGTTTTATTATTTTTAACATACATATATAGATATATATATATACATATATTAATTACTAAATTTCACTAAAAGTAATTGAGTTATTTCATTCTTGTAAATAACACGAAATGATAGAGATTTTTATAACTTTACTGATCAAATTTCGACATTAAAATTAAAAAAATATATAGAGAGATGGTATTAAAGACAGTTCTCAAGAGCTCAAATTAATATACTGTTTAAATAAAAAAACTCCTTTAACAAAAAAGAAAATGAAAACATAGAATTCAAATGTATTTCCATAACGTTTCATTAAATTGGTTTCAAAATTGGAGACACAAACTTAAACGGTCAAAAAGATTTCCCCGTGGAAATAACATCTATTCAATGTCGATTTTTATTTAAATAATTGCAAGGTATTTCTAAATACTGCATCCAAATCAGATAAATTTTCCATTAATTCAACATACATTATAAAAATGTTCGAAAAGTAAATGGTATATTGAAAATGTTTTCTAAATGTGCAATTAGATTTTACAGTACCCCACCTCGAAGAAAATACCGAAAGTTAAAAATATACATTTATTTTCGGATATCTTAATATTAATTTAGCAATAATTAATTATAAAGAGCGAACATTTAATAACTTTGGTTATTTTTTGTCGTTTTATATTCGCTAATACGATATGGTTATCTATTAAAATTTTAATGATTATTATAATTTTATATTTTCAAAGTTCCAACAATTGCAGAATAAATTATATTACGTAAAACATCTACCGTGTAAACCGTTCGAAATTTTACAATAGACTTAACCCTCTTTCAATCTTGTGTACAAATTATTTTAGAAATATTATTAATGATTTTTACGGCTAATGAGGTACTCAATTAACTTCAGGGAAAAGAAAAATATTTGCACGATGAAAAAAAAAATTCGTTTATCATATTTATAAGCAATGTTTTATTTAATTATATTCTGGGATGACGTAGAAAATACCTATCTGTATTATTGAAAAAAAAACCGCTCAATTATCTAAAAAATGTATCAGATGTAATTACCTAAAAAGTTACATTGATGTTTTTTTTTTCTTTGCTTCGAAAAAAGCTTTATCGTTGATAACTTTTATTATATGACAATTAGTTGAAACTAATATAAGATTTGTAATGTAATATGCATAAGATTAAAAAATGGATAAAAAATTTCTTAACAAGTTGTACTTTTAATAAAAATCAGAGCAATATACTAGAAATTATTATTTAAATTTATTATCTTTTATTATTTTACTCGTAATAACTCGCATATTAATTTAATGGCCATGAAAATATATTTCGTCTTTTAAATACAGTAAAATATGAGGTTTTGCTTTTTATTTTTATGCAAATAACACTGTAACCTATTAATAATTACTACTGTGATCATCTTGTGATGATAATTTTTGTTAATCAGATTCTTAATTTTTTCAATATTTTTGAAGGTGGTTTTAATCAGAGTGAAAAATAAAAGCGTTTGTTCTCCTTTACATTTTAACCTTATTTCCATGAAACACTTTTGCATTACTTCAACATTTTATCCTTTTGAAATGACAAAGTCGCTTTTAGCTATCAATCGTGTCACATCATTGAAATAACATCTAGACATTTTAACACAATGTGACTTTTTTGTCACGACAAAACATCACATCATTTGTGATAAAACGCCTAGATCATTCAAAGAAACACTAAAATTAGAATTGACAATGATATTAGAAACACATTATTTTAACATAATTTGTATCATGGATTGAAGTAGGTAAAATCAATCATAAACTAGTCGTTGAGAACACCGTAATACTTACTCATCATGGATATGCATAATATGAAATACGAAAATAAAACATATGTAAACTATTTATAAATTACATATCCAGGGATAAATAAGGATACAGAAATTTAATAGGCTTTGTCGCACTATTACATTCTAAGTACAGTCGTGGAAAAAAAAGTAAACACCCCCTACTAACTGCTCAACAAATTATCGTAGAAGAAAGTTACTGGTACCAAACGATTGGAAATAAAGTTTACTTTTAAATGATGTATATAAAATTTGCTTAGGGGGTCATCTACATAATAAAACGAACCATAACTTCATTTTTTTCAATGACAATACACAATTTTAACGAGATATTTCAAATCTGCGGTTCAAACTATGCCTAAACACCGAATTTCAAATCATTTGAATAATAAGTTTTTGAATTATAAATATTCAAAATTTGGTGCTTCTAATGTTAAATTACATTTTCATATTTTTATTTATATCTCCAGAAATCATGCTCCTAATGTGCTAATGTTTTGTGTAGCGATAATACTAATATACCCAAATATAAGTACGCTGAATTGGCAATTTTTATAATTTTCTGATATGAGTTATGAATTATGAAATTAATATTTGAAAAAATTATGAATTGCAACCTACAATTTTTTTTATGGATTTAGATTTATTAAGTCCTGCTTTATGGAAATCCAAAATTTCACATTTTTCTTCCAAGTAGTTTTCAAATTATGCTTAAAAAACGCAAAATGCTGGTTTAAGGGGCCGTCTATGATAGAAGTGACTAGATATTTTGAAATTTCTTCTGATGTCCTGTAATCTAGCAGGCTTCATTGACTTCTTAAGGTGCCTTGATCAAGATGGGGGCTCTCTCGGTTAACAATCGAGTTACGAACTTCAATTTGGATAGAGCCCTTAAAATACGCTCGTTTTAAAGTAATCAATTTCTCAGAAACTTATAGTACGAATTGTATAAAAATTTGTTTTTAGGTTAATTGAAGGGTGTAGAGTTCATTTATGCTGTCAGAATTGTGTACTGCTATTGAAAAGAAAAAACAAAGTTATGGTTCGTTTTATTATGTAAATGCCCCCCTAAGCAAATTTTATCTATGTAATTTAAAAGTAGACTTTATTTCCAATCGTTCGGTACCAGTAACGCCCTTCTACGATAATTTGCTGAGGAGTTAGTAGGGGGTGTTACTTTTTTTTCATACTTTTTTTACATAGAAGTTTCAAGCCGCTATCTCAATTTGTTTGGCAGACAGAGTGTTTAAAAAATGTGGATTGATGACGTCATAAACTTTAAATACACTATTACTGAATTGCGTAAAAGAAACATCTTTATAACTCCAAAAATGACAATCATATTAACTAACAGTTTACTGCGTCAGATTAAGCGTCTCATTTCCAATTAAAATATATCTTTGAATTGAATAATAAAATATATATTTGAATGAAATACAGGGATATGAACAATCGAAGAGTTTGTAAAATATGATTACAAGTATCTCGGAAAGTAATGATCGGATAGACTTCCTTCTTTATGCAAAATTTATGTTTTGTTATTGTCTTTTATATTCACACCTTAAAATAATCAATTTCGAAATTTTTATATACCTTTTATCAGAAGGAATTTTTAGAGAGTCCGAAAATAAAGTTTCGGATATTCGAGGTTAATTAAGTTCAAAAAGTTTCTTCTCATTCTTACATACCGACTACATACCAAATTTCAAGTCGCTCTCTTAATTTGTTCGGGAGATAGAGCGTTTACACACACAGAGACACACAATTTTTTTTTATAAAAATATGTTTTTCGGAATCTCCAGTGTCTGAAACGTATAAATCAGTCAAAAAAATATTTTCGATTTTTAAAACGATTAGAAGATTTACCCTGTACTACGTTTGATGGGTAAGTACAATCAAATTTTGTTATATAAAATCTAAATTTATAATGCACGATATAACTTAATAGGAATTACAATGTTGGAATGTGAGAATTATTAAAAGTGTATTTACCATTAAAATTTCAGTGAATAAACATGGTACATTTGTTAACAAGAATACCAAAAAATCAACTAAAATTCTGAACCCTTTATGACTCGAGACCTCTGATTTGAAAAAAGAATTAGATCTTAGAATACATCATTTTAAGGATGTAAAAAATAATTTAACCCCTTGACGCTCAAATTAAATTACGGTTTAAAAATTCAAATTGCTTATTGGCACCACTTTTATGAAAAAGAAATAATCACCTTATTTAATGACAGGTAAAACGATACTAAAATATAGCCAATTTCACTATTTTATAAAACTGGTTGGAAATCAAACAATTTGAGTAAAAGGCACAGCCCGTGAATATGACGGGAGTGAGAATTAAGGGGTTAAAAAAATTAAAACATTAAAAAATACTGACAAAAAGGGTGCTTTTTCTACAACTAAAATAAACAAAAACTTACATACTTTTAATAAATATTGTCAAATTTCTAATACAAAATTGTAAAGTTTTTGAAATTACCTATGTAAAAAATCAATTTTGGAACGTCTCCAGCCTTTTAAATTTTCCAAAATTTAAGGTGTTGATTTTAGCAGTAACTTAATCAATACAATATTGATAATCACTTAATAATCTCTGTTATATGAAATTGAAATTTATAATGCTCTATATAACGTAACTGGAATTGCAATGTCGGAATGTAAGAATTATTAAAATTGTAATTAATATTAAAATTTCAGTGAGTAAAAATAGCACATTTTTTAACCCGGAAGGAGTCTCTTGTATTATGATATACCCAGGACGCGTAGGGTTTTTGTAATTTCTACCACTATTTTCGAAATGTAATCTTCAAATTACTTTATCGCATAATTTATAACAATTTTTTACCACTAAATAAGGTGACCACCATTATTTGAATTTATTGGAGACAAACTAAAAACCGTTCATACCCTGTTTATGCGCGACTTCACCAGGGTTAACGAGAATACCAAAAAATCAACTAAAATATTACTAAAGGGTACTCTTTTCACAACAGAAATAAACAGAAAATTACATACTTATAATATATATTGTCAATTTTCTAATACAAAATTGTAAAGTATATGAACTTACCTCTGTAAAAAATCTATTTTTGAACGCCTACAGCATTTTTAATTTTCCAAAATTTAAGATATTCATTTTAGCAATAACTAAATCAATTCAATACTTACAATAACTTAATAATTTTTGTTATATAACACTGAAATTTATAATGCTCCATGTAACTTAATTGGAATTGAAAAATTGGTTGGAATGTAAGAATTGTTAAAATTGTATCTAATATTAAAATTTCAGTGAATAAAAATGGTTAATAGTTTAACAAGAGTTCCAAAAAATCAACTAAAATCCTGAATCATCCTGAACCCTTTATGACTCGACACCTCTGATCTGGAAAAAGAATTTCTCCGATCTTAGAATATATTATTTTAAGGATGTAAAAAAATAATAAATAATAATAAAACAAGAAAAAAATATTGACTAAAAGGTACTCTTTTCGCAACTGAAATAAACAGAAAATTACATATTTCTAATAAATATTGTTAATTTTCTAATACGAAATTGTAAAGTATACGAAAATTCCTCTGTAAAAAATTTATTTTTGAACGTCTTCAGCCTTCTTAATTTTCCAAAATTTAAGAAGTCCATTTTAGCAATAACTTAATCAATATAATATTCACAATAACTTAATAATATTTGTTATATAAAATTGAAATTTATAATGCTTGATATAACGTAATTGGAATTGCAATGTTGGAATGTAAGAATTATTAAAGTTGTATTCAATATTAAAATTTCAGTGAATAAAAATGGTATATTGTTTAACAAGAATATAAAAAAAAAAACAATTAAAATCTTGAACCCTTTATGACTCGACACCTCTGATTTGAAAAAAGAATTACTCAGATCTAAGAATATATCATTTGAAGGATGTAAAAAATGATTTAAAAAAGTTCGAACATGAAAAAAATATTGGCTAAAAATTGCTCTTTTCACAATTGAAATAAACAGAAAATTACATATTTCTAATAAATAGTGTCAATTTTCTAATACAAAATTTAAAAGTATACGAACTTTCCTCTAAAATAACTATTTTTGAACGTCTCCAGCCTTTTTAATTTTCCAAAATTTAAGATGTTCATTTCAGCCATAACTTAATCAATTTAATATTTACAATAACTTAATCAATTCAATAGTTACAATAACTTAATAATCTTTTTTATATAAAATTGAAATTTATAGTGCTTGATATAACATAATTGGAATTGCAATGTTGGAATGTAAGGAATATTAAAATTTCAGTGAATACAAATGGTACATAGTTTAACAAGAATACCAAAAAATCAACTAAAATCCTGAACCGTTTATGATTCGACACCTCTGATTTGAAAAAAGACTTGCTCAGATCTTAGAATATATCATTTTATGGATGTAAAAAATAATTTAAAAAAAATTAGAAGATGAAAAAAATATTGACTAAAAGTTACTCTTTTTACAACTGAAATAAACAGAAGATTACATACTTCTAATAAATATTGTCAATTTTCTAATACGAAATTGTAAAGTATATGAGCTTTCCTCTGTAAAAAATCTAGTTTTGAACATATCCAGCCTTTTTAATTTTCCAAAATTTAACATGTTCATTTTAGTAAGAACTTAATCAATATAATATTTATAATAACTTAATAATCTTTGTTATATAAAATTGAAATTTATAATACTTGATGTAACGTAATTGGAATTGCAGTGTTGGAATGTAAGAATTATTAAAATTGTATTTAATATTAAAATTTCAGTGAATAAAAATGGTACATTTTTAAACAAGATTACCAAAAAAATCAACTAAAATCCTGAACCCTTTATGACTCGACACAACTGAAATAAACAGAAAATTACATACTTCTAATAAATATTGTCAATTTCTAATACAAAATTGTAAAGTATACGAACTTACCTCTGTAAAAAATCTATTTTTTAACGTCTAAGCATTTTTAATTTTCCAAAATTTAAGATATTCATTTTAGCAATAACTTAATCAATTCAATACTTACAATAACTTAATAATTCTTGTTATATAACAAAGAAATTATAATGCTCGATGTAACGTAATTGGAATTGAAAAATTGGATGGAATGTAAGAATTATTAAAATTGTATCTAATATTAAAATTTCAGTGAATAAAAATGGTTAATAGTTTAACAAGGGTACCAAAAAATCAACTAAAATCCTGAATCCTCCTGAACCCTTTATGACTCGACACCTCTGATCTGGAAAAAGAATTACTCCGATCTTAGAATATATTATTTTAAGGATGTAAAAAAACAATAAATAATAATAAAACATGAAAAAAATATTGACTAAAAGGTACTCTTTTCGCAACTGAAATAAACAGAAAATTACATATTTCTAATAAATATTGTTAATTTTCTAATACGAAATTGTAAAGTATACGAAAATTCCTCTGTAAAAAATCTATTTTTGAACGTCTCCAGCCTTTTTAATTTTCCAAAATTTAAGAAGTCCATTTTAGCAATAACTTAATCAATATAATATTCACAATAATTTAATAATATTTGTTATATAAAATTGAAATTTATAATGCTTGATATAACGTAATTGGAATTGCAATGTTGGAATGTAAGAATTATTAAAGTTGTATTCAATATTAAAATTTCAGTGAATAAAAATGGTACATTGTTTAGCAAGAATATAAAAAAAAAAAACAATTAAAATCTTGAACCCTTTATGACTCGACACCTCTGATTTGAAAAAAGAATTTCTCAGATCTAAGAATATATCATTTGAAGGATGTAAAAAATGATTTAAAAAAATTCGAACATGAAAAAAATATTGGCTAAAAATTACTCTTTTCACAATTGAAATAAACAGAAAATTACATACTTCTAATAAATAGTGTCAATTTTTTAATACATAATTGAAAAGTATACGAACTTTCCTCTAAAATAACTATTTTTGAACGTCTCCAGCCTTTTTAATTTTTCAAAATTTAAGATGTTCATTTTAGCCTTAACTTAATCAATTTAATATTTACAATAACTTAATCAATTCAATAGTTACAATAACTTAATAATCTTTGTTATATAAAATTGAAATTTATAGTGCTTGATATAACATAATTGGAATTGCAATGTTGGAATGTAAGGAATATTAAAATTGTATTTAATATTAAAATTTCAGTGAATAAAAACGGTACATTGTTTAACAAGAATGCCAAAAAATCAACTAAAATCCTGAACCCTTTATGACTCGACACCTCTAATTTGAAAAAAGAATTGCTCAGATCTTAGAATATATCATTTTATGGATGTAAAAAATAATTAAAAAAATTAGAACATGAAAAAAATATTGACTAAAAGTTACTCTTTTCACAACTGAAATAAACAGAAAATTACATACTTCTAATAAATATTGTCAATTTTCTAATACGAAATTGTAAAGTATACGAGCTTTCCTCTGTAAAACATCTAGTTTTGAATATCTCCAGCCTTTTTAATTTTCCAAAATTTAACATGTTCATTTTAGCAAGAACTTAATCAATATAATATTTACAATAACTTAATAATCTTTGTTATATAAAATTGAAATTTATAATACTTGATATAACGTAATTGGAATTGCAGTGTTGGAATGTACGAATTATTAAAATTGTATTTAATATTAAAATTTCTTTGAATAAAAATGGTACATTTTTTAACAGGATTACCAAAAAATCAACTAAATCCTGAACCCTTTATCACTCGACACAACTGACATAAATAGAAAATTACATACTTCTAATAAATA
Organism: Maratus speciosus; assembly: GCA_963932465.1. Classification (NCBI taxonomy): domain Eukaryota; kingdom Metazoa; phylum Arthropoda; class Arachnida; order Araneae; family Salticidae; genus Maratus; species Maratus speciosus. Next base: position 370,105,206 of record OZ010790.1, on the reverse strand, counting down.
TTATCAATTTCTAATACAAAATTGTAAAGTATACGAACTTACCTCTGTAAAAAATCTATTTTTGAACGTCTCCAGCCTTTTTAATTTACCAAAATTTAATGTGCTAATTTTAGAAATAACGATGAGAAACTGCACAAATAATAAATACAATTTTGGCACAAAAAATTAACCCAGTATCGCCGCCTGTTAAGAATTCTGTGAAGAATGTATAGTAATTTCGCTGTATAAGTAACATTGACTTTTGGGTAAGTTGCAGATATGCAACACTGTGATACAAAGGGTTAAACAATCGTTAAAATTGTTATACCGTGGAAAGCCTTTAAATGATTACTTTCAGTGTGCATCTCAAATAAAAATAAAATATTACAGATTACATATATAAGATTTCAACACAAAATAGAGTTTTTGTAGGTGTAAGTGAAAGTAGAATAAATTTTCTCCAGAAACCGAAAACTATCTAAACCAGAATTCGAACCTGTGACCTTGGCTATACACACCAGTGTTCTTTCTACCACTGAGCTATTCAGGTGATATTCAATCTGACACAATTCACCCACTTGTTGGTTTCATCAAATCTGCGACTTCGTAACTTTACCTATGAAAAGACGCTACAAAAGTAAATACCAAACTACATGTATATTAATAATTTATATATGATTTCAACCCGAAATATTAGATTGTTTGTAGGTAGAGGTCAAAGTTGAACAAATTTTCTCAATATTATCTAGGCCGGGATTCGAAACTGTATGCGCTATACTCGCCAATGCTGGATAGCCCAACGGTAGGCCATTGGAACGTATATCCAAGGCCCCAGGTCAAATCTCGGCTTAGATAGCCTATATCAAGCCTGTCCAACCTTTCAATAAATAGGGGCGCCCTTCACCTGGTCACAAACAATGAAAGGCGCCATTATTCACATGGATTAAATTATGTAACAATATTATCTCAATATTGTAGTGGCAAAAGTTGATTACCGCACGGGCTAGCTTTCACTAGGATTTTTGCATAATATTCGTTGTCTTTTCTCAATGCAGAATTTTTTTCATAAAAAGGGCGAAAATGCACTATTCGGAAATACTGGCAAAGCTTCTGCTGTAATTAAGCCCTAATTAGTGATAGTCTTATACGATGCACTTACATCTCATAGTGGTAGCCATACGGTAACTACGGTTTAATAGTTCTATGTAAAAATATCTTGAAAAGATAATATAAATTGCTATGAATTTAGACTCGCATTTTTTTAAGATTGAGAGAGGGGGTTGAGGTATGTGCTATGTAAAAAGTCTTGTAGGAAAAGGGCCTAAAAACCTTAATTCTTTAATAATAATTTAAAAAATACATGAAAATATTATTTATATAAATCAAAACATTATTTTATGTTATCTTTACAAAAACTAAGTAACATAAGAAAGTGGGCATGAATACCTACAAAGAGCATCATGGCGCCCATGGACGCCATGTTGGACAGCCGTGACCTAGATACATTTCATGGTATTGGGAAAATGTATTTCACTTTTACCTCCATCTACACGACTATTTAGACAGACATATAGTTATATTAAATTTTGGTTCCATCTTAATTATGGAAGAGTTTTCATTATTCATTTCACTGTTAGCCTGTAGATAATATAAAGCACTGTAAAAAAGAAATCGAGTAGATTCTATCGGTGAAAGTTGCTAAAATGAAATTTTCTAACTGAACTAAATTTTCGCATGCTATGTAGTATATCTTTATATACAGGTCTCTCCAAATTAATTAGTCAACATTTTAGACTAGGAATGTAATTGTTAAAATTCGAGTTTTAAACGTGTTATATGTTTTCTAAACTGTTTATTTATACGTATTTTCTTTCACCTTATTTACCGGTGAAGTTTCATTACAGTTTTCTAGATGTGTTGTAAAGTGTTTCAAAAGCTCATTACATTTTTGCTTCTTTTTTGTTAGGTGCGTTCTTAATTATATAAATACGTAGCACCTACAGTCGTAGTCCGGACCATCCATCCGTCTGTCCGCATATAACAGCGCAAAAGCTGAACCCAACCGAACGGTTTGAAAAATAATACATATAGGGGAGACTTGTACAAAACCAGGTAGCGCAGATTCCTGCTTGATTTAAACTTTTGTCTATCAGCCAAAGCGAGGAATTGCTTGTCGAACGTCATTACGGCATTTGTAGCTGAATGAAACTCTACTGTGTGCGGTTATTTTTGTGTGAAGGATTTTGTTTGAATTGCTCTTAAAAATTGTTTCGTTTGATTCTATGTTTTACGCATACATTAACTGTTTATCAGCATATTAAATATTGGTAAGTACTATTTCAAATTCTTTGATTTCCTGCTAGTATTTTGACAGTTTTATTGATCATTTACTATAGGACTAAGAGTAATGTTGCCATGTTTTTAAATCTGTGTCATGTTGGGATAAAACCGGATACTTAAGAGTGGGTCAAAATCGAGTATATCCAGTTTTGTCCTACATTCATAAAATGATTTTTAAGTTAGTTAATAAATTAGCATGAAGCAGTAAATTGCAATTTAATGATGTTAAGTACTGGTAGCCCCTTTATGTGTCATTCATGGCACCTATAAACCCATACTAGAAACAAGAAGTGAGGAAGTGGTTACTTTCTAATCTTGGGCTATATGTAAGAATTTACTAAATTGGAAAATTATTCAAAGCTGCATTTTTCAGAGCAGCAGTTACAATTACTCCAATCAGACTGTTTGAGAAAACAGGAATTTTTCCCTACAAGTACAATGCTCTTTCAGGTCATCCTTTTTCTCCTCCGGAAATGACAGAGAAACACATAAAAATCAGTGATAACGCACTTTGATCTACGCAGATATAGGCTGGAATGGCTGCAACAATAAATAAATCTGAAACATACAGGATAATGAAGCTTATCCTCCTACATCTAAAAGTATTGACATCACACATCCAGCAGTTGATAATATCTAGCCTTTTCTATCGAGATATCAGACTATGTATCCCAGTAATAATAATCAATACCCGCCTAAAATAGATTTACAATACCATACACAAGAAAGAATCTAAACGTTATAAATTGATAATACAAACAGACAACATACCATCGAGCTTAATACTAATGAAAGGTTATCTTCAGGTGGGATTGTCTAGATGTAGAGGTTCTCCATACAAGCCTGTGGTACGTTGTTCGAGCTACCAACTATACGGCCACACAGCAATTCATTGCAAAAGGGAGTCGTTATGTGCGTGTTGTGCGAGAGGATATTGTACATCTGAATGTCCAAATATCGACCAACCTGAACTTATACAATGCACAAACTGTAATACTCAAGAAAACTATTTCCACATAGAGCGGATTCTAAAAAGTGTCCAGTCTTTATTAATCAAATCAAAAATAGACAAGACTATTCGAACTCATACATAAACTCTTTCATAAATACCTCATTCCAATAATAGTTGCGGGTAACCTATAGATCCCCCAATTAAATGTAATCTTTTACTAGTGACTATATTCATACTGTTTTAAATTTCATGATTATTTTTAATAATGCATAATAAATTAATAATTATTAATAATTATTTTTTATAACTACTGTGGTTCTAGGTGCCATCAGTAAATATATACATCTGTTACTCTATCTTAAACACCTTAAATATTATCTTAGAAATTTCATGTACATAGTTAACATTTGTTTTTGGCTTTACCGAATTATTAGGATGAGCGAAGCGAATCCTCTACTAGGCTACTCAAACTACATTTTGTCGTACACTTTACAAAAAGCTATTCAGTATTTTGACTTGAAATTAAACATATTAACGCATTATGACCTGTAGATTTGCACAATGTTTTTTTTTTTTTTTTTTTTTTTTTTTTTACAGAATAACCTTAAGAAAATTATTATTTTAATTAATTTATTTTACATGTTTTTCCATTACGGACGCATTTTTGAAAATAAAAAATGAAACACGTATATTTTCAGAAAAACAAAATACATCATCGAGTCAGTAATTGCCGAAACGTCAGTGAAGGCTTACTGTGGAGACGCGAAAAGTTTTGGTTTTCGTATGTTAGTCTGTTGCCTGTTTGTCCCGCGATAACCTCCGCAAAAAGCATCCGATTAGCTCTAAATTAATTGGGAATGTTCGTGAGGTATCCGGACTTAGCTATATAGTTTTTGGTTAAATTTGGTTCATTCCTTCGGAAAATATAGATCATTTAATTTTGCTTCATAATGCTTTTCTATGGCAAGTCAGACGATTTTCAAATTTTCATTTGTTAAAACAAAATGACACATTTAATTAATTGATTTAAATGTTAATTTATGGATACTAAAATTTCTAAATAAGGATTTTAAATTATTTCTATTATTTTGAATTTTTGTCAATAAATTTGTCAGATTTTTTTAATTACGTGTATAACTTTTAACGAAACTTTATACATGATTCCCAATAATATAAAATATTTCGTTTCATCAATTTACATGTTTGACATGATACAGATTTCATTTTTTTTTCTTTTTTTTTTTTTTTCCGTTGCCTCGCGACTGCATTTCGTATCCTATAAAGAAAATTATTCAAATAATCCCAAGTACGAAATACTAAGAAAAAAAATCTGGCTGAGGTAAATGAAAGATTAGTTAATCTTTAGTACTAATACATTACGTATGGTCTTAAATCTTGCTTTGCGTCAAATATGAACTAAGTTAATAAATTACGATTTTAATTTGAATTTAGATACTATTAAAAAGCTATCACAAAACTATTTTACAGCGCCAAATGCATGCGATTTATGCAATTAATAGTGTATACGATATAGAATGATTATCCAGTAGATTTAAAGATCTCCACATGTGCTTATTTTGGGTAATTTTAGTATGTTGTTGCTAGCGGGTATATTAGGATGTAATTAAACTAATGTTTCAACATGCTAAAAGTAATAAATAGTGCATTCAATTGCATATAAATGCTTTTTAACACTTTTCAACATAGATGAATAGCGTTTATGACTTTGGTTTATCTGTCTGCTATCTGACTTCGTCTGTCCGTGCTTTTACTTGCTTAAATGTAATCTGAATTACATATAAGGTTAGTTGGGGTAGCTGGAACATGATTTTACAATGTGTCTCTGGAGCTTCTGATAATTCAGCTTCAAAAAGCTAATGTTCATTTGAATTAAAGTCTGAACTTCTGTAAATATGTTCAGTTAGGTTCCCTCTATCAGACAGAAATGCTCAAAATTAGATTTTAATATTTAAAAATATAAAAATATGCATATTTCATCATTCTTTCCTCATGGGTCCAGTTGCCCCCAAAAATGGAGTAACTGGACCAGGGGGGGGGGGGTCTATGTTCCACACGCGTTTATATTTTTTCATATCGGATATAGGGTCGTGTTTGAAAAAAAGGAAACAACTTAAGAAAATTTAAACCAGGCAGATCATGTAAATTATATATCAATAAACAGCGTTGTAAGGGAAAACTGTGCTGTCAATGTGTCTAAAAAGAGCACTAAGAGTGAAAATGATTTATTTATACCAAAAACATAAAACTTAAGTAAGTACATATGTACTTTAGTATTAGATAATAAGTATAAAAGTCACATGGGTATTTTAAGGGAAAAAATAGCAAGGTAAATCTATGAACAAACGGCTACGAAAGTACTTTATCTTTATCCAGGAGTCGCATTATATAGGGGAAATTTTATTGTTCCTACCAGAACCCTTAAAGAAAGGTGTAGTGGTAGGAACGATAAAAGTTTCCCTATAGAATGCGAGCCCTGGTTATAGTACAATTTCAAGGTCTGGCTATCTCACTTTCAGGGGCAAGGTACTTGCATTCATAAAATGTTGAAATAATTTACTGACACCAATATTTACAAGAGAATCTATCTGAAAACAAATAAAAGTATATTTTGCGTACTTAATAAAGGTGAAATTTTCAATATAAAATTCAGGTGCCAATGTGGCAATTAGAAATTAAAATTAAGTGATGCCATAACGGCATCACCGCCTCTCAAGGGGTCAAGAAATTTGGTTTGATACACTCAATATGATTTTTTTTAAATTTCAGTACGTAATTTTAATAAGGTATTCTATCATTTTCTTTATTGTGAGCAAAAAACAATGGAGAAATTTACTTCCCGTAGTAAGAGAAACACAAAAAAAATTATTTATAACTATTGGGGTAACTGGATCCAGCATGGTCCAGTTACCCCGAATACATGTCCAGTTACCCACTTCTTGAAACATTTATGGGGTAACTGGGACACCCGGCTTACATTTGAAACATGAAGTAAATATGTATAGATACCTAATAATATTAATGTAGTTATATGTCTAATCTTTAAAAAAAAAAAGATTGTTTAATAAAAGTACTTGCAGTATTTAATAAAAAGCCGAGAAAGTTCAACCATATTGACGCTGTTTCTAAAAAAAGAAACGTAATTTTTTTACAACCTATCACAGCAAAGTGAGAATTATGATTGAATTGATACACGTTGTTTTAGGAAGTAGAGGTTAAGGGGCATTGTTCACAAAAGCTAAAACTTAAAAAACACCAACAGTTTTTTATTAAATAGCCTATGGCCCAGTTACCTCGTAGGTCCAGTTACCCCAACTAACCTTAATTAATATACGTTACTGTTGTTTGCATATTCAGATCGGTATTGAAAATAAAGTGTGTAGCATACATAGCTCAATTACAGGGACACCCTAAAGTATTCCGTTAAGTTATGGTCTATGGGAAAAAATCATTTGCGGTGTATTTCAATGTTGTTACACAATTTTAAACGTAATGGAACTTATATACATTATTAAGGTGCACTAGAACATGGTTACCATAAAATATCTTATGTGTATCATTTACGGCACGCGTACAGGGAACTCAAAAATATTCATTTTATTACGGTCTATGAAGAAAATGATTTTGGGGCGTATTTTAATGATGGTACTTTATTTCAAACATAATAAAATTGATATGGATTTCTGAGATGCATTAAAATAGCCATTCTGAAGTATGAGGGTGCAAAGCATATATCATTTTTTACAGGGTCAAACAAAAGAAGTCGGTTATATAATGCAGGTCTACGGGGAAAAACTTTTCGCAATGTATTTTAATTGTGTTGCACCATTTCAAACATTATGAAATTGACATACATTACTGAGATTTACTACAAGAAGCTTGCAATTGAATATGATTTGCATAGCATTTATCATTCACTTACAGGGTCACATAAAAGAATTTTGATACAATACGGTATCCGAAGTATTGTCTATTAGGGATAATTGCTTCGATTATGGTATATGTTTCAAGGTTAATTAATTTTTATTTAGTATTTGGTGTAAATAAATTATATAGACCATATACAGGACTGCTCAAAAGAATTCGTAATCATTACTGAGACTAACTTCAGAGTATATATATTTTTTAAATTTAAGTTATGCATTTTCAAGCTCAGCTGCGTTTAGTACTTAATAACAAATGTTTGAAAATTTTAAATAGAATCATTAAGTTAATATCAATATATAAAAATTAATCATTAAGTTAAAAATCTTCAAGTCATATACAGGGCTCTAGAAAAGAATTCATGTACGTTTCTGCCTACAGGTAGAAAATACTAAAGTTGAATTTTAATCTCCGATAGCTTTTTCTATCTAAACTAAATTTTAGCATACTATTTAGAATATATGCAAACATATAGATCATATACAGAGATGCACAAAAGTATGTCACGGCGAAGTTTTCTTTGAGTATTCAAGAAGTTTTGATAAATGTTTCATAATCTATGCTTGACGCATGATTTTCTTTCTTGTTAATAAACTGATCTGAGAATATCGAAAGATATGCCTTTCCAAATTAAAAAGAATGGTATAAAATAAGTCAGGTTCAGAGGTGTCCCTTCTTATTAGAGTACCTCATTTCACTAAATCTAGTGATCGAATGATTTTTTTAAGCTAATTTTTTTAATGCTGTAATAATTTTTTTAATAATATTGATCTTGATAAAGTTGGTGATTTTGCGTATATAACTTGTACATCAGTTTATTAACTCTTTAATCCTCCTGCCCCATACTTTCGCGATCAAAATGACCGTGAATGTATCGGACGTGACGATTAAGGCTAATGTCAGAAGAACGTCCATTTGCAAATTTTTTGTTTGAAAAAGAAACCCTTATTAGCTAAGGTGTTTCTTTGTCATGAACGTCTGACATTAGCCTAAGGGATAAAAGGTGTTTATATACCTTTAAATATACTTTTTTCACTTTTATCATGCTATAATTTTAGTTTAATGATAATAAGTTACTTTTCTTATGTAATTTTATAGAATCTATTTAGATAATATCTTACATCTATGACCATGAAAAAGTTTTCCTGAATCAAAAAATTTTAAAATATTAGATTTTTAAATTCGATATAATAGATTCAGTTTGATTAAATATTTCTATTTGGATATTAAGATAACTTAAAATTCTTGTTCAAACTCTTGCTTATCCTAAAATAATCAGAGTGTAAAACAAAATCCGAGCTATTCTATAACCATTCGCACAATCATTAGGAAATTATTTATTTAAATTTAATGAGAAAATGAGGGTAAACGTACATCTTCATCTAAAAAAAAAATTACCAGACTAGGCCGTTCGTCAGCATTTCTGAATATCATTATCACACTGTGTGTAATTTATTGTTTCTAATATTCGACACCTTCCAAGAATTTTATATTCCTTTAAGTATTTATGTAATTAAAAGAATAATAATAAAATGCAGATTGAAGGATGTTGAATTTTATGCAAAGCGAGATTAAAAAACAATGACTTGCAGAGCTGACGTTGAGGCTTCTGACCTACAAATTTACTATTTATAGATAGAATCGTAATTCATTAAATAAAAAAAATATATTTTTATTATTCCGCCAAAATATCTCAAAAACTGTTTTTTAAAATTTATTTAAGGAAATAAATATTTTTTGGACTTGATAGAAATAAAATATGATCTGTAAATAATATATTTTTCCATTATACGGATTTATTTTTGCAAACGATAATGAAACCTGCGTATTTCTCGGAGTAAATAAAAATCATCGAGTCAGTAAAAATAAAGTCATAAATGATTAAGTACGCGAAATATTATCGCTGCATCAAAATTTCTCTCTTTTTTTTAATTAATAAGGAAAGGAACCTATATATATGTATTTTCTGAAATTCGAAATATTTTAAATATTGAAAATAACTGCAGAATTTATACTTCAAACTGCAAAATAACATTAAACTTTCTTATATCAAAAGTGTATGTCATTTAAGAGGATAATATGCATTCTAATAGAATAATTTATTAAAATTGGTCGGAAATAGTGCATATTTTGGTACTCATTACTTTTAAACATTTAATAGATTCACGATTTCTTTTATGAAATTTTTAAAATACCTTTTGTATGAAAATTATAGCATATTTTTAATGAATTAAAATTTGCGAAAATTCAATTATTTACATTCAATTATAAAAGTATTTTTTAGATAAAGAATTCAAATACACAATTTATTCTTATTATGTTAAATCATTTACGCAGACGATACTTACGCGTTTTAAAAGAATTATATTATGATTTTTTTTGTAAAGTGGCAACAAAAGATTTGTAAGCAAATAAAATTAATTGTTAAATTCGTCATATAAAGTGGTAATCGAAATCGAAGGTTGAATAATAACAATAATATCATAAGTTAATAATCCTTAGTATCAACGAGAGCAGATTTCAAATGTTTTTCCAAAAAATGGGATATTGAAGAAGTAACTTTCTTCAAGCTCTCTTCGAATATATTATTCTAAGATTGCTATCAAAGATTATTTGATGTGAATTACAAAGATTGGAAACATACCTATTTCAAACTATTTGAGAAAACACCAGAGGCTATTTATTGGAAGATGTAAAATCATCTTTAAAAGAAATTTTAGTTGAAAATTTAAAAATATTTTGCAAAATTTTGCTTCGAAAATATTTTTTATTTATACCAGTCTCATATCGTAAATAAAAAATTCCGAGGAAATTCTTAGTTATTTGGCTGAATTTACATTTCTAACATTAAAATGCGCCAAAGCATAAAATAACGTTTTTGCTTAATAAAGATGCAAAAATAATATTAAAAAAATATTGTTAGTTTCAAGTATTTATCTTAGCAAATAATGCTTCGCGAATCCAAACAACTTTTGCTATTCATAGTATATTTATATATTATCTATTTTTGTTTATGTACAGTATTTTTTATTAGCTGTGTAATTATTATATCTTAAACACTTAAATTTAACAACTTGCACAGTTTATTTTAGTGTCAATTAGTGAGCCAGGCATGTCTAATTTATCTCATAAATTATCTTTAAGTTTTCTTAATAACTTACCGAGAAGTTTTCTTTTCATGGTAATTCTGTCGGACGGATCATCGGGGACCCGGGGCTCCCATGATTTTGCACCTTTACTCACTCTCTTGTCCCCAATTATGGGCAGTGGGGTTGGTAGTTGGACATGGTTCTTTATAAATTGGAGGCTTGGCTTACTGACTTATCTGTAATATACTTTAATGTACTATAATATATTTTTGGGGCTAGGGTTCCGCGGGTGGTAGAATTTTTCCCTGCCCTGGGCTCGGGATTTAAACCTAACCATAAGCCAAAAGCGGGTTCCCAGGATGGGTTCTTACCTTACCTTACCTTACCTTACCCTTCCACAGGTAGACTTCAGGATTGCGAAAAGAGGTCGCAAAAGAAGGGGGAAACAGTTACTTTGACTCCTTCGCTTTATAAATTAGAGCTGAAAACAGATATTAAGGAAAAGGAAGCCAAACAGCATGCAAAACGAAAACAGGAGGTTCATAACATGAAAAAAGAAATTAAGAATCAAAAGAAAAAGAAACAAAAAAAAGATTGAGGAGAAATCCTCAGAAGATGAAGAAGATAATGAAGCCTGAATGTTTTGGAATGAGCTTTACTCCAATTCAAAATCCAAAAAACGGTCGGATACAGCGTTTGAAATGCCACGGATGGGCCCACGAAGCATGTAGCATGAAGCAGAATATGCTAACAAATTCACTTGTTATTTTATCATTTGAAATAACTCTAAGACTCCCAGTGTAAAATAGGTAGGCATATGAATGCAGAAACCTTGCCACAGATTTATTTTTGACACATAGAAGAACACATGTGTAATTTAGTTCCGTTAAAAATAACAAAAATATATTTCTTTACATTAATCAAGAATTTTTCTGACAAAAAAGAGTTTTCCAGGAGTTTTAAATGGATACTCGGTTTTACCCAACCAGTGGGATAAATCCGGATTTTTGCATATATCTGAAAAAAGCTATTTTTTAATATAATCAATTATATATTTCATCGGAGAGAATATGTTTTACTATAACCAAAGATTCATTTCATATTAAAAACGTAGTTTGGAGTCTGTTTTCCCATTTATCATTGCATCTGTGAACACCAAATATTTATGGTACCCGATTTTGCCCCCACCTTCCCCTAATCGTTGCAGAATTTTGTCGAGTCATTTCAAATTTTATGAAACTCAAATTAAAACTTAAAACGATATTCACAAAAGTTTTCTTCATTCTATTAAGTGCTACCACACGTTATTAATTCAATGATATCCCACGATAGGTAAGGATTCTAGGTTACCATAGGGATTACTTCCTGTTTAAGATTGAGTCCTATTATTTCCGTATTAATGAATTTAATATATATAATCGTAATCAATTTTGTATTCATACATTTTTGCATAAGAGTGCAACAGCTATTGCAACAAGATCTGAATATTTATAAAATTAGCTACAATACGAACGCCCCTTATTTGCCACGTTTGACGTACTTTTCCGACTTGTTTTTAGTCCTATTTCACTAGGTCTTGTTGATATCGAATCGCCTTCCAATATTTGATAAAGACCCTTCTTAAATAGAAAACGTAAAAATCCTTTGAATAACGAGTTACATCAGCACAAGATTAGAATTTTTTATTATTCTTTCTTCTTTGATGCAATATAACATTTTTAATTTATTTTAATTATGTCGCATTTTAATTATAATCCGTTCTTTAAAAATCGAATGATTAGTTCTTATTTCTAATGATAAATTCTTATACTTATTACAATATTCTTGAACTAAACGTAAGACTAATTTTGAAATAAATAATTAAAAAACTTTGATGAAAGTTTTACCATTTTAGATAAAATCTTATCATATTTATGTTTGAGGAAAGAAACTTTGGTATTCATTAAAAATTTATTGCTAATTACAATTTTAATATTTCATATTTTCAAACACTGCATCGTAAATTTCATCATACCAAGCGTGATTAATATCAAACTTAAACAGCAAATGTTTATCTTCACAACAGATTTAATATTCTTTAATCCCGGATACAAATTATTTAATATTAATATTTTTATAATATCATTCTTAACATTCATAATATTATTGATTACTTTTAAAACAAGTAAAATACGCAACTAAATTGAGGAAAAATATTTTTAAAAAATGTAAAATACCCAATTAAATTTAAGAAAAATATATTACACATTCATTTTTTTAAATAAAGATTTTTTATTATATATATCAAGCATATGTTTCATTCCTTTAATTTTATTCGGCAATGTCGTTGAAACTAATTTTTATACATATTTTTTGAAAAAGGATGTTTTTTCTGTAATTATCATAAAATGCGTTACAAATATATATTTTTTAAAGTTACAGCCCAGTTTATTTTTATTCAAAAAGCTTGATCATTCTTGGTTTAAATTACATAACAGATAGTTGAAATTAACGTAATATTTATAATTTATCAATTATAATATTAAACTAGTCTGATGTAGCAGTTCCAAAACTTTCTTCATACTTTTCTTATCTCATACATGTTAATACTTCCTGATAAATGCACCACAGCACCGCCAGCGATTAGATGATTTACACCAAAATCTAATCAGCAACAACTTACGGGAACTTCTAATTGAATTTGAAGTGTGATAAAAATCCGTGCATTTGTTTTTGAAATACAGCTATTGCGGAATTCGGGAAAATGTAGCATTGTAGCGCCACCTGTTGGGCGATTTACACCAAAAACTAAACAGCACTATTTTATATCAGATACTAACTGAATCTAAAGTTTGATGAAAATTCGTGCATTAGTTTCTGAGATTGAGCTATTGAAATAATCATGAATAATGCAGCGTAACAGCGCCACCTATTGGGTTATTTACACCAAAAAGTTCGCAGTACCAAATTATATCAAGGGCTAATTGAGTTTGAAGTTTCCTTAAAATCAGTGCTTTAGTTCGTGATATATAGTATTGTAGAAATCAGGAATAATACTGCATAGAAGCGCCTCCTGTTGGGCGATTTACACGAAAAGTAATCAGCACCAATTTATATCAGGGAGTAACTGAATCTAAAGTTTTATTAAATTTCGTTCATTAGTTCTTGAGATAGAGCGCCTACGAAATTTGTGTCACACGCAGACAGACAGACACACAGACTCACAGACTCACAGACAGACATTCTGCAAAAACATGCTTTTCGTGATCTCTGACCCCTAAAACGTATAAATTCTTCGAAAATTTTCACGAATCCAATACTTTTTTCTTGTAAAGATAGAAGAAAGTAACAAGAGCGACAACTGATGCATTGGCACACAAAATGGAAATCTTTGAAACACTATTAAAACATTGTACAGAAATTTCTTTTTTGAATTCCCCAAATCCTCCTTCAGGTTCCACCTAAGGAAATTCTAATGTAGGAAGTGATATGAATTTAGGAAATTCCAAGTGCGCGGATTGTACTTAAAAATCCACTGGTAACTGTGATTATTCGACGTATTATAAAGTGCTGAGAGTAATATTAAGATGAAAATGGATTTGATACATTTGTTGCTTTCTTTTATGTTTACAAGAAGAAAGTATTGGATTTGCGAAAATTTTCGAATTCCGGTTTTTGACGGATTTACACATTTTAGGGGTCAGAGATTCCAAAAAACATGTTTTTACAAAATGTTTGTCTGTGATTCTGTGACTCTGTGACACTGTCTGTCTGTATGTGATATAAATTTTGTGGGAGCTCTATCTCAAGAACGAATGCACAGAATTTAATAAAAAATTATATTCATTCCCTGATACAAATTGATGCTTATTAGTTTTTGGTGTAAATCGCTCAAAAGGTGGAGCTGCTATGCCTCCTTTTTCACGATTTCTGTAATAGCACTATCTCAAGAATTAATGCACGGATTTTCATCAAACTTCAGATTTAGTTAATCCTTGATATGAATTACTTCTGTTTAGTTTTTGGTGTCAATCGTCCAACAGGTGGCGCTGCTATGCTCAATTTTTCCAGACTCCCGCAATAGATAAAGCAATAATATCTCAAGAACTAATGCCCGAATTTTCATCAAACTTCACATTCAGGTATATCTTGATAAATTGTTACTGATTATATTTTGGTGTAAATCGCACAACAAGAGGCGCTTTTTGTGGCATTTTTCCTGTTATCCGCAATAGTCCTATTTCAAGAACTAATACACAGAATTTCATACCTTTAAAATCCTCACGATGGGCATAGATCATCATTTAATTTTGGCACTGTGATAGAGAAATTTTGTGTATTAACATGTATGAAATAAAAGAAAGTTTTGGGATTGCCACGTCCGACTAGTTTATATAGCATTTATTACTTTTTTAAAATATTATCCTTTAATACTACTCAAAATATTTCATTTTAGAAAGTCATAAGAACACTAATAAATGAATGACAATGAATTACATATACTGTTACATACTTACTTGCAGCTATTATTAAGAACATTTATCACCTGGCTTAGTTAATTGCAAGCCAAATAAGCTGACGATCCCAAAATGAGACGGGTTCCCACCTTACGCGTTCTCCATTGGGTTTGAACCTTATTATGAAGATTTATTGTAAAAAAAAGTCAATTTTATTTAACGGTTCTCCAATTTCCCGCCAGGCGTCGCTATAAACTCAAAGAAATTTCTGGTGAATCTTTTCTACTTATTTTTAACTTCAGTATAGCTGTCTTACAGTATAACATAAAATAAATCACTTTTACATAAATATGGTTAACCCATTGCCTCCCAGAAGGCGTTATAAACTCAAAAGATTTTTTTTAATCTGTATTAACAAATTTTAACTTGGAGTATGATTGCCAAGTGAGAAAAATTAAAAAGCCATTGTAAAGTTTTTTAATCTCACTTGTTATAGCTATATAAATTATAAAACTCCCACAAAAATAATTTGTGTATAAAGTTTCATCCTTCCCCAGTCGATCCAAGATTGAACCTTCTCACACACACTTTCCCCATTGACCACTAACTTTTTTTGTCTCATGGGGAAGGGGGGGGGGGGGGGGGGAATTAAAGATCAACAAAAAAGCGCGCATCTCATGGGATGCATTTTGTCAATTCAACCTTTATATTTCACGTGTTTAGATGAATTCTAATAAACTCCATGATCCCAGAATTAAAAAACTTCTCTCTTCTCGCATATTTTGAGACCGGAAATAAAATTTCATCCAAGATTTTTTAATTTAGATTACAAGTTTTTATATTTGAAATTTTCAAACGTTACAGCGCAAATTACATTATGTTATGTATGATTAATGTTTACCTTAAATAGTAAATATTGATTTTTACAAAAAATAAATAACTTTATTGAATCTTCAGTAAAAAAAAAAATAAATAAATAATAATAATAATGTATTAATAATGATTTGTACATCTAATGAGTTACTTAATTAACTTAAGGAAAAATTTTAAAAAAGTACTTTCACGGTAAAGAAAAAAAAATATTATGTGTACTAACTTATAAAGAATTTTTCATTTTCTTCATTTTTTTTCCGGGATGTCGAGGAAAATAATTATGCATATGATTGAATAAAAATATTTTTTTTTCAATTATTTAAAAAATGCATGATCTATAATTAAAATACTGTGCGCC
Source organism: Maratus speciosus (assembly GCA_963932465.1). Classification (NCBI taxonomy): domain Eukaryota; kingdom Metazoa; phylum Arthropoda; class Arachnida; order Araneae; family Salticidae; genus Maratus; species Maratus speciosus. The sequence goes on along the minus strand of OZ010790.1, from coordinate 370,089,237 downwards.
GTAATTTATTTTGATTGGAAAAGCTTTATCATTGATAGATTTATACGAAATATCGTTGAAATTAAAAGAATATTTATAAATTATCAGGCGTAATATTGAAAAATGAATAAAAAGAATGTTTTGATAAATTACATTTTTTTAAGTGGGCCATGGTACATGAAGTAGTTGTTCAGAAATATTGCTTTTTTTCTAATCTTCATTCCCAATAACTAGAATATTGATTTTATTGTAATGCCAAATGAGCATACATTTTGCTTGTTTAGGCAGTAATATGTTAGATGCGTTTTTATTTTTCATCTTCAATAACGCTTAAATCTACTAATACTTGAAAAAGACAATTTCTGATGTTCATTTTTAATGTAAAATCTCTGAATATTTAGGAAAAAATTCTAATATTTGAATAGTTGTCTAATATAATGTTTTAAATAAGATTTTGAAAAGATATATCTTATTTCTATTTAGTTTTTTAGTCCCCGATATGCTATTTCTTTCTCCCAGCAAATAAAGTGTCGTCTCCAAAAAATAACGTTCCATTGCATAAGCCAGCCGTAAAACAAATCAAATGTATCAATGTGCTGCTAAATACTCTACTGCAATTTTTAAAACTTCTAAGCATCGCACATTTTCAATTTTTATAACGACGTATTGGGGAAAAATTACTTTTTGATGCAATTTGATTGAAAACTGCATCTCAATTTATTTTTGAGATATTAATTTTTTAGTAGTTTTTAGCGCCATTTGTTTAATTTTGGCGACTCAAGTACTTCATTTCTCTAGAAAGTAAAGAAAAAATAGTTGGAAAATAGTAATTATATCTTTGTGTTGCCATTTTTCCATAACTACTGAAAACAAAATTTATTAAAATACATGCTATTTTGAAAAAAATATAAATGAATGATTTTTGATAAAACATGGACCTATTATAAACTATATTTAATTTAATTATCTATATTACAAACAAATGAAGGCATATAAATCATTAGATGGCCGATTTTTTTTGTCGAGTTTCTTGAGTGACATCTGTTTATTTGGGAGGGTGAGGTTGTGTGTTATTCAGCCCTAGTGACGTTATATGAATACTTTACCGTCGATGTTCTTTAAGGGGTCTTGTACCTTTTAAACGCTTCGAAAATTAACGAAAAACTTCAAAGTTTGAATTAGTCTATCTTTAAAACCTTCTTATGTATAAACATGAAATTTTGGTTATTGATTAAACAGATTGTGTTTTGTAATATGCTACCATTAGAAATTTATTAACCCTTTACAGAATTTGTGTATTGTTGAAATCAAAATAGCTCTTTTTTTACCCCATAAGTCATTGCGCGCATGACATCTTGAGAAAGTATGTATGGATTGTCATAAAATTCGGTAAAGATACTAAACATATATGTGTGTTTAAAATGATCTACTCTTAGGCTAAAATTATTTCATTAACTATATAAAAAAATATTTTCGTAAAAAAAAATAAAATTTTGTATTTTTAATGAATAAAAATAGTCATAACTAGAAATATTACCATTGTAAATACTTAAAAGTAGATCATTTTAAACACACGTATTTGTTTAGTATATTTACCAAATTTAATGAAAATCCATACATACTTTCTCAAGATATCATGCGCGCAATGACTTATGGGGCAAAAAAAAAAAAAAGAGAGATTTTGATTTCAACAATACACAAATTCTGTAAAGGGTTAATAAATTTCCGTTGGTAGTATATTACAAAGCATAATCTATTTAATCAATATCCAAAATTTCAAATTTATACATAAAAAGGTTTTGAAGGTAGACTAATTCAAACTTTGAAGTTTTTCGTTAATTTTCGACGCGTTTAAAAGGTACAAGACCCCTTAAGGCTGGATCGTAAATGAGGAATTCTTCAGTGGATGCGAATGACGTCATTTTATATACAATAAAAGCGTGTGTTTTAAGTCTTAAAACTGAAATACGTTTTGTATTATTTATATTTGTGCACATATATATATATTTTTTTTTCATCGGATGCAGATTTTCATGTTTTCTAGTCTTATTTTATTTAGTTATTTCCTTGAAAACATTTCCCATTATTGAGATGTTTTATGAATTATTCTGTATTTCTTAGACTGCAACATGTCATTGTTTTGCAAAATGAGATGTTGGTTTTCCTCTATAACAAATGTTATAATTTTCTGGTTTAATCAGTTACATGAGAATCAACCTATTGATTTAAATTTTTTGTGAAGTTTAGATACTATTTTACCTAAGGACTATTGAATAAATCCGACTTTTAATTCGGAATTTTTGTTGTGAATTCAGAAGCCGAAATAAAAATTCGTTAAAACCCAGCAAACACATACCTTTCGGCATACGATCGGACCACAGCTGGCAGTGTCGGTTAAGTGTCGGCATGGGCACAGTGGTTTCGGTGAAGTGTCGGCAATATGTCGGCAACTGAAACTCAAGAATGTGCTTTTTCGACTGCCGGTTACTGTAATCGGTCCCCTTATGGTTATATATCTGCAAGCGACTTACACCGGCAAGTGACTCAGGACCGGTATGTTATTTCTGATAGTGGCCCGATTAGATTTGCTAACATCGGTCCAAATTTGGAATTTTTAGTCGTAGCCGACATTTTTTTTTTCTTTTTCTTAATTTTGTTTGAGTTTGAGTTTTGATAAGATTTGTATATTTCATGTATTTCATATAAAATTCTAACAGTGATAAACAAAAAAAAAAGTCAAAAATAGCCTAAATTTATTTATTTTTAAAAAGTTGTTACTGAATTCATATTATAAAGAACTTACAATTATTTAAATCACCAAAAGAGTTTTTTATAACGCTTATTAAAATTATTATTCATTTTGAACTTAATCGTAGAAAAAAAAACTATGTTTCTTTTTATTATTTAAAAATCAAATTATTAAAAAGTGTTTAAAATTATTTTACAAGCTATAAAAATAAAAATAAAAACTACCCAAATTTTTTGCATTAAAATTTAAAAGAAAGATTCAGAAAATACTTGCTTCTAAAGAAATATTTACCACAGAAAAAAAAGAAAGAAAGATAAATTAACATTTCTATGTTATTTGATGATTAAAAACTGTTGATAAGTAAAAAAATCATTATTGCTAGATAATCACTAAAAATATATTCTACATGAAATCATTCAATGACAAAAAATGAACTCTTATTCTAATTAAAAGTGATTAATTACCAACTTATATTTTTATTAAAATTAGTTTTCTATGTTACAAATATATATTTCTATAACAGAAAAAGCTCTGAAACTCGCTTATTTTATTTAGTAAGCATTCTTAAATTTATAAGAAATATTCAGAAATATCCCACATTTAAAAATTATCTTCCAAAACAAAAAAAATATGTAAATTAATATTTATTTTATTTTTAAATTAAAAATATTGATAAGTAACAAATTAATATTGCAACATACTCATTAAATATATGTTCTACTTTAAATCATCAAAAAAGACTGAACTCTTATTCTAATTTAAAATTAATTAATTACCAACTTTTTATTTATTAAAATAAATTTTTCCATGTTAAAAAAATATATTTTATAAATTAACGCAACGCAACGCACTTAATTACATTATAATTCCTAATAAGAAAATTTGATTAACTGAACAAAACTTCTAAAAATATTTTTTTATACTTAATTATTCTTAAATTTATAAGAAAAACCAATTCATTTGCTTTAACAAATTCGCTAAGATATTTATTTCATTCATTTAAATATTAAATTAGCTTTTAAATACACACGCCTAAGACAATTACAAATAAATAAATAAAAAAATAAAATAAAAACACTTAAAAATTCTAATTTTCCCATCTACCAATTACCTTCAACGACAAACGATTACTTATTGATATGTCTTCCCCTTATTACCTCATATAATCCTCCCCTGATCGAGTCTCTCTGGCCAAGTGGTTAAGGCCTCCGATTCCTGTCCTTGGGTTAGTGGGATCAAATCCCGCCCCTTCCACCGCTGAACACGCTCCTTTCAAATATACTTCCACAATGGCCCGTAGATGGCGCCATCAAAACATTTTTTTTTCAATTTATGATGGTGTCGGGCTGCGGCCGGCATTCGTAAGGATAGCTATCGGCGTGCTGTCGGCAGAGTTTTCTGTCGATACCGGACCGGCTACGTGCCTCATGAATCGGGCCGCATTCGCGCGGCGTATCAAAAAAGATACGGAACCGGTAGCGGCAAGCGGTATCGTGCCAGTACCGCCGGTAGTGGCAAGCGGCTGTCGCCCGATTGCTTACCGATAGCTCTGTGTTTGCTGGGAAGTAACAAAACATTTATTGACACTTTTATTACCGGCGCAGTGTGACACATCTATACTTTCAGTATTAGTTTAGTTAAAAATTAATTCCTTCTCTTCATTTAGTACTATAGATCAGCGGTCTCCAACCTGGGATACATGACGGAATTTTGCAGGATACACGTAAATAATATTGGGAGTGACAGAACAAAAATATAAACATTAAATTAATTTTTAAAAAATTAAAGAGGTGTTTTCGTTTACAAATAGAAACTTCAACTGAGTAACCTTGTTTACTGCTAACAATCTTAGTCAAACCAGACACAAAGTAAAAAATAATATGCAGTATACGCTGTCTAAGGCGGAATCGATCGGGACTTAAAATATCTGTAGTCTTTAAATTAGAGAGGGAGCTGGTGGGGAGGGGTTGCTTTGTCAGTATATTTCTTCACGTTGGTACTTGTTAAGATGACGCTGTTAATTTCTCTACGTTTGTTAATAAATATTTTTATTTTGGACAGTAGAATTTTTTTAGGATATCTATCTAAGGTAAATTTTGATTCTGGAACTAAAAAACAAACAAACAAGTAATTGCTTTTTAACACTTTCGAACATAGTTGAAAAGCATTTATGAATTCAGGTTGTCTGTCTACACTTTAAGGGGGCTGATCACTCAGCTTCGGAATTCTCCTCCGTAATGTTAAGTCTATGGACTTTTGATGCATTCGTCTATTTAAAATATTTTCTCGGGAAATTCATATTTTTAACATCTTTTTTCTGTGTACTCTTCTTGAAGGATGTCTCTTGTTTTCTTAGTTTTTGAAATATTTCTAAGATCTGTGCTGAATTTAATATTTTATGTGTTAAAAGCGGGCGAACTGTGAGTAAGATTTTAACACTTGCTATAAAATTACGTCTATACTTAAGAAGTGTTTTCAGAACGAAGAAAAAAAAGGAGACATCTCTTAGGAAGTGTACACAAAAAATATAAGTTAAAATCTTAATTTCTGGAGGAGATATTTTAAATAGACGAATGCATCCAATGCCCATGGACTTTACATTAGTGAGGGGAAATCGGAAGCTGAATGACCAGCCCCCTTAACTCACGTAAATCAAGGCCGTAGCCAATTGGGGGGGTCACCAGAGTTTGATCCCCCTCCAAAATTTTCTTTGGGATGACTATAAATAGGCCATTAATTATCAGTCAAGATGTCCAAAATTCAAAAATCAACTACAGTCAAGGTTCAAAATTCTACGCTAGCGTATCTGTACTTTTTGATTCAGTTGGCAGATTAAAAAAATAAATGCAATTTCTAAAAACATATTTAAAGTTCATTCGAATTTTTAGAATGGGATTCTGTAAAGGCAACATGTTAACGCTGTTAAAATAAAACAAATTAGAAATCGCACGTTAAACGTGCCAAATGAGGTGTGTTCGGACTATAACTAGTTTTATAAATATTTTTAGCACCGCGTATTGTACTGAGTGTATTTTAGTGCACTTCATAAGAACCTATCCATTTCATTCTGTTCGAAAGGATGTAACATCATTAAAATGCACTTGAAATAATTTTTTCCCCATTGGCCGTCATGTAACGGGAAACTTTTGACTGTCCCTGTCATTAAACTATACATCCGATTTTCATAAAATTTGAAATGACTCGACACATTTATGCAACAATTATACATTTTAAATTTCAAACGATTCGGTTGGGTAGTTTTTGCGCTGTTATATGCGGGCGCACGGACAGACAGACTGACTGAACGATGACTATAGCTATTGCGTATTTATATGATTACAGCAGCCCTATACAAAATTTCAGACTTGTTTAGTCCAAATTTTTAAAAAATGCAATGGAACTCATTTTAAATATTTACAAAATTAGTTATTCCGAGGTATGTATACTGGGGAGATATTTTTTGCATTAAAACATTTGAAGACATACGTACAAAATCTCAAACATTCATTTATTACATTAATGCCAATGCATTACCAAAAAAACATCTAAATGAGACTATAATTTTACTTGCAATAAAATGGTTTAAAGTTTCTTTTGTAATTATATTAAAATGAATTGTTTGAATTCGCAGTAAAACTTAATAAGACTCTTAACACTCTGTATTCAATTATTAATATCATATTCAATTAACCCTTTATCTACTGAAGGAGGTACTTCCAAGTACCACACACTTTAAACTTTCATTCCATAGTGAATATTATTAATATTCTAATTTACTTTGCAAAAACACTCTTTTAACTCCACTTTTTCAGGATACATTGCACCAGTATTTTTAGGTTCGTTATTTTATAGAGGAAGGACTAAGAAGCTATCTTTGAATCATTCGATGTGTTTTGTTCCGACATTTTGCACAGATTATCATGCTTGTCTTTTTATTGCTGCAAACTCAGTAAAGGACATTAGATAAGTGTTGGAATTTTTTTATGTATCCATTATGATCTTAGAATAATATTAGACTAGCTATTTTAAGTGAGCGGCGTATCAACTTGGTGCCCCAGAAGCCCCCCTAACACTAAAATCACATCATAAAACTGATGGAAATAAAAAAGAAACGGATGTCGAACAACTCGACTTATACAAACAACAAATAGTTGACCCAGCACTACAACGTAGTCTAAAAAGAAAATCTGTAAACTATAAAATAACAAAAGTTCTCAAAGGACGTCAAGGACAGGCAGCCTCCCATTCAGTGCTGCAACTTGCAAAAAGAGATGTCATAATGTTGTTGTCTCAGAAGATTTGTATCGGCTTCAACAGATGTACTGTAAAACGCTAAATTTCAATACAGCGCTGTTTCAAATGTCAATTAATCGAGCACACATCTAGAAATTGCCCAAACGAAGAATCGTGTGCGAACTGTGGTGGTAACCATAATGCGACAGACTGCGCAACACTTAAATATAACTGTGTTAACTGTAGACACATAGTAAATAGAAATGGAGGTGATTATAGGAAGGCTGGTGTCTACACCCAACACACAGCCTACGATCGCCAATGCGGCACTTATTTAAAGAAAAAAGCAGAGGCCTTGGCATCACTGAATCAAAAAGGTAAATATTCAAGATAATCCAGCCTAATCTACAACAGAAACTTCCGCCATTAAACTCAGTAAAATTCTTGCAAATCAACCTCAACCACTGCAAGGCTGCTAACACTGCAGCTGGGCGGCATATGGAGGAGAACTCCACAGATATCGCGCTGCTACAAGATGCCTACTGCGGTGGGGGAGGAGTTCTTGGATTTCTAACCACCTGGAAGATTTTTCCCTCTAAAAAGCAATCCGCGCACTTTATATTTCGGAATACTAGTCTGATTATAAATCATCTTTTTACGGGTGACCATTGTGTTATTATTTCCATAACCTCGACGGAAGGTGAGTTCATTATCAGCTCAAACTATATTGCACCTTCACTTGACTTGGATAACGCACTACAAGAGTGGCAGCACCTAATTACTCAAAGAAGACCTTTTTTATGTGGTAGTGATTTTAATGCGAACTCTCCGCTCAAAGGAAGTCCCAGAAAGGACGCTAGGGGGGGAGAGTTTCATTGAATGTCTCGTCACTAACAACCTCGCAATCTCTAATATTGACAACCGTAAACATACATTCCTTAAAAGTAATAAATCGGGCACAATCGTGGCAAAAGGATTCCCAGACCATACTCTTGTTAATCCTATTGCACTTACTTTTATTCGTAACTGGCAAGTTGTTGATATACACACATTTTCTGATCATAAGTTAATTGAATTTTCTCTTCAAACTACTCCTCTTTTAGTCACGCAACGCAGATACAATACAAAATTTGGAAATTATAAAAAAAATTCTAAAATTCTAAAATCCAAACGAAACACACTTAATTTGACTTTGAATTCTATAACTAACACACAAGACCTTAATAAATTTACAGAATTGCTAATAGACACAATAAAAACGACGATATGAGCCACCTTCCGCCTTAAAAATCTTCGCAAAGCACCTGTTTTTACATTTTGGTCTCCCGAATTAAAATCAAAACGTAATTTACTAACAGCTTTGCGTAAAAAACTTAAAAATTTGAAACAGCTAAATTCACCCCCTGAAATTATCCAACAATTTAAATCCTCATACAACAAACAAGCTGCCATTTACAAACGGTCTATTCTTGATGCCAAAAGCGCAGCTTGGAGGTCCTTTTGTTGTCACCAGAAGAATCCCTTTGGTGTTGCACAAAAATTCTTTTCTGGGAAGTTCTTCACTCCGGATGAAATCCTCCTAGAGTGGCCTTCGGGCTCCTCGTCGAAACGTAATAATCTCGAATTCCTTACCAAACATCTTTTTGGTGAAACAGTCTATCCTAACCATAATAATCTTGACATAAAATTTTCGAATTAATCTGATAAACCTTTTTCTAATGCGGAACTTCGCGCCACTCTTGGCAAATTCAAGGATAACAAAGCTCCTGGTGCTGACTCTATTGATTTCCGAATTCTCAAACGTTCCTTTAATATATTACCAGAGATTTTTACCCAATGGGCCAATCTCTGTCTTTCTTTCCATTATTTTCCTCTAACATTGAGACAAGGGGAAGTAGTATATTTCCTTAAGCAAGGGAAGACTCCCTCTTAACCCAGCTCTTATCGCCTGATCTGCCTGCTTCCGGTGTTAGGTAAATTACTAGAAAAATTAATAGCTAAACGTCTTATTATTTTCCTGGAATCAAACAAGTTATTAAGTAATAGGCAATTTGGGTTCAGAGAGGGCAGATCATGCGAAAAAGCTCTTTCCGAAATCTTGACTTCCTGTGCTTTTAAAATTAGTGAAAGCAAATGCACTTCCCTGGTCTCTCTTGGTATTCAAGGAGCTTTCGACAATGTTGAGTGGAGAGACATTCTCCTCCAACTTAGCATTCTAAATTGTCCGGGTAATATTGTTGGAGTCATTCGTTCTTATCTTTCTGAAAGAAGAATTCTTGTTAACTGGGGAGCGGAAATCTCTATCCACCCACAGAAAAAGGGTTGTCCTCAAGGTCCCTGCCTGGGGACAATTCTTTGGCTCCACATAGCTAATATATTTCTCTCAGAATTCGAAAAACTTATTTGCTTTTTGCGTTCCCGGATGACTTCAGCTTTATTTTCTCTGGTTTTCGGCGTCTGGACTTGGAGTTGGAGGCTGCTTTTGCTCTCCCAATTTTCTGCCAGCTGCTGGAATCACTGCATCTGCAACTTTCCACTAATAAATCCCAAGCCCTAACATTTGCAAATCCTTATAAACTTAAAAGGAAACCCACCATCAGAATAAATGGCACTAGCGTCCATCATGTCTCTAACCTTAAATTGTTAGGATTGTCAATAGATGAGCACTTGAACTGGTTCTCTCATATTAATTACCTTAAACTCAAACTAGTAAAATTTTATCATAACTCAAAAAGATTAACCACTAAATCTTGGTGTATTAAAAGCCATATGCTAAAAATTTGGCGAAGCAGGTTGTTTCGACGCCGACGGTTCGACGCCAACGATTCGACGCCAACGTTTCGACGCGTGGTCAGTTCGACGCCGTACTTTTCGACGCCGGGGCAGTTCGACGCCATATATTTTTTTCCGTATTTTTATTTATTTTTAGAATAAATATGCAATATGCCTGATATAATATATATATATTTTTGTTATGTATATGAAGCGTGATTCAAATAAATAAGCAATATGACTGATTTTTATTTATTGAATTATCGATTGTTTGCATGCATATTTGAAATAAATATATGTGTGAAAGTGTTCTAGATTTTTTTTTTTTTTGTCCCAGATTAGTGAGAAGCCCCCTCGCCAACGTCAAGGCCCTGGGACATGAGGGAGGTTGTTTTTTTTTATTTATTTATTTCACAAAACAGCATCAAAAAGGCAAAATACATCAATGGTAAATAAACATATGGTTACAAAAAAGTTATATTGCAGACAAATTTAATTACAGAGTAACAAGATTACACATAAATAAGATTACATCACAAAACTGTTATTATACTAATCCATTGCAAAATTATGCGCCACACCTTTCAGGTATTCCATTATTTCTCGATTTTCAAAATCTTCAACTATTACTTTAATTCTCATATCAGCTCGCAGATACTTATTCCGCTTGTGCGGCGGTTCATCTCCACGTACAAATTGCTCATAACATTGGTCAATTGTTTTTTGAACACGTCTGAGACCATCTATGAATTTCCATAATGTGGGGTGTGAAACACCAAATTCGGACTGTAAACGTCTGTGTGCTGCTTCCGCGAAATTATTGGTGCGTCCTTCGTTATTTAAGGTTCTAGCATAACATGACCACATTTCTGGTTTAAAAATAGGACGACGGCGACGATTATTTCTCTGAATCCTTCCAACATAATAATCTTCAAAGTAATCTAAAATTGGGGTTAACTGATTAGGTAAATTCTCACTCAAAACTTCTAAAGCATTTTCAAGTTCTTCGATAGGCACAAAACTTAACGCAGGAATCATACGTGCATAGAGAGCAAAATCAGCATCGGTATTATATCGTTGCATTAAATTGAATTCTGCTAATTTGCGCTTCATATTTTTCACAAGGTGGAACAAGCACCCTTGAATTTCGGCGTCTGGAAACTTGCTTGAAAAAGTGTTAATTAAGGCAATTTCAAAATCTAAAGAAATTTTTTTCGCCTTAAAAAATGGCCAACTGTCTTGAATCATTTCAAGCATTCGTGTATATGTTTCTTCCGCCTTGTCGGGTAAGAGGGCATAAATGATTGGCAATACAAAACCTCCACGTTCGGCCATAATAACAAAAACCTGGTAAAAATGATGTGGTGCTAGACTAAAAGTTCCATCAACGTAAATTTTTGTTACGAGGTGAATCCAATCGCTGACACTGGCTTTTCCGAAAATTAAAATTCGGTCTTTATCCCCCACTCCCGAATCGGCGATAACAAAATTTTCCTTATTTTCTCCGTAATATTTATAATTTTCTGGCAATTCAATGGAAGCTCTGTCAATTGGTTGCGACGGGAGTGCATTTATGTCTTTTCTACGTCTTTTAATAACTAATCTTACAGCTTCTCTGCTTGGAAACTGTCCTAATGCTCCAACAGACAGCTCTTGCGTTTCTTCAATGCGAATTACTGCGGGAGTTTCTTGTGTTTCACCTGCCCTTCGCTTTATTGATGTTAAAGTGCGGACAACTTCAACACGTGCTGCATTTCCTTCATGAGCATGATTGCGAACAAGTTTTAAAAATTCACTCGTAACTGCATCAGTGTAAATTCTTCCTTTACATTTATTGTTTTTGGAAAATTCAACTTCACAACGCCACGATTTTTTTGCTCCATTTTCTATATATTTATCGAAACAATATAAATATCCATCGTGCTCATACTTTTCTTTACCTCTCTTAGTCATATATTTTCGGCTTTCAGACATTTCTACGGTTGAAAGTGCTAACATTGAATTTAAAAATATCGACAGGCTTCCAAATAGATTACGGGCGCTTTAGAGAAGATAAGAAATGCGCATGCGTTGACAATCGGCAATACTTAACGACAAATCTGAGGCGATTTCATAACCCCCAACTGGAGGAGGGGGGGGGGGGGGTTGCACTTGTCAAAAAAGAGTTAGAGTTATTTACAAGCCTGTAATATGTTTCAAAGAAAGAAGAATAGATAAGGATAAGCTAGTCACAGGCGTCAATGCGAAGTTTCAACCCGTTTCTTCTTATATCGGCAAGGGTTTCTAGGGGAAGCGGTGTTAGCTTTTCTGTGCAACATTTCTTCCCCCCTGAGTGGGAATGTCACGGTTCCTTTGTACATTTACGTGCGCCCTCATTGTCCCCTTTATGGACGCTCCCTATCCCTTTGTCAAGGTGAGGACAAAGGAATTGCATGTGAATTCTAGTTAATACGTTATGGAAGCTGCTTTACTTACACTAAAGGTATTTCCAAATTCTGAACAAATAACGTTAACAGTTTTACTGCGTTTTAGTCTTTAAAATTTACACAACTATTCAAGGATTAAAAATTACAAAACAGGTCTTTATTAAAGAGTTTCATTTAATTAGTACTTTTAAAATGTGGATATTTGTGAATTATATTCCTATAGCAAAAAATAGAATAAAATACATTGTAAAGGAATTTAAAAGTTTTGAAGAAAATAGCTCATTAGCAATTAATTTAAATAAGAATGGGTGTTTTTTAGTAAGAACATAAAAATAAAGATATTTTACATTGTAAACATTTTTTCTTTTCTTTTTTTAACACAGAAAAGTAAAAAAAAAAAAAAAAAAAAAAAAAAAAATATATATATATATATATATATATATATATATATATATATATATGCTGTTAGAAAGTCTAAATAAGCTGTGCAAACGTAAATAAAATCGGAAGTTCCTAAGTTTCATAAAAAATATATGGCGTCGAACTGCCCCGGCGTCGAAAAGTACGGCGTCGAACTGACCACGCGTCGAAACGTTGGCGTCGAACAGTTGGCGTCGAAACGTTGGCGTCGAACTGACCTGTACCGAAAATTTGGTACTCTACTATTGTTGAAAAAATTATCACCTATGGAGCATCTATTTGGGAGGGAAATCTTACAAAAGCAGTACTTAATAAATTTGTTTCTATACAAAGGATGTTTCTCTTGCAAATTTCTAGGGGATATAGAACCATTTCCAGTGATGCTCTCAATATCTTGACAGGTATTCCTCCCATTTCCATTATCATTAAATATGAGTTCACTAAAAGCAACATCATCCATTTGGAGAATGAAGCTATCTCAAAGCAATTTTTTCCACAAATGATGATTCAGCGTAAGACTCTTGGCTGGCAGTTTCATCCGGAATATGAGACTTCCCACCTACAAGTAAATCCGACTATAAATTCTTACTCTCCCACTTAGAATGTTATGGTCTTCACCGATGTCTCACGCATTGTTACCGGAGTAGGTGCAGCTTTCTGCGCTACGAAAGGGAGTGAAGTGACTCATCGTTGGTCTTGCAGGCTGGATAACAACAATTCCATTTTCCAAGCCGAACTCTTTGCCATCTTTAAAGCTTTAGAGTGGATTTCTCAACAAAACCAAAATTTTTTAATTCCAATTTTTAGCGATAGTCTTTCAAGCCTGCAGGCTATCTGTTCGTTTTGCTCAACAAATCCCCAGGTTATTGAGATTAAATCCCTTCTCAAAATTCTTCTCTGGAAAACATATTTAAGCCACTTTTCAGCCCATAAGGGTACCTGGGAAATGAAACGGCAGATATGTTAGCAAAGGAGGCAACTGCTAAACCATCAGTTGATTTTTCACTTCCAGTACCGCACTCACACATCAAAAGACATCTTTGCGCTCATTTTATGAAAAAATGGCAGGATTACTGGGACTACTCAGATAAGGGTAGATATACCTATGATCTTGTACCAGTGGTATCTTTGGATCTTCTGCTGCTCACTCCATCCACTACAGATTTCCTTACCGGTCATGGTCCTTTTGAAGCATACCTCTTCAAGTTCAAAAGAGCCCTTTCTCATCTATGTGAGTGCGGTGACGATGCTTTTGCCTCTCATTATTTCTATAATTGTCCTTTAACAGCTCGCTGGCATATCCGCCGTCCTCCTGTTCTTCCAGTTGGTTGGTTAGCAAATATTTTATCGCTTCCGATTTTGCTCTCAAAGCTTAAAAATATCTTCAACTTCTTATTTAACCTTTCAGTTTTACTCCATCACTGAGACAGGGACTTGGATTCTCCCTTATTCAGTACCCAATGTTGGGTCGCAGCAACTTGTACAATATTGTCTAACTTTGTATAACACTGCATTATTTAATGTCCTTATGTTTGTTTCACAAATTTTGCTAATGTAACATTTAATTATATCTTACATATACCACTCCGCCCTCTGTCGCGTGCATTGGCGGGCTCAGCCACGGCTGAAATTTGTAACTTTTTTTTTACCTTAATAAAGGGGACCGGGAGGGACAATCTATGCTCTACAGACTCACTTCCAAGTCTGAGCAGTCTCTCTCGGGCAGTAAAAGTAAAAAAAAAGTGAGCGGCGTATGTGTTTGACTTAAAAGTTGAATTACTCGCAGTACACTGGGTGTTGGAGGAACACTTCTTGTTTACTCTTCGTCTGCGTAGTAATCTATTGCTTTTATCAACTTTATAATGTAATTACTAAATTGTAGTGTAGTAATGTTTTTTTCTGGTAGGAGACCACTCTCATATACACAGTAACATAAAGGTAAAATATCAAATGTGTATACAGAAACATAAAGGTAAAATATCAAATGTGTATACAGTAACATAAAGGTAAAATATCAAATGTGTATACAGTAACATACAAAAGTATCAAGGGAGGGCAAATAAAAGATTTAAAAAAATGATAAAAGGACGAAAAAAATAGAAGGGTGATAGAATTGCATGTTACCTGACTTTTCGTTTTGATTCCACTAAACACTCCAGTATAGCAATGTCAGCCCCGTACTCTTAATCCGTCTAATTCAGAAACCTATTAAGCAAGTCAGAAAACTGAAAGAGAGAGAAAACGAGGAGACACCCTCATATACACAGTAACATACAAGGTAAAATATCAAATGTGCATACCGTAACATACAAAAGTATCAAGGGAGGGCATATAAAAGTGGAAAAAATGACAAAAGGACGAAACAAATAGAAGGGTGATACAATTGCATGTCACCTGACTTGTCGTTTTGATTCCACTAAACTCTCCGGTATAGCAATGTCAGCCCCGTACTCTTAATCCGTCTAATTCAGAAACATATTAAGCAATTCAGAAAACTGAAAGAGAGAGAAAACGAGAAGACCACCCTCATATACACAGTAACATACAAGGTAAAATATCAAATGTGTATACAGTAACATACCAAAGTATCAAGGGAGGGCAAATATAATATTTAAAAAAAATGAGAAAAGTGAGAAAAAAAAGGTTGATAGAATTGCATGTTACCTGACTTGTCATTTTCATTCCACTAAACACTCCAGTAGAGTCATGTCATCCCCATACTATTAATCCGTCCTATTCAGAAACCTATTAAGCAATTCAGAAAACTGAAAGCGAGAGAAAACGAGGAGACCACCCTCATATACACAGTAACATACAAGGTAAAATATAAATGTGTTTACAGTAACATACAAAAGTATCAAGGAAGGGCATATAAAAGTGAAAAAATGACAAAAGGAAGAAAAAAATAGAAGGGTGATAGAATTGCATGTTACCTGACTTGTCGTTTTGATTCCACTAAACTCTCCGGTATAGCAATGTCAGCCCCGTACTCTTAATCCGTCTAATTCAGAAACCTATTAAGCAAGTCAGAAAACTGAAAGAGAGAGAAAACGAGGAGACACCCTCATATACACAGTAACATACAAGGTAAAATATCAAATGTGCATACCGTAACATACAAAAGTATCAAGGGAGGGCATATAAAAGTGGAAAAAATGACAAAAGGACGAAAAAAATAGAAGGGTGATACAATTGCATGTCACCTGACTTGTCATTTTCATTCCACTAAACACTCCGGTAGAGTCATGTCATCCCCATACTATTAATCCGTCCTATTCAGAAACCTATTAAGCAATTCAGAAAACTGAAAGCGAGAGAAAACGAGGAGACCACCCTCATATACACAGTAACATACAAGGTAAAATATAAATGTGTTTACAGTAACATACAAAAGTATCAAGGAAGGGCATATAAAAGTGAAAAAATGACAAAAGGAAGAAAAAAATAGAAGGGTGATAGAATTGCATGTTACCTGACTTGTCCTTTTGATTCCACTAAACACTCCGGTATAGCCATTAAGCCCCATACTCTTAATCCGTCGTATTAAGAAACCCATTAAACAAATCAGAAAACTGAAAGAGAGAGAAAACGAGGAGACCACCCTCATATACACAGTAACATACAAGGTAAAATATTAAATGTGTATACAGTAACATACAAATGTATCAAGGGAGGGCATATAAAAGTGAAAAAAAGATAAAAGGACGAAAAAAAATAGAAGGTTGATAGGATTACATGTTACCTGACTTGTGGTTTTGATCCCACTAAACACTCCGGTATCGCCATGTCAGCCCCTTACTCTTAATCCGTTCAAATCAGAAACCCATTAAACAAATCAGAAAACTGAAAGAGAGAGAAAACGAGGAGACCACCCTCATATACACAGTAATATACAAGGTAAAATATAAATGTGTATACAGTAACATACAAATGTATCAAGAGAGGGCATATAAAAGTGAAAAATAAGATAAAAGGACGAAAAAAATAGAAGGTTGATAGAATTGCATGTTACCTGACTTGTCCTTTTGATTCCACTAAACACTCCGGTGTAGCCATTCAGCCCCATACTCTTAATCCGTCCTATTAAGAAACCCATTAAACAATTGAGAAAACTGAAAGAGTGAGAAAACGAGGAGACCACCCTCATATACACAGTAACATACCTGGTAAAATATCAAATGTGTATATAGTAACATACAAAAGTATCAAGGGAGAGCATATAAAAGTGAAAAAAAAGGACAAAAAGGAATAGAAGGATGATAGAATATCATGTTACCTGACTTGTCGTTTTGATTCCACTAAACACTCCGGTATAGCCATGTCAGTCCCATGCTCTTAATCCGTCCAATTCTGAAAACCCATTAAACAATTCAGAAAACTGAAATAGACAGAAAACGAGGATAATACTCTCATATACACAATAACGTACAAGGTAAAACATCAAATGTGCGTACAGTAACATACAAAAGTATCACGGGAGGGCAAATAAAGGTGAAAAAAATGATAAAAGGACGAAAAAAAAATATAAGTGTGATAGAATTGCATGTTACCTGGCTTGTCATTTTGATTCCACTAAACACTCCGGTAGAGCCATGTCAGCCCCATACTATTAATCCGTCCTATTCAGAAACCCATTAAACAATTCTGAAAACTGAAAGAGGGAGAAAACGAGGAGACCACCCTCATATATACAGTAACATGCAAGGTAAAATATCAGATGTGTATACAGTAACATACAAAAGTATCAAGGGAGGTCATATAAAAGTGAAAAAAAATTATAAAAGGGAGAAACAGTAGAATTGTGATAAAATATCTTGTTTCCTGTTGTTCTTACTCGCATTGTCGCTAGATTGTTCAAAAAAGACAATTGATATGTTACATTGTTGAGAATAATAATTGCCACCAAAAATATTTATTGTTACAAATGAAATTTTCCGAAAACAATTATTCATTCTTACATCATCTTTCTTTCAGGGTTAGAAATTAGCGGTCGTTAGTCGCCAAATGCAACTAAATCATTGCATTTGACGACTAGACAATTATACCTAGTCGTCAAATTTGACGACTAGCTTTTTCCCACTTTAATTTTTGTTTAAAAAACGCTCTCATTCTTTAGCGCAAGGTTTTTTTTTTTTTTTTTTTTTTTTTTTTTTTTTTTTTTTTACATAGTCGTTTTGTCACGTCTGAAATAGCCTGTTTCTTTCTTTGTTATTCTTTATTTTCCTTCTTTTTCAAACACATGCTACTGTCCATTCTTTTATGGAAAACAGGTGTTCTTCACGTGCGTGCAGTGGGGGGTGGGGGGGGGGGTTCAATAGGATTTGTCAATCACCTCCTAGCTGACTTCTTTTTAACCAATAACTGATAAAACTGACCAGAGAGGCACCTGTCTCTAAAAAGCTTGCGCACTTAGTTCAAAAGCCTGGTTTAAAACTGCTATGCACCTGTCAATCACCTCTAAGCTAACTTGATTTTAACCAATAACTAATAAAACTTACCTTAAAAACCACACCCTTAAAATTATTGCACTACTTGTTTGAAAGCATGGTTTAAAATTGATATTTGAGTTCAGTATAGCTTCTAGATGACACGAGTGTTTAAAAATGGCGAAACGCGATATAACTTCGTTTTTTTCCTTACCATTTCCAAATAAACGTTTAAAAATCGAAAATAAAGAACCGCTAGATTCTAACAATGAGAATTCTAAATTAATTCGCAAAGAAGTCAGCAATTCAACATTCCTAAAATGGAAAAAAGAGCACCCATGGCTCATTCAAGAAGAAAATTTGATGCTATGTACCCTATGTAAAGAATATGCTAAACCGGAAGAGACAAACTTTGTTAATGGATGTCCAGCATTGAGATATGAAACAGTAAGTAATTTCATTCTAAGAATAATTTGTTCTGTTATTATTTTTCTTTTATAAAATAATATTCACTGTCACTCATCTCTCCACTGAGTAAATTGCAAAATCGGGAACTATCAATTACTTGAACCTATTACTTAGCTTTATCGCCGATAATGCGAATTGAAATTAATTTCAAATTTCACTCACAATATTATCTACTTTGCATATTTTTTTTCCTAAGTTGATTATTCAGAAATACTATCAAAATGCGGCATTTTGAACCTAATTTCCGACGTCGCAATTCGGGAAAGTCGAAAAGTGTCGTCATGTGACACGAATCGTGATAAATAATTTATTTCCCAAAAACGAAAAACTCATCAGAACCACCTATCAGAAATAAATTGTTACTTTACGCGATATGTTCGTAAATATTTAAAATAAAATGCCCTAAAAATATTTTAAAATAAATAAAAAAATAATTAAATTTGAAAATAATTTCTAAAAGATGTATTTACCAAATATGGAAAACGCTATTCGATTACATTAGTTTCTTGGTAAGAAATCAACTCCCAATTTCATGCATTCTTAAACAAAAACTAATTTAATTTAGAAAGTAACTTTGGATCTTAGAACAGCCGTGCACAAGTAGCCTCATTATAATTTCTTTTTCCTTCTTTAAAGCGAGAGCAACTATTCAAATTCTATTCATATTCAACCTCACATATAAAAAGAACTCTGCAAATGTTTCAGCGGAAAAAAGAAATTATTGCGCTGCAAGCAAACAGAATAAGTATACAAAAGAAAAATAAATGAAAAGCCAGCTCTGCTTGTGCTTTTCCTTACTATTAAAAAAAAAAAAAAAAAAAAAAGATATCTTCGTTGTTAATGGAGGGATTTTCTTGAAATTTTCAGCAAGTTGCAAACATAGTAAATTACGCAGTGAAACAAATTTTTATTATAATGTAATAAGTGATTAGAAAATTAGAGCCTCTACAAAAATCACTCACTATAGAACAATTCTAAAGAAGAACCAATGCGGTTTGTTTTGTTTACTTAAACACCGTGAGGTTGGAAACGTTATCAAAATAAGATGATCTGCTTTGGATGGATAACATTTTGTTATGCAGAAAGAAACTGTGTGGAGATTTTTTTTTTCGTATTCTATTTTAAAAACATCCGTTATCTGGTAAGCATGCAGGATAATTGGCAATAGCCGTAATTATTAAGGATTGAATTGATGGAAACGGAATTTCGGCGTTCTTTCTCTTTTCGGCCGAAAACAAAAACATTGGAACTTTTTTTAAAGTAATCAGTAATCAATACATACATAATTATTAATTATATGTTTTTATTAAATTTATATAATTATTAATTATACATGCTTATTAAATATTTATAACTATTAATTATAAGTGTGGCCAAAATTGGCTCTGAGTGCCTTAGTCCCAAAATTTTTTATTTTGGGATATAAATAAAAAAAATTATAATTCCATATAAAATAAAACGTAATTAATTTATCAACGAATACAGAAATATTTTCTAATTACAAGAATTTTATTTATACTTTTAAAATATTTTGATTTTAGGTATACATACAATGTAGGTTTATTTTTTATAATACTGTTTGTAAATGATTATATGTTATACTAGAACTTTCTCAAAGAATATTCAAAACAGTTCTGTAGTTTCAAACTAAAAATTCTCTATTTTTTTTTTTTAAGGCTGCAGCTTTTAATGAGCGCGTAAAACAGTTTAGTCAAATATGTGTTGCTTGCTTTATAATTTGCATTCACGTCTGAGTCAGTCATGACTGATAATTATAAACAATGGAATTCATAGCAATAGTCTCATTTCAGCCGTGAGTAAAGTTGAAAATATTCGAAAGAAGATTTGGAATACACAATCTCTGTCGAGTTTTGGTCCGATTTCATTTTCGGCAAAACTTGGATTTTAGGCCGAAAATGAAATGAAAGTTTCGGTCGGTCGATTTTTAATTATTATTGTGTCAGAACATTTGGCCTAGAATAATATACTACCAAAAAATTGATAATATTTCCAGTAATTGAATAATCAATAGTACAAATTTTATATCCTCATTAGTTTTGGATTAAAATTCTACCAAGAGGAATATATATATATATATATTTTAATGTATAATTTAATAAAAGATTTACTTTTTTAGGGGGGAGAGAGGGATAAGTAGCATACTGTAATTTTATTTTGTTTTGCAACATCTCTATGTAGGTGAATAAATAACTTAAAATTAATAAGAAAAATTAAGTCATTTTTAAATTTTTCATCATTTTTACAGCACATAAAAAATATTTAATTAAAAAGTTCTGGCCTTTTTTAAAAAATTAATGAATTTTATTTTGAGTTTGTATTAAAATATTATTTTTTTTTCAGGTAAAAAAGCATAGTATGTCTGCTGCGCATTATAATTCTTGCAAAGCAAAATTAGCCAAAGATAATCCATCTAAAGCACCACTGATGTCTGCAGTTAAGAAAATGGATTCCCAATTACTTTCGAATATGGAAAAGCTCTTCAATACAGCATATCTAATTGCTAAAGAGGATTATGCTTTTGATGACTTTCCCAGTTTATGTGCACTCCAACAAAAAAATGGAATAAAGTTTGGCAACACATATGTGAATGATAAAGCAGCTAAACAATTCGTTAAATATATTGCAGAAAGCATGAGATCAGAAATTAAAGAACAGTTTTCTTCAATTGATTTTTTTTCTATGATGGCTGATGGATCCACTGACAGGGCAACAATATCATCAGAAATAATATATGTTTATTATTTGTATGAAGGAGATGTAAGATGTACTTTTATTGGTTTGAAAGAATGCGAAAATGAATGTGCTTCTGGAATAAAATCCACAATAGAAACTGCTGTACAAGAATTTATACCAGATTGGAAGGAAAAACTGGTTGCAGTCAGTTTTGATGGTGCTAGCGTAAACATGGGACCTGTTTCTGGTATTGTCAAATTAATGGAGGACGACTGTGGAGATTTAGCAACAGTTCACTGTGTAGCACACAGATTACAGCTAGCTTTAGCTGATGTACTAAAATGTGTGAGGTATGTTACTAATGTTGAAGACACAATTAAAGGAATTTATTCCTTTTACCACAACAGTGCCAAACGTACAAGGGAACTTAAATCGCTCTCCGAAATCCTTGATGAAAAAGTTTTGCGGCCTGTTGGTTTGCATGGCATTCGATGGTTGCAATCACGGCATCGAGCTGTTCAGGTTCTTATTAAGAACTGGCATGCAGTTATAATTCATATGGAACAGGTTGTTGCTGCTGAAAAAGAAAAGACAGAATGTGCAAAATTAAGAGGATATTTAAAAACCTTGAAATGTGAAAGATTTTTGAATTTCCTTCATTTATATGAAGATATTTCTCACATTCTTGCAAGACTTTCTGAAACTTTTCAGCAAAAGTTCTTGCTTCTGAGCGATTTTTTTGTAAAGTTTGAATCTAGTAAAGAAAGACTTTCAAAAATGATTTCTGAAGATGCAAAAAGCCTTCAGGAGTTTAAAAATGCCCAAAGTATAAAGATATAACACTGTCTCGGAATGATTCGAATTTACGTTTGTTTGAAGAAGACCGGAGAAAGCTTATAACTGAAATAATAGAATCTTTAAATAAACGGTTCTATAATATGACAAATGAAACCATCTTTGCAAATTTAAAAATATTTGACCCATGCTCCCTTTATGAATCGAAAGAAGATGATGAGAACAAAGTTAATAATCAATTAGAAGAACTCATAAATAATCTTCCACACAATGTAAGAAAAAACATTAATAAAGATGCATTAATCGAGGAATTCTCTGACTATAAAATGTGGACTAAAGATAAGTTAAATATTCCATGCAAAGCTGCTTGGCAGCGATTAATCGCAGAATCCAAATCTAATACGAGTTTTTATAACATCAGGAAAATTTTGGAATTTGTTATGGTTCTTCCCTTGAGCATTGCTGAATGTGAAAGGGGTTTCAGCCAACTTAATCTTATTAAGACAAACACAAGGAATCGTTTGTCACTGAATTTGATCAATGACATTCTTTTAATAAAACTGTATGGACCAACATTAGATAATTTCAATCCACAAAAAGCCATTAATTTATGGTACTCTGATGTAACACTCGGTCGAGTTAGGAGGCCTGATTTTAAAAATTTAACGAGTTAGGAGGCCTGATTTTAATTCAAGATATTATTTTAATTTTTGTATTCTTTGTTTGTGATTTTTGTATTTTCAACTTTTGTATTCATATAAGCTATATAAAAATAATTAGTTAAACATTTTTCTAGCATCCATATGTTGTAGTTTAATCAAATTTTACTGTTTTATAGAAAACCAGTTTTTACTTTGTTTTAGTGATTAACAATGATAGTGTTTTTAATATATACCCCCTTACCCTTAACACATAAAAATAGGAACAATATTAATGTTAACACAGTTGTGAAAAGAAATGAGAAAATACGATACAACGTAAAATTGCAACCATGAAATGCAGTTTGGCGCCTAGAAAATAAATTGTAGGCGTCATTTGACGCCTTACTTAAAAATCCCAATTTCTAACCCTGCTTTCTTTAACTTTGCATGTATTTTCGAGGCCTATGTAGCATGTGTTAAAGAAAAGTCAAGAGATAGTTTAAAATATAAATAGAGATTTTGCAAAATATATTCCAGAAATAATATTTGTTCAAACTCTTGCTTCTTGAGTAATATATATACTTAATATAAACTTTACAATTCTGTATGTTTACACAATTGAAAACTGAGAAATTATCCCCAAATACTTAGAAGTATCTTGAGAAAGTTTTTGAGAAATATTGTACCTATTCCACAAGGTTACCTTAAAACCTACCGTTGGTGCATTGAGTTTTTTACCAACTTTTACCGGTACATTTATCTGGCTTCTATACTTCAGAAGGATTTTGAGAACTAAGAAAAAAATAGACATCTCTTAGGAAGTGTACACAAAGAAATAGAAGTTTAAAATATTAATTTCCCGAGGAGATATTTTAAATAGACGAATGCATCCAAGGCCCATGGACTTTACATTAGTGAGGGGAAATCGGAAGCCGAATGACCAGCCCCCTTAACTCATGTAAATCAGGGCCGTAGCCAATGGGGGTATCACCAGGGTTTGATCCCCTCCAAAATGTTCGTGGGGATGACTATAAATAGGCCATTAATTATCAGCCAAGTTGTCCAAAATTCAAAAATCAACTACAGTCAAGGATCAAAATTCTACGCTAGCGTATCTGTATTTTTTGATTCAGTTGGTAGATTAAAAAATTAAACGCAATTTCTAAAAAATATTTAAAGTTCATTCGAATTTTTAGAATAGGATTCTGTAAAGGCAACATGTTAACGCTGTTAAAATAAAACAAATTAGAAATCGCACGTTAAACGTGCCAAATGAGGTGTGTTCGTACTATAACTAGTTTTATAAATATATTTTGCACCGCGTATTATACTGAATGTGTATTTTAGTGCACATCATAAGTGCTTATCCATTTCTTTGTGTTCGAAAGGCTGTAACATCATTAAAATGAACTTGAAATAATTTTTTTTCCCGTTGGCCGTCGTGTAACGGGGAAATTTTAACTGTCGCTGTCATTAAACTATACATCCGATTTTCATAAAATTTGAAATGACTCGACACAATTATACAACAATTATATATTTTTAATTTCAAACGATTCGGTTGGGTATTTTTTGCGCTGTTATATGCGGGCGTACGGACAGACAGACTCACTGAACGACGACTATAGCTGCTACGTATTTATATGATTACAGCAGCCCTACACAAAATTTCAGACTTGCTTAGTCCAAATATTTTAAAAATGCAATGGAACTCATTTTAAATGTTTACAAAATTAGTTATTCCGAGGTATGTATACTGGGGAGATATTTTTTGCATTAAAACATTTGAAGACATACCTACAAAATATCAAACATTCATTTGGCTTACATTAATGCCAATGCATTACCAAAAAAAGCATCTAAATGAGATTATAATTTTACTTGCAATAAAATGGTTTAATGTTTCTTTTGTAATTATATTAAAATGAATTGTTTGCATTCACAGTAAAACTTAATAAGATTCTTAACACTCTGTATTCAATTATTAATATCATATTCAATTAACCTTTTATCTACTGAAGGATGTACTTCCAAGTACCACTCACTTTAAACTTTCATTTCATAGTGAATATAATTAATATTCTAATTTACTTTGCAAAAACACTCTTTTAACTCCACTTTTTCAGGATATATTGCACCAGTATTTTTAGGTTCGTTATTTTATAGAGGAAGGAGTAAGAAGCTATCTTTGAATCATTCGATGTGTTTTGTTCCGACATTTTGCACAGATTGTCACGCTTGTCTTTTTATTGCTGCAAACTTAGTAAAGGACATTAGATAAGTGTTGGAATTTTTTTATGTATCCATTATGATCTTAGAATACAATTAGACTAGCTATTTTAAGTGAGCGGCTTATGTGCTTGACTTAAAAGTTGAATTACTCGCAGTACACTCGGTGTTGGAGGAACAGTTCTTGTTTACTCTTCGTCTGTGTAGTGATCAATTGCTTTTATCTGCTTTATAATGTAATTACTAAATTGTAGTGTAGTAATGTTTTTTCTGGTAGGAGACACCCTCATATACATAATAACGTACAAGGAAAAATATCAAATGTGTATACCGTAACATACAAAAGTATCAAGGGAGGGCATATAAAAGTGAAAAAAATGACAAAAAGACGAAAAAAAAATAGAAGGGTGATAGAATTGCATGTTACCTGACTTGACGTTTTGATTCCACTAAACACTCCGGTATAGCCACGTCAGCCCCATACTCTTAATCCGCCCAAGTCAGAAACCCATTAAACAGTTCAGAAAACTGAAAGAGAGAGAAAACGAGGAGACCACCCTCATATACACAGCTACATACAAGGTAAAATATCAAATGTGTATACCGTAACATACAAAAGTATCAAGGGAGGGCATATAAAAGTGAAAAAAATGACAAAAGGGCGAAAAAAAATAGAAGGGCGATAGAATTGCATGTTACCTGACTTGTCGTTTTCATTCCACTAAACACTCCGGTATAGCCACGTCAGCCCCATACTCTTAATCCGCCCAAGTCAGAAACCCATTAAACAGTTCAGAAAACTGAAAGAGAGAGAAAACGAGGAGAACACCCTCATATACACAGTTACATACAAGGTAAAATATTAAATGTGTATACAGTAGCATACAAAAGTATCAAGGGAGGGCAAATATAACAGAAAAAATGATAAAATGACGAAAAAAAATAGAAGGGTGACAGAATTGTATGTTACCTGACTTATGGTTTTGATTCCACTAAACACTCCGGTATTGCCATGTCAGACCCTTACTTTTAATCCGTTCAAATCAGAAACCCATTAAACAAATCAGAAAACTGAAAGAGAGAGAAAACGAGGAGACCACCCTCATATACACAGTAACATACAAGGTAAAATATAAATGTGTATACAGTAACATACAAAAGTATCAAGGGAGGGCATATAAAAGTGAAAAAAAAAAGATAAAAGGACGAAAAAAATAGAAGGGTGATAGAATTGCATGTTACCTGACTTGTCGTTTTGATTCCACTAAACACTCCGGTATAGCCACGTCAGCCCCATACTCTTAATCCGCCCAAGTCAGAAACCCATTAAACAGTTCAGAAAACTGAAAGAGAGAGAAAACGAGGAGACCACCCTCATATACACAGTTACATACAAGGTAGAATATTAAATGTGTATACAGTAGCATACAAAAGTATCAAGGGAGGGCAAATGTAACACAAAAAATGATAAAAGGGCGAAAAAAAATAGAAGGGTGACAGAATTGCATGTTACCTGACTTGTGGTTCTGATTCCACTAAACACTCCGGTATTGCCATGACAGACCCTTACTCTTAATCCGTTCAAATCAGAAACCCATTAAACAAATCAGAAAACTGAAAGAGAGAGAAAACGAGGAGACCACCCTCATATACACAGTAACATACAAGGTAAAATATAAATGTGTATACAGTAACATACAAATGTATCAAGGGAGGGCATATAAAAGTGAAAAAAAAAGATAAAAGGACGAAAAAAATAGAAGGTTGATAGAATTGCATGTTACCTGACTTGTCCTTTTGATTCCACTAAACACTCCGGTATTGCCATTCAGCCGCATACTCTTAATCCGTTCTATTAAGAAACACATTAAACAATTGAGAAAACTGAAAGAGAGAGAAAACGAGGAGACCACCCTCATATACACAGTAACATACCTGGTAAAATATCAAATGTGTATACAGTAACATATAAAAGTATCAAGAGAGGGCATATAAAAGTGAAAAAAAATGAAGAAAAATATAGAAGGATGATAGAATATCATGTTACCTGACTTGTAAAAGGACGAAAAAAATAGAAGGTTGATAGAATTGCATGTTACCTGACTTGTCGTTTTGATTCCACTAAACACTCCGGAATAGCCATGTCAGCGCCATATTATTGATCCGCCCAATTCAGAAACTCATTAAACAATTCAGAAAACTGAAAGAGAGAGAAAACGAGGAGACACCCTCATATACAAAGTAACATACAAGGTAAAATATCAAATGTGTATACCGTAACATACAAGAGTATCAAGGGAGGGCATATAAAAGGGGAAAAAAATGACAAAAGGACGAAAGAAATAGAAGGGTGATAGAATTGCATGTTACCTGACTTGTCGTTTTGATTCCACTAAACACTCCGGTATAGCCATGTCAGCTCCATACTCTTAATCCGCCCTTGTCAGAAATCCATTAAACAGTTCAGAAAACTGAAAAAAAGAGAAAACGAGGAGACCAGCCTCATATACACAGTAACATACAAGGTAAATTATCAAATTTATATACAGTAACATACAAAAGTATCAGGGGAGGGCAAATATAAGTGTTCGGACCTTGTGCGCATGCCGAACGAGCTCCGTAGCTTTGCGGTCATGTGACCCAGTGTTGTTGTTCTTTAGCTGCCATTGCGGCACGTTGTGTATTCGAGCGGGTCTTATCCCCAAGTAAAGAGTATGTTGTTCTTTAGCTGCCATTGCGGCACGTTGTGTATTCGAGCGGGTCTTATCCCCAAGTATAGAGTATGTTGTGCTTTTAGCTGCCATTGTGGCACATTATGTTATAGCGTGTCTTATCCCCCATTATTCTGTTCCTTATCGCGGGAGTATTCCCCAAAAATATGTTTTACGAACGTCACTTGTTCTAACAGCGGGTTATTACCCCAAAGTCACTTCATCTTTCTATATGTTCTTCAGTGTTCGTGTTTGTAACATTTGTGTGCTGTGTGTTATAAAAAATGTGAAAAAGAAACCTATTCGTCTTCATTCCTAAAGTTACACACAGTATTCACATACATTTTTGTGGTCCGTCGATTTCGCAGCGAAATAGCTGCTATGGAAAAATTAAATAGAACAAAAGGTGCTCTAAAAGGTGCTATAACGAAATTAGAAAATTTCGTAAAAGATAATACAGACGAAATTAATTACTCGAGTACCGAGCTCGAAATAAAGATTCGAAAATTGCCTGAGCTTCAAGCAAAAGTATCGGAATTACGGGATAAATATTATGATATCCATGATATTAAGGACTTACCAGAAATCGAAAACGAGTTAGATGAACTCGAAGATCGTCTCGAGAAACTTGAGGTAAGTCTCAACCTATTTCTTAAAAATCTTAAAGTTTCTGAAATAAATGTGCATGCTGATAGTATTGAATCTATAAGTTTGAATAATATTAAAGTTAAGTTACCTGAAGTCCCACTACCAACATTCAATGGTAAATATGAAGAGTGGTCAATCTTTAAAGTACAATTTACAAATTTAATTATCAGTAATGCCCAGTTAAATGACGCTCAGAAGCTGTTTTATTTGCGAGCATCGCTAAAAAATGAAGCAAAACAACTAGAGAGCCCAGACGATTCCTTTGAGTCATTGTTTACAGCACTTACTGAAAGATTCGAAAATCAACGTTTGCTCATTGACACTCATTTATCAGCCATAATTAATTATGAAAAAGTACATTGCGAGTCTTCTAAAGAATTGAGATCCTTTATTGATTGTGTAAATAAAAATTTGAGAGCCTTAAAAGTATTACAATATGAACAAAACAATCTGTCTGATGCTATCCTTATCAATATTATATTGCAAAAGGTAGATAAGGAATCTCGAAAATTATTTGAATATTCGATTAAAAAATCAGAATACCCGCAATTTAATGAATTAATGTCATTTTTGGAAAACCGCAGTTCTACGTTAGAAAGCGTAAATTGATACTCTGCTTCAAAACCCTTAAACAAAAACATTCCTCTTTCGAACAAACAAAAAAATTTCATGCTAAATTCGAATGATAAATCGAATGGAAAAACTTGTATTCTGTGTAAATTGGCTTTTCATAATTTGAACAAATGTTCTCAGTTTCTAAAAATGAATGTTTCTGAACGATACGATTTTGTGAAGAAAAATAAACTCTGTATTAATTGTTTGAATAATTCTCATTTCGTAAATTCTTGCATTTCAAAATATAATTGTAATACCTGTGGATTGCGACACAGCTCATCGCTTCATCGAGATAAAAAAAATAAATCCAAAAATGAATTGGCTTCCCCCCAAATTTCCTCCCCTCTTGCAGGTGCTGTAAATAGAGAAACGGAAAACATTTCGACAAATAATGAATCTTTAAAGACCTTGAATAATATAAGTAAAGAAAGAAAATCAATTTTATTGAGTACATGCTTTGTTTTTATAGAAGATAATTTCGGAAATAAACGAAAGTTTAGAGTAATTTTGGATAATGCTAGCAATGTCAATATTTTAACTAAGGATTGCGCTGACATGCTGAAATTTAAAAAAAGGATAATTAATGTACCCGTTACAGGATTAAACGGTTATACTTATAATGTAAAAAATAAAATTTCGAGTGTAATTACAAACGAAGATGGCTCTTTCAGGGAGAATATAGATTTCGTAATAGTTCCCAAAATCACGGATGTAATTCCATCAAGGCAATTAAATGTATCGGACATTAATTTACCGAATATTGTGGAATTGGCAGACCCCACATTTTTCAAACCGGGAAAAATTCACGCATTGGTTGGCGCTGAATTATTTTATAGAATTTTAAAGCATAATTCAGTTAAGATAAATGATAAACTTTTTCTGCAAGACACTGTTTTTGGATGGATCCCAACTGGGGCGCTAGAGGAGAACACGCAAACAAACAATATTACTATGTGCAATTTCGTTAGAGATTTCGATGAAATAAATGATAATTTAAAACATGATGATCCGAAAATATCGGAAACTGATCAAGCACAACAAATATTCGATAAAACTGTCAAATTTGTAGGCGATCGTTATGAAGTTCAGTTACCGTGGAAAAAGGACTGGAAGGATTTAAATGATAATTTTAATGTTGCGAAACAGCGTTTAGAAGGTCTAAAAAGAAAATTTTATCGAAACCCAGAGCTTTTTCGACAATATTCTGAAATAATCACGGAATATTTAAAGCAAGGAATTATAGAGCAGGTGCAAGAAAATGAACCTGTTTTAGACAGGGCAGTTTATTATTTGCCCCATCATGCGGTCTGTAAAGAAGATAAACATACTACAAAGGTCCGAATCGTCTTCGATGCCAGCTCTCATGATAACAATGATTTGTCCCTTAATGATTGTTTATGGCCCGGCACCAACTTAAATCCACTTCTATTTGATATTTTAATCCACTTCAGATTATACGAAATTGCTTTTTCTTCTGATATCGAGAAGGCGTTCCTTCAAATCTCACTAGCTGAAAAAGATCGGGATTCTGTCCGTTTTCTGTGGTATGATGATGGTTTAAAATCTTTCAAGGTCTTCAGATTCAAACGTGTTATTTTTGGAGTCAATGCCTCTCCATTCCTCCTATCTGCTACCATAAAGGAGCACATCAAGCGGTTTACGAACCTACACCCAAGAACTGTTCACCTACTCGATAAATATATTTATGTGGACGATTTTATATCTGGCGAAGATACGCTGCAAGAAGCTCTTGATGTTTCCCTGAATGCTAACAAAATAATGTCTGAAGCAGGAATGATTCTTCGAAAATAGATAACCAATGATGAAGCGTTACTGAAGTGCTGGCAAAAGGAAGGTTTAAATATTCAAGCAGAACATGCTGCAATAAGCCTAGGAAGCAATCTAAGCAAGGTATTAGGAATGTCCTGGAAAACAGAAGAAGATTGTCTGACATTCGAAGTCAAAAGTTTAATAAAATTCTTGTCATCGCAAAAAAGCTCAAAACGTCTACTATTGCAAGCAGTTTGTAAAATCTTCGATCCGTTAGGCAGGCTGACCCCATTCACCATTAGAATAAAATGCCTGTTCCAAGAACTATGGCTAAAGAAGACAGCATGGGATGAACAGTTACCAACTAATGTGCACGAAAAATGGTTAAAGTGGCTCGAAGAACTTCCAAATTTAGCAGAATTAAAAATTCCGAGGAAAATTATTGGTAGCTTGAATCAAGTAATAGCTGTAGACATACCCTTTTCTGATGCTAGTAAAATAGCGTATGGATCTGCAATTTATCTGAGAATAAAAAGAGAGAGTGGTGTGGAAGTCAATCTCGTGACTTCAAAGAGTCGTGTTGCACCGATAAAGAAGATAACTCTGCCTCGGCTAGAACTTCTCGGAGCCTTACTAAGTGCAAGACTGACCAATAAAGTAAAACTCATCCTAGATCAAAATCACATCGAAAGTGTACTATTGGACGGATTCCAAAATAACCTTATTCTGGATCAAAGGATCATCAAAGCGATGGAAGCAGTTTGTGGCTAACCGTGTCATAGAGATTAATGCACTTTCAGATTCGAACTCTTGGTATCACTGCTCTAGCAAGGACAATCCTGCCGATCTCTTGACCAGAGGTGCGAGTGTTAATTCCCTTGTAGAGAATCCAATGTGGTTTAGAGGACCAAAATTCCTAGCAGCTGATGACTTAGTGACTGAGCAAGAAACTATTTCTGTGCCAGAAACAGATTACATTCCAGAGACTAAATCAAAATATAAAAATAACTGTAATGATTTCAATTCTAATATTTCTCTTTCTCTTTTCAGGAATCCTGAAGAAGTAAATTTTTTTCTCAACATAAGTGGTAAATACTATAGTATTCTTCGCATACTGGCATATGTTTATAGGTTTTTTCACAATTGCAAATGTAAGTTAGCAGACCGGCGCAGAGGCAGCCTCACAACCCCAGAAATAAAAAAATTCAGAAGTTTCTCTAATTAGATTAGTACAAAATGCAGAATTTCAGGAAGAGATTAAGGGTTTAAAACGGGAATCAAGGGTTCTCCCTTCCAGTAAAATTAAATGTTTATCCCCCTTTTTGGATCAAGATAATATCTTAAGAGTTGGCGGTAGGTTGGAAAATTCAGATTTAAACTTTGATAAGAAGCATCAAATCATTTTGCCGAAGGGCCATAAGCTCACAAAACTCATATTTGAGCATTTTCACAGGAAGTATTTTCATATTGGTCCCCAAACTTTAATCCATTACGTACGTATGCGGTTTTGGCCCGTAAGTGGAAAAAATTTAGCGCGAAAAGTAGTGCATGATTGCGTTGCCTGTTTTAGGAACAACCCAGTTACTGCTAAACAAATCATGGGTGACCTCCCATCAAAAAGAGTAACTCCAAACTTTACGTTTAACCATACAGGAGCCGATTTTTGAGGCACTTTTGAGATTAAATATAAAAATCAAAGAAAAGGGATTTTTCATAAGGTTTATGTCGCGATTTTCGTTTGCTTAGTAACAAAGGCTATTCATTTAGAAATAGTCACGGATCTAACTTCTGATGCGTTTATCGCCGCGCTTAAACGCTTTGTTTCAAGGCGAGGAAAATGCGCTTCTATTATGACAGACAATGCTACGAATTTTAGGGGTGCTAAATCAGAATTGCAAAAACTTCATGAGTTAGTTCGTAGACCGGATGAAAAATTAGCTAATTACCTTACTTCAGAAGCTATTGAATGGAAGTTCATTCCTCCTAGATCGCCCAACTTCGGTGGTTTATGGGAGGCTGGTGTAAAATCTTTCAAGTATTAGCTTAAACGAACATTAAAAGGTGCTAGATTGACTATGGAAGAATTCCAAACAGTCACCACCCAAATCGAAGGGGTACTAAATTCGCGTCCCTTAACTCCGCTATCGACCGATATAAATGATTTTAATGCATTGACACCAGGCCATTTCCTAATTGGTCGGCCTATCGATGCCATTCCAGAACCTCAGTTGATTGATATCACAGAATCGAGATTATCTAGGTGGCAGAGAATCACTAAATTCGTCCAATTAATTTGGAGAAATTGGCAATTAAATTACTTGAATCATCTCCAAAATCGTTCAAAATGGCAGGTAAAAGGGGAAAACATCAAACCAGGGGCGATGGTAGTCATAAAGGAGGACAATTTACCTCCCTGTAAGTGGATGCTAGGACGAATCTTAGAGGTTATACCAGGAAAGGATGGTAATGTTAGGGTTGCAAAGGTTAAAACAGCCTCAAATATCTTTCTTAGATCCATATCTAGATTGTGTGTCTTGCCCATTAATGAAACCTAATGTACATACCTTTTCTCATTGTCTACTTATTTTAAAGTGCACCTAAGATTTACATGTTATTTTACATTCAACTTTTCTTAAGAATACATCGAACTATTTTTAGAAAATAGCTTAATTTTGTAACAAAGAATTTAATTTTATTGTATTGTATAGTCCTTGTTATTGCAACTTATTATTATTGTATTTGTATTGTAATATTATTTTATGGTATTGGTATTTTATTTAGTTCTTGTATTTATAGTGTATTTTAATATTTTGAATGTGCTACGCACATTGCAACGCGGGGCGGCATGTTCGGACCTTGTGCGCATGCCGAACGAGCTCCGTAGCTTTGCGGTCATGTGACCCAGTGTTGTTGTTCTTTAGCTGCCATTGCGGCACGTTGTGTATTCGAGCGGGTCTTATCCCCAAGTAAAGAGTATGTTGTTCTTTAGCTGCCATTGCGGCACGTTGTGTATTCGAGCGGGTCTTATCCCCAAGTATAGAGTATGTTGTGCTTTTAGCTGCCATTGTGGCACATTATGTTATAGCGGGTCTTATCCCCCATTATTCTGTTTCTTATAGCGGGAGTATTCCCCAAAAATATGTTTTACGAACGTCACTTGTTCTAACAGCGGGTTATTACCCCAAAGTCACTTCATCTTTCTATATGTTCTTCAGTGTTCGTGTTTGTAACATTTGTGTGCTGTGTGTTATAAAAAATGTGAAAAAGAAACCTATTCGTCTTCATTCCTAAAGTTACACACAGTATTCACATACAATAAGTGAAAAAAAAAATGATAAAAGGACGAAAAAAATAGAAGGGTGACAGAATTGCATGTTACCTGACTTGTGGTTTTGATTCCACTAAACACTCCGGTATTGCCATGTCAGCCCCTTACTCTTAATCTGTTCAAATCAGAAACCCATTAAATAATTCAGAAAACTGAAAGAGATAGAAAACAAGACGACCACCCTCATATACACAGTAGCATACAAAGTAAAATATCAAATGTGTATACAGTAACATACAAAAGTATCAAGGGGGGGGGATGGCATATAAAAGTGAAAAAAAATGATAAAAGGACAAAAAAAAAGAAGGTTGATAGAATTGCATGTTACCTGACTTGTCCTTTGATTCCACTAAACACTCCTGTATAGCCATGTCTGCCCCATATTCTTAATCCGTTCAATTCAGAAACCCATTAAACAATTCAGAAAACTGAAGGAGAGAGAAAACGAGGAGACAACCCTCATATACACAGTAACATACAAGGTAAAATATCAAATTTGTATACAGTAACATACAAAAGTATCAAGGGATGGCATATAAAAGTGAAAAAAGTTATTAAAGGAAGAAATAGTAGAATTGTGATAGAATATCATGTTTCCCGTAGTTCTTACTCGCATTGTTGCTAGATTGTTCAACAAAAGAGGATATATATGTTGCATTGTTATAATTGTTGCGATTAATAATTGCCACCAAAATATATTTATTGTTACAAATAATATTTGCCGCAAACAATTGTTCATTCTTACATCATGTTTCTTTAACTTTGCATGTATTATCGAGGCCTATGTAGGAAGCGTTAAGAAAAGTCAAGAGATAATTTAAAATATAAATAGAGATTTTGCAAAATATATTCTCGAAATAATTTGTTCAAACTCTCGCTTCTTGAGTTATACAGATACTTAATATATAGCTTACAATTCTGTATGTTTACACACTTGAAAACTAAGAAATTATCCAAATTACTTAGTAGTATATAGAAAATGTTTTTGAGAAATATTGTACCTATTCCACTTGGTAACCTTAAAATCTACTGTTGGTGCATTGAGTTTTTTACCAACTTTTACCGATACATCTGAGCTTCTGTTCTCGAACGCAAAAACACTCTATTGTACAAACTATCTTGTCGCACTGTTATCTTCGTCTTTTTACTTGATATTCTTTATGGTGCATTAAGTATATTAAACATTATGAACTAATCGCAAAATATTTACCACTGAAGAGCAGAAGGGTTGCCGAAGACGTTCAAAATTCGTCGTAGAAACTACGTGTCATCTTTTTAATATATAAATTAGTATTAGCGGAGAGCTGTAACGTATTCCAACGTATTCTGCTGTTATTCTTCCTGCTACTGATGAATACAAAAAAATTTGACTCTTAGAAACTATTTGTCTCATTGTTAGCCGGTCGTTGAACGGAATACAATTGACATTTTACATTGTTATATTTATAACAAATATTTTATCTTGCAAACAATTAATCATTCTTACAAGTATTCAAATGACGTGAAGGAATCATTTTAAAATATAAGAAGACGTTTTAGCTCAAATATTTTCAAGAAATAACTTGTGCCAACTCTTGACATCGTACGCAACCAAAAGGCTTAGTATATAATTTAATATTTTGTCTATTTCTACAGTAGCAAACTTAGAAATGATCCGTAAATATTTAAAACAGAAAATAAGATATTTTTTAAGAATTAATTACATGTGTCACAACGTATCATGAAAAAACAAAAAGGATTTCCTCTACAGCTTTTTCACAAACTTTTAAAGATATATTTATCTCGGCGTTCAATCTGCTACTGACGAACGTGAAAAAAAATTACATTATTACAATGTAATTGTCCTATAAAAATTTAAGGGTGATACAGTTGCATAATGCCTGCGTCCCCCCCCCCCCAGAATTGCACTTATATTCTAGAGTGAAATCTGGGTTCCCGGTGCTTTCATCCCTGACATCTCGGCATATTACCTGTCTTCTTGATTTAGATTTCAAAAAATACTCTAGTATAAGGAAGTCAGATGCATAAACTAAATCCGTGCTATTCAGAAGGTCATTTCACGATTAGAAGCGAAATGCATTTAATGGTGGAAATTTCGTCATATATTAAAACGCTTTTCTTACTGACAATATTCATGTGACGCCACAATCAGAATCACATATAGCGTAAAACTAGGACCGTTATCAAATTCGTTTATATATTTCGGAACAGATGTTATATATTCCCGCAGCCGCCATCTTGGATTTTTCCTTGGCGTGAAAACCTCTTCTTCGGCCAAGTAGTAAATGTCACCAAGCAGCGATTTATGCGCATGTTAGGCTTCAAGGGATTGCCAGAGCACGTCACTCATCGGTGTTGCCTTATCGATAAACGCCAACAAAAAATCGCCAAGAAATCCAAGACGGCGGCCGCGGGAATATATAACATCTAAGCCTATATTTCATCATTTGATGCAACACAAATACAGATAAATGCATGCGTAAAACACTTTAGATTTATTTTGCATGAATTACTATTCGATAAATTCATATTACTAAATTCTTATATACTTATTAATTAAAATAAACAATTTACATTTTTAAAATATTACATGAAAATATGCATGAAGGTGCATTAAAATAGAGGAAAAAACCATGCATAAGTTATACCTGTTTCTGATAATATCTAGTACTCCAATTAAAATATAAGCGTTAAGTTTTAAAATACGGTGATTTTCAATGCCGCAGTTATGAATGTTATTCCCAAGCAGCCGAATTTTCATAAACTCGAACAAAAAGGAAGAATATTGTCCTTGGCATCATTATAAAAGTCCGGGAGATAACGACGACATTTTTTACTAAACCATTTTACACACGCTGATTTTCAAATGTGTAACTGATTTTACTTATCAATCCCCCCACAAAAAAAACAGACATCAGATGTCGCGACAGCGGCATGGGAATCGAAATGTGTCACAGTCAAACGAAAAAGCATGGCAAACCGGCTACAGAAAATCACTGCTGTTTGTAGCAATCTCACTCAATCTTCCGTAACTGGGTAATCCTTTTAAAACAGGGCATATTAGCATGCTTTTATAGGACGCGGAGTCTGAACGTGGGTTGGAGGTCTGCGCGGACCGGAATTTCCAGGCCTGGCCTGTTTACATTTTCACAGTTACCGGCCAGGCCCGTACAAAAATCAGTGAAAACAGGCTCGGCCTGGCCCAACTCAATTACTACAAAAAATTCCGTTTTTTCTCGACATGCAATTAAGATTATTTTAATGAATACTACATACATATTTATGGGAACATTTTACAGTATGTTTTAGATTACTATCTGATAATACAGAAAGCACACAATGGTAACACTTTTGATCAATTACAGTCTTAGACGTTTCAAAATTCAAACAAGGATTCATTAAAATCTAATGTAGTTTAGAATAAAGAGTTAAAAAGATCATAACTTTTGAAGCTGTATAATGAAAAGTGGATTTGTGAAAATATTTCTCTGTCATTTTTTAAGGCTTTTCTCAAAACCAAAGAGCTACATTCTGACGCATTTCTGAATTCATTTCTTTTCAGAAAAGCGTAAGATTGGCATGTTTTCTTATTCAGAAACTCTGTAAATGGCGTTATTTTTTTTATTATTTATTATTATTTTATTTATTTTTTATAAAAGCAATACATCTTTGAGAAAATATTGCCAAAGTTAGCGTTTTGAATCGAATTTCCGGAAGAGATAGCACGGGAAAGTATAAAAACATACAGTCACGTGATAAGAATATCTTATACCTCTGTAAGTATCTAATTTATCAAAAATGGAAAAAGCTATTTGATTCCAAATCCCTTTAGCAATCAGGCCTTTTAATTTTATCCCTTTACAGTTAAAAATGTGCCAGAAAATGTATCGGAATATTTCGCATTGTTGAGCAGTGAATTTGAGAACCATCATAAGGTATATTTCCAAAGATACTGTTAATAGAAGTTCATTATTGCACTTAATACTTTACAAAAATAATGCCTGCCCTACACATTCTAAGAAAGATTAAGACCAGTTCCGTCCGGGCACGAGTAGGTAGAAAAAAAATGCAAGCATGATCTCGGTCCGGCACGAGTGTGCTGAAAAAATTAAACCCTGGATCAGAGAACAGACACTATTTAACTGTCCGATGCCGATCTCTACGATAGACATATTACATTTCTGTATTGATTTTGTCAAACTAGCATCGGCTCCTGACGCGCATTTATACTTCTTCTAGTGAAAATAATTAATTGAAAATGGCTCATATTTAATGGGCTTCATTTAAATTTTTATATCGTTAAATTTTTTGCCGGCCCGACCAAGCACGTTTATTTTATTTATCGGCCCGGCCCGTTAAAAAAATTTTAATTCTGTCGGCCCGGCCCGTTTGAAAATTTGCCTTCATTTCGCCGGGTACGGGCCACGGGCCAAGCCCGAGTCCGTGCAGACTTCTAACGTGGGTTGGCGAATGTAGCTCGCAAGGGCCAGAGCTCCCTAGTATGATATACATTTTCTTAATATTAAAAAAATTTATAGTACCATGTTTTTTTAAGGATATCTAAAAAGCAACTCGGAGGAAAAAATAAATAAAATTTATTATGCGCCTTTAGAAAGTGTTTATGAATCGAATGAATTTTATAGGATACATTCTGGGACATACACAGGCACACAAGGAAGAAATACAGTTGCACAGAAGAAAATGCATTTTCAACTTTTATAGTTCAGATTTCTTCCATATAAATAACGACAACAAAACAATTTTTTCGGATAGAATTGTGTAATACATATGGCTATTATTGATTATACACTGTTTATGATTATTAAGAATTGACATATTAAGAATTTAAAAAAAAAAAAAAAAAAAAAAAAAAAAAAACTTGAAAAATAAATGAACAATCACAATTTTCAAAAACTTGTTCTTTTAACTTCTGTAAAATTTTGAATGAAATCAAACGAAATTCTCTCTCTATATACAGGGTGATTCAGCTCGTCGGTGACAAACTTTAAGGATCGATAGAGCACACCTAGACGAACATTTTTGAATAGGGAATGTAGGGTCCCTGACGCGATGGTAAGGCGCTAGGCGCTTTCGAAAATTTGGGTGCCGAAATTCGAAACGTCATAAAAACTAGGGAAATGGTTAGATTTTCTTGCTTGTTGCGTCGAAATGATTCTGTTTGTTTAGACTTTCTTCAGTACCAATTTGATAAGCGTATCTCTTAAAACATGGATAGGGGGCGCTGCAGACTTTGGAGAGCTAGACAACAACTTTAAGCCCGTTATTTTGATAATTTAACACATGCTCGCCAAAGTTTATACTCTAACTTAAAGTTTGAACCCAAAAGTAGAGCCCTGCAAAAAGCGTAAGAGCCGGAATAAAATGTCAAAGTACAGGGTGGTCGAAACTCGAAGGCTCCTAGGAGATAAACAAACAGATTTCTTGACTTATGGCATGCATTTTCATGATTCTGTTTGCTGGGGCTCTCTGAAACTCAGTTGAACGGTACAAAAAGAAACATCGATAGGGGTCGCTTTGGGCAAAAAACATAATTCGTTGACATTTCGGACGCTAACTGGAAACGGGGCGCTACGATCAGTTAGAAACAAAACAAGAGAGTAATTTACTTATCATAAGAAGCTATTAAAACTGCAGTTTGTTTGTTTTTTTTAACAAACATAGCTGGTTTCAATCATGCACAATGCGCGCAATAAAATTTACATAAGGTGCTTTTTGCTGATTTATGCAAAAGATATCGTACCATATCGATATGCAAAAGATACGTAATGCGTAGACGACAACGCGAGATGACGTAGTTGTATGCGCAGACACGTCTTTTGAACGTGCGGTACCTACTTAAGCTTCGGGTTACTTGTCTGCAGATCGGTAGTAGGATGGAACGGTACACAAACTCTGAATTGGCTGACATGCATTTGGCGTATGGCGCTGCTGGTTGTAATGGACGAGCCGCTCAGCGGTTGTACACCGAGCGTTACCCCAACAGGCAAATCCCCTGCCATGCCTTCTTCGCTCGAGTACACCAGAGGTTGTCCACAACGGGATCTTTCGACGGAGGCAGGCCTGAACGGGAGCGATCAGTGAGCACCCCCGACAACGAAGAGGCTGTGCTTAACCTGGTTGAGGACAACCCAGGTCTTAGCACGAGAGATATCGCCAGACATGTTGGCATTTCGCAAGCAACTGCGTGGCGCATCTTACGTTCCCGGAATCTGCACCCCTACCACATCCAGCGGGTGCAGTTGCTCAGAGAGCAGGATTTTGGCCCTCGAGTGGAATTCTCAAGATGGTACTTGGCGATGAGATCCAGGGATCCCCGTTTTGTAAACAGCATTTTGTTTACGGACGAGTCCACCTTCAGCCGGGAGGGAATGTGGAACGCCCACAACAGTCATGTGTGGTGTGATGAAAATCCACATGAAACCAGAAGCCGAGCAGCCCAGGAGCGTTTCTCAGTAAATGTGTGGGCCGGCATTCTGGGGGATTGCCTCATTGGCCCTTATTTGTTACCTGAACGGCTGACAGGTGGAAATTACCTGATTTTCCTGGATCAAGTGCTGCCGCAGCTTCTGGATGAGGCGCACGTACCCGAAGGTTCGCGTCGCCAGATGTGGTTCCAGCACGATGGAGCTCCGGCCCATTACACGAACGACGTGCGTCTCCATCTAAACGCAAGGTATGGCCAGCGGTGGATCGGGCGTGGGGGTCCAGTTCACTGGCCTGCCCGATCACCAGACCTCACCTGCTTGGATTTCTTCCTTTGGGGTTACCTGAAGGCCGAGGTATACCATACACCTGTCAGCAGTGCTGAAGAACTTGTGGCGCGCATTGTGGCAGCTGCAGGGCAGATCAGAGATACTCCTGGCATTGTTGGAAACACACACTCCTCAATGCGACGGAGGTGCGAAGCCTGCATCATGGCCCAAGGTCGAAATTTCGAGCATCTTCTGCAGTGTTATTTTTTGTAAATAAATTTCCAGTATCATTGATGTTTTTGGTCTAAATTTATTCAGAAGTGTTGAGCAGAGGTAGAAAATGTGTTTTCATTATTACTAACTGATCGTAGCGCCCCGTTTCCAGTTAGCGTCCGAAATGTCAACGAATTATGTTTTTTGCCCAAAGCGCCCCCTATCGATGTTTCTTTTTGTACCGTTCAACTGAGTTTCAGAGAGCCCCAGCAAACAGAATCATGAAAATGCATGCCATAAGTCAAGAAATCTGTTTGTTTATCTCCTAGGAGCCTTCGAGTTTCGACCACCCTGTACTTTGACATTTTATTCCGGCTCTTACGCTTTTTGCAGGGCTCTACTTTTGGGTTCAAACTTTAAGTTAGAGTATAAACTTTGGCGAGCATGTGTTAAATTATCAAAATAACGGGCTTAAAGTTGTTGTCTAGCTCTCCAAAGTCTGCAGCGCCCCCTATCCATGTTTTAAGAGATACGCTTATCAAATTGGTACTGAAGAAAGTCTAAACAAACAGAATCATTTCGACGCAACAAGCAAGAAAATCTAACCATTTCCCTAGTTTTTATGACGTTTCGAATTTCGGCACCCAAATTTTCGAAAGCGCCTAGCGCCTTACCATCGCGTCAGGGACCCTACATTCCCTATTCAAAAATGTTCGTCTAGGTGTGCTCTATCGATCCTTAAAGTTTGTCACCGACGAGCTGAATCACCCTGTATAAATGAAAATATCTTTGTCCGAGAAATATAATGAAGAATTAATGGTTGGAATACATATTTAAAAAACATATGTATATTCATAACAATTCCTCAAAATTGAATAATTCTGCTCTTTTTAAGACTTTCCAACAAAGTCGAAAAGTGTTTATGAATTCCGTTTGTCTGTCCGTCTGTCTCTACACGCTGTAATTCGAGTCAATAGACTCGTATTTTCATGCAATGGATATAGGTCAGAGACGGCGAACCTATGGCACGTGTGCCAAAGGTGGCACGCGAAACAATAATTTTGCCACGGTGTTGCTTCTGGCTCTAAATTAATATACAGTATTTGTTATTGCACAAAATATACATACTTAGATGTCCTGATCTTGTCAAAACTGGATTAATTGGAAATTGCAGAATTTTAATTGTGGCAGTTTAAAATACCGTAAATTGCCGCGTAAAGTACCAATGGTAAAATTATGGCAACTTAGAAATTAGTTTGAGAACTATTTAAAGAATCTCGTGTTTGACCTTTTAATAATTTTTCCATCTATGATCGGAAAGCCTTTGTTTTCGCAAATGAATAATACAATAAATCAAATAAAAAGCAATTGTCAAATAAATCCAGTTAAGTTTCCATTCTGTCGAAATTACCGGAGCATGAACCTGATATTAATGATTTTTCTTCTTAGGTGCAACAACACAATTAGTCACATAATTTGTTTAAAGAATTTCTAAAATATAATTGTTTTTAAGAGTATTACATTGTAATGCTCATTTTTTAAAAATCTTTTTTATGATTTTTTAATCCGTTAAATTTGTTAATTAGTCGGCACATCAAGGTCATGTAAAATATTTTTGGAGAAAAAATATCACGCGGCTATAAAAAGGTTCTCCAGCCCTGATATAGGTTAATGATATTAACCACGACATGTTTGGTATTCAATAGAAAGTGTGTAGCATTAATAGTTCATTGACAGGGGCACTCAGAAGAATTCTGTTACATTAGGGTAAATGGGGGAAAATCGTTTGCAGTGTATTGTATGATATTAAGCTATTTAAATTTTTATATTGTGCCGGTAGGCCCGCTTAATTTTTTTATCGACCCGGCCCCGCAGGCCCGTTCAAATATTTTGCCGGCCCGACTCAGCCCGTTTATTTTATTTGTCGGCCCGGCCCGTTTGAAAATTTGCCTTCATTTCGCCGGGTACGGACCACGGGACAAGCCCGAGTCCGTGCAGACTTCTATCGTGGGTTGGCGAACGTAGCTCGCAGGGGCCAGAGCCCCCTAGTATGATATACATTTTCTTAATATTAAAAATTTTTAGAGTACCATGTTTTTTTAAGGATAACTAAAAAGCAACTCGGAGGAAAAAATAAATAAAATTTATTATGTGCCTTTAGAAAGTGTTTATGAATCGAATGTAATAAAAATTTTATAGGTTACATTCTGGGACACACACAGGCACACAAGGAAGATATAAAGTTGCATAGAAGAAATTGCATTTTCAATTTTTATAGTTCAAATTTTTTCCATATAAATAACCGCAACAAAATATTTTTTTCGGATAGAATTGTGTAATACATATGGCTATTATTGATTATACACTGTTTATGATTATTAAGAATTGACATATTAAGAATTAAAAAAAAAAAAAAAAAACTTGAAAAATAAATGAACAATCACAATTTTCAAAAACTTGTTCTTTTAACTTCTGTAAAATTTTGAATGAAATCAAACGAAATTCTCTCTATATATATAAATGAAAATATCTTTGTCCGAGAAATATAATGAAGAATTAATGGTTGGAATACATATTTAAAAAAGATATGTATATTCATAACAATTCCTCAAAATTGAATAATTCTGCTCTTTTTAA
Organism: Maratus speciosus; assembly: GCA_963932465.1. Taxonomy (NCBI): domain Eukaryota; kingdom Metazoa; phylum Arthropoda; class Arachnida; order Araneae; family Salticidae; genus Maratus; species Maratus speciosus. Next base: position 370,045,770 of record OZ010790.1, on the reverse strand, counting down.
GACTTTCCAACAAAGTGGAAAAGTGTTTATGAATTCCGTTTGTCTGTCCGTCTGTCTCTACATGCTCTAATTCGAGTCAATAGACTCGTATTTTCATGCAATGGATATAGGTCAGGGACGGCGAACCTGTGGCACGCGAAACAATAATTTTGGCACGGTGTTGCTTGTGGCTCTAAATTAATATACAGTATTTGTTATTGCGCAAAATATACATACTTAGATGTCCTGATCTTGTCAAAATTGGATTAATTGGAAATTGCAGAATTTTAATTGCGGCAATTTAAAATACAGTAAATTGCCGCTTAAAGTACCAATGGTAAAATTATGGCAACTTAGAAATTAGTTTGAGAACTATTTAAAGAATTTGATGTTTGACCTTTTAATAATTTTTCCATCTATGACCGGAAAGCCATTGTTTTCGCAAATGAGTAATACAATAAATCAAATAAAAAGCAATTGTCAAATAAATCCAGTTCAGTTTGCATTCTGTCGAAATTACCTGAGCATGAACCTGATATTAATGATTTTTCTTCTAAGATGCAACAACACAATTAATCACATAATTTGTTTAAAAAATTTCTAAAATATAATTGTTTTTAAAATTATAACACTGTAATGCTTATTTTTTTTAAATCTTTTTATGATTTTTTAATCCATTAAATTTGTTAATTAGTCGGCACATCAAGGTCATGTAAAATATTTTTGGAGAAAAAATGTCACGCGGCTATATAAAAGTTCTCCAGCCCTGATATAGGTTAATGATATTAACCATGACATGTTTGGTATTCAATAGGAAGTGTGTAGCATTAATAGTTCATTGACAGGGGCACTCAGAAGAATTCTGTTACATTAGGGTAAATGGGGGAAAATCGTTTGCAGTGTATTGTATGATATTAAGCTATTTAAATTTTTATATCGTGCCGGTAGGCCCGCTTAATTTGTTTATCGACCCGGCCCCGCAGGCGCGTTCAAATATTTTGCCGGCCCGACTCAGCCCGTTTATTTTATTTGTCGGTCCGGCCCGTTTGAAAATTTGCCTTCATTTCGCCGGGTACGGACCACCGGACAAGCCCGAGTCCGTGCAGACTTCTATCGTGGGTTGGCGAACGTAGCTCGCAGGGGCCAGAGCCCCCTAGTATGATATACATTTTCTTAATATTAAAAATTTTTAGAGTACCATGTTTTTTTAAGGATAACTAAAAAGCAACTCGGAGGAAAAAATAAATAAAATTAATTATGCGCCTTTAGAAAGTGTTTATGAATCGAATGTAATACAAATTTTATAGGTTACATTCTGGGACATACACAGGTACACAAGGAAGATATAAAGTTGCATAGAAGAAATTGCATTTTCAATTTTTATAGTTCAAATTTCTTCCATATAAATAACCACAACAAAACAATTTTTTCGGATAGAATTGTGTAATACATATGGCTATTATTGATTATACACTGTTTATGATTATTAAGAATTGACATATTAAGAATTTAAAAAAAAAAACTTGAAAAATAAATGTACAATCACAATTTTCAAAAACTTGTTCTTTTAACTTCTGTAAAATTTTGAATGAAATCAAACGAAATTCTCTCTTTATATATAAATGAAAATATTTTTGTCCGATAAATATAATGAAGAATTAATGGTTGGAATACATATTTAAAAAACATATGTATATTCATAACAATTCCTCAAAATTGAATTATTCTGCTCTTTTTAAGACTTTCCAACCAAGTCGAAAAGTGTTTATGAATTAAGTTTGTCTGTCCGTCTCTCTCTACACGCTCTAACTCGAGTCAATAGACTCGTATTTTCATGCAATGGATATAGGTCAGGGACGGCGAACCTACGTCATGCGTGCCAAAGGTGGCACGCGAAACAATAATTTTGGCACGGTGTTGCTTGTGGCTCTAAATTAATATACAGTATCATAATGAAGGGAACGAATATTTTTTCCAACTGGATTAAATCATATTCAAGGCTGGAGTAGCACAGTTGAAGTTTATTCCAACAGAGCGAAAAATGTCCAGACCAGGGATCGAACCTGGATACTTGGCGTGCCGTGCCAATGCCTTACCTGTTAGGCTATCCGGACCGATACCTGGCTGACATAATTCACTCTTATTAGTTGGACTTGGCTGCGAACTGCAGCGCTAGTTTCATTCATCCGAGCTATAACTACAGCATTTATAGTAGCATTTATATAGCATAGTAGTTTCATCATATAAATGCTATAGTTATAGCTCGGATGAATGAAACTAGCGCTGCAGTTCGCAGCCAAGTCCAACTAATAAGAGTGAATTATGTCAGCCAGGTATCGGTCCGGATAGCCTAACAGGTAAGGCATTGGCACGGCACGCCAAGTATCCAGGTTCGATCCCTGGTCTGGACATTTTTCGCTCTGTTGGAATAAACTTCAACTGTGCTACTCTAGCCTTGAATATAATATACAGTATTTGTTAATGCACAAAATATACAAACTTGGATGTCCTGATCTTGTCGAAACTGGATTAATTGGAAATTGCAGAATTTTAATTGCGGCTATTTAAAATACCGTAAATTGCAACTTAGAAATTAGTTTGAGAACTATTTAAAGAATCTGGTGTTTGACCTTTTAATAATTTTTCCATCAATGACTGAAAAACCACTGTTTTCGCAAATGATACAATAAATCAAATAAAAAGCAATTGTCAAATAAATCCAGTTCAGTTTGCATTCTGTCAAAATTAACTGAGTGAGTATGAACCTGATATTAATGATTTTTCTTCTAAGATGCAACAACACAATTAATCACATAATTTGTTTAAAGAATTTCTAAAATATAATTGTTTTTAAGATTATTACATTGTAATGCTCATTTTTTAAAAATCTTTTCATGATTTTTTAATCCGTTAAATTTGTTAATTAGTCGGCACATCAAGGTCATGTAAAATATTTTTGGGGAAAAATTGGCACGCGGCTATAAAAAGGTCGCCAGCCCTGATATAGGTTAATGATATATACCATGACATATTTGGCATTCAATAGAAAGTGTGTAGCATTAATAGTTCATTTACAGGGGCACTCAGAAGAATTCTGTTATATTAGGGTAAATGGGGGAAAATCGTTTGCAGTGTATTGTATGATATTAAGCTATTTCAAATTTATTGAAATCGATATAAATCACCGAATTTCACTACAATATGTTTACTATAGAATAGGGCTTTCATAGCATTAATCGTTCATTTACAAGGACATACAAAGGAAATCGGTTGCAGTACTGTCTTTGAGCCAAAACGGCGGAAAGTGCGTTTTCAATTTTGGGGATGCGCTTTTAAGGGTGTATTCCAATCCAAACTGCCTATTTTCTGATTTATTTTTAAATTCATTTTTGCTCTCAAACGCATCCAACTGGCAAATTCTCTTATTTAGAGACTACATAATGTGTCGTGCTTCTCGATTTTTTGATAAATAATGAAAATATTGCAAAAAATGGTGTCAAAATGGGCGTTTTGAACCGAATTTTCCGAAGCGGGAGATCTGGGAACGAAAAAAAGGGTCACACTGAGAAAATAATTGTTTAAAAATCAAATTCTAATTAATTGAGCGAAAAATGATATCACACGACATATCTTATACATCTCTTCAAAAAATCACCTCAGCTAGTTTCATGTTTTTACATTTTAAAAATGAGTCTGAAAATGTCTCCGAAAATTTCGAGCTGTTGAGGGTGTAAAAATATTTTTTCGAATACACTCTTAAATTTAACTAACTTTTTGCATGTTACCCGTTGAGTATCAATTCTATACTTGGTATATAAGGCTGCACAAAAGAATTCCCTTGCCATTCTCCTTATGAACGGAAACGGCTGAAGGGAAATTTTTAACTGTCGTCTGTATTTCCTAGTTGAACTGAATTTTGGCACGCATGTAGTGAATAGATACAAATCTATATATCCTATACAGGGCTGCTCAAAGAATTCGGATCATTTGCCAACTGTATATGGGAATTTCTGAAAGAGGGTTTTAAATGTATTAACCCTGAATTTTTGTTTTCTCAAATTTTTTGGTAAAATCACTTTAAAATGTTGCAAAATAAACTGGAAAAATACTAAAAAAAAATTAAGCTTTTTTTTTTTTTTTTGTATTTATTTGATAAAATGTAAAGAACTAAATATGAGTATTTCTAGTAGAATAATATGCATAATTATATATTTTGCGTATATTTATATTTAAAATGTTTTTAAATTGTATATTATGTACTATAATTAGTATTTTAATAAACTACAAAAATATATATATTTATTTCTTTGCAGAGGCTAATAACGTTATAACTATTATTAATAATAAAATAAGAATAATCGTATTGAAGGCTTAATAACAATTTATTTCATAAATATCTTCGAAAGGAGATTGCATAAACAACTGTCTCCTAAATTTCTAACAAAAATATGCCCCCATTTGTGCCTAGAACCCTATATTTTGTACATTACAAAAATGCATAAAAAATAGGCTTGAACATTTAATTTCGCAATTTAAAAAATATGTATTTCAAAAAAGTCCACAAGCTAAGATTATAACTTGCGATTTTGGGTCCATGATAGAAAAAATACAAATAAACTTACTTTTTACATTTCGCCCTCTTGAAAAATTAAAAATCTATAAACACCGAAAAAAGCCTTAATTTAAGCAAAATATCCACCTTGTTCTGTCATCTCTCTGTTATAGATAAAGACATTTATAAATAATGATTTCATGCAATTTTCATGTTATAAAGAAGAAGAAAATTATACAAATGAATTAAAATTTGAAATGTCCCAAAAATGGGACGCTAGGCATAAATGGGTTAATGCGTTTCCAAATGGTTCAGTCACACTTTCTATTTAAAATTATTAAACGGTGAAGTTTTGTTACATTTTTCTGAATGTGCTGAAAAGTGTTTCATAATCTATGCTTGACGCTTGATTTTTTCTTGCTCCTTTTTAATTAAACTATACGTTTTTGTAACAAATTATATAGTTCTTTTATGTAATTTGCCACTATTTCACCATGCTATACATTGTAAATATTTAGGACACACTATTTATTGCACTGTTTACAACATTAATAAAGTTCCAAATTTAAGCAATCGACTTTTCCGCCTATTTTAGCCTACACATTTTATATAGGATTTAAATATGAATTGTTACAAGGCCCTATTAATTTCGAAATTGCAAGACTTTATTCATAAAAGTGTACCTAAATTTATAAAATGACTAATAAGTATATTGATTCGCATCAGAAGATTAATTTCATCCTAAAATTATAAATTTATTTACAGTGGACTCACTGTAAGAAAAGCATTATCGTCTTTCTAAAATAGGTTTTCTAAGTCTGTGGAAAATTTCCAATATTTTGGTATTTGTGCGCTCTCTTGTAATACTTAAATATTTTTGAGCGTTTAATTATCCTACAGGTCTGGCCCGACTCATAGGAAAAAAAATTCAGCCCGGACCGATACAAAAGTTGAAATTTCGGCCCGAGCCCAGACCGAATCCGGCCCAGCTCGAGTGAATTTCTACAAAACATTGATTTTTACGTCGATTTAGTTAAAAATTTGTCTCGTACGAGGAGTTCTGATCAGAAATATTCATCTTATCTTTTTTTTATGTTTATAATCTTCATTTTTAGAGAAGTGCCGCAGGCTGCGATATTTATTGTTTTAGTGAATCTATATTTCTTGTATGTAAATGTTTCAGCTATTATAAATATTGTTGATCCATATTCCATGTATTGAAGTATTAAATATCTGAAAAATGCTATACAGTAAAATCTTCTAAGACGGAATTGCATTGAAACGAAAAAAAAAAAAAATTGCGTTATAGACAAGTTCCCTTCTTAGCAAGTGTAAATGAATTCTAAATTCTTTTCTTACGTATTAGTATATTAATTTTGCATGGTTCAACACGTTTTTCAGTTTAAAACAGGGTTCCGTCATAGGCAGGTTCATTTTCACACGTTTTACTATATTTTAATTTAGCTTTATTTTAATAAGCGTAGAAACCTAATTGGTTTTTAAAGAATAAATTTTAATGTTTAATTGTAGAATAATAGCCATTTAAAAATGTATGCAATTTTTGCAAAGATTTTTGGGCCAGGTCTAATTTTATTGGCCTTTGAACGGATCAAGCCACGCCGAGATTTCATACGGGATGGGTCAAAACTAGGACTGAAAATTTTAGGCCGTGAAGACTAGGAATGAAACCAGTATTGGTTCTGTACAGAAAAATAAGTTAGACCCGGTCCGGTCCTTCATGAAAAAAGTAGTCACTAGGCCGGCCCGACCCAAAAAGTGTGGAGACCAGGCCCGTCCCGGCCCAAGTGCCGTGAATGTAAATAAGCCCGAGCCCTTCCACGGGCCGGCCCGTGCAGATCTCTGAATTATCCTTTCAGGGTATATTTTTGACATCTCTACGATAAATTATTCAACGTCTCATGCATAACATGCACGTCTCATGCATATGAATGTTTCAGGAGTGTAATTTCCATTATATCTTTCACCTTTTGCACATCTCACGCATTGATATTTAAAAAGCTCAAAAATGATTAAATTTTGATTCATCTGAAAATATTCCTTGACACCAATCGTTAAAAGTGCAATTTAAAAAATTATTTTGAAATTTCTCCCCAATTTACGTCTTGTTTTATTCATTTTTATTCATTTATTCCATAGTGTTTTTTTTTCTTTTTTTTTTTTTAAGCTCTTATACTCCCGTTTCAATGAACCGTTAATCTGCGGCAATGTTTTTGCGGAAATTTCCGATGTCCAAAGTTTTTCCTTTTATGTTGACAACTTCCGTCAAATTGATTTCGCATTCTTCTAGTTTAGACAAACTATAGAACTACAACTATCCTTTATGTCTAAAATCTTAGAAGTTTAAAATGTTGCTAAAAATCGCCCGACAAAAAACTAATTTACATTTTTTTCCCCTCTTTAACCAAAGTTTGTCTTTTTTCCCAGTCAAAAAGAAACGTTCTTCAGAAATCGGCAATTACCTTTTTTCACGCCAGATTTCTAATTCCCTTGAAAATTTTTAAACTTTCCAAAAATATATTTTACCCCATTGAAGACTCCTCAATGTTCCAATTATATATATCTGCAGATTGTGTCAAAGAACTCGGATAAAAAAATTCGAATACTTGGGAAAAAAGAACAAAAAAAATGTCCTATGTGAAGCATAAATTATGAAACATTATCCGACACGTTCAGAATACTGCAACTGAACTTTACCGTTTAACCCTTTAAAGGGTCTCAGGACTCTTAAATCTTTAAAAAATTTTGAAATTTTAATTTTTTTACATGCTAAACTCTTTTCTTTTCTGAAAATTTTGGTATAATTGTTTCCTTGAAATTCCCATTAGATCAGAAGTTATGACTTAGAATGATACCCGCTCAATAGCTGAAGTTGCGTTTCCGAAACTTTGAGGTCATTTTATCTCCAAATGATGTTTTTGGCCGTAACACGCAATATCTCAAAAACTTCCGAATATTTTTTCATGAAATTTTCGAAACATATGTTTCATATTAGTCTGCATAAACTGAACCTAAAATTTCTTTTTTATTGTTCAGAAAAATGTTTTTTTTTACGTGATTACACTGTTGAAATTTTCTAAATTTTGCATTAGGTAAAAAAAAAAAAAAAATTATTAAAAATATAAAAATGCTTTAAATATAAATTTATTTAAGTTCAGGGTAATTATTATAATCTGAAGTATAAGTAGGCACCAAAATTTTCCTTCTAGCTACAAATTTATTTTGTAATCCTGCGCGTAATCTGTAATGCCAATTTCCTGCTCTAGAAATGTCTGACAGTTAGGAACCCCTGTAAATGCGAATTCTGAATCTTGCAATTTTTTTAAATACATGAAATTAAAGAACATACTTATACCTTTCAATTCCAATAAAAATTATTTCTTAAAATCAAATACATTTTAAGATGTTAAATGATAAAAATGGCCCTCATTTTTTCATTTTTTCCAATTTTAAGAGTCCTGAGACCCTTTAAGACCGGAAGATATTTGGTAGAAATGAAAAGTTTTGGTAGTTTCCCCTTATTAATAGGATCACATTTGATTGAAAAAAAAAAAAACACTTTAAAAAATATCCGATGTCAGGCTATGCCAAGGGAGGATCCAGGCAATTCTGTGGGTGCAGGCTCGACTTTAAATCGCACAAAAAGAGGAAAATGTTTTTTCATTTTCTTTACGGAGAATTTTTACGTTTTCTAATTTTATCTTTATACAATGAAAAACGAAAAACTATGAAGGACAGTATTTATATTTTTTTAGTTTTGAGCTATAATTATAGGGTAAAGTGCCCATATTTCGTCCCCTTTCCTAATTTCGCCCCCCTTAACTTCTCCGCTTCTGCGAAAGTGGCGCCACTTATCACACAAGACACAGGGGACGGAAGGTAAAAGGGGTCAGTATTGAAAGTTTCGTTCGCCAAAACGCATATATAAATTAAAGACGCAGAATTTCCTATTTTTAGAAGACCTGAGTTCTTATTATGTTGTTTGTAGAACGTTATTTACTGTACTGTACGTATTTATTTCTTATTCATTGCATGTATTTTACGTAGGTAATATGCTGACAGTAGCATACAGTGAGTTTTAGGACGCTCAGTTCCTCTTACGGAAACTGAAGGACCGCCATATTGGGAAACAGCGTGGTCCCAATTTCGCCCCCATTTCAGTTCTTATTTTCATCCCTGGGACGAAATTATGAATGCTTTTTCATGACAATTTTTTAAATTTTTTCCTCATGTTTGGATGGTTAATGTTTCGTTGTGTTTTTCTTCCACTGATAATTAGTACATTTCTATGTGCCTTGATTTAACGTAAATTAAATTACTTACTCATTTAGTAATAAATTTTGATTTAGTTATAAGTTAAGCCTCGGCGTATTGGATTTTTTGGGAGGACGAAATTGGGACCATTATTTTTCTTTTGCATTTTTCAGATACTTTTGGAAAAACAATTTTTCGCATTGTTAAAATTTTTTTACGATATTTGCCAATGTTTCTATGTGCGTGGGTAGTTAGTCTATGAAAAATCCAAATTTGGTAGGTTTTCACTGCAAATTACAACATTGGGGGCCTAACTGGGGTGGGGGGTGAAATATGGTGACTTTACCCTATATTTATAATGGATTGTATATCCAGTAATTAACATTAATATAGATACTTAATTACATTAATATAGATACTTAATTACATTAATATAGATACAATTAACATTAATATAGATACTTAAAATTAAATTTAGTTTATAATAACTCCCTGTTTTATCAAAAATCATTCATTTATATTTTTCTCAAAATAGCACGTTTGGTAATTACATTTCTTTTTCAGTTTTTATGGGAAAATGACAACAAAAAGATGCAATTGCTATTTTTCAACTATTTGTCCTTAACTTTCTACTGAAATGGAGTACTTGAGTTGTCAAAATGAAACAAATGGTGCTAAAAACTACAAAAAAAAATTAATATCGCAAAAATAAATGAAGATGCAGTTTTCAAACAAATTGCATTATAAAGTACTTTTTTTTCCGAATACGACGGTATAAAAATTCAAAATGTGCGATGCTTAGAAGTTTAAACAATTGCAGCAGAGATTATTCCGTACAATGATACATCTGCTTTGTTTTACGGCTGGCTTATACAAAGTAACGTTATTTTCTGGAGACGGCACATTAACCCATTCGAGACCACGGGTACATATCTGCACCCTCAAAAAGTGCTTAAAACGCTTGAGTTTGATACCAGTAAAAAATAAAAGTAAAATAGATTTTATTTAATTACGACATTTTTGTGATTTACAAAGTTAATTCAAATAATTAACAAAAAGTGATCCCATGCGAATAAAATTCGTGTAAAAGATGCCGGTCCTGAACGGGTTAACAGGTGGGACTTAACCATAAAGTTAAATATGATTCTTCTGAATTAACTTTATTAATCTATTGCGAAATTTAATTTAAATTTTCGAGACTATTTGATGTATATGTTACAGCCAAAACCCGAAGCTTGGCCAGTTCACGAATTGGCTGGTCAATTCGCGAACAAGACAAGATTCTTGGCCAAAACCCGAAATACATGAAATGAACAACTTATTTCGGGTTTTGGCCGGGAAGCTTTGGCCAATATACGAAATGGGAATAGAAGGCTTCCCGGTAGGTGGCACTGACATGCTTATGTGATAGGAACAGAACGTCATTTTCAGGAAATGGTTAATACTGAAATCACTATAATAGAGACCTTTCTTAAAATGAGGTATTTAGCGTCATATCATTAACGCATGCGATACTTACTAGCTAGTACTTTTCATAAGAGATAGTATTTTCTCAACATTATCAGCTTGGCTTTTCTGTCCTATTTCAGTGCCAGTGGAGTGACAAACCAGAAAGTTACCTTACTTAGACGCATTTGATGTGAAATATTTCCGTTTTATCAATGAAAATGCTAAAATCTCATGTTTTTAAATTGATGTTTTCTTTTGATAAATTACTTCAGTTATCATTTTAAGTCCTTTTCACTTTAATGGTCTAAAACATCATTTTTACAAATAAAAATATTTTTTTATTTGGTATAGTATAAGTAACTGGCATCAATAAAGTTATAATATTCTCCATTATTTCCTTTTCACTTGAACCTCATTAACACTAGAAGATTTGTAGACATGTGAGATTTGTGTAACATTTGTAGAAGATTCTTTAAAAAAGTTTTGAAATAAAAATAAAATTGAAACGGATTTTTTTTTTTATATTAAGTCTGGCTCATCGGAAAAGGAACAATATTAACTTTAAAACAAAAACGAAATGAATAACTGAATAGATTATGAAACGTCTTCCAACTCTATAGGAGTGTCGTTAAGAAAATTCCCTCGTGTTCATTTAGTGAAATGAGAAGTTCAAACAAACATAAAAATGTAGTAAAATTTCATTTCAGGGGAATGGGTGTCCGCAGCCCTGCATGTGATCTGCAAACCTCGTTATACACTACAAATAAATTAAATTTTAAAAACGTATCACAGGTGAAAACGCACATCAAGCAATAATGGCACGTACACTGTAAAAAAAAAAAAAAAAAAAAAAAAAAAAAAAAAAAAAAAAAAAAAATCTGTATTTCTACAGGTGTAAAGTTACATTGCTTACTAGACTTTCATCTGTAACTGTACAAAAAAAGCCGTAAATCTACAAAACTAGTTTTTGTAAAGCTACAGAAACCCGTTAAATGAAAAGTTCTAGGCATCCCAGTTTCCTAAAAAAAATTCTTACTAACCTTACAAATTTTTGGTTTTTCGCTGCAAAAGTGTATCTGTTACATGAATTTTTGTTGTTGCCGTTACATAAAATGTTCTAGGAATCCCAGTTTTCGAGAGTTCCTAGAGAAACTTTAGTAACTTTACTGTTTTTTTTTACAGTGTAGTCGATCCAACAATCAAACTATTTGAGTAAACAACAAATTCTATCAAGTCAATAATACATTGAAAACAGTTGTAGAACATCTCAGTAATGTATAACAGTTTTATTATGTTTGAAGTAGTGCAAGATCATTCAAATTCCCTGCAAACGATTTTTTTCATATATATCATAATTCTTTATCGGAATTCTTTTGGGCGTCTTTATAAAAATTAACTATAATGGCTATTTAATCAATACTCTACAAAAAACACATTGCTTCCCTCATGAGTGACGCATATAAATTTCATTATGTTTTAAATAGTAACATCATTTCAGTGCAATAAAAACGATGTTTCACCATTTACTGCAATGTGACAAAATACTTTTGAGTGTCTCTGTAAACAAACTATAATAGTGACTTATTCCATACTATAGATAACACTTTGTCATCCATCTTAATTATGTTTACCAATTTTATTATAATTGTGATAATATAACAACATTAAAATGCACCAGAAAAACTTTGCCATTTGATGATCTGTTGTGTTTCTTTTTCATTAGAAAACACAACAGATCTCCACTCCGTCCTCCAATGAGCTCTGGATTGACACCAATGACGTCGCAAACGGCAATGGTTTGGAGTCAGTAGAATGCACGCTACAGGGCACCTGGTTCGGAGCTGTCCTTGAAGTAACCGATTTCTAACAGTTCGTTGTGTCACTGTGGTACCAACTACAGCTCGAATTTCTGCCGCAGACGCAGTACGATGCGCCACAGTCGTACGCCGAATACGGCGATCTTCTCTCTCAGGAGTGCACGTGGCCGCCTGGAACCCGGTCTTCTTGAGACAGCACCATCCTTGACCACTGTTTCCAACAATCATGCACAGTGGATACATTCCAGCCAAGTGTTTCTGCAATATCGCGGAAAGAAAATCCACCTTCTCGCAGCCCGAATATGCGACCGCGTTCCAACTCGGGGAGCTGTTGACAGTGGCTTCTTCGTCTTGTTAAAGGCATTCTTGGCTAACATCAACTCGATACGTCACGTTTCGTAGCTAAATAACGCCCACGAACTTTAAAGCACGCATTTAAAGTAAACTTGATCTGCAAGTTCTGAGTGGCGCCACTAGCGCCACACTTATGCGCGAAGCGCGAAATTTCAATCGATGTCATCTTTCAGATGTATAAACACGCCTACCAAATTTCGTTTATCTAACACAAGTCTTTCTTGGTGTTGGGATTTTTTTCCGCCAGTGTATATACATATCAGTTTTAAAGTTTCATAAATCAAATGCATTTCATTTTTTAAATAACATTTTTTCCGCCTTATGCAAAATTTTCAGTTCGGTGGGACCTTAAAAACCTTTCAGTTTCCGTGTTATGCAGATTCCGGTTTAAACAGCATGGAATAATGTTATTTGTTTGGGTTCGCCGTGTTAAACAGATCCCGTGTTAAACAAATTTCCGGCTTACACGGAGTCCGCCTTAGACCGAATTTACTGTATTTCACAGTTCGCCTGTCTCTCAGTGAAAAGTTTTCTAAACAAGCTATGGGTCGTTTTTACGAAATATGCATGTTTTTGTTTTCATAGATAATAGAAAACTTACTTAGAATTTAATAGAATTTTACATACTGAAGGTCATTTACAAAATTTCACTTATTTTTAAGCTTTTAATACCGTTGTTGTCCACTACTGGAAGGTTCAGTAAGTTAATTTCCAGTAATAGACAGTGACTGTGATAATTATTAAACGTACTTTTTCAGGAATGGTTAGAATGCTTAAAACATTTTAATTTAACTGAAAAGCTAAGTACTCAGATTTAATTTTAAACTGCGCTAACCAGAATGTAATCATAACAAATTTTTTATAAATAGTTGCTTTTAATTTATTTCATGTTGGTGATGTATTTTTTTTAATAAGTAACCAGATTAATCTTTAGAACACTGCCTTTCATATTTTATTATATAGCAATGAATCATACCAATCATGAAGCAAAGAATAATGTATAAGGACATTGGAAAAGGAAGGGCTCATGGGACTAAATACTTTCTTATTCATATAAAAACTATTTTTTCAGTCATACGAGTTATTAAAAGGCTGTATTTTTTTTAATCTAAAATGTTTGATTATTTATCACTGACAAAACAATTCTGTACATAAAAAATAGTATAAATATTAGTTAATCTTATAGTAGCAATAACAGCCAGATAAAATGCTTATATTAATATGTTATTGACATTACTTGGAGAACAGGCTTTAAAAAGAAATTGCTGATTTATATCGCAATAACAACTACAACAACTTTACGAATTTTAACCTGATGGAGAGTTGAGATTAAAATTTTAATACGCATAATATTGAATAAACCAATATGAAAATGCGATAGTGAAATGGCAACATCCCTCCATCCTGAGCGGAAAATATTTCTTGGCTGGTAATACATTTATATTATAAAAAATATTAAATATTCAGTGTTAATTACTTACTTATAATTAAAGAATAAAAAAAAACAAAGATTTATTTTTATTATGAATGCTTTTTTGTCCGTTTGGCAAAACGTGAACGATTAGCGCATGGTTGCTGAGCCAGTGTGTTAGAAGGCCAATTGCCACCATTATTTCGAAAAAAAATATTCTTCGCCTTAATTAATGGGAAAAATCTGAGAATAAGTAAGGCGGAAAAACTATTCGTGAAAAGTCGTGTCTTTTGGCCGCCTGTAAATTAATGATATTTTGAAATATATATATACATCGGAAATTGGATGAAGTGTTTTCGTTTTGAAGAGGGTGTGGGGGAGTGACAGAGAAGAGGCCTTAACCGACTATAATAATAGCATTACATTCTAGGAAGTCTTGTATATTTTGCTGAATTATTCTACACCAAAGAAATTAAGATGGTGAAGTGGTATTTTTTCAACATTGACTTAAAGGATGTAATTTATCTTTTAAAAATTCTTAAATTCTAAAAATAAAACAATAATGTTATAAACATTTTACCAATTTTAAAAAGCAAAGTTCCATTGTCCTTGTTTTTAATTTTATTTTATTTTCCTGCTGAATAATTGGAAGAAAATTTCAGGTAAGAACGTTCATGTAAATTATAGTATAAAGCTACTGATGCAGTTATTATATAACAATTTTGAATGGAAATGTAAGAAAATTGTTGCTGAACATTTCACCCTGATGAATGAGCTTGAAGAAATATAAGAAATAATTGAAACTATTCAAAAATTTACTGATTTTCGTAGCATGTTTATTTAATTAAAAATTGAAGGGTATAAGGTTTTGTCATAGTCTCACCATCATTGATAATAAATGTTCAATATTTTTCTTATTAGTATCAAAGGCTTAATGTTATGAAAATAAACTTTTCTTTATTAATTATAACAATACATTTTGCGCAGATTTTTACGAATATCAAAATTTTAAAAAGGTGAATCATAACGAGAAAAAAACACACGTATTACCATATTGTCTCTGCAAAAATATTTCAGTATTAATGTAAGTGAATGTTCATTTTTGAACAGCATGAACATTATGAACAGCAAATTTGAAATTGTTTGTGGTCGAAGGAGTAGAATAGGCTCATTTATGAAATTTTGATAAAATATATAATCTAAATACGTTGATTCTACGATTACTTCTTGTCTGAAGATTAAAAGTATGCTATAAAATATCTGAAACGTAGATTAATTAGAAGATTTTACTGTATTTCGACTCTTGGACTATTTTAATAAGGCGCGCATGTAACACCTTGTAATTTTTAATTAAAATAGATATATTGAAGTAATAATATTAATAATAGTAATAATAAGTAATAATAATATAGTAATAATAAGTAATAATAATATAGTAATAATAGTAATAATATTGAAGTAAAATATTTATAAAAGTCATGCTGGTGTTATGAGCACTTAAAAAATTAAAAATATTGAAATACGTTCACATTGTCTAAACCAATGTTTCAAATTTTATATCGAGTATTTAGACAGTTTTCAGAGAAAAAATTATAAAACCAGTAATTTTAGATTCTAAAGTCTATCAAAATATCATTTAAAAAGAAACATTTTGATCCTGTCAAAGGAATAGAAACAGGCTTTGTTTACTGAACTTTTCAGGTGGCCCTAAACAGTGTAATTTGGGAAAACTTTAGTCTCCCTTATATTCATAATAAGCAATAATGGAATGAATTCGGCTAGATTCCGTCTTGCATTCTTTAATGATGCCCATTGATGCCATGAGTGTGGTTGGCTTAAAGCAAGTTTACATTTATGAATTAATAATTTTCACGATCTTTGGGCTGGGTTTTATTTTTAACAACCACAAGTGGCATGGCTGTGGTGATCTTTTGACTTACTTATATTCAAAATGATCGTTAGTGACCAAGCTGTGGCAAGCTTCCATTCATAAATGCCATTAAATGCATAATTGTGCACCGCATGAGGCTAAATTTTATTTTCACATGACCGTTCAATTCGCAATAGATAATGTGGATGTGACGTCACACACCCCAAAAAAAAAATTCTTCTTAGCTTGGTGTAGGTAGAAAGTAACAAGTCTCGCAGAGCTAGTAATTTATAACATATAATTTCCTACATATAATACAATATATTATAACTGCGTGAAAATTGCGAGGATTTTAGCATAATCTCATGCAATTTACTCGTAGTTCGAATTTTTGCCTATATTAAGTTGTCGCGCAGCAAACTAGTTTGTTGACAAACAAGCGCATTATCTATTCTGGAGCAACTTCTTGTTGCCGAAACGTCCGTGAAGGGTTACTGTGGAGACAAGAAAAATTTTGGTTTCCGACTGTTAGTCTGTTTGTCTGTTCCCCAATAACTGCCGTAAAAAGCATCCGATTAGCTTATAATTAGGTAGGCATGTTGGTGAGGTGTTCGGATTTAGCTATTTAGCTATATTTGGTTAAATTTGTTTCATTCGTATGGAAAATATAGAACATTTTCTTTTGCGCCATAATGCTTTTCTAAGGTAATTCACAAGATTTTCAAATTTCCATTTGTTGAAGGGAAATGGCGCATTTGATCAATGAATTAAAATGGCAAATTACTGATGACAAAATTTCCCATTAAGATTTTTAAATTATTCCTGTTATTTTGCAATTTTGTCAGTATATTGGTCAGACAATTATGTGTATAACTTTTGGTGAAATTTTATATATGATTCCAATAATATAAAAAAATTGTTTTATCAATTTACCTATTTGATATAGCTCTCAAAGCTGGTAGACAGGTGCTGCTGGTTTCGAACACAATCGCGCGCGTTGGCCGATTCGTTCGGTGTTTTCTATGGTTCCCTTCAAACCTTGCATAAATACCGGTTAGGATCCCTTATAAAGACCCCCACGGAGGGCATACCCCCTCAGACCTATATCCCTAATGTAGATAATCGGTCGTCATAAACAACTAAACCTATTTGACATGATAAATATTTCGTTTTTTTCTTTTGTCGGTTACCTAGCAATTATATTTCATAGCCTATAAAAAATCATTCAAATAATCCCGATTACGAAATATTAAACAGAACGTCAGGCTGATGGAAATAAAAGGTTAGTTAATCTTTCGTAATCTGGTCTGCAACATAGGTTTGCGTCAAATATGAACGATGTTGATAATATTACTATTTTAAATTGAATTTGGATACCATTAAAATGCTGTAACCAAAAAATACTTTATAGTTCCAAATCACGTTAGCTATTTAGTCAACTGGTAGTGGACACGATGATGAATTATTATCCATTAGATTTAAAAGCCTCCAAATATGCTTATTTTGGAGTGACTTTAGTAAGTAATCTATCGAGTACATTAGGATGTATTTAGATAAAATCTTAGATCTATATATCAAGGAACGACAATCAAGACTGTTTTTCGGAAACACAAATTTTAAAAGCATTTAATTTCTTAATTAGATATCTATTAGAAGACTCAGTTTACATTTCCATAAGTTCCTTATCCATCAGATGCGGGTGTTTCAGTTTGACAGGAAAGTAAATACTGCTATGTGGATATTAGGATATCATAAAATGCTTGTCGAAACTGTTGCTTTTCCTAATAAAATCACAGTGTGAAAATAAATCCAAGATATACTATAACCATTCGCACAATCAATAGGAAATTACGAATGTAAATTTAATAAGACTACGGGAGTCTCAGGGAGGCTCTGCTCCCCTGAAGAAATATATTTTATTATCTAAAAATTTACCAGAATAAGTAACTCATCAGAATTTCAGAATATCAGAGCATAACAACATGTTTAATTTAACTCTTCTAATATCTGAAACTTTCGAAGTATTTCTTATTCCTATAAATATTTATGTAATTTAAATATTTAAAATTCCGGTTTGTAGGAAGTTTAATATTAAAAGTATGTTAAAAAATAATCACTTGCAAAGCTGACGTTTATGCTTCCGATCTGAAGATCTACTAGTATTTACAACCAATTTTCATGCGGCTTCTTTGTGGCCGGCGTGACACTTTTTATTTTAGGGTTTCGTTCATCTGACGAAACCCTATTCGTCTCACTCCTCTGCCTGTCTGTCACAGAGCCCGTTTTCAGAAACTATATACGTTGGAGACTTGAAATTTTGGATACTTATAGCTGAACACCTCACGTCAAACGACAAATCATAAAAATTTAAAAAAAAAGTCTTACATGTACCTATCTGGGCTCTAACTTGTGTATTTTAAGCTTTTTTTTCTAACTGAACCCCTAATTAAGTTGAAGACTTTAAATTTTGGATATTTATAGCTGAACACCTCACATCAAACGACAAATCATAAAATTTTGAAAAAGTCTTATATTTACCCTTCTGGGCTCTAACTTGTGTATTTTAAGCAATTTTTCTAACTCAGCCCCTAATTAAGTTGGAGATGTGAAAATTTTCATAGTTATAGCAGAACACTTGCGATCACACGAAAAACCATAAAATGTTCGGAAAGTCTTGTATTATTTACCCCTCCGGGTTCTAACTTCTGTATTTTTAGCAATTTGTCTAACCTCCACCCTTTTCACCCGGGGTGAACTTTTCTAAATTTTGCCGACACTCCTTTGACCACTCTTTCATATTATGCACCATAGCCGTACATATTTTAGTTCCAATTTTTACAGCCAGGGGCGCCGACCTATCTCAGGTGCTATGGGCCCGATTCCCTCGACTAATATATCTATGGATAGTTTGTAAAACGGAGTTTCGTTCGGATAGAGGTTTGTTTATAATAGAGTTGCACCCCCTGGTTGCGAGATGTGGAACTAACGGATTTTGAAAAAGAATAAATTGTTTTGAAAGGAATATTAAATGAAACCCTCTGTGCGATCTATGATCACACTTACCCACGTATTACGGAGTCGTTACGGACGACGATGGTAGGCCTCTATCAGGTACTATTGGTCAAAGGTAATATAGTTGTGCGTTTATTTTCACGTTACTAACAAACATTCTTATATGGAGGTATGTATACCTAGCTACAGGTAGAGGTAGGAGACGGAGCATACTAATATCTGAAAAGCCTGAGCAAAGGATGCGGTATGAGAAAAAAGACTGGAAACTACTGCTTTAGAACAGTGGATGTTTACCAAGATTAAAATAACTTATGCTGTATATTTTTCTACAGATAAGGCAAATAAGATATACCTGAGATATTTACCAGATCTTAAAATCCTCATTTATCAAAGTTTCCATAGCGACACTTATTGTGAATTAAAAAGTATAGTTGAGAATTCGTTTTTCTTTTCTTTTTTTTTTTTTTTTTTTTTTTTTTTTTTTTTGTCTCCTCAACAGCAGAACATAATTTTTAGTTATTGTCCAGATTATAATACATCTCTTTATTTTGTTTTCTTTCAAATTTAAGTTTATTTTCATCAATATATACGTAGACGTTAGGGTACATTTGTCGAACTACTATTAAGAATTTGCCCTGCGTGGAAGGTACTTTTAGAAAATTTCATACAATTTCATAACCGGTCTAGTTAAACTTTAATGGAACTTTTCAAAATATCATAATAACACACAACTTTTTCAGTTATAAATAACATTTATAATTAATTCGCGAAACAGCTATTTCAGTTTGGTAAAAACTTATTTTATGTAAGAATTTCACTAAAACTCTTTTGAAATATTTTAAATGTTTTATTTATTTTATAGTGAGCTAAGGATTCAAATTTTGTTTTACTTTTTATTTATTCAGTTGTTATATGCCCCAAAACAAAAAAACAAAAATATCACTATATATTCTCCATATATTCTAAATATATTCTCACTATATTAACTTTATAATAACTTAATACATTAAAAAATAATTCTAAAGTTTTCAAGAATGATAAATAACATTATTCTCCTTTCTGACATTTTTAATTAAAAGTACAACATGACCTTTCATTAAGCAAGATTGTTTATTACATGTTTGATATTTCTAATTTTCAAACATTGCAGCACAAATTACATTATATCATATAAGATTAATGTCTGCCTTAAATAAATATTAATTTTTATAATAAATTTAACTTTATTGAATCCTAAGCATAAGTTATTTTTTTAATTTTATGAATGGTTTTTACAAGTAATGAAATACTTAATCAACCCAGGGAAAAAGGTTTAAAAAAATCACTTTCACGGTAAAAAAAAAATATTCCTACATGTAACCTATAAAGAATATTTCATTTTCTTCATTTATTTTTTTTTTTTCGGAATGTCAAAAAAAAATAATTATGCATATGATTGAATAAAAAGCCATTTTTTTTTTCAATTATTTAAAAAATGATTCAGCTATAATTAAATTAGAGTGGAATTTATTTTTCTTGGAAAAGGTTTATCATTGATAGCTCATATTATATGAGAGATCGTTGAAATTAAAAGAATATTTATAATTTATGAAATGCAATACGGAAATATGAATAAAAACACTTTTTTCTTACTAAATTACCTATTTTTAGGAGGGACGTTATATATGGATTAATTGTTTAAAAGTACTTTTTTTTTTTCTAAATTTTATTCTCAACAACTCGAATATTGATTTTAGGGCAATGATAATATATTTTGTCTCATTAGACATTAAGGTTCGCTCAGGTTTGGTTATGAAATTGTATGTTTGTTTGTTTTTTCTAAAAATATCTTTAACGTTTAGCTGATTCTTTAATGATATATTTCAATAAATGTACCTAAATTTAGGTATATATTGATGAAAGGGAACTATCCTTAAAAGAAAAAAAATAAAGAAATAGATTATAATTTGGAGGTTAACTGAAAGTTTTGTTCTGGGATTTATTTTTAAGAAAAAAACGAATTCTGAACAAATTATCTCATTCCCAATATGTATCACTATGGACATTATTTGACAGTTCAGGATTTTATGACCTGGTAAGTTTCACAGGTATAGTTTATTTACTGTGTAGAATGTGTAGATGAATAAACAGCATAACAAATTTTTAGAAGCCTATGTTTTATAGCAGTGGTTTCCAGTCTATTTTCTCTTTCCCGTAGCCCTTTCTAAGTCTTTGTACTAGTTCACTTCATCTGATACTTCTACGCATATCTATTCCTAACCCCATACAGAAATGTTTGTTAGTAAATAAATAGTTCAATTTAACTTAAAAAAATGTATAGGCTTTCATTTATTTTTTTATATTTTGCAGTTTATTTAAATGTTTTAAAATGTACTAATAAAAACAAACGAAAAAAAAATAACTCTAAAATAATAATTAACTAAATTAACTTATTGTAAAAATATATATTGATATGCAAATTTAAATATAATTCACCTTGATATGCAAACGTTCAAACACGTGTCAGTCATTTCACAAATAGAGCCCTTTGGCTTCAGGAACACTGCAAGTTTATCTTTGTAAACATGATTTTTGTATTGCCATTTTATTATTTTAGTTTATTTTTATGGACTAAGAATTCGAATTTAATCTTCCTTTTCACTTATTCAGTTACTCAAATACCCCTCCCGAAACACAAACGCACACAAAAAACCTTTTTCCAACTAAATTTTAGACAGAAATTTTATTTTAGAATTAGAAATAAACTGCATTTCCAATTTATTAAAATCAAAATAAGGAAAATATTTAATCTATTTACACATAAAATAATATAACTTAAAAAATAACAACAAACAATAATTAACAATAAACAAAAATACATTAATCTTCTTATTATTATATTCCTCTATCTTTATTATGTTTTCTTTTAACTTAAATTAGTAATGATTAATAGAAAGAAATGAAGCAGGAAATATACAAGCAGAAAACAAATTACTTGGCAAAATCATTTATAATAATTTTTATTTATATTTTTGCATGGCTTTCATAGGTGTAAGATATTGTTTTCGTTTTCTTTTTCTATCATCTTTTTTTAGAAAAGATGCTAGAATAAATTGCCTCTTTAATAATCACATTAGGGAACTATACATCTGTCATTTATTTTTTTAAGCTCTTATTTTACAATGATTATATATCTGAGTTCTTTTGTTTCTTTTACATTAAGGCTAAAAAATCGTTTAAAGTTTTAAAATAAAGTAACGAAAAATACTTGTAGTTTTGATGTTGTTTAGATGATATTTCCTTCTAGGTCAATAGGGAGTACTTTAAGTGTACGAAACATTCTTCATACCTTAAATGTTTCCAAAGAAAAGTTAATTTAAAATAATTTAAAAAATTAGAAACGGTACATTTTTTCGAAACTGAGAAATCGGCATTTTATTATTTTATAATTTGAATTTTTCAAAGATTATTGAATTTTCTAAAACTGTTGCTTTGGAAATTTTTTGTTAGAATATATCAAAAATAGTTTTACAGTGACAATATCTGTTCTTTTTCCGATACACGATATGGGGCATTCTCACAATCTTTTGACTTTGGGGGGAAAAATCTGACAAAATTAAACTTGCTAAAATAACATTTTAATCTGATAGATGAATGCCTTAATGATTCAAAATAAAGAAAAAAATGGTCAGCAGCGAAAAAATTTTTATTTAACTGAGGTTTAAGTTAAACATGCGAGTTTAATTTCCCTTACCATTTTACCCCTATAACTTTTTATTTTCTTCTAAATTTTTACTTATAATGAATTTGAATAGTACCCACAGGACATTCAAATAAGAAATAATAACAATGTAGTACTTTTAATACAGAATTTTTGTATAACATTGTCTTAAAGGGGTGTTAAAGAAGAGACGGTAAGGTAAAAAAGGGGGATGGTATTGGAAAAAAGGGACGAAATGGTAAAAAAAGGAACGGTAAGGATGGAACGGTAAGGAAAATTACCACGTATTTTTAGGAAAATCATGTTAAAACTAAGTGATAGCCACAATGTTCATTGATTTTTAGAAACAATTGTTAACATTGGATTAATTTTTTTTTTTTTAATTTACCTCGAAAAGTGCAGGAATAAACCTTGGGGACGGTGAGACTACCAATAAAGCCACGATGCTTGAAATTGATATTTAAATGCTGATTTAAATTCTACAGTAAATTTCCTGCCAAAGAATTTTAGATATTATTTCTCTAGCATACTTCTGCATGAGAAAAAACTTGAAAAAAATTCTGTGGCTGCATCTGAAATGATTTTCTGTATAATTTTAGAATAGGGATGGTAAGGAATCTAAAACCCAGGGAGAGAGTTTAAAAAATAATAACAACCCTAAAAATGTGTGCAGGTTAATTTTTAGCTACATATTTATATAAAACAATAGTTCCAGTTTCAGAAAAAAATTGCATCGAATTATTTTTATTGAAACAATTTTATTCCAGACAGCTCCAAACTTAAAAATCAGCATTATGCACAAGGGACGGTATAGAAGTTTTCCAGGTGTTTGGACCCCCAACATCATCCAAAACTTATTTATCTCGTTAATATTGTTGTGCAATCATGCAATGGGATGTTCCCCAGTACATGAAATTTAAAAAAAAAAAACACAAAAAAGTGTATTAAAATAAAAATTATTATTCAAGGACATGAAAGTCAAAAGATTGTGAGAATGCCCCATATAAGGACGACTGATTAGTAAAAGAATCGTCTAAAGACTGAGTTTTAGATTATAATTTATTTAATTTGTAAGTAGTCCTTTGGCACTAAAATATTTGCTCTTTTCCGTACTGAATTCAAATTGCCGGAATTTTCTCTTTGGGTATCACGTGATCTCTTAATAATAAAGAAAATTCCTGTGGCTAATTATTTTCTTCTACAAAATGTAATTAGAAATTTATATCATGTGTTTTAGCAGGAATTATTACCAAACATAAGTGAAAATAAATTTGCACAATAAACAAAACATATCGTCACCAATTATCTTACTCATTTATATAGCATAAAATTTGGTTAAATATATAATCTATTAGATGAAAAAATGCCACAATAACCGAAAGAAAAAATAGCTCTTTCACTTTAGAACATTTGCTCGCGTCGCGCATGTAAATTTAGTCCATTCTACATCATTAATAAATAATATTTGATGCATCTTTTGATCCTGTAAATAACTAATTAAAGTGATTTTTGAAAATTGTAATAATCACAATTTTTTGTTCAGTTTCATTTCGTAAAAGTAAAAAATTAATATTATTTTACCTTTCAAAAATCATAAACACTATCAACAGACAGAGTCGGAAAAATTTGTAATTCCAATCATCTGCATTGTAATTACAATTAAATATGTAATTAATTATAGTTAAAATTACATGCCGTAAAAACTTCTTGCAGCACTGTAGCCAGAACAGCCCCCATGCTATTATTTGACACTATTTCTGCGTTTGAATGTATGTAACTATAATCAATTACATGCAAATTAACTTGTAATTACATTGCGGGTAATTGAGATTACAAATTTTCTCAACTCTGTCAACAGGACACTGTATTCATTTTTTTAATGTCATGACAACAAACAGTTGCAAATTATTTTTTTCCTCCTTTGAAAAGTCTCTTTTTTGCGTTCATTATCATCATGGAAAACTATTCCAAACTGAAGAATCTTTTTAAAAGACATTCCAAAGATTAATACATTCCAAAACCACTCTAAATCATCTGTACACATTAAACTTGTTTGTATACAGATAAATGACTCTTTAGAAAAATTTCGTAACTTTATTTAATAGTATTACTTTTTAATTCAAATTTGACGTAAAATGAAATTGGGTAAAAATGTAGGTTTTCGGTGAAAAAAAAAGTAAACACCCCTACAAACTCCTCAACAAATTATCGAAAAAAAAAGTTACTGGTACCAAACGATTGGAAATAAAGTCTACTTTTAAATGATGTATATAAAATTTGCTTAGGAGGCCATCTATATTTTAAAACGAACCCAAACTTCATTTTTTACATTTTTCTATCTTCAATAGAAGAAAGTATTATAATAGAAATTTTTTTCGACTTCTGGTTTTCGATGGATTTACACGCTTTAAAGGTCAGAGATCATAAAAAGCGTGTTTATAGAAAATGTCTGTCTGTCTGCCCGTGTGTCCGTATGTCGCCATTGTACCATCAAAAATTGTATGAGGTTATGCATAGAATTGAACCAATTTTTTTAATGTTTTTGGCTGTGGCAAGCAGGTCCTCCCTTACTTTAGAAAAATTTCGCCGGTAGGTGGCGCTGTAATAGCGAGTTTTGTTAGATTTTTTATGCATTTTGAATATTGTACCATCGAAAAGTGTATGAAGTTATGCAAAGAATTGAGCCAAATTTTTTGTGTATGTTTTTGACCATAGCAAGAAGGTCCTCCCTGAATTTGTAAAAATTCCGCCCGTTGGGGGCGCATTTTCAATATTGTAACATCGAAAAGTGTATAAAGTTATGCACAGAATTGAACCAATTTTTTTGTGTATACTTTTGACCGTAGCAAGAAGGTTCACCCTGAATATTGAAAAATTCTACCGGAAGGGGGCGCTGTAATAGCGATTTTTGTGCAATTTTCCATATTGTACCATCGAAAAGTGTATGAAGTGATGCATAATTCTAATAAAAATACTAATAAAACTAATAAAAATGAATTATTGGTGTTTGTAACAACATTTTGAAATATTAATGCACATGAGATAGAAGAAAGTTTTAAGATTGGCACACCCAACTTCTTTCAATGGCAATATCCAATTTTAACAAGATATTTCAAATCTTCGGTTCAAACTATGACTACACACCAAGTTTCAAGTTATTTGAATGATAAGTTTTTGAATTAAAAACATTCAAAATTTAATGCTTCTAATGTTAAATTACATTTTCATATTTTTATTATTATCTCCTGAAATTATACTCCTAATGTGCTATTTTTTTGTGTAGTTATAATACTAAAATACGCAAGCATAAAAACGTTGAATTTGCAATTTTTATAGTTTTATGATATGAATTATGAAATTAATATTCGAAACAATTATGACTTTCAACCTACAATTTTTTTTGATGGATTTAGATTTATTAAGTCCTGTTTTGTGGAAATCCAAAATTTCACATTTTTCTTCCAAGTAGTTTTCAAATTATGCTTAAACAAAGGCAAAATGATGCTTTAAGAAGATAGAAGTAATAACTAGATATTTTGATATTATGCTATCCAGTAATCTAGCAGTCTTCAATGACTGCCTGAATGGAGTTTAAGAAGTCTTGATCAAGAAGGGGGCTCTCTAGGTCTACAACAGAGAAACTAACTTCAATTTGGATACAACCCTTAAAATACGCTCGTTGTAAAATAATTAATTTCTCGGAAAATTATCGTGCGAATTGCATAAAGATTTGTTTTTAGGCTAATTGAAGGGTGTAAAGGTCATTTATGCCGTTAGAATTTTGTACTGCTATTCGAAAAAAGAAAGTTGTGGTTCGTTTTAATATGTAGATGGCCCCATAAGCAAATTTTATATACATCATTTAAAAGTAGACTTTATTACAAATCGTGTGGTACTAGTAACTTTCTTCTACGATAATTTTTTTCAGAGTTAGTAAGGGGTGTTTACTTTTATTTTCTACGACTGTACATATATTAAACAAAAGAATACAATTTATTCGTTGTCTTATGCCTGCTTTTGGAAACTTAAGCATAAATGGTCAATTTTTTTTTACATAACATATAGTTTTTAAGTAATCGCAATAAATAAATAAAAGGAAAATAGAGAATAGAGAATAAAATTTATATTTAAAATAATTGACTATTTTAAAATTTATTATTCTTTACTAATTTAATTAACTATCATTACTCGCGATTTATTAATTCAAATACATTTCAAAACCACTCTAAATGATATGTTCACATGAAACCTGTTTGAAACTGATAAATGACTCTTTTAGAAATTTTCTACAATTTTATTTAATGGCTCAAATTTGAGGGAATATGAAGATGTATTGTGAAAAATATAAGTAGATATTACGTTAAACAAAAGAATAAAATTTATTCGTTTACTGGTATTTTCTCTTGGAAACTTAATGGTCAAGTTCTGTTTAAATAACATAATCTTTAGTTTTTATGTAATCGCAATAAATAAAAGAAATTAGAGAATAAAATTTGTACTTAAAATAATTTAATATTTTAAAATTGATTATTATTTACTAAGTTAATTATCTATAATTATTCGCGTTTTATTAATTCAAAGATTAATACATTTCAAAACCCACTCTAAATCATCTGTTCATATTAAGCTTGCTTGTGTACAGGGCAATTACACTTTCAGAAAAATGTCACAACTTTAGTTAATGGTATTAGTTTTTAACTCAAATTAGAGGAAAAATGAAGAGGTGTTGGGAGAAATATCAGTACATATATTAAACAAAAGAATGAAATTTATTTCCTGACTGGTACTTGTTTTTCGAAAGTTAAACATAAATGGTCAAGTTTATTTAAATAACATGTACTTTTTTTACTTATCGTAAAAAATAAATTAAAAGAAGAAAGAGAAAAAAATTTATACTTAAAATAATTTTATATTTTAAAGTTGATTACTATTTACTAAGTTAATTATCTATAATTATTCTCGTTTTATTAATTCTATTATTGAATTGTTATAGAACCCTGCTCTTGAAATGTGGTCCGCATACCGCAAGGGATCCGAAAATATCTCGTATACAATTTAAAATGTTCTACACCGTAAAATAATGACAAATGATACTTAATCTCGGAAAATGTAATATAAGCACGAATAAAAATATACGATAACCTCTCCCAGATAACCACACAATACCAAAAGGTGTTTTTTACCTGTATTAACCTAAAAACATTATAATTTACAGATTTAAAGAACCATTGATAGAAGAAAATTCTTTCGTTTCCCCTGAATTTAAAAAAACCTTTTCGACTAGATTATCATTTTCATATTCAGCAAACCAATTTATAAATGCATAAATGACAAAATAAAAATTATTTTAATGTTAATGTTAATACTGTTACTTTATCAGGTTTGTCAGTAAAGACAAACCACTCTTATATTTTGTCATTTACATAAATTTAATGTCCAAAGCCACATTGTTATGCTGAGTTCAATCCCATTAAAAAATTCATTTTGTTGAAATTTGTTTGCTTTTACAAATACTTTTGCAACGTACATTTTCCTGAATTATGTACTGTTTCTGGAATATTGATTAGCATTCTATACAAAGTTTCTCTACTGATTTGTTTTGTTATTTAAAGCTTTATGTAGATGATGTTTTCTCCAGCATAATATCACGTCTCAAAAATGTAAATTTATCCAATATATATGCAAACAATTTTTAGCTTTCCGTTCTTCAATATCTATAACATGTCTTTAATGTTTAAATTTATTCATTTCTGCCGCAGTATAACTTATAGTCTACGTTTTTAAATGATAAACATTATTCCAGTATGTTCTATAGTCGCTTTTTTAATAAATAAACTTATATAATTTCCATTTTTACGTGTTGAAACAATAATACATTATTTTAAAATTGAATAAAAATAAGTATATACATATAGATATAATTTTGTTCTTTTGAATTCATGTCATTTATTTTTTTCCTTGGAATTAAAAATACTTTCACATACACTACACAACGATATGAAAATGAAAGAATAAAATGCGAGGGGTATTTTTTAAGTAAGGGCCGTTTGAGAATAAAAACCAAACGAAAGGAAATTTTCTAAAACCAATTTTATTTTCAGATTCTACATACATTCATCTATTTTTCAACATAGCTGCCATGTTTGTTTGAATACTTAACATACCTTACAACTAGATTTTGAATATCCTCTTCATAGGAACTTGCCGCCTGCTCCGATAACCAAGAGGTCACGGCCGTTTGCACGTCTTCGTCATCGTTGTAGTGGTTGCCACCGAAATTATGTTGAGGTAGCGGAAAAGATGGAAATTGCTTCGCAAGGTCGGGGCTGTACAAAGCCGCCTCAAGACTACAAGCCAAACACAAGGTTTCGTGACGTCACGACGCGGGGCTTAGATCAGCCGTGGAGAGCACATGCGTTATTTAAAACATTAACTCTTTCCTCCATATTTCAACTTATTATCACAGCATATGGGAAGAAAATAAAAACTTATAGTTTAAAGACGCTAATTAAGTGCTTTTTAATCAATTTCGATCACTCGAAACAATAATAACGATAACACAAAAACAATATTTATGAAATAATATCACTGTGTCAATGAAAATGTGCATCAGAATTAAAGATACATTAAAGAAAATTCGTTCGTTAATGAAAAAAAAAAATCCCAAGTATTAAATTTATTTTACTAGACAGTTTTTATTATTTATTCTACTTTGAAATTTAGAAACAATATCAATTATCTATTTGGTATATATTCCAAAACAAGACATTATACATTATTACATATATATATATATATATATATATATATATATATATAAAAGCCGTTCTCTGTGTGTATGTCCTTTATACAAATCTTTTATTTTAAACGGATTTGCACGAAACTTCATGTATATACGTTTTAGAACGTAGAATAGATCACTGTCTACTTTAAAAAAATCATCAGACCAATATTTATCCCATTTTTCTATCATCTTTCATAATTTAACATTATAGAAATATCTCATTTTAAATTTTCAAATTCAATAGTTTCTTTCCTGTTGCCACACATCTAAAAAACTGCTCAATAATTAAAAAAAATGATAACTCAAGTACTTTGTTTTATAAGCCAATAAAAATTCGGATTGTCTCAAGATATTTTTGCTGTTTTTGAAATTGACGTCATTCAAAGAAGAAAATGCACATTTTCCATATATTTATGTAAAAACTTTAACTAAGCATGTTTTAAAATGACGTAGTACCTTAAGTTTCTGAAGTTAAAGAATCTGATTTAATGAAGTTGTTTCAATATGAAAAAATAAATTCAGGAAAAAGATTATGATAAAAAAAATCGTTTGCTCGATATGACGTCGATTTCGTCAATATGATTTCAAACTGGCACTAAAAACCGGCGGCTACAATTTATTTCCTATTTCTTTGAAATTCTGAATCTTTAATTATGTCATTTAGATAACTATTTTAATATTTGAAATGCAGTGATCACGTTCTACGATTTATATCGAATACGGTTGCATAAAATACGATTTTTCTACGATTTATAATAAATAGAAATTATAACATAGCCACTATTTTTCAGAGTAATTTTTTTTCTTTTTAAACAAAATTTCATGACATTGAAATTGATGTCATTTTCATTTTTACGGTTGTGGATTTGGATTTTATGAATGAAAATATGAGTTTCCATTTAAAAATGATCGGCAATGAATCTTTGTATACATGTGTTAAAGATGCCTGATATACTGCCCGTTAATAGAACATAAATAAAAATTGTTTTTAATTTAAAACACGAATATATATTTTAACCCTTAGTATATTTATTAGATTTCTCAACAATTACATGGAAAGGTATTTTTGGTATTTTCGTTTTAGCGATCACTTATTTATCTGAGTAGCACATTTCTCCCGCTGCGGACAAATTCTCCGAACAAATCTTGATTAAAGGAAATATATAGGTGAATTTGATCTTCCATTTTAAAGCAATATGTATCTTTATATCAAAAGACCTTTCGTATGGCTGAAAACGATACGATCATCACTGCGCCATTATATTTTCTAATGTGTAAGACAAAATTTCGGCTGTTAAGAACCTACTTTTTAGTTGGTCATTTACAGTAGGATTTGGTCTAAGAATGTTAGACGGATATGCGATATACTAAAACTATTCCTCAAAAATTATCTAACTTTTTTAAAAGTCTAATCATTCAGAATTGGTTTCGCTTGATTATAGAACATTTCAGCTAATTCTATAGCAAAGCATGTAAAACAAAACGTTATATACTAAAACTATTCCAGAAATTTGGATGCAATTTAATAGTGCAAGTTTCATCAAAATCTGTCCTGTCGAACTTTTCAAAAAGGTTAATCTTTTATAATCGGTCTCACCTGACTATTGAACTTTCTTCCATAATTTTATAACAAAGCGACGTAAAACTATATGCAATATTTTAAAACCATCCGTGTAAAATTATCTAGCAAACAATGCAAGTTCCAGTGAAATTCATTCAGAATTTTTAAAAATACTAATCTTTCATAATCGGGTTCCAGATGATTATGGAAATTTCCCTTACAATTCTATGACTAATCAGCGAATTACAATATTACGCACCAAAAGCTTAACTGAAAAACTAATAGTGCAAGTTGAATTAATTTTTTTTAGAAGAACCATGTTATGAGCAGCCGGAATGAGATTCGCACACGAAAACAAATGCTGAAATTTGCAAATTTAGTTATTTAAAAGTACACGAAAACAAACAAATGCTGAATTATTTACAATGTTTTTGAGCAATTAAGTAAATCTTTTATAACTGGGTTCCAGCCATATTTTAAAAAATTTAAGCTTGAAAATTACTTTAAAAAACATAAAAAATCTGTAAATGAGATAAGCTTTTCAAACAAATATTACTGAAAGTACTTTTTGTATTCTATTAGACGTTGAAACAGTCAAATGTGCGATGTTTAAAGGTCCAATTTCAGTAAAAGTTAAATTTATTGTTGGGTTAGGTTGTTGCCACCAAGAATATGATGCTAGAGTTACTAATAGCAATGTCCTTTCTTTTTAATATTGCATTAAGAGCATACAGGTATATCTTTCGTAATTGGGCTGCATGCAAATTTATAAATATCCATGATTGAAAATTACTTTAAAATACATTCAAATGAGAAAATTGAGATACATTTTTCGAATAAATTTCATTTGAAAGAACTTTTTTCTATTCGACAGTGTGAAAAACGAAATTGTATGATGTTCATAAGTTAAGAAAAAATTCAGTAAAGGCACAATTTATGTGTTAGGTCGTTGCCATCATCAGTATAATGTCACAATTGGCAATGTATTTGTTGCTTTTTGTATATTCTGTAGATGACTCAAAGAAAGAGTCGAAACCTTTACATTTTTAGTATTTTTAATGTGTTTTTTTATTGAAATGACGTCTTTTAAGCAAATAATTGTATTTTAATATATGTTTTGACATTTGTTTGGAATGTATATTATTATGGTATATTTAACAGTTACGTAATTAAGACTATTTTACTTATATTTATATTTCTGATTGATCTTTTTACGATCCGTGAAAGGGAATGCACCAATCTCAGTTATTGTCATTGCCGTATTATTTCTTTTTAATGTATTTTACACTGGAGGACCCTTATTATTGACACGAGCGAAGCCGGGCAGATCTGCTGGTATATATATATATATATATATATATATATATAAATTTGCAGTTTAAACACATAAATTGAATTATTTTGCTTTCAATTATTTCAAAATAAATAAATCTTGTAAATAAGTGTGCCAATCAAAACCCACATTTAAAAATTAAATTAAAGTGGAAGAAAAGTTAATGTTAAATGAAAACAAATTCAAGTTGTGTTCTATTTTTATTTTTAATTGGGCTTGAAATTATACAGTAAATATCCTATTAAATATTAAGTGATTTGAAACCTGCATATAATAAATAGTAAAATTAAAGTATACATGAAATTAAGTATTCTTATAAATAAATTTTCGTACTGTAAACTTTACTTATCAGAAATGGGTAATTTTCACATAAAATCCATTAAATTAAAAAACATAAAACTGTCATAATACTAAAACAACGCAAGTTCATGAAACAGAAAACTATTATTTAGTTTTGTAATAGTTTGATATATTATGCAAGGTACAAGCAATAGATTTTTTAAAAAATGTATTGACATATGAAGAGAAAAAGAAAAGAAAGAAAGAAAAGACTTTCATCAATTGGAATTAAAATATTCCTAATTTATGTTCATTTTCCTCGAATGTTTAGGTAATAGCTGATAAAAAAAAAAAAAACATCGAAAAACACAAAAACCTTCCACGAAAATATTTCATTTCCAAAATAATGTTGTGTGGATTCTTAAATGTTTGTTCACATCTTTTAAGCTTAAAATAATCAATTTTTATGAGATGAAAAGTATTTCCTGACTAGATCTAAAAGTAAATTTATAATTATAGAATAATAATTTTATTTATTGTTATTTTTAATTAAACACTAAAATGTATATGAAAACACATAGGATTTTTGCGAAGAAGGTGTGTGTGGGGGGGGGGGGACTACTGTTTTGCATAAGGGTACTAACAACCCTTACTCGAGTCTTGTAAATAAATTGTTTACAGTTGTGGCAAAAATAGAAAGATTCAAAAACATTATCCCCATAGCTCTATTTACACAGTACATAAGCATTTATAATTTAACAAAAAATTATAAATAGAATTTTTATTAAGATAGCAAACGTTTAAGATTAAAAAACAACAATAAATTGATACAAGTATATCGATCGGGGTTTGCTTTAAAATAAGTAAACAAGATAAATATGCTATGTATTCACAGCGACTTTTATGAAAATTTCTAGAATGTTTAAATTTTTAAGCATGAATATATATATATATATAAATACATAAATTTGTTGTCAAATTAAAGTCCAACTAATTCTGCATACAAAATAACCCGAGTTACTATTCACACGATAAGTGTCTTTTAATAAATGGGCGTTAATTAAAGGTCACTCTAATGAATTAGAGAAAACAGAACAAATTATAAAGAGAGGATGGTGTGACAAGATACAAATTAAATGATATGAGTCTTGAGACGATTTAGGGATGTTTGCCATTTTAAATTATTGCTCTATATGGAAAGAAACAGAACTACAATAATATCGTTTCGTTTTGAGATACGGTATTATTGATAGAACCGTACTAGGATTTGCTAGTTAATTTATTTCAAAGAAATTAAAAATAAAAGATTTTGAGCACAAGAAATAAAACTTGTGCTGATAGCATATAAATATAATTTGAAAATAAAACTTACCTTGGAAAAAATATGTTATTACGCTAAGTAAAACGCACGTGCACGTAAAATAGGAAGATACAAAATTCAAATGTTCGGGGCTGGCGCGTTGGCAGTTAGCCAGCCCCGGGCTGTGACGTCACATGTAGGGTAATGAAGGGCGTGTCTGGCTTGTAGTCTTGAGGCGGCTTTAGGCTGTAGGTGGCGGAGGATCTAAAACTTTCTAGCCAAAAGAGTCCAATAAAGCTCAAGTCTGAGCTGCGGTGTGAGGCCTTGCATTGTCATGGAGTAGCAAAATTCCCGCTGTTACCATGCCGCGTCTTTTGTTTTGAATCGCTCTGCAACAAAAAAATATATCTCTGACCGTACCTCGTACGGGGCGGGCGATTCGATAATCTTGAACATTTTAAAGACATAGAACAAACCGTACAGGTAACCTACACAGCTGCAACTCAGTACAGATATTCCCAATGAATGCAGGGAAACGACACAAGCACTCATTGCGGCTTGAGCGCCACCTATTAGCGTATACAACAAAGCGGCCCTTACTTAAAAAACCCGCCTCGTATTATTAAATTTTGAATTTTGTGGAAAGGGCAATGTTGAATTTTTTCTGAGTTTTCTTTTTATATGCTAAATATGAAGCTGATTTCAGCTATTTGATTATTAAAATTTAATTCATATACGAAGGTGAACGGCAGATGTGTTAACAACTAAATGCGGATTGAAAAAAATTACATAAGAATGATATTCTTTGGGAAAATCAGGCATTTTTGTTTGTTCTATATTCATGTTTAAGTTTACACAGTTAAATTTTGAGATATTACTTGTTTGTACAGAAAATTTTGATTACATGCTCAACATATGTACACAAATACTACTTATTCTACGGTAACTTATCCAGTAGTTTAATTCATAGACCACGACTTCATACACTCAACTTTGGTTGACGTCTTTCCTGTACCTTCATGCTCTCTTATTATTTCTACTTCATATCGATCCTGATTCTTGGCTGCAGTTATCTCATATGTCCCCAAAGAATTTTCTTTCAGTTTCGTAACGTTGCCAAACTGCGTCCTCTTTACAGCGAAGATATCTCTTACTTCGTACTTTCTTAGCTGTTCCCTTTTCTTATTAAACTGCACTTTTTTTCGTGTATTTGGAGTATATTTTTGTTTGCCTCTTCTCTCATGGCTTCGCGTTCTTCCATAATACACTCAGTATATTCTTCTCCCAAAAAATTTTTGTATGTCTTATACGTCACTGTCCTTCATTATAACTCCTACCATTAACTCAAAGGAACTATAATTGCTGCTTCGCATTATTGTGGTATTAGTACTTCTTTGTAATTTCGACACATGCTTATACCACTTGAATTCATCATTAGAATTTTCAGCTTGAACTAAAGGTTTGCTTGTAATTTTTTTTTTAGTTTTTTGTTTTGTTTTCTTTAACATTTCTTGTAATATTTCCAATAGGATCATCTTCTATTTTATGATAAGAATTGTTTTTGGACATTTCCTTTCTAACCGTATTCCTTTCAGGTCTTTTCAGCTCTTGTATGTTTAAAATTATTAGTATCTCCACAAACAGTCGTTGAAATGGTGTCATTTCTGTTTTTTCGCATTGGCTTTATTTTCGGATATCTCCTATATATCAGTGACGATTTTCTTATCGATGACTTTTTCCTTACTCGGGATTACTGCTGTCGCAAAATCCGAGAAACTCCGTCTAATGATCCTATCATCTAACCACTATTGTACTTGTTTATTTATAATTCTCTTCTCAGCTAGAGGGAATCTCTTTGGACGTTTATGTGTATTTTTTTCCTCTGCCAGTAGTATTTTCATGTGTAACCCAGTATCTTTTGCTTTATTCGGTTTCTGATTCCATTAATTCTTGTATCTTTTTCATGTTTCCTATCTTCGTAAAATGAGTAAAATCCACATCGGCGTTTACATAATCTATATTAACCATATCTTCTCAACATGGGATTATTGCTGCTCACATTTGATATGGCTATTTTATCTGTTTTGGAAGGAACTTCGTAAACTTTAATGCATCTTTTTCGTACTCCGTCGTTACTTATTATATTAACAACGTCTTCTACTACTCTTAGCATTAAGCCGATATTCTACGTATTATTAAATCTTAATTTGTCTCTTGGGCCACAAAAAAATTATCGTATAATTCTATATCGTATACACACATTTTATGCAAGAAAAAACCCATCACTTTTCCGCTTATACCCAATATAGATATATTATCGCTGTTTAGCTTTGGCGATTATGTTGCAGTATGATGTTTTGAGTTGGCAATTGAAATGCCGCTCTCTGTATCGATAATTATGTTAGTTTTCATTTCCTGAATACCTAGGATCTTTCCTTTCTTGCCATTTAACGTGCCTAAATTAACTATTTTTTTGCGTATTTTGGCTCAAATCTTGAGATTTTGTTTCTCGCCCGTTTTGAGTCGGCTGCGGGTAAACATTTCAATATTTTTGTTGTGTTCTATTCGCAGTGATATATTTCGCGCTCACTTGGCCAGGAATGTTTTATCTACTAAAAAACAACTTTTCAAAAGTAAAAAAAAAGGGAAAGTTGTGTCTAAAAAATAGTGTGATATCAAATTTCCAAGCTTATACTATTATGGTACTTATTTAACATTTTTTATTAAAAATTTACCATACGTAAGTCGAGTACCTAAGTATGCGTTGATAGAAAGCTTTTTCTCCTTTACTAAATACATCATAACGTGTTTCTGAAAATTAATTTTTTTTTTAATTATGCATGATGGGCTTGGCGGCCATCTTTCCATATTTTACACAAATTTATAAGCACACAAGTACATTGTTAAGATCGGAAATTCGAAATTGTTGCTAAAGCAAACATTTTATGCTTTTAATTTATGGAAATGAGTGCCTAGAAATTTGTGTCTTAAAATAAAGTTGAAGTAACTTCAGGTTTCATCTTATGATTCCTTTTTTTCTGAGGGGGTTAATTAATTAGTTAAATCAGTAAAAATCAATTTGTTTTTTTGTTTTTTTCAAAATAAAAGACTTTCTTAATTTATCTGTTTATAGCCAAAACTGGAAGTTCAAAATTCTTAATAATGCAAACATATTACGAGCTTGTCTGCTTAGAAATTTGTGTAAAATATGAAAAGATGGCCGCCAAGCCAATCATGCATAATTAAAAAAAATAATTTTCAGAAACACGTTATGATGTATTTAGTAAAGGAGAAAAGGCTTTCTATCAACGAATACTTAGGTACTCGACTTACGTATGGTAAATTTTTAATAAAAAATGTTAAATAAGTACCATAATATAAGCTTGGAAATTTGATATCATATTATTTTTAGACACAACTTTCCCTTTTTTTTTTTTTTTTTTTTTTTTTACTTTTGAAAAGTTGTTTTTTAGTAGATATCAGTTCTTTTTTTTAAACAGATTGTATATAATTGAAATAATTCTACTCGCTAAAATTAGTCCTTGTATAGCCTTTATAAGTAGGGGATAAACACAATAGTATACATTTTGTTTAACTATCATTCATTTTTTAGAGTAATTAATAATTTAAAAGTAAGGAAAGTCAATTTCTTCTTTCAAAGTATCAGTCTTTCTCAATTTATATCTCCTTAAAATTTTCTATGAAGGATGAAAATTTAGTAAAAATCAAATAGAGTCAAAATAAAATATATATTTACAGTTAGTCTGTCAGTTCTAACTTTTTTTGCTGACGGTTTTGCAAAATCAATTTACCTTTACAAATACCTACGGATAATCCGAGAATGAAGCCCCGTAGGCATCTAAAGAATCGAAGATCTGTCTAAAGAAATAAATCTAGCAATTCTAGAGATGATGATGAAACATTTTTGATAAAAAAATCTAAAAATTTAAAGATATAAACTGTACATATAACTTCATCTTCATTTAGATCGTGTTATAGAGAAGAAAAAATAAATATGTAATTTTACTCAAGCCTGTTTATCCATACCTATTTGCATAAATGTGAGAATATAATTTTGTATAAAAATTCCCGTAAATTGATTATCTTTAATAGTCTAATATTAAAGCCGCGTAAACATTAGAATTAAATTTTTTCCAGTTAAAAATTGCCTGAAATCTATAGTCTTATCGTTCGTAAAATTTGTTTTATGTTTTTTTTAATACCCAGACACCTTTTCTAAACTCTGACAAAAGATCACAGAAATACTGAAGTTATCCAAATACTTATATCTTTCTATCGTATTTCTTTTTTTGGGGAGAGGAGGGGCGAGGAATAGCGCTTAAGAACTTCGTTTTGTTCTAAGAATTCTGAATTAATCATTGAAAAGATCTACCTAGAAAAGTCTTGTTGCAGAATTTTCATTAGCTAAGAGTTGCATCAACTTATACATCATGTGAATATATTAAATTACCTTTGTAAAATACTAGATGGTAGCCATTGATATTTTCAGAACATTTGCCTACATTTTAAACTTAAGTCATTTAGAACTATTCATTAATTTTCTATACGAATTAAAGAAGTCGTTGTTTCTATGGCAACTGTACCTTTCACTATTGCTTGTTTGTTTGTTTTATTGAACACATATATATCAGATCACGTGCGGATCGTGGCGGGATTCGAACCCGCCCCCACCTACGCTCTCAAGCGATTAGCAGCGTGGTGTCTTATCCACTCAGCCACGGTGGGCCACTATTGCTTTCTCTAATACCCAGATACTCAAATTTAACCAGCTGCGCTTAGAATCATGCTCATAACAGAGTACATTTATATGTAAGAGTGGTGACTTATGCACAAGTCGTGTACTCATATTCAAGTTTTTATCCAAAGTACAGTAACTCAGTTTTCAGTAATAGACGTGGAAGATTTCGATTAAACTAACCAGAAAAGTTTAAAAACATTGGCTTTCTGATTTAATTTTATTAAAAATCGTCTTAACCAACCAAAGTTAATGTCCGGGATCCAGATAAATTTTTCTCTGTTAGTAAAATTAGATTGGCAAATCAGTAGCCTCCATCCTTGCAGGCTTTTCGGTGTTTACTGCAAACATAAAAAAGTTTTCAAAAAAGCAGGCTTCTGATTGATCAATCTCATCTCGCTAATAGCGTAAAATCTATCTTGATTCCTGCCTATTCAACGCCCTTTAAATATTCGAGAAAGCCTTGACACGCGTCAAGAAAATATCACACAAAGCAGGCAAAACAAAGAAGAAAAATCATTCATTGGCTCGTTCATATCCACGAGCGAATGAATGATTTTGTTCCTTTGCTTTGCCTGCTTTGTGTGATGTTTTCGTGACGCGTGTCAAGACTTTCTCAAATATCTAGGGGACGTTGGTTTATTTCACCATCATGAAGCTATGAAAGGAGAGGAGCAGACATGTCAATCTTCCCGTGTGAAACACTACATACCAAAAAAACGAGTTCTTTCCCTCACTTTTGCCCTTTTCTCACTTGATTTGGACCGATAGCAGCCCATTTAGCAGTCCCCAGTGCAAGATGCCGCTATATATGGCGGACGCAAGGGGGAGGGTGTTAGAATGACATAATAGGACAGTTCATGACGTTTAAAAGTCACACGGAGTTGGATCATCTTTACACAATGATTAGTGCAAAGCGGTGCGCCGATTTTTTTTTGTGTCCATTGCCGTGTACAGATAATCAACTCCGTGTGACGTGATGAGCTGGACACACTTTAGAAACAGCTTCAAATGACGTCATCTATACCTACTTCGAGGCAAACGAAAAAGACAGGCTACCGCGGTGCTACAGCGTCTAGAATATATAGTGTGGAAATCCAATCAGTCGATCACAGCGATATCTGCAGGATATTTCCCAAAACTCCAAGACAATTTGGTCTAGACGCTGTAACATATATTTTTTACGTTTTATTAATATACATCTGACCTGTGTGCTTGGCGTCAAACCCGCTCTAATAATACGATGTTTACTTTGAATTGTGAAAATATATCGCAGATGTCGCTGCGATATCTCCCTGGATTTCAGCGTCAGTGAACATTTAAGGGATACACTTTTTAGCGGTTCTTGGATAGCAAATTTCCACATTATGTATTCTAGACGCTGTAGCGGTGCATTACACATGTCTCTTTCTTCTTTAAAAAATATCCTGCAGATGTCGATGCAAATTACTGTTTGGAATTCGACATCGTTGTACATTTAAGTGATTCAATACTTCCACGCTATTTTAAGTATTGCTGGGATAGTCGATTTCTACAACATATAATCTAGACGCTATAACGGAGCTATAGTTTCTAGAAGATATAGTTTAAAAATCAGCTTATTAAAAAGGTGCTAAAAAATTGTATCCCATAAATGTTGAACGTGGCTGAACGACGAATGTCGATTACAGCGACATATGGTAATTCCAACGTAACTATTTCAAAAGAAAACATTTCGCCCAGAGAAGATCTAGAAAATGTTGCTCCTATCGACATTTGTGAATCAGTATTTTTCAATATTATAGGATTCAATTTTTAGCACTTTTTTAAAGCATTACTGGAATAGCCGGTTTCCACACTCTGACCGTGATCTAAGTAGATTTTTCTTTGTTATCGTAACGAAATTGACCAATCAGAGGCCAGAATTTTTGCTAACTTTTTACTGTTTGCAAAAATGTTCCTGGATCCCGGCCCATATTTCTAGACGCTATAACTGAGCTCAGGACTAGTACAGAAAGCAAACTCCGTATTTTGATACATTAAGGAAGGGATCTAATTAGGAATAAGTGTGCCTCTATAACGCAGTAGCGACATACGGCCAATAAATGTTTATTGGTAAAAGTGATAAAAACAAATCGTTAAAGTTCTTTGCGAGCATGCCATTATCCTCAGACTAATGCATGTTGAATTATTTCCCTAGTCTAATAGAGATCGTCCATGCGTGTATCTTCTAATGGAGGATATTCCAAATATGGGTTCGAGGCTGAAAAAGTTACGTGGTACCGGTAATTTACCCAAAGAATTTCTAACTGATAAGAAGGAAAACAGGAAACTACACTGTTAAAAATATCGTGAAAAATTACCTCTGTTCTTAACCCGTTAATAGTCGCGCGTTGGTCTTTTCCCCGCCCGAAATTCGTTATCTTCTTTAACTCATTTCCCGTTAAAGTTACGATAGCCAAATGCCGTGCAGCTGACCTTGAGTGTTCACACTCTTGTGTAGTAAAAGTGCAAGTCATTCCTGCTATTTCTTAGCATTTTATCGCATTCTTAAGTTTCAATCGGTCTAAATGACCGCGTTGCGACCACTTGCGTTAATTGAATTTTTCACCCTCGTGTTCATCCTTTCCCATTTCCGCGAAATCTGTGGGGGAAAGTTTCTTCGAAGTACGGACTCACTGCCTGTTGTTATTTCGTCTTTCTTTCTTTCTGCTATTTTACCCGTTCATGGAGTACTTTTTTTACTTTTAGAATGTGACTTAAAATTGTTTTATTATATTAGTTGTGAAGTCAGTTCGCACAAAAAACTGATGGATGGTCACTTACATTTTTTTTTCATTGTCAAACATTGCGGGAATAAATTCACAAATTGATAATCGTTTAAATATGGAAAAAAAGGGAAATTCATCATCATTATTTTAAAGAAGTTGCTTTCCATTTATTACCGGAACATATAAATGAAAGAAAAAAGACAATAACACTGCCAAACTATTAAAAAAAAGATAAGAGAATTTTGTGGGAATCAGTAAAAAAATTGCCGTATCTCCAAAATCTGAAAAGTATCGTTTTTGTACAATAAAACAAATTCAAATGATAAAACAATTTTCTCAGAAATGTAGTATGTATATCTGCGAAGAACATACATATAATTTATTTGTACAATAAGAAAAATAATGAGAATTTTATAATGTAGGTTAGAAATTACGCAAATAAAAATCTCTTTTGGATAGTTCAGTAAATGTTTATACTATGATTTAAAAAAATATTTTAAGTATTTTTCTCAAATTTATCTATTTTTAAATTTTCATACTGTAAGTAAAAACACATTTTTTTTTTTTTAACAATGCCGCAGAAAATGTTTTTATTATTATTATTATTATTATTGAAATCCAATAAATGCTTGGGGACGGTTACTAACAAATTTAAATTTGTTGTCCTTCATCAGTTGTTCAAACTATTTTTCACAATAATGTTTTCCAGAATACGAGAGAAAATTCATTTAAATAAAATTATTGCTGCATATTTATAATTTCGGAGAAAATTTTCTTATTGTTTTTCTTATTTTAATGAATGTTATTATAAAATAATAAATTATAACATTAATACCTTATTATGAAATGTACAATTGAATATTTATTTTAATTAAATAGTTGCTGTAAAATGCATCTCTATTAAGATGAACCTTTCAGTGATTCTATTAATTTAAATAATTTATCCATCTTAGGTTTTAAATCTACAATTGCAAATGTATTTAAATTAAATACATAATTTCAATAACTTATTGTTTACTTTATATAAGCGAAGTTCGTATCCAGAGTTTTTATTCAAGGGCGCTGCTCCCACCCTGAAATAAGTAGAAAAACTACAAATCGTGCATTTCCATTTGAAAAATGGATTTAATCATAAAATCTCGAGAGCCCCCCATTCCTCCTCTCCCCGCTCATACACACATAGACACCCCACAAAATAAATAAATAAAACGTAGTTACAACATTTACATTTATAATTTCGAAATTAAGTATTTTTTTACCTTTTTCTTTATTACATAGATATATATATAATATGCTGGTGAATTAGTGGTATTGTATTTGATTTACTGTTGCATGTCATAGGTTCCATTTTTATTTTCAGTTTAATTGTTCAATTTAATGTCAGTGTAATATATTGATGCTAAATTTATTAATTTTATTTTATTAAATGGATATAGAGTGCCGGAGTATCACAAAATCTACCTGACTCTGATTCTGTCCTTCCAGAAAAAAAAAAAAAAAAAAAAAAAAAAAAAAAAAAAAAAAACATCACGAATTTAGATTCATATTCGTAAATGTTTTCCTACTAATTATTGATTCATAGTAACATCAGAAATTCAATCAAATCATTTACTATTTACTTATAAGTATTTATGCAAAACGAAGAAAGAGTTATTAAAAACATTTGTCTAGATGCTAACTGAATATATACTTAAGCGAAATAAATAATTTGCTGT
Source organism: Maratus speciosus (assembly GCA_963932465.1). NCBI lineage: Eukaryota > Metazoa > Arthropoda > Arachnida > Araneae > Salticidae > Maratus > Maratus speciosus. The sequence continues at coordinate 370,002,876 of OZ010790.1, read as the reverse complement.
AAAAGGTTGTAAAATGAACAATTGCTGTAATCTTTTAAAGTTCTGTCAATATTTTCACCCTACGTTATCCGTTTTCGATCATTTTATAACACCGTCAAGTTTCCCCTTCGTTTTCGGCCTGCTGGTAACGGCGGCAAATGGACCGAACGCGACTACTAACGTTCTAAAAAATGTCGCGACTACTCTCGGGTTAAAGGTTCTCTATTTTCTCACCAATGAGAACGCTACATAAACGCCTATGAAGCGTTCTCATTGGTCAGAATACAGATAGCCTTTAAAAACAAAGGTAATTTTTCAGGATATTTTTGACAGTGTACTACTACTTTCTCCCATGAACTGTTTCATTGGCTAGCAGAGATTTACATTACGTGGACGGAGCCTTTCCTTCTTTACGCTAGACGTTCTTGCCTTGACCATGTGATCATAACGTAGATTGAATATCATCTATTCAAGAAAGCGGATTACCGTACTTTCGACAAAAACTTGAAATGAGCATGCCTCCTGTGCATATATGACCACTCTTATGTATAAAGGCTCTCTGTTATGGTGTTGTTTTTGATACAGCGCCTAGAATACTTAGTTTGGGAATATGCTATCCAAACAGTTCTAAAAATTTGTATCCCTTAAATGTGCGACGATACTGCTAAAATTTCAAGTGTGGATCGCAGCGACATCTGCGGGATTTTCGTATTACTATTATTACATGGTATAGACTAGCAATTTCGTGCAGTTGTAGAAAATATCCTGCAGATGTCGCTGCGATCTGCATATTTCAGCATTATCATTGCACATTTAAGGGATACAATATTTTAGCGCTTTTTTAAGTATTACAGAGTTAGCCGATTTCAACACTATATATTCTAGGCGCTATAGTTTCTGAGCACTGTAGGTTAAATTTCGATATTTGTGTTTTAGAGTGAGCAATAGAGAAAAGTACTAAAACTATTGAAACAACAACTTCTTTAATATTGAAATGGTCGCCCAGTGGCATGGTCGGTAGCGACAGCTGCTCCCACGGCGTGGGCCCGGGTTCGAATCCTCGGTAAGACATGGATGTAATTGTGAATGTCCCATTGTAGTAATGTAATATATATGTAATGGAAAATAAAAATTGTTGTGACTTGTTGTTGTTTCTGTATAATATGGATCATTCGAGGCGACAGCCATAGTAGCTATAGGTCCCAAAGCATTCCACTTCGGTGGGCTTCAAATGTCAAATGTCAAATATTGAAATGTATAGCAAAGGAGTTCAGAATCAATGCATTAAATAGTTTCGAATATGCACTGTTGTTATAGCATCAATACCCTTCCTGGATGTGGAAATGCAAAATTGTGTTCAGTATAATTGGCCGCAATCTAGATAGATTTTTCGCTGTTAGCGAAACGAGATTCATCAATCAGAAGCTTGCACTTTTGCGAACCTTTCGCTGTTTGCAGCAATGCAGGCTATTGATTGGTGAATCTCGTTTCGCTAACAGCGAAAAATCTATCTGGATCCCAGCCTAGATTTCTGTAAACATTGCACTTCATCCATGGCACTATGAAAATGACTCAAGACTTTTATGACATAAGCCGGGATCCAGAAACAGCAAAAATTCTCAAACATTCTGGCTTCTGATTGGTCAAACTCATTTCGCTAACAGCGAAAAATCTATCTGGATCTCGGCCATAGTTTTCTTCGATGAAATCAATGCAAAAGGATAATATAAGTTAATAGTATAAGACTTCTAAAATGGTTTGACGGGTTTATCGCTGTTTGGCATAATTTATAAACTTTAGAATTAATTAACAGTTTTTCGCTAATTAAGAATAGAAAATTTGTGTTTTTAAAGCTGAATTTTATAAAAGCACGTAGATTGAATAAATATCTGTCCAAAAATGCAATCCTTACTTTTTTATGTCCATTATTTAAGTCTCTACCTCGATTGAAGCATAAGGTGTAACGAAGAAAATAAATCGGTCATTTTCAGTATTTCGACGTTATTTTAAAAAATCTACATCTCTGTTTATAATTAATTTATGAGGATGCATTTGGTCTCAAATTGAAGATCTTTTCCTTTAGGTCCTTCTGGTTTTGGTTTTATTTTTCTGCGATGATTGATTCTTTTGATATGGGAGATTTTACGCTGGTATGTTTGGTCGATTTAACATGGAGAAGTTTTCTTCAGCATAATAAGAAGTTACGGTGTCTTGCATTTTATTCTTGGCGTTTGTTTGTTTGGCGAGGTTCGCATTTTTTTTTTCAGCTTGGCTTGGCAGAACGACCGTCCTGCTTGATTTAAAGCACGCTATGGGTCATTCCACGTAAAATGAGCAAAAATTAAAAAAATGTCGTGGCCGCATAGTAACTGATTTTAATAAAATTTGATATACAGGTTCAATTCATATTCAAATAGAGCTCTGCAAAATATCTTCAAAAAAAAAATAAATTATTTTAGCAGTTTTGGACATTTAAAAAACTTGTGGTAAAGAATGTCATTTGTGCAATCGTCCAAAGTTGCAGGTTTGAAGTTCTGTACCTTGAAAACTATTTAACTGAAATGAATTTTTTTTATAATAATGTAACCACTGAAAAATTATCTTCTTATTTATTGAGTAATAATAATCTGGTAACACCATGATTAATCTTTAATTGGTTGTAAAAATTGAAAATTTTCAAATTTTGAGAAAATTAAAAACGTTCTAAAAATTAAAGGAATTCAAAAACATTTGAGAAATTAATGCCTGATGTAGTGTTACATATTAAGGTCGAATTACTAAAGTTTTTAAGTTGCCATGTATTTCCTTCACCTTTAAAAAAATTTAGAAACTTTAAAAAAAATGACAAAATCGTAATTTTTCCTCTTATTGATAAGTAAAAAAAATGAAGGAAAGGTCCCACATTACAGTTATTGCACAGATATAAAGATCAATAAGTCCATAATCTGCTAAAAAAATTTCAAGATTGCCTTTTGATTCCTAACTTAACAAAATTGGGTTAAAAAAGGCAATATTAACTACATTCCATGAGCTATTTTTTTTTATTCGGCGCGTTTCTTAAAATATTGCCCGATTTCGAGGTGAAAAAATTTAGTGCTGCCATTATTTTCTGTATGTGGGTTTAGGTGTTAATATATAATTTTTTTGTTCAATTGAACTTTTTTTCTACTTTAATTAAAAATCTTCTTGAAGCAAAAATAAACTGAAAGCAAGTATAAAAGTTTTTATATTTAAAATATACACATTTATCTATAATATCAAAAGAATTAAAAGTTTTAAAAAGGTTTCCTTCACGTTGAAACAAGTGATAGAAATATTGCATTTTATCCTCAATATTTTTTACTATTTATTTTTTTTTCTCATTAAAGAATAAAAAGGCAAGAATGAAAGTTTGAATATTTAATATATATACTTTTAGCTATAACGTCAAGCAATTTTGATATTGTCAGAGGTGTCCTTCATTTCAATAAAAACGTTGTATTTTTCCCTCAAACATTTTCAAAAATAATTTTTTTTTCATTAAGGAATAAAAATACAATTACTAACTTACGTCAATCTGTTACTTATTATTAATTCCTAATTGCCGAAACGTCAGTGAAGGCTTACTGTGGAGACACGAAAAGTTTTGGTTTCTGTTAGTCTGTCTGTCTGTTTGTCTGTCTGTTCCGCGATAACTGCCGTAAAAAGCATCCGATTATCTTAAAATTAAGGATGCATGTTGGTGAAATCCCCGGATTTAGCTGTATAGTTTTTGGTTAAATTTGGTTCATTCGTTCGGAATATATAGAACATTTTATTTTGCGACTTAATGCTTTCCTACAGCAATTCAGACGATTTTTCCATTTTTATTTGTTTAAAAGAAATGGCTCATATGATTGAAGGATTTAAATGCTAAATTAAGGATGATGAAATTTCCTAATTAGAACCATACATTATTCATATTAGTTTGAAATTTTGTGTATACATTTGTCAGAGTTTTTAAATTCGGTGTATAACTTTTACGGAGGGATTTTATATATGTGTTTCAATAATATAAAATATTTTTTTTTATATAAATTTTCTTTTTAAGCACATATTTAATTGTTTTTATTATCTTTTAACTGTTACCTAGCAGCGAACTACACCTAAAAATATCGTAAATGTGAAAGTATGTGTAATTGTTTGAAGTTAAATCAAAGTCAAAAGGGACGAATTAATGTCTTTGTGTCTTTACATATAGATGGAATTTACCACAGAAATAAAGAAAGACTATGTTCTATTTATTTTGTTCAAATATTTTTCTTTTAAATTAAAAAGTTCATTATTTTCATAAGGAATAAATCGACATTTTGCTATGAAATTTAACAATCATTTTTTTTTTTTTTTTTTCCGTTGCCACGAAAATTCAATCCCGGAATAAAAATTTGTCCTAAACAGTTAATTTTGATTTGAAAGGTTTTTATGTGCGAGAGGAAAATGAAATAAAAAATAGACATGAGTACGCCTTCATATTACAGAAATATTATAGAAATAAAGTGAAAATACGAAAAGAAGGTGAATTTGATCTCATATATCAAAAATAAAACGAATACGCTTTGAGGTTGAAATAAAAGGGGCTTGTGTTATGATATTAATTCTTATTATTTAAAAAAAAATGTTACTAATATCTCATGGTTTATCGTCTGCACACAGCTAACAGAAATATTAATTCTTAATCGAAAATTCCAACAAGAAAAAAAAAAAAACTTTTGAAAAGCAAATATATAGTAAATATCAAAATTATGCACCGCAAAATTATCGCTGTCGAAAATGACGTCATTGTATCGGGAAATAAATATTTTCATCCTTAAAAACCAAGCATTAACTAGATTGCCTGAAGAAATGTTTTTTGACGGGTGTTGCTTCTTAATGCCGCCTCATTTCAGAAAATATGAATGAAAATTATTTTATTTTTAAAGGAAATTACATTTTCATTCATAAAACCTAAACGTTTAATATAATTGCGTCAATGTAAATCATTTTCTGTGTTACCAGTATTGAAAATTAAGGCTCGGAAGTGTAAAAAGAAATCTAAGATTTGCGCTAACCATTAGCGCAATCAATAAAAAGTTACGTATGCAAATTAATAAGACCACGGGGGGTTAGGGGGGCTGAGCCCCCCTGAAGAAATCTACTTTATTATTTAAAAAATATACCAGAATTAACAGCTCATGAAAATTTCGAAATATCCTTCCATAACGTTTTTAATTTAATGCTTCTAATGTCTGAAAACTTCGTATTTTTTATTCTTATAAATAATTACATAATTTGAAAACTTTAAATTGCGGTTTGCAGGAAACGGAATATTATATAAAGTGTGTCTAAAAGCAAGGACTTGCAGAGTTGACGTTGAGGCTCCTGATCTGCAGATTTACTAGTTATAAATAATTTTTAATTTAGTCTTTCCATTCTTAAGGCTAATAACCAAAATTGAAACTTCAAGCATGTAGCCAAAACCACGATTTTGCATCCACTTTTAATATAAATTTTAATACTTAAATAAACAATCCTAAATTCTATTATTTTACATTTACTCATAAATAGGTATGATCTACTTACAAAATGATTTTCGTTAAAATCTGTGACATGTCTGCCACAGGTGATTTGCTCATTTTGTATGGAATGACCCTATATGAGACTCGTTTTTCCCGTGATTCGCACCTTGCCTATTATCAACTTGGCTCCTTTTCGAATTGGAGTATCTAGCCGCTCTGAATCTTTTGTTCCCTAAACTGCCACTTAGATTTCTTACTGTTTGTTTCGTGCAAATACTTCTAACCGTTCCGTAATGATCCAATTTATTGACTAAGTCACAAACTTTTTTTTATTACTTATTGTTTCTCTACGAAATGATGATGTCTTTGATGCCTAATTTGATTGACTATGATTAATTCCGATAATTCCTGAAAGTTAGTTACTTGAAGACCTTCAATCCATTATTGGAAGTATACCTCGATTTCACAGGCGAAATCGCGCCATTTAGCCTTCGACTCCTTTTGAAGCAAGAAAAATGTTTGCCTATACTCTTTTGGTGATACCTTGTATCATTTAAAAAACTAATTTTTATATAATCGTAATCATTTATTTCGGGATGATTTTCCCTAGTTATTATATTAATCCCGTTAGGGGGCATTACATTAATAAAATAAGTTGCACATTTCTTTTGTCAATACCCGTTTGAGCCATCTGTCTTGATAGCCTCATATAGGCCATCAAACACATATAGTCCACATGACCAAATATAGGCTAATATCGCTAGAATTATCATAGTTTGTTTAAAGTCTAAGTAACTCATGTTGCTTGCCTGGATTTGTCCTTAGATTCACACCAATGTGTTTTCTTGACCTTCCTTGTAGGTGTGTTTTCTTAATCTAGAACTCCCTTTCACGATTTTACTTTTCTAATTCTAGTCTCTATTTTTTTCTTACATTTCCAGTTTCTTTTTTTTAGATAGCGGCTTGCGATTTCTTTTCTTAAATCTCCGCTTACAACCGCAACTTCTTTTCTTTTAGATTGCTTGAATTATCTTCAAGTTCTGCTTGCATTTTTTTCTCTTCGTGTTTTGCTTCTAATTCTTCTCTTCGAGTTCTGTTTGCGGCTGTATTTTCTTCTCTTCTTTCTCTTTTTCTTCTTCCGCTTTCTTGTTTCTACCTGCTATAACTACTTCTAAGTGATACCCTATAAAATCGTCATCGTATTCTTCTACGTTTTTAATCAATTTTCACTGGAATTGTCGTTTTTTCTGGTAGTTGTATCCCGCATTCCTCGCATACATTTATGAGATCACTTCTTCTAGCTTTATTTAGGGTTCCCATGTTTACCTTTTAGACTTGTACTTGGAGAGGTATGATTACGGTTTTCACACTTGCATTACTAATTCACAATCTAATTCTTGACTCTTGACGAAGCTATAATTTTTTTTCTTCTTCACCCCGCCCATCCCCCTTTTTTCGTTTTTAATGTTTTTCTTTTGTTTTGTTTTTTTACTGTAAGAGTTGGTCTTATGAAAAACTTGTCAATATAAAAATTGTAGAAAGTATTAAGAAGATTTTTAATATGTTTAACTGAATTTGATATCTTGAAAATTCACAAAATTATGAATATATTTCTCCCTAAAACCATTTTTTTCGCCCCTTGAACACATTATTAATTTTATAAAAAATGTGTGATGCATAAATTTTTGGCCCATTTCCTAGAAGTAATAATAATTTAAAACTGGTTTGATATGTATTATAACTAAGAAGTTAAGGAGGTTTTTCGGTTTTCACAAAACTCATCCCTATTTCCGCCCCCTTGGTCCGATTTTGCAATTTAACGATCTTGAGCGAGATTTCCTGCCCCTTCATTTTATGTATCAGTTTGAAAGAGGTTTGTGCACAATTGTGCACGTTAACGTGTACATAAAAAGTAATATATATATATATAGATAGATAGACAGATACACTATATGGTCAAAGGTGACCGGTCACTTGCGATTTTAGACATTTTGTTAAATATTTTAAAAAAATACAGGGATGACAGGGATGACCTCCCCGGGATGAGGAATTAATCTGAAACTGCAGGTATAACAGGTAACAATATAGTATAGGTCATATGTTTCCACGAAGATTTTTTCCCGAAACCCCATAGGGAACCGTCAAAAAATTGAAAAAGAATGAATATCTTTTGGATAACCCTATGAAAACTATTGTAGCAAAGCGTTCAAACTCGAAATTATTAATAAGTTACTTATTGTAATATACTGTGTTCCTTTTTATGAGGATAGCATGTATACACGTAGAGAAATTCCCGAATTTTGTCAAGTATTTTGCTTATAATTTGCAGAGTTCTTAATATAAAAAAAGTTATTTTCAGAAAATATGACAAACAACATTTTACACAATACTCTGCATTCAGAATTAAAAAATAATAAAAATTGGATGAAAAATGAGCAGGTTTAGTAAAAACTCTTTCACTGCGCATGCGCGAATGCAGTTAAAATATAATGTACATAATGTATTAGCTAAGTATATAAAGCAATTTTTGTGAAAGTCTCAAAATCATATCTTGAAAATTCTGAAAACTATCGTCGATAGAATAAGCTCGAAATCCGTTGTTCCCAAAAGGAAGGCAAAAAGATGAGGGGTTGTATCCAAATATAACATAATATAGTAGTACGTGCCATATTGTGTACGCTATCGTGGCACTAATCAACAGATATTTGGTACAACCCCTCATCTTTTTGGGAACAACGGATTTTGAGCTTATTCTATCGACGATAATTTTGCGAATTTTCAAGCTATGATTATGAGACTTTCACAAAAGTTGCTCTTATATACTTAGCTAATATATTATGCATATTATATTTTGATTACATTCATGCATGCGCAGTGAAAGAGTTTTTAGTAAACTTGCTCATTTTTGATCCAATTATTATTTTTTTAAATTCTGATTACAGGGTATTATGTACAAAGCTGTTTGTCATATTTTCTTAAAAGAACATTTTTCTATATTAAGAACTCTGCAAATTAAAAGCAAAATACTTGGCGAAATTTGAGACTGTTTTTATAAAAGCCTTAATTTCTCTACGAGTATACATGTTATCCTCACAAAAATGAACACAGTATATTGCAATAAGCCACTTATTAATATTATCGAGTTTGAACGATTTTGCTACATTACTTTTTACATGGTTATACAAAAGATATTCGTTTTTTTCAATTTGTTGGCGGTCCCCTATAGGGTTTCGGGAAAAAATCTTTGCGGAAATATATGACCTATACTATACTGTTTACACACGTGCAGTTTCAGGTTAATTCCTCATGTATTTTTCTAGATATTTAGCAAAACGTCTAAAATCGCAAGTTACCGGTCACCTTTGGCCATATAGTGTAGATAGATAGATAGATAGATAGATTAAATTTTAAACTGGGGGGTGGGGAGTGGTTTTGGGTTCCAGGGACCATTATCGGCGCAGGTCTGGAAAACTTTTGCATACGTTCCAACTTTGTAACTGTCGTATTTCTTACGAAATCTACCTGAAATATGACCGTTGCTAACGCTGACGGCAAAGAATTGCACTATCGCTTTTGATTTTATCACTATATATTTTCTCATAATGATACATCATTTTAATTTCTACACCAACAAATAATTCAAGAATAGTACTTTCAAATAAGAAACTCCACATTTGAAAACTGTAACTTGATGTACTAATTTTTTAAGATTTTAAAGTAATTTTCAAACATGATTTATTTTTATTCTTCTCCACAGGTAAACAAGCGTTCACTACATAAATGTAAAGTAACCGTTGTAGAAATATTAGAGTGACCAAATTTAGTAACGCTTGTAGGTGAAGATTTTTAAAAAAATTCATAACTTTATATAATTTGACTTTTCCAGATTTACATTATTTTTTATGTTGTTCCATTAATTTACTCCCTTCTTAAAATGTAATAAGTAATAATAAACTTTTGAAACGGCATAATCTATAGTCCTAATTTTTTTAGGATGTTTACTGACTTTACGTAATATAAAAATAATCCAAGAAAACAAAATGTGACGACAGCGTTATTACAATTGGTTACAGCAATTTTTTCTCCACGTTATTGAATATTTTGTTCTCGAAAAGATGCTCCATGTTGCATTTTACTGCCTAATACACAGTGCATTCGAAAAGTTCCAGAATTGATAGAACACCAGAGGTGTAGTGGAGGGTATACGTGGGTGTATGCCGTATACCTTGTAGATTTTTTAGAAGCACCGTATACCCTCTCTTTCTTAAATAAAACTATAGCGTATACCCTAGGCACGACGTTCATGATTTTAGCGTATACCTGTAGCGTATACCCTCTGTGTTTTTATGACTACATCACTGTAGAACATAGACCATATATTACACAGATTATACCTACATTTGATATTAACCTTATGCGTAGTCTTCTCTCAATTCAATACAACGCTTGAAACGAATATACAGGTCCATAAACGCCTTCTGGAACGCCTCCGCTCGAACATTATTAAGTTCTGATATTACAGTCACTTCAGTGTCATCTATCAACTCGTAACGCTACCACTTCATCTTCACTTTTACCTTGGGATATAAAAAGTAGTCCGGGGGAACAGATCTGGTGAGTAGGATGGTTGATGATGCACACAACCTGCCATTTCTCAAAATATTGCTGCACAGTGATGGACTCGTGAGCTTGTGCGTTGTCGTGCAAGAGGCACCAATTTCCACTTTCCAGCAAATCTGGCCTCACACGCCGCGCCGCATGCATTTCAAAAGCCGACGCAAGAAGTTATTCGGCGGCCTGATGTCACGATGCTTGCACATGCTGAAGAATTTCCCCATTTCGACTCGAATATGGACGGCCTGCTATCTAATCGTCTTCGGCCGAATCTCTTCCAGCTTTAAACTTTGAAAACAATTCAAATACTCGCGAGCAACTCATAGCATAGTCACCATACGCAGATATATTCATTTTGTATGTTTTTGTGGCCAATTTTCTCATTTAATAAAAAAGTTGATGTTTGTTGGTTGTTCCATTTTTTGTTTCGATGACAATGATGCACACAAATGATTGTGGAAATGAACGCTACCAAGTCAGAAGTACAAAGAAATAAATGAAACCATTTGATAAGCGTGTCTGGAGGTCGTTAGTTTGTCATCCTGCCGGCTTCGCAAAGAGAGCGACATATCTGAATTTTTACAAACGAGAGTCCAGGAACTTTTTGAATGCACTGTGTATATCGCCTGAACAAAATCATTTTTCTTAATAAATATACTGCTAGGATAAGTTTAAATATTATTTACGTATATTTCAATAATCTCTCTAGGAGGCTGTCATAGCAAGCTGATTAAAAAATAAAAGGATTTTTCTACAATTGAATGTTTACTTATTCTTTTAAAATATACCATTTTCTTTACTTAGCAAAACAATTTTAGAACACAAAGTGTTTTCCTTAACATAAGACATTCAACAATTCTGGTTATGTCTTTAAAAATGCGATTTTGTTTATGTATTATACGCTGAATACATGTTACATGAATTTAGTTACTACATTCACGTTCTAACTTTAAAAAAAAAAAAAGAAATCTTTCCTTTTAATGTTCTTTAACCCTTTAAGACCTTGTTTACACAATTGTGTAGGCGGTCCAAAGGAAAAAGGAAAATCAATTTCCTCTTTTTCTGTGATTTAAAGCCAGGCCTGCCCCATACAATTATATGGAACCTCCCTTGACGTAACCCGACCTCGGAAAAAAAAATTAAATATTTTTTTCGATCAAATATGATCTTATTGGATTAAAAACCAAGACTTTTAATTCTACCAAAACTCTTTAAATCATAAAGAGTTATATTGTAAAGTATGATCATTTTGTTTTTAAAAAAATACAAGAACGAGTTCAATTTTTACTGATTTAATTATTTCCATGCATCATATAGAAAATAACTAATTTTATTAAACAATTATGAAAATACGTTGATTAATGCTTTAGAGATAGTCGCAATTCTTATGCATCCAATTTTAATTCCTCTCCGTTAATCTACTTTGTGCTCAATTTTAAATAAATCTATTTTCATTACGAAAACTTTATAATTCACCAGGTTCTATCGCACCAGAGTATTAATTTATCAGCATTATACATGTTCGAGCGATGTGTGAATAAAGTAGATTTCATAAGAGCTGCATCAAATTTAGTCCTTAATATACTTGTAAATCTGCTCTAAGCCCTGAATTGCAGAGAAACATGTTTATCCCTTTACGCTACCGACTTTGATAAATTAGGAAATCATTCTTTTACAATTATTTATGGAATTAAGGTGGAATGTGTTTCGAAAAGAGGCACAAATTAAATTGAGGATTATAAGAAATTTTATACAATGAAACATAATAAAAGGAAGGCAAAGTAATGAAATCGCATAACTTCGAATGGTGATTAAAAATTATTTATACTAATCTGCCTGTCAAATTTCTTTATACATTAATATTTAGATTTTTCTTCTCAGAAATTATACTATTCCCCCGAATAGAGACGATTATCTCTATGAGGGAAAATTAATGTTTTTTAAGGAAATCGTTTATATTTTTCAGTTAGATTACTAAAATCCAAGCTTGTTATAACATATTCCTTTTTAAACAGCATTTTATACAAGCAAAAGCATTTTATTTTGACTTAATGAAAGTTTGAAAATAGATTTACGAATTGATAGAGAGATTGATAATCTAAAATAATCAATACATTATAACATTAACAGTAAATTTTCGTTTAATTATCATTGTTGCTTACCATTTTGATGAATTTGAATTTCAGCTCTCATTTTAAAAACGAAAGTCTTTATGTGTATTACTAAGGACATTTTCCATCCTTTTCTTTTTAAATTACAAATTTCCGTCAACGAATAGATAAAATTGTTTCTAGTTTCTCTGTTTGTCTTAACTGTTTTAATTATTTCCACATACAGCAAAGAATATGCAAGGTTATCCTAAAAATTATCTGTTGTTTTAAAATCAAAAGTTTTCTTTTATCTTTATGTACAATACTAAGTATATTTTGCATGCTTTTCTTTTTAAACTAGTGATTTCTCTCAAAGAATACATAAAACGTTTCCACTTTTCTCTATTTGTCATAACTGTTTTAATTATTTCTATATATAACAGAGAATATACAGGCTGTATCAAAAAAAATTTCACAATTTTTAAGGGGTAGCAATCCAATCTACAATAAACAATATTTGTATAGAAAATTATACATTTACTCACAATCATTTATTCTTTCAAAAATACGTTAGTCACTCGCTTCCGATTTCAATTTATTATACATAGCTTAAATGAAGCAATTTTAACGAAATTTGAAATAAGTTGACCTTTCTATGTGTAAAATGTAAAGTTATCACGATAAATTGTAGAAGTGGCTACCCTTGAACACTGTTCAAGGGTAGCTCAACATATGATGCGTATTCAATGGCCACGCTTCATATTTTCGAATGTAATTAAAAATGCATACAGTTTTACTTACAAAAATGCTGTAAATTTCCATCCCTTTTGAAAATATAATTGCAGTTAATACAAAGCAAAATATTCTGAAAATTGCTTTACAATATAATTTTTAGCTAAAGTTATGAACGGTTATTACAGACTGCGAAACACCAACAAAAAGTTATTATGTATAAAACAACATTGCACTGCTGTGTTTATACAAGCGAAATCTTGTCTACCTACTGGTTTCCTTTACGAACAAATGTAAAAATTAACGTAAATATTTATAAACATAGAGCCTAGTGATGTTATTTGATCAACGTTTGCACTTTGCACCTTAATTAGAAGTTCTCTAATAACGAAAATATTGAAAAAAGACCAATTGGGCGTAACGAAAGGAATGACAGGCGTCTTGAAAAGTGCCAAGAGGAGATGCTAAGTCTATTTTCAATTTATTTTAATTTATTATATTTTATTATAATTTATTATATTATATTGTTATATTATAATTCATTACAATTTATTGTAGTATAAATTATATTATAATTTATTATAATTTATTATTCGATTATAATTATATTATTATTCTATGTAAATATAAAAGGCAGTTCGAAATTTCATTACGAGCAGACTTTCTTAAACACCTAAAAATTGGTAATTTTCGAATTAAATAAAGTCATTTTCTTCGTTTTTGTACTTTGTACCTTAGAAGATAACAGTAGTCAAATAATGCAGACACTAAATACAAACCATTTTGACAACCATTTGGAAATGGGTGACAAATGTCATCAAACATGTGATAAGGAGCACCAGAGTCAAATTATTAGCATTATTTTGACTTAAACACCTTTCTATTTATGACATTCCAAAATATGTAAATACAAAGATAAATTTCTTTACGAACAGTCCGGAAGACGTACATATGTCGTTAAAGTTTGGAAATTCTGAAATCAGTTTAAGTAATTTATCTCCAGAACGCGCTTAAGTAAAATGTTATTTCCATCTTAGCTTACATATGCATCAGCCGCATTAAGATTCAGTCAGGTTTCTCCATAACCTATTAAGTCAATCTTATGTTATATTCATCATTCTGTTCTATATTTATCATTCTGTTAAATGCTTCTTTTTAATACCTCACACACTACTTTCACTTTCACTTTAATAATTACGAAGTTATAAATAACTACATTTTATGGCATTTTCTCTAATATCCGTTTTACTTTTTGCGACATTTTTTTTCTTATTTAGAAAGATATCTTTTAATTTATTGGGAAATCGAAATTGTAATTTGTATCTAATGGAATATTTTCTTATCGTCATTATATACTAATTTTGGCTCTACTACAAAACATTTGTTTCAAAACAATGAAATATGAGGCCTAAAATTGTTTTAAACTCATTTTTCAAATTATTACTTGCATTTCATTTATATTAAACGCATAATTGTGTTTGCTTACATTTCCCCCGACGGAAGATTACACGAAAACATCCGGAAAAAATAATGTTCAAATGTTTCATATTCCAAAGAAAGTTTTAAAAACTTTTCATACTTTATGGCATACGGGCGAGCTTTAACAAGAAAATGAATACGCAAATGAGGATAATTTAAATTACTGAAATTGAAAATTGACACGTTTATAAAATTAACGCTTTTTATATGCCAACAAGGAATTTTTTAATCTTTTAACTTCAAATCTGTCGATCTCCACTTTCTTTTCGTTTCTTGGGTACTGTTCGTTCAGTTTCCACGTTTTAAACGTTTTTTGCGCGTCTGTTTGAGCAGTATATTTGTATAAGAATTTTAGGCCGCTTTTTTGCATTTGCAGTTTTTTATATATCTTGAATGAACATAGTTATTATCGAGTTTATACAAATCATTTGTGGTGGGTCCATTTCTTTGCAAATATGATGATATTTGCCATCGCTTTTTTGATTTTGAAATGTGCTTTTGCAATTTCATTTTTTTCTTATTAAGGAGTCTTGTACTTTTTAAACGCGACGAAATTTAACGAAAAAATTCAAAGTTTGAATTAGTCTATCTTCAAAACCTTTTTATGTATAAACATGAAATTTTTGATATTGGTTAAACAGATTGTGCTTTGTAATATGATGTCATTAGAAATTTATTAGCCTTTTACAGAATTTGTGTATTGTTGAAATCAAAATAGCTCTTTTTTTTACTCCATAAGTCATTGCGCGCGTGATATCTTGAGAAACTATGTATGGATTGCCATGAAATTTGGTAAAGATACTAAACATATATGTGTGTTTAAAATGAACTACTCTAAGGCCAACATTATTTTATTAACTATATAAAAAATATTTTTGTAAAAAAAAAAAAAAAAAAAAAAAAATTATCTTTTTAATGAATAAAAATAGTCATAACTAAAAATATTACCATTATAAATACTTAAAAGTAGTTCATTTTAAACACACATATTTGTTTAGTATATTTACCAAATTTCATGACAATCCATACATCCTTTCTCGAGATATTATGAGCACAATGACTTCTGGAGTAAAAAAAAAGAGCTATTTTGATTTCAACAATACACAAATTCTGTAAAAGGCTAATAAATTTCTAATGATATTACTAACCACATTCTGTTTAATCAATATCCAAAATTTCATGTTTATACATAAAAAGGTTTTGAAGATAGACTAATTCAAACTTTGAATTTTTTCGTTAATTTTCGACGCGTTTAAAAGGTACAAGGCCCCTTAAATGATTATTATGTACTCGAGTGAAAAGCACAACCATGAAGTAAATGACTAATTGTGGTAAATTGACTCAAAGCTTTCAAAATTCAACATTTTTTACACATCTTTGAGGGTGTGCGTAATGAAAATTCAGTCTACTTCTTTAATTATTTTATAAACCGTAAAACAAATGGCATTTAAATCAAGATTATGCTAATGCTAGGATAACATTCTAGCACGTTTGATGACGCATGCCACCTCTTTCATACTGTTAAAAACTTTTGTCTTCTGTATTTTTCTTATTAGACTACTGTTAAGTCTTAAGCTGGAAAGTTGAAACATTAATAAAACATCATCATTTCTTGAAATCCGCACACTCATTAGATATTTTAAAGATTTTAATTCGAAAAACCTCCCTTCTTAATGATACAGTATGTTTCTTCGACTTTTATCACATCATACTATATATTTACCAATATTATAGATATTTAGGAAACGATTCAATGTAGTAAAATTAATAAAAGATATATCTAAGTTAGTCTTTCAGTTACTTTTAAATCTGCTATGATCCGTGATTTGATGGGAAACATATTTATTCCTTTAAGCTTCAGACTATGTTACATTAGGAATTATTCTTCTACACTAATTTATGATACTAAGATAGAAAGCGTTTATAAAAGGGGTATAAATTTCGTTCAGGATTATAATAAAATGTTTTTAAATAAATAGAAGGAAATGAAAGTAATGACATCGCATAGCTTTAAACATGCTTTAAAATATCCTGCTTTAAATCTGAGTAACTCAGATTTCTTTATAGATTTATATTTAGATTTTCTTCTCAGAAATTATAGAGTACACTTGAATAGAGAAGATTATCTCTAATGCTTGAAAATTGATGTTTTCTAAGGAAATGTTTTATACGATTCAATAAGATAAATTAAAATCCAAAACTTTTGTAGTATTTTCATTTTTAAAAAGCAATTTATATAAGCAAATATATTTTATTTTGATTCTATTCATGTTTGTAAATATATTTATGAATTGATAACGCGATTTTTAACATTAAAAGATCAATACGTTATGATAATTTCGTCATACATCTTTTGGGAAACATATCTATTCCTTTAAGCTTTCGACTGTGATAAATTAGGAAATATTTATGGGGTTGCGATGGAATGTGTTTAGGAAAGTGTCAACAATGCGGTTAGGGTTATAATAAAGTATATTGAATTTAATTTGTAACGGAGAGAGCGAAAAACATTGTTATATTAATAAATTCAACTATGTTTAAATTTCAAAAACATAATGAAGTATCTTATGTATTTTTATACTTGTATTCACAGGAAAAATATTAACAGAAAATAATATTATTTAGACAGAGAGATATTTACATAGGGAAGACATTATATCGTCATAAACATGTATTTTAAGTAGCGATCTACAGCCCTTTGTAACATTAAAAAGTCTTATCAAGACAAAGAGAGATTCAGACGTGGATTGACGTGGCTGGTGCCACGTCAATCCATCATAACTGTGCTGTAGCAGTCATCGTGTCTCTGCCTCTGAAGTTCGTTTCTCTGGAGAAAGATGCTTCTTTTTTGTATTCGAAGATAATATTAACAGCTGAGTATTAACTGAGTGAAACGGCAAAGTTTTAAAAAATGCTTTGAAAGTGTAACATTCGTATGTTATTCTGTATAAAACAAGATTCCTTACATATTAATATTTAGAAATATTTTCTTAGTATTTCAGAAGAGAAAGTAATTTCTAACACTGAGAAAAAACAAAAAAATACCGTCTTCAACTAGAATGAATAGGTAGTCATTTTCATAATACCTAAACTAGAAATATAGATTTCAGAGCTATGCGTATAGGGTAAAAACTAATTTGAATACATTAAATGATCTAGAATTTCTAGTCTCTTGTTTACTAGGTGACGAAACGATAATGAATCATTTCAGTAGCAAGAAATTATAGCTTGATTTCTGGTATGGTTTCATAAACTAGAAATATACACCGGTTATCAAAAATTAAGGAAAAGTCACAAAATGCTAATTTTCAAATACGTGAACACTCAAAAGGAAATAATATAATTCGAATAATTACTGTCTACAACACAGCTAGTCCATATAATATCTCATTCATGTGACACATGGTCACAAATGTCACAGTCACTACGGTGAAGAAAAAAAATAGGAAAATCCATAGATCTCATTATGAGTCTCAAATGATCACTATATGTGACTCCACTGAGACGTCACTGTGACTGCTGCTTTGGGACAAGTCACCATGTGACTTTACAATGTAGTTATATTGTGACTTTCATGTGACTGTCATTTGTAGACTCAATTTCAAAGTTATCGTGAACGCTGCCATGTGATAAGTTATCAAATAATGTCACATTAAAGTCACATGATGACTTTCAGGTGATACAGAGACTACTGTGAAGTCACCATTGTGCTCTTTTGAGAAAAGTCACCATGTGACTATAATATCATATTATTTGGGGACTTATCATAATGCAACGTTCATGATGACTATGAAATTAAGTCTCAAAATGACAGTCACATGAGAGTCACAATTTAACTACATTGTAAAGTCACCTGGTGACTCGTCACAAAGCAGCAGTCACATTGACTTCTCAGTGGAGTCGCATATAGTGATCATTTGATACTCATAATGAGATGTATGGAATTTCCTATTTTTTTTGCTTCACCGTAGTGACTGTGACACTTGTGACCATGTGTGACATGAATGAGATGTTATATGTGCTAGCTGTGTTGTAGAGATACTAATTACTCGAATTATATTATTTCCTTTTGAGTGTTGGCGTATTTGAAAATTAGCATTTTGTGACTTTTCCTTAATTTTTGATAACCAGTGTAGTTACTAAAACTAACCTCTTGTGTTCACATCTATTTGCAGAGATGTTTAAATAAGTTTGACCACGAGAATATAGGAAAATGCTCTTGAATTCTTAGTAGGAGACCCTAGAATTCTCTAACAAAGGGAACTAGAATTTATAGGGGTGACATGGAACTATTTTTCTAGAGCAACGATTTAGATTCTAGATGCCAGAACCATATTTTTTTCTCAGAGAAGCGTGACTTTTTTTTTAAGTATGCATATTAAATACATTAGTTATCTATATTAAACTGCAAATTCTTAGTGTAAATTGCATTTTTAATAAGTATTCTAGGTTTTATATACAATAGGGGATTTACTTAATTTAATTTAATATGAAATTATATTAATAAAAGGTAAAAAAGGATTTACTCAGCTTTATACAGCTTTATATATTCTTTATAGAGCTAAATATTATTTTTTTATGTCTGTCGATATTATCATATTATAATGAAACTGTAAACTGTATTTTAGCCAAGGTGTGTTTGATCTTTTGGAGTAGTCTAAAAGAACAGGATTATATAGATAAGGCTGCACTATGATCTTTAAGGTATTCAACAAGGGTAAGATAAATTTCCAAACATTTAAATAATTCACTCGGATTTTGTATCAGTTATTAAAAGAGATGATTTTCATTTAAAATACTTTTAGAATTCAGATAATTAAAAGTGTGTGACACTATAATTGAATTATTTTCAGAAAAGAATTTAGATAACTTTAATTTATTTAATAATTTGGAATCTATAATAATAAAAGAACAGATCGCTCTGTGTGTGTGTATGTGTGTCGGCGATGGCTAGCAAAAACTACGGCGCGTACGAGGTTCATAATTTTTCTGAAGAGAGTCCAAGGCCTCTCCTAATGCACCTGACTTTCAGAATTGTAATATTCTAATTAATAGCTGAGTAATTAATTTACAAACGCAACTCACTTTCATCAAAAATACGCTTTTTTCTCGGCTTTTTTTCATCCTCTTGCTTTCGGTTGGTTGGTTGTATAAGTTTTTTCAGAAGAAATGAAATAAACCGGGATAGCAATGGATGTGTTCAAGATGCACGCGCGCCGCCCTCACGAGCTCATCAAGAGACAGGAACATGGAGTGGGTCTTTATCGTTGATGGAGTAAATATTCAGCGCGTTCTCGAACAAATCACGGTTTGATTAATTACGGTACTAATTATAAAGATAATTTGTTGCAGAAGAAAGGCGAGCTAGATGGTCGAATGGATAGCGCTTTGAACTCGAGACTGGGGGCTATGGGTTCAATTCCTTCGCGCCCCAAATTATTTTATAAGGTTTTTTTTTTTTTTTTGGTTGCTTTATATTTTTCATAATAAATAAGATATATTTTTGATAAAGATAAATTTTTATATTTATGATACAGAAGCATATGTATTTCTATTATGATAATAAAATACTTATTTAAATACCAGAAAATGAGGTATTTCGCAGTGAAAGTTTTACATTTGAACGCCTTTTAATATTCAAAGTGATATTAAGCAAAGGAAAAAACAAGTATTGCGCGAAAATATACGTTTGCGCTTAGGATAATTTCTTAATGTATTTCTTTCCTTTTTTTTTTTTTTTTTTTTTTTTTTCTTTTTTTATTGAGTAATTTAAGAGTGAATTTTTGTCAAGACTGGGATGCAAATCCTATTTTACGGTGTTAAAATCAACATGGAAAATATTATAAAAATAAAATGTAATAGATGTATAATATTTTAACTAAAAATATCTGCACATACAGTAGAACCTCGATTATCCGAAGTAATTGAGACCGATCATCTTTCGGAAAATAGAAATTTTCGGATAATCGAGAATGCTTCAATTTTAAGATTAAGGAGAAATATATGCAAAATTTCTTATTATGGTAACAAGTGCTTCATAAAAGTAAAGCAATAGCAAAATAGAAACAAGAATAAATTACATGAATTTTAATTTTGAAATTAAGTGCCTTTTACATATATCACAAGGGTTAAAAAAAATGTTTTGTTTGTCGCAGTTTCGATTGCTTTTGCTTTGAAGCTCTATCACGGAGTTTTTTAATATTACTTCACCAGTATCGCAGTGCTAGGCCCCTATATCTAGGGCCCCTTTTTAAGCCTTTACACCATGATTGCGCATTTTTAATAAATATTATTCTAATGATTATTCCATATCCTATGATTAATTTTGACAAATTGAAGATCTAAAACGCTAAGTACAAAAACGGCTTTACATGTTTTCCTGTTAGGGCCCTGTTCTCAACTATCAGTTGGCCCCTTTTGGGCTCCCTATTATAACTCCCTTAAAAATAGTCCGATTCACTAGCTTTTTTTTTCTAACAAGGTTCCCCAGCTGTTACACGAACGAAAAAAAATTGCAGACTTCAGCTACCACATATTTTGGAATATCAATCGCCTTCTTGGGCCCTTGGTGAAGTTCTTTAAAAATGATCTGAATGCCTTGCAATTTTCTTTACCATCGTTCTAGCATCATCTGATTACTTTAAAAACTACTAAAAAGTATATTTATACTAAACTACATGCCACTTAAGTTCCTGACCCCCTGGGATCCGGTACAGGGCCCTTGAAGCTTTTGCACCATAAATTGTTAATAGATTGCCCCTCTTAATCCGATCTTCATTTTTGGAACCAATTTTTCAATTTAATTATTCTCCCGTTTCTATATTCCAGTTCAAATCCTGGGGCACCCTAAGGCTCGATCCGAGACCCCTTGAACTTTTTGTTTGCCATGTATTTTTCACCCCCTAATTTTCTCACCTTCTCATTGCATAATTTTAAAATTGAGTTTTAGACTCTTCTCCCTGGACCGACACCTTCATATTTTTATTGGGGCCCTAGGGCCCTTTTTAAGCATTTATCCCATTTTGTGCGCATTTCTTTAAAATATTAATCTAATAATTAATTCATACCTATGCTTAATTTTGACTAATTGAAGATCTAATACGCTAAGTACTAAAACATTTAATCATGTTTTCGAGTTAGAGCACTGTTCTGAACTATCAGTTGGCCCCTTTGGAGTCCCCTATTATAATTCCCTTAAAAATAGTCAGATTCACTTGCTTTTTTTCCTAACATCTTACGCGCTCCAGCTGCTACATGAACGAAAAAAAAATTTTCAGACTTCAGCTACCATCAATTTTGAATATTAATCGCCTTCTTGGGGCCCTTGATTCTTTAAAAATGATCCGAATTGCTTGCAAATTTCTTTACCATCGTTCTAGCGTCCTCTAATTACTTTAAAAACTACTAAAAAGTGTCTTTATACCAAACTACATACCACTTAAGTCCCTTCCCCCTTGGTGCCCGGTACAAGGCTCCTTGAAGCTTTTGCACCATAAATTATTAGTAAATTGCCCCTCTTAACCCGATCTTCATTTTTACCATTTTTGCATTTAGTCATTCTCCTGTTACTATATTCCAGTTAAAATCCTGGGGCACCTTACGGTCCTGTAGGGCCCGATCCGGGGCCCTACATGTGTGCCATGCATTTTTCACCCCCTAATATTCTCACCTTCTGATTGCATAATTTTAAAATTGAATCTTGGACTCTTCTCCCTAGACAAACACCCTCATATATTTATTGGGGCTCTAGGGCCCCTTTATAAGCATTTACACCATTTTTGCGCATTTCTTTAAAATATTATTCTAATGATTATTTCACACCCTATGATTAATTTTGACTAACTGAAAATCTAAAACGCTAATTACTTCAACATTTAAACATGTTTTCATTTTAGGGTACTACTCTCAACTATCAGTTGGACCCTTTTGGGCCCCCTGTCATAGCTCCTTTAAAAATGGTCCGATTCACGAACTTTTTTTCCTAACAACTTCTTAGGTTCTCCAGCTACTAAATGAACAACAACAAAACAAAAATTGCAGTCTTCAGCTACCACCAATTTTGAATATTAATCGTCTTCTTGGGGCCTTTGTTGCAGCTTCTTTAAAAACTATCCTACTCTAATGCAATTTTCTTTAACTTAGTTTTAGCGTCTTTAAGCTACTTTAAAACCACTACTAAATTTTCGTATACCCAACTACTTTCTAGATAACACTCTGGCCCCCAGGGCCCGGTCTTTCTTTATACCTCAGCTACCACCTTTTTCGAACATTAAACTCCTTTTCCAGCATCAACTTACGTCTATTCATTACAGCCGTAAATTAAAAATCGCGTTACTTTAAAGCTATCTTTAGATAAGAGATTTCATCCATTTATTAAATATATGTTAATGCTAACTGTAAGTCATGAAATTTACAAGGGGAGGGGCATCTTCCACCGCTTGGGGGCGCAATATTTCCCCGGGTTTAAGGGCCGAATTTCAACGGGATTTGCTTCCTTCAACTTAGATTACAATTCAGCTACTTTCTGTATTATGAAATTTTATCTTGGACTTTAGTTACCAAAATTTTCTAAGATTAAAGGTGCATTCTTTTTTATTATTATTCTATGGGCTTGATTCCTACGAGGTTTGTCTCACTCAACTTGGTTTTCGATTGTCTCCAGCACGTGCAGGCACTTCCGGTAAATGCTGCCGTAGATAGCGGGAAACTAAATTACAGGTTCCTTAGAAAAGAAGTTTGATTGGAACACACTAGATGCTGCGGAAGGAAATGGGGCCTCCGAAATTAGGTTCATTTAAAAGAATTTCCAAAGATATAAAATCATGTAAACTTAAGTTTTGTTTAAGGTTATTATTTACAAACCCCGGGCAACGCCGGGCGGGTCTGCTAGTTTTTAATAAGAAAAGTGTTCATATTTTTGTGGGATGAAAAGAAGTTGAGTTGAAAATTAAACATTGGTAATTAATCATTAGAATTTAGTATTTAAAGTAAACTTAAGCAAAAGTAAATGCCTATTTATCTAATTAACGCAAATGAAAAATTAGTGAAAGAAAAATGTAACCTTTGAAAAATTCAAGAAGATAAATTTAATGAAAGTATCCATATAGACATAGTTGACTTTAAAAAACCTGATTCTAATTGATTAGATCACACATTTGAAAAATTATGAGAAGAAAGTTGGTTTTTGACGTGACTTAAAATATTAGTGCTGTACTAATACAGTTTCTGTTCTGTTCAAATACTCGCTGAAATACGCCGTATATAATCTGAAATGATAGATTATACTAAAGACACTCATTGGCTGTTATTATCTTGTCGGTTTAAGGATTGGTGCATTCAGACAGGATAGTATATCTCTAAGGTAACATATGTATGTGACTAATCTACGAATTAATTAAAGATAACATAACAAGCTGAATTATCCGGTAATATTTCTTTACTAGTTCAAGTCTCAAAAAAGTTTAATATATATATATTACATTTTTGACAATATTTATAAATGAATTTTTATTTAAAATAATTCTCTATATGTAGCAGTTTATATTTCTAAAAATATTATTCTATATTTTTCTTATTTGCTCTCATACAGCAGTTTAAGACGTATTCCCAGTTAGCATTTTTAATTTTCAGAAAATTTGCAGCAATCTTGCTTTGAAAACCTGCAAATTTACAGCAAGCTCAGCATGACAAGACTGAAAGTTCATAACAAGACTGAAGCAAGATTATGCAAATGCCGAAGTCACCACACTTTGAACTTGCAGCTAACTTGTCGTGCAAGTTAAATTCATAGTGTATCAAATTTATTGCAAATTAACGGCAAAGGAGTAATCAAAGATGCTGCAAACTTACTGCAAAGTAGTAATCTTTCCACGCCCAACTATCTGTTGACGACTGTTACACTATAAGTTTAACCCCTTTGGAGAGGTCCACAGACCTGATCAGGTCTATTGATGCGAACACTCCTTCAGATGGTGTAAGCATCGTTTTCATCACCATAAACATGTTAAGGTAATATTTGTACTATTCAATACGAGCCTTTTTTGGTATTTGATAAGCATAGCGTTTAGAAAATGCGGTACCAACCGATTAAAATTTCTGCAATTTCTGCGTATGTGCTGATTGTCTATTCTCTCAACAGAGGGATATTTTGCTTTCGTCACTTTCGGGAATTAAAGACAATCTTGCCATCAGTTTCACAACAAACTACTCATGCAAGTAGGGGATGGTATACCTTGCGGTAAATTTGCTGCGAATTTCCCAATTCAAATTTGTCACGGCATGATAATGTCAGAAAAAATCAAACTTACTGCCAATGTTCATGCTATCTGGGTTCCTAACTTTTTTTACATCGCGTCTATATTAGAGTTTTTACATCAGAAAAATTGAATATTTTACAGTTTTGCATATTTACGACCATTTTTAAAAATTAAATTAGTGCAGCAATGTATGCATATTTACGAATATATATATAGAACATAACAGTTTTAGATCAAAACCGATGCTTTACATCTAAAATGTATGGCTAACAAGTATTTGGGATTCAAATTTGACTGGGTTCTTACTAAGTGCTCAAAACATAGTTTACAATGTTCGTAATTTTGATTAATGTAATAATTTTGATAATGTTTGTCGTAATTTTAATTAAATGCTTTTTTCGGATCAATTTGTTTAAATCCAGGGTTGTTGAAATTAAACTTACTTTAATTGAAACTACTGTTCACGACATTGTCAGAATCATGATAGCATACAACAGACACTTAAGGTCATATGTTTAAGATATACAAAACGTCGTCAACAGATACATAATGTCAGTATAGTATAGCAAGAAATATTCAGTGTAACAACTGAAAGATAATTTGCATAAACTGCACCTCTGCGCAAGCTATACAAATGCGGAAGCTGATATTAAAAAAAAAAAAAAAGGAAATCGCTTGGCAAGCACGAAGAACTTCATTGATGTATAATGCCGATAGTGAAAGATTTGTGACATTGACTACGTTGGCCTTTCATCATCCTTCCATGATATTCAAGCTTTTTCCCAATAAAGGTGAGAACGCTGGTTCTGTGATTGGAGTATCTCACTTGCATAATAAATAGCGCAAAACTTTCCCAAAAGTATACTGGTATTTTAAGATTTTGTTTCTAATTTAGGATCTGGTGAAATGAAAATTACATTTCTTTGACGAGCTTATAGAAAAATATTTTAGTTTTTCTAATTAAAATGAAAGTTTTAAAAGAAAACCAACATCCTTTTTATGCGAAAAAACATTTTTCTTTTAGCGCCTGTGTGAAACGCTTTAACTGACATCTTTCAAATTTAATTAACTGAAAATAGTATATATCCTTTCTTTAAATTTAATTCTTTTGAAAATAGGGAAATATGTGTCTGCCTGAATGCAAGGGGGATGCCTAAAATCTCCTTCTTAATCACAGGAATGTAAATCTGAAAATAGTCTACTATGTCATGATTTGTAAATGTGAATATATCGACAAACGATTTTGGGTTTAAACGAAATTGATTCATGAAGCTTGTACAAAAAGTATCATTTTATTTCTTAAATTTTCTTGGAAACTTTAATTTAATCAATATTTTATTATCATTTATTCAAATTGAAAGTGATTTCTCTTCTCAATTTTATTGAGAAATCGACGCCAATAAAAATATAATAATCAGTTTTATTGCCCATTTCCTTCTTTTATTCAGAAAATGGAATAATTTATGTGCCATCTTCAAAGAAATTTTGTTAAAAATTACAAAAGAATTAAAATTTAACTAATCCAATTTTTTTTTTACTTCTGAAATCCTATATGATTACCTCAGACCTATGCGGATAACCGGCAATGCCGTAGCAAGGCAGGTGGAACAGGTGCATTCGCACAGGGCCCTCTTGCTAGGGGGTCCCAAAATGCCCAAGAAATTATATTCTTAAATTTTAAATTTTTTCTCCTTTCTAGTTTCCAATATTTGGTTTGGCATTTAGATTTTGCTTTACTTATACACTAGATGTCTCTGACCACGAATCTTACCATCCAAATTACTGGCAGAACTGACTGAGGATTTCAAAGTGCCTATGTTAACTTGCCTAACATAGGTTAAGTTACAGTGTGGATACAGCAACGTAGCCACTTGTTTTCGCGTATAAGTGTTTACCAAATGCCGTATTTTTTTCTTTTAACCTCCATCAGCCAAACCGCTCGAGACACGGAAAAATGAGAGATATATTCTTAAGGGTGTATTCCGATCCAAACTGCTTATTTTCTGATTCATTTTAAAATTCATTTTTGTTCTCAAACGCATCAAACTGGGAAAGTCTCTTATTTAGAAACTATATGATGTGCCGTGCTTCTTAATTTTTTGATAAATGTAGAAAATACTGTAAAAAACGCTGTCAAAGTTGGCGTTTTGAGCCGAATTTTCCAAAGCGGGCGATCTGGGAATGAAAAAGATGATCATACTGAGAAAATAATTGTTTAAAAATCAAATTCTAATTAATTGAGCTGAAAATGAAATCACACGGCATGTTAAACATGTCTTCAGAAATCACCCCAGCAAGTTTCATGTTTTTACTTTTAAAAATGAGTCTGAAAATGTCTCAGAAAATTTCGAGCTGTTGAGGGTGGAAAGATATTTTTTCGAATACACCCTTAAAGTTCGTACATTTACGTCTCAAACACTGTAATCAATTTTTGTTGTTAACCTTTAAAAATATATATATATATTAAAAATGGCCATTTTCGCCCTTACGCCAATGACCCCAGAGAGAATAATTTTAGATGTACAGATAAACAAAAGATATTCTTTTAAATTTGAGGGCTTCTTGTAATCGTAGGTGGAATCGGTTTTCAAAAATAAGAATTTTAACTCTTAAAAGAATTCATGACCGCCGGTCACGTTGCGCCACATGGAGACAGTGTTTTTTCGATGCTAAAAGTGACGAAACGTTCGTATTACAACACAATCTCATAAAGCATCTCGGTAGAAGGAATTTACATCTACTACAACAATGTCGAAACTTTCGGATAAGTAGATTTTTTTTTTTTTATATTTGAGAAAATTTCGACGAAAATTTTAAATTGCCGGGTGTTTCGTCTCACGTTTTCATTACTAAATATACATGTTTTTTCACGAAATTTTGTAGAGATTGCGGACACAGTTATAGGTATAACCAGGGGGGGGGGGGATGCATCATTTTACTCGCCACTGGCCAGTGATTTTCCTGACAGAGCGAGTGAATTTTTAGGTATTCTTTGAAAATTGTAAACTATAGAGATATGCAAAAAAAATTTTTTTAGTAGTTAGTTATATTTTTCAACTTTCCTAATTGCTGCGATGTAAACATAGTAGGAAGTTCTATTTTATATTAAATTTTCATCTCAAAGTTCATATTTCTTAATTTTACCGGGGAAAAACAATACATGAAAATGCATTATAGTAATAGTAACCAATTATTTTTGAGTTGCGTAAAAGTTGCCATAAAAATTTTCAACTCTACGTTGCATTTTACTGGCTGGTGAAACAAATCCTTGGCTGGTAAGATTTTCTAGAAATTCCCCACCCCTGGGTATAACTTTAGAGCCCGACATGAAAACAAGGAAAAAAGGATCTGAAACATATTTCTTTTACAGCTAGATAACAATATTTTTTAACGAATGTTTAGCACGGTCTGCAAAACCATTGTATTTATAAGCTTTAAAAATTCCAGACAGTTCGTACAACGAGAACTATATTTTTTTAACTACTGAACAAGCCTAAGTGAAAAAAAAGTCTTTTTAAGAGCCCTTTTACCGATACATACCGTTATTTTTTTGCGAATAATTAAATCTGGTTAAATAAACATTATATTTTTAACTCTTAAAAATTTCGAAGGGTTTGAACGACTATTTTTTAAATCATCTAAATTGCAGGACCACCCCGCCCTGCCCCAATTTTTCGTTATACTTCAGATATGCATCCACTCCGAAAATTAGGGTCCTAAATCCAAATTCTTTCACAGGGCACAGGAATTGCTAGTTACGGCACTGATAACTGGTGTTAATTTGATTTCGCTTTGTTCGATATTCTAGGAGTAGTAGTTGTAAAATACAAACAGAATGTCAGATTTTAACATAAGAGACACTGCATCTGAATCGTAGTTTATGTATAGCAATAAACAATTGATAATTTTCCAATCAACGTATATCTTTTTATATTAATATTTATTGTAGAATTTCAATGCGTGAAAACTTATTTTCAGAAGTGTATATGTTAAAGAATGATTGTTAAAGCTTTTTAAAAAGCACGGAATTCACTGGAGATGCATGTCTGAATTATAGCGTTAAAGTAATAAGTTTTGTTTTCAAATCCGGGCGAAAAGAATAGAGAATTTAGGCTATTTTCTTTTCATATAAAATAAAAATTACTTTGAAAAATACATGACATTAATCTTAATTATACAGATAGCTTTACTATATGCAAACAAATTATATATATATATATAAAAGACAGTAATTACATTTGATTCAAATTTTAATCAATTGATTAAAAATTCTTATATTTTTTCCTACAATTTTGAACATTTAGAAATGACTTTCGCTGCATACTTTTCTCAGAGGTGCGCTTTATAACTGTATGGATCAGATTTCCGAAAAGTAAATTAGTTAAAGGAAAAAATAAGTAAATTTTCACGACTTATGTAAAAAATACGTTAAAAATGACTATTTTCGTAACATTTATAATTTTAAAAATAAGCTATTTATATTACTAAAAATGCAATCCTTAATTAATGCTCCTTTAAGAATCATTTCAAGGATTTGAATCATTTAAAGAAAAATTGCATGCAGTAAAAAAGCTTTTTCGTATATTTAAAGTTATCGTACTTTTGCGGCACTTCTTGAGAATATATGCTAACAAGGGTACCGTCAAACATGGTGCTCAACGATTTTGATGATTTTGAAATGTAGAATTCATACCTTTAACAATGTTAGAGTAGAATTTTTTTTTAAAGAGCCTTAGCTTTTGAAATACCCGAGGATAAAGTTCAGAATTTTTTTTAAACAGCTGTTTGTTATCGCTTTTTAACATGGTCTTTGTGATCTCGATAGCGTCGATGTAACGTGTTCGCTTTCGGATACAGACGATGGTGGTTTTGTTCTATAGTTCCTTTTTTGTTCTTAGATATCTTATATTTTTATCACTTCGCAGGTTCATAGAACATTTATGAAATGCTACAACTTTGATCTCTATGATATTTTACTAAAAGAATATTTACTTTTGGAATTGTTCATGAAAATATTTTATTTTTGTGAAAGTTATAAACTAATAATTTTGCTGATTAAATTTCAAACTAATTTATCGCTAGAAATTTTAATTGTTTGAAATTTGTTACTATGTAGTCTAGATTAATTTTAACCCGATTATTCTAATTGGTAAATAAATCATATTAGATGTAAATTTCCAACTGGGCAAGAAATGTCCGGACCAGGAAATGTCGAACCAGGGGTCTCCTGGCTGTGAGCCGCCAGTGCTCTACTGGTTGGTTGGTTGATTTTTGACGGCCGATTATTTACTCTTGGGATAGAGGCCCTAGGGGAAGTGCCCTTCGTGGTGGTCTTTTTAATGGATCCTAACCCGTATTTACGCATGGAAATCCAAAGTTTCGAAGAAAACCACGAAAACTTCGAAACGGTTACGCCTACGGTCGCGATTGAGTTCGAACCCAGTACCTCATTTCTACCAGCTTCGAGAGCAGAACATTTCAGTCACTGATGGGGCGCCAGTGCTCAACCATCTAAGCTATATTAACTTTTTCACCCAGCTAACCGGGTGAAAAAATTCCACGAGATTCGTCCGGGATAGCTCAGATGGTAGAGCACTGGCGGCTTCAGCCAGGAGATCCCTGGTTCGAATCCTGGTACGGACATTTTTCGCCCAGTTGGAAATTTACATCTAATATGTAGTCTATATACTTTTATATTTTAATCACAGTTATGAAATAATTCATCTTTTTTTTTCTTTGTGGAAATTTGAAAAATGCATAATTACTTTGTTAAACTTATAATTAATATTTCTGTTGTCAAATTTCGGGACGAAATTAATTTGTGTCTAGACAATTCCAAAAGCATACCTTCAAAAGAGTCGTTTATGAAATATTAATGCAATAACTCTCATCTGTATATGTTTACTAATTGTATAAATTACTGAAAAGTTTAAATGTAGCATCACTTTTCCATTGCACAAAAAAAATTAACATATTACATTTCAAAATATTTTAATATCGTACAAATAAACATAATGTTAATGTCATATATAAAATTTAGTCAACTAGAAGTGAAAAAAAGTTGTCTGCAGATGCGACATAATAATTACGACGCGTATAAAAAAATATTAATTTAAAAACATCAGATTTAATGAATGATTTGGAAAGTAAATATATTCTTTTAGGGAAATATCAGAGTTTAAAGTTGCGACAATAGCTGTTCTTAAAATTTGTAAATTGTTAAAAATATGAAATATTAAAAAGAAAAAAGGACCTGCGATAGGATAAAAGCCTTGCTGTCCGAATAAGTAAAATACGCACGTTAACTCAGGGTATGGAAGACATCATTAGGAAGCGTTAATTTTGCCTGAAGTCCCTAAAAAGCGCTGTTATCTCAAAATTTAAGGCTTATTTGAAGAAAATCTTAAACCAGCAGTTTAAAAATTGATATTTTCGTTATTTGTTCCTAAAATGAAGATTATAAAGTACCCTTTAAAACCAAGTCAAAATCCATGTTTGTTGGTCGCTGATCTCTTTTTTAAAATGTCAAAACGTTGAAAAATTAATATTTTCGTCATTTGTTCCTAAAATGAAGGTTATCAAGTACCCTGAAAAAAAAAGTCAAAATCCATGTTTGGTGGTACCTTTTTTATAATGTCAAAACGTTGAAAAATTGATATTTTCGTCATTTTTTCCTAAAATGAAGGTTATCGAGTATCCTGATAACAGGTCAAAATCCATGTTTGGTGGTCCCTTTTTTAAAATGTCAAAACGTTGGAAAAATTCATATTTTTGTCATTTGTTCCTTAAATGAAGGTTGTCGTATACCCTGAAAACCAGGTCAAAATTAATGTTTGGTGGTCCCTTTTTTTAAAATGTCGAAAGATTAAAATACTGATATTTTCGTCATTAGTTCCTAAAAGGAAGTTTATAGAGTACCCTTAAAACACATTGCAAACTTTTTAAACTGTTAATAAAAAAGATTCTGCAGTTGATGCGACAATGCGAGTGGTTAAATGTAGGTTTCGGAAACTCTTCCTTGTTTAAAATGGAGTAACACTTTAGTGAGTTTTTTATCAATCAATTTTTAATATGACAATAGATTTTAATAAGGACTACAAAACTCTTAAATTGCTTTGATAAAATTAGATTTTTTTTTATAAAACAGTTATTTATTATACTTTCAATATTAAGCAGTGTGTCTCTACATAACGTTAATCAATGTCTAATTTCTAAACCTAACGGTTTAAAGTATAGTTTCCATTGCAAAACTCTGTCAAACATACGAAAATCTTACCATAAGATAGTTACTTTTAAACGAGTACAAAAAGAAAAAAAAAAGTACTGTCCCTGGGTTTTATCAGTTATATTTAGAAAAAGTATACTCATCATGGAGCAGATAAAACACCAAAAATTCCATTTCTGACTTGTCTAAACCTATCAGCCATTAAAAATGCTCTTTTCTGCTTTAATGGAAAAAAAAACGAAAATTCATAAAATTAAGATATAGTAACTCAGAAAATTTTGACCTAAAAAAAGTTAAATTTGTACAGAGTAACTTGTTAGAGTACGGGAAAAGTTTTTCTAAATATAACTAATAAGATCCAGAAATAAAGACGGTACAAAATATAGATTTTGTGGCTTTTTATAAAATAATTATTTTGAAGTAAATGGATTTCATGCGATGAAGCACAATATTTGAAACATCTTTGCAATTTGAACCATAGCTCTGGAAATATTGATTAAGGAATTAGCACCTGGTCAACGATAAAAAAGTACATCTTGAATAATATTATCATAAAATAAACAACACAAGGAACTTTCAATGTGGAGTAATTTACTAGTATAAAAGCTGTTTCTCCATTTCTAGAGTTTCTATTACAGGAAATAATTCTACGCTATCGTTAATATTATGTTACTAACGATTAATAGCTATATGTATCTAAGCATAAGAAAGTCATTTACACTACAAAATCTCTTATTAAGTCGATATCGATGAAGTAAGTTTACAAATCTACTATTAAGTGGACACCTTTGTGAAAAATTGGCTTCTTGAATGAACTTCTTTATCGCTCACCAGTGCTGATTTCAGGGGGTGGCCCGGGGGGCTGGGGGAGGAATGAGAGCATGAGATGTCCTCCACGGAAAATTTGAGGTTCTGTGTTTTCAATAATCAAAAAGTGCAATTTCCCCCCCCCCCCCCGGAACACTATGATGACACCCCCCCCCGGACCCTCAAAAATCCCTCCCGGGGAAAGGTGTCTGAATTCAACGCTACCGCTCACACGCAAGAATAGTAACACATGTCGCAAAAAATCATTTTGCTTTTTATTCCACTCATATATCTTCCGTAAACACTTGCTAAACAATAAATTTAATATGTGTAGTTATACGGAAAATCACTTTATTACGCTATATGTCTATTTGTGACCACAGAAAAGGGGTGGACTGTGTGGCGAGGAAAAATTATCCAGTCATTCCGAACCTGATCCTTTATTTTTAAGGGTTTTATGCTTTTATGCACGATTTTATTCCTGCATGCAGAGCAAAGTGCTGTACTTTCAAGTTACAGTAAAATCATGCAAATTTTCTTTTGCCTCTCCCGTGAAATTTACTTTTGTCGAGATGTGTCACTTTTCTTGCGGGTAAGCTATATACTCTGTTAAAGATACTTTGATGCATAATACATCTAAAACAAAAAAGAAAAATCATGCGTTAAGCATAGATTATGAAACACTTTCCAACACTTCCTGAAATCTTTAACGAAACTTCGTTATTTAGAAAAATAAATTAACTAAGTAAACATTTTAGAAGACCCATTAAACGTTTAAAAACTTATTTCGACAGTGACCGTCCATAGCCAAATATGTATTCCAATTCTTTTGAACAGCCCTGTATGTCATCTATAGGTTGATACATATACTATATAATGGGAAATTTTAGTTTAGCAAGAAAATGCATAACAGGTTGAAATTTCTCTTTCAATAATATATACTAATAGATGAAAACATATTTTAATACTTTTGTACAGCCCTGTACTTTACCTAGTATTTTTATTACACGACACTACTTAGCTAAAATTTAATTGAAACTAAAACACTCTTAGAACTATTGAAATCACATTTTCAGAAATTATCATCCATAGACGGTCATGTATCCAATTTTTTGCATGGCCCTTATATCATTTTATCTATATTCTACAAACATTTCTTAGTAAACTAAATACAGTTCAACGTAAAACTGCGTAACTCATTTAAAACCACCCTTAAGCAAATTACGCTCATACTCAGTAACCTATCGAACTCGTTTGTGTAGCCACGTATATGAATTATAGCATTTATACACACCATTCACCATGCATAAATACAGGGAAACTTAAAAGCACGTATCATAATTAAAAATGCATTTATACAGTAATTTGGATACAGTATAGTAACTGAAAATTTTGTGTGTCACTGTAAATGCTATACACTTCG
This sequence comes from Maratus speciosus, assembly GCA_963932465.1. NCBI lineage: Eukaryota > Metazoa > Arthropoda > Arachnida > Araneae > Salticidae > Maratus > Maratus speciosus. The sequence goes on along the minus strand of OZ010790.1, from coordinate 369,968,758 downwards.
TATTACACATGAAATAACTTATAGTAAATCTCAGCGACGTATATCAATTTCATTATAGTATATGAAATAGTTTAAAATAATTAAAATACGCCGCAAACAATCCCCCTCCCACCCTATACCATTACGTGACGCAATTCTTTTTTGTGACGCTGTAAATGATTAAAAACTATTCTTTGCACCGCATATTCTACAGAATGCATATTTTAGTGCTCTTCATAAATTCATATCAATTTTATGTTTGAAAGGGTGTAACATCATTAAAAATCATTTGAAACGATTCTTTCCCATTAGCCATAATGTAACGCAATGCTTTTGACTGTCCCTGTAAATGAACTAAACATGCTACAAATTTCATTTGAAATAGGGATCGCGCTATGGTAAACGTCATTAACGTACAAACATTTCAGGGCAATCCGAATATATTTACGAGAGTTAGAGAGCAGACAGACAAACCGAAGTCATAAACAATTTTCAACTTTGTTGAAAAGTGTTAAAAAACGTCAAATCAAAATCAATCTAAATGAATTTTAAACACTAGGCTGTTATTACTGTTGAATCAGATAGCAGTTATGATAACGATGTCGAATTAAACGTATATTTGCAATAAAATATATAACACCGGAAATCACGTCTTAAAAATTATTTATTTAGGAAAAAGTGAAGATAGTTATATGCAGATAACATTAGTAATATATTTTCTTTGGTTATTGTGTTATAGTTTTTAGATCCATGTATCCATAATGTTAATATTTTTATCATTAGATTAATAACTGTAATATGCACATAGCTTTTATTATATTTTTAAATTGTTACCATTATTTATTTAAATAAGTAATTTTTTAAAAACTCAAGGTTTACAAAAAGAAAAAAAGCGAGGAAGAAACTATACGATAAATGTTATAATAAATCAAAGTCTTAGAAATTCTATACCGAATCATCGATAAAGTGTTAAAATCTAAAAAAAAAAATCCTATCATTAAAAAATCCTATCATTATGACAATCATTTTTATAGTTTTCATTTACTTTTATGAATTAAATATTTCTTTCATGTAATTAAAAATCAGAAAATATAATTAATATGATGCACGCTTCTTCCCCAAATTAATTATATTACGATGTTTTCTTCTGCAGTTCTAAGTACTAATTATTAAAAAATATATATGATTTCGTTTTAAAAACATGAAAGATAAAAAAAAAAATATTCTATTAGATATTATTTAGGTACTTGAAAGGAAAATGCCAACCAATTTATAAGAAATAAGGCATTATTTTCTAATAACCAGCATCTAGTGTTAATTATTTATTATAATTGAAAATAAGCGGTACATGATTTGAAGAAAAATAATGAATGATTGAACAAAGATAATTGATGGCACTTCTAAACCTGTTTCATCTGCAGTTTCTTGGATTTTTTCGGCAAGTAAAAGTTTCAGGATTACAAATCATAGTGTATTAATCATTTTTACAATGTTTTTATTAGTATTATTTTTATTAGTATTATTTTTAAGTATTATTATTATTAGTAGTATTATTTTTAATAGTTTTATTAACTATTTTTACAAATAAAATAAAATTTTTATTAATAAAATATTGCATTTTTTTAAATGCATCACAATAGATAATAAAAAAAATGAATATATATACACTAGTTTATATGTGAATGGACTCTTTCGATTAACACTTCGATGTATATTTTATCTATTATTTTAAAATCTGAATGTCTGTTTTTATTTCCCAACCCATCTTTTAGAATATAGTACGCAGCATGGTGAAAATAACACTAGTTATCTGTTAGGTTCCTAGGAAGTCACATAAGCTCAGACTTTCGAATGTTGCATTAGATTTCGTGATGTTAATTTTTTCTTTTTTAACGAAGTTACTCCAACAATGACAAATAAATTACTCAGTTTTTGTGGATAAAACGGAAAAATAAAAATAATTATTATAACTGAATTGGCGTCATTTTCTCATTAGAATAAAAAAGAGAAATTATATTCAATTTAAATAAATAGTGAAAAAGTCTTGATTAAGTTATATTTCCAAACAAATTCGAAGTAAAAAAATATTATCACATATTCAAGTTTTATAAATCAATTTATTCTACGGAAACAAATATTGTCTATCGGCACATTGACATTTAGACATCGTACTTTTTAAAACACTTAGCAACATATTGTTTATGAATTGGGTTTGTCTGTCCATAGGTCTGTCTGTACGTTCTCTAACTCGCGTAAATATACTCGGTTTGCCATGTAATTGATATAGGTTATGGAGATTTACGATGCGTGTTCAGTATTTAAAACGAAGTGAGTAGCGGTTATCGTTCATTTACAGGGACACACAAAAATATTCAGTACGTGGTATATGGGTGAGAATCTTTTGCGGTGTATTTTAATAGTGTTACACTATTTTTCCCATAATGAAATGTATATACAGTCGAGGAAAAAAAAGTAAACACCCCCTACTAACTCCTCAACAAATTATCGTAGACGAAAGTTACTGGTACTGAACGATTGGAAATAAAGTCTACTTTTAAATGACGTATATAAAATTTGCTTAGGAGGCTATCTACATATCAAAACGAAGCCAAACTTCATTTTTTTCAATGATAATACCCAATTTTAACGAGTTATTTCAAATATTTGGTTCAAACTATGCGTAGACACCAAATTTCAAGTCATTTGAACGATAATTTTTTTAATTATAAACATTCAAAATTTAGTTCTTCTAATGTTAAATTACATTTTCATATTTTTATTTATAATTTCTGAAATTATGATCCTAAAATTATAATTTTTTGTGTGGCAATAATACTGATATACCCAGACATAAATACGTTGAATTTGCAATTTTTATAATTTTCTGATATGAATTATGAATTATGAAATTAATATTTAAAAAAATTATGAATTGCAACCGACAATTTTTTTTGATGGATTCAGATTTATTAAGTTCTGCTTTATAAGAATCCAAAATTTCACATTTTTCTTCCAAGTAGTTTTCAAATTATGCTTAAAAAACGGCAAAATGATGGTATAAGGGGCCGTTTATGATAGAAGTGACTAAATATTTTCAAATTTCTTACGCTATTCTGTAATCTAACAGGCTTAATTGACTGCTTAAGGTGCCTTGATCAAGAATGTAGCTCTCTTGGTTAACAATCGAGTACCGAACTTAAATTTGGATACAGCCCTTAAAATACGCTCGTGTTAAAATAATTAATTTCTTGGAAACTTATGGTACGAATTGCATAAAAAATTTTTTTAGACTAATTGAAGGGTGTAGAGTTCATTTATGCTGTCAGAATTGCATACTGCTATTGAAAAAAAAACAAAGTTATGGTTCGTTTTAATATGTATATGGACCCCCCTAAGCAAATTTTATATACATCATTTAAAAGTAGACTTTATTTCCAATCGTTTGGTACCAGTAACTTTCTTCTACGATAATTTGTTGAGGAGTTAGTAGGGGGTGTTTACTTTTTTCCACGACTGTACATTATTGAGGTGTACTAGAAGATTGTTACTATAGAATTTGCTATGTGCCTCACTTACAGTACGTGTAAAGGGGAACTCAAAAGTATTCCGTTATATTATGGTGTATGGAGAAAATTCGTTTGCGATATATTTTACTCTGTTACAAACATAATGAAATTGATATTAATTTCTGAAGTGCACTAAAACATGCTTTCTGTAGAATATGGGGTGCAAAGCATTTATCCTTCATTTACAGGGTCACACAAATGAGTTCTGTTATGTAATATTCTAGGAGGAAAAACTGTTCGCAGCCTATTTTATTTATGTTGCACTATTTCAAACATAATATATTACTGAGGTTTACTACAATATGCTAGCAATAGAATATGATGCTCATCACATTTACCATTAATTTACACACACATAAAAAATTGCAGGTACAATGATGCATCCAAAATATAGTTGATTGCTAAAAGTACTTTTTCAGTTATGATATGTTTTTAAGTGTTACTAAATTATGCATGTTGCGTGACGCGTATAAATTCTACAAACCTTATACAGAGCTACACACAAAAATTCGAAATCATCACTGATAATTCGCATGAATTGCTTAAAGGTATTTTTTTATTTGATTTATATATTTTCAAGCTCGAATACATGCAGTATAGTAAGAGATGTTTGTAGAATATAAGTAAAATCATAGACAGGGATATGGAAAGAACTGAATGCATAGCCGCCTATCGATGATGATTTCTATGAGTCTGATTTCAGTAGTTTAATTTAGTTTAATCAGTAGTAGTAGATTTTGCCTGAAATTTCACCTTAATAAGTGGTTATAATTATTTGTAGGTAATATAAGGGCCTATACAAAAAAATGATGTACTTTTCTGTTTGTTGGTAGAAATCGCTAAAGGTGAATTTTCAGCTGTGTTATGTGTTTTCTTTCTATGCTAAATTTAGCATGTTTAGCATGTAGAATACATACAAATAGATCATATACAGAGCTGCACAAAAGAATTGGAGAACTTTTCCAGCTATGGGTTGCAATTGTTGAAATCTGGTTTTCAAATGTGTTACATGTCTTTCAAAAATGTTTACTGAGTTATATTATTTATCGTATTAATCGCGAAGTTTTGTTAAGGTACTCTTGAAGTGTCGGAAAGTGTTTCATAATCTATGCTTGACACATGATTGTCCTTTCTGATTGAAACTGAAGTTTTTCTTTCCAATATAGTTGAAAAAAATTATGAATGCGATTTCTCTGCCGTCTGCCGGTGCGGCAGACGGCTCTCGTAAATTTACTACTCGGATTGCCATGAAAATTTTACATGTTATTGTTTCCTATAGGATGTTTGGTACTGAAAATTAAGTGTCCAACATATATAGCTCATTTAAAGTACATGCAAAAAATGGCTCTATACTGTGATCTAAGGCGCAAAATCATTTCCGGTGTTTTTTAAAAGTGTTACAATACAAACAAAATTAAATTAATATAAGTCATTAAGGTGGACATGCTTTCTCAGGAGTATAGATTATGTACAAATTATAGTTCGTCTTAAGGGACGCACAAAAGTGTTTAATTATATTCTAATAATTGAGGAATGATTGTTTACGATGTATTTTAACGTCGTTAATGTTGCTTCAAACACGTTGAAATTAAATTAATAAAGATCAGTGAGATACTCTACAAAACTTTTTCTATAACGTAGCATTTATATTAATTTACAGAGATGCACGAATGTATTTGGTTACAGAACTCACTGTGAGAGATTTCATTGTATGAAAAAATTAAATTTCTTAATAATATTCCATTCGTGTTTGAAAATGTTTTGTAATCTATGCGCGATACGTGATATTTTTTTCTAGCTTTAATTTCACATTCAAGCCCGGAGAAATGTTAAAGCTCCTTGCATTTAGGTAGACAATTATAGAGACTATTCGCCAGAAATAAACTTTATAAAAAATAATATACAATTTTCAATTAATTAATTTTTGATAGATGGCGGTTGAACGTTTCGCAAATGAGCTAAAATTGTTTTATCAGATAAAAATGACGTATTATTTTTTTTATAAAGCATTTATTTTAATTTTCAGAAATCGAAAGATCTCTTGCAATGCAAATGAATCGCACCGGATTGCCACGCAGCTAGTCGTATGTAATAAATGACAATAAATGCAATTTTCTTTTGTTTAACATGCAGTTGCATTGTGATTCTTGTTCCACATTTGGAGGTAATAAAGTAACACCAATTTAGTCTATTGGATGTCTCTGTAGTGCTGAATATTCAACAAGTTTCCACTAAAAAGGGTCTTACAACTCGTAAAATTTCAAATGTTAAAGCAAAATAATCACATGTCACAGTTTTGATGAGTCGTAAACCAAAAACTAATATCAAATTTAGGAAAATTAATAAAACACCAACGGTATAGAGCCATCACAGAGAGGAAAGACTTAAATGGGCTAAAAATGTCATGTCAGACGAGTATGAGTGAAAACAAATATTTTCTGATGAAACGTATTTTACCCTCGAGGGCCCAGATGATTACAAATGCAATAGGCATGACTCGGTGAAAGAATGCTTAGTCCACAATAAGAATGCTTAGCCCACAAAAGAGCGGAAATTGCGTACTGGTTTGAAGAGCGCTTGCTCATTGTGGATTACTTAGTTTACAGAAATTTTCGTAACGTATAATCTCTGAAAATTATCAAGTTAAGTCACATGATCATCTGATACAGTTTAGGCCATTACTGGAGGTTGCTGGGTGAATGTATCAGCGCAGTGGTATAGTGATTCTTGTCCCGCATCTAAATCCACTCAATAATTATTTAATAAAGAAAAAGTTTATATTTTGTCATGGCTCTGTCAAAGACCAGGTATGAATCCGATGAAACACGCATGAGGTACTTTAGATCGCAGAGTTTATGCTAATAACAAAAAGTTTTTATCTGCGAATGAACTGAAATTTTCCATTGTAAGATAATACTAAATTATTACTAAAATAGATCTTTAAAACCTGGCTATGTCAATGAAAAAGTTGTGGTGATAAGAAAAAGCAAAGGACCAATATCATATTGATTTTCATACTTTTTAACATTATCCAACATAGTTCAAAAGTGTTTACGAATTTGGTTTGTCTGTCTTCCGTCCGCGCGTGCTCTAACTCTCGTAAATATACTCGAATTTCGATGTATTTAATATATGTTATTGGGGTTTAGTATGATATGTTCTATTGAAATCAAAGTGTGTAGCACTTGCGGTTCATTTACAGAACACTCAAAAGAATTCCGTTAAATTACGGTCTATGGTGAATGTTCGTCTGCCGTGTATTTCAATGATATTATACTATTTTAAACATATTGAAATTTGTGTATTCCAGTGAGGTGTATAATAAGGCATTTACAATAGAATCTGGTGCGCATGTAATTTATCGTTCATTTACACAAACATACAAAATAATTTGGCTACAGTACTGCCAGTGAAAAATAATTGCTGTTACTACGTTTTCAGTTGTGGTACGGGTTTGAAAATTAAATTATTATTATTATTATTATTATTATTATTATTATTATTATTATTATTGTATATTACTTGATGCGTACAAATTCTAAAATTTGCAAAAGATCTCAAAAGACTGTAAAAAGATCTCAAGTACATTTTCGTTTAATGGCGGAAATTGCTGGATGTTAATTTCAAGTGCACTATGAGTTAATTTAATTAACTTTTTTTATACCAGGCAATATACATACAAATCTATAAATCACATACTGGGTTGCACACAAAAAAAAAAACGGATATTTGTCCGACTTCTGATGGTAATTGAAGATATTAGGTTTTGGAATGCGTTATGCATATCTTAAATTGTTTATTTAGACATCAACTTCCATCTTAAAAGACTGTAACGTTTTGTTACAGTACTTTGAATGTGTTAGAAAATTTTCCATGATCTATGCTGGACGCATGATTTTTCGTTTTACTTTGTCTTTGTTTTTGAACAAATGGCCTTATAATTTGTCAACAGTATACTTTTCATTTATTTCTAATTGTTAATTTAATCATTTATCCGTATATTTAAACTTATTAAAACCAATTTATACTAATTCCTTTATAACACTGTTCGTATATGGTTAAACTAATTATAAACCTTATTTATTTCATAATTCGAAAATTTAAAGTCGTTTTGTAATTCCTCAATGGAGTATATTACAAAGAAATAATGAAATAAATTATCTCCGCAGAAGTAATAGAATACATTGTATAAATACCTTATTAAAATGAGAAAATTAGCAAAATGACTTATTATACTTTTAAAAATATTTTGTTTTTTAAATACAAAATAAGATAAAATGAAAAAAAAAAATGCAACATATCTTAATATTTACTTATTTTTATTAGTAAAGATGTAGGCATTATGTAACACTAAACTCATTCGAACTTCAAAAAGATTAAAACTCGTGCAGAGTCCTTTAGAATTCGAAAACCTTTATTTATAAAGGTTTAATTAAGTGAAATATTTTTAAAAATCTCTCGGAGAAAGATTTTTTTACTCCTTGATTAAAGGTTTCAGAGAAAAAGTTTCTACGCAATTCCTCGAGTTGCATTTTAAGTATAATTAGTCCGCAGGCAATATTTTTAGAAGAATTTGTGCAAAGAAGTTTTTTTTTTTTTTTTTTTTTTTTTAGAAAAGGAAATGAAGAAAAATTTTTAATTTATAAAATGAAACAATTTGCTATGAAAACAAAATCATAAATTCAAAGTTTATAGTAATGTAATTTGAAATATAAAGAAATATGACATGAAGATGTTGATTTCTGAAAGGTTTAAAAATGTAGTAACGTACTAACAAATTTTCAAAAATAAAATATTATTTAATTATTTGGTTAATTAAAAAAAAGTAGTATTCAATATCATATAATGAAATTTTGTATTATTTAATTGGCATTAGAATTGAATATTATGTATAATGCAGTGCTGATAATAACGTAAATCTCTAAATGAAAGCGAATATTATTTCTGTAACATAGAATCCTGGGAAGAAGCGATCACCCCTACAATCTCTGAGAGAGTTCATTGTATAAAAATGCGTCTGACACCATTCGATTAGTAATAACTCTTCTAATTAGTGCTATTCTAAAATTTTTATTAATGGCTAGTATGCATATAGAGATGTTAATAAACTTTAACTATTTCAATACTGACATCTTATTTGGTATCAGCTTTGGATACTTTGGTAAGTTATACTTTCCGATAGCAAGTCGGAAGATATTCGGTCAAACAGTTAAGGAATTATGCGGGTTTACAGTTGCGAACTGCTACTGTTAAAAATCTTTTTAATCGTTCCATAACAGATTGGAATGCGGATGGTTTTTTAAGTGTAACTTAAAAATTATTTGGAGGAAGGATATGCAATTTTGGATTCACATATTTGAAGCTTTGAAAATGTATTTCTGTTTAAGGAGTTTACAGATTTCTCTTGAGAAAAATATTCACTCAGCATCTGTATTCCAGTATCTCTACCTACATTAGAGACGACAGCAGCACAGAAGAAAGATCCAAGCAAAAAACTACTTTTCTCGTTTTTTTATCTGCTACTTCCAAGATTAGCAACACCCGCGGAAGAAGGAACCAGTTCTTCAGTTTTCTCATTCGTTTAACAGAGAATTCCCTGAAATTTTTAATTTACAGTAAAATAAAAAGAAACAAGCATTAAAAGTTTATAAAATAAACAACAATCCTCATCTAATACATGATAAAAATCCGCTGTTTTAAAATTTAATATTCAAAATTGCTTTTTTTATAATATGAGAAAATAAATTTCACAAATTATCATACCACTAACTCACTATATAAGAATTCTTTAAATGATTGTTTATTTTACTTTTGCATCGAAGCTTTAAATATGAAATGATTTTTTTCATGGGTTATTTGACATTATTATAATCTGAAAAGCTTCTTCCAACATTATTGTTATAAAACACTATCCCAATTTAAAAAACTTCTTCCTTTTGTTTATGCAGTTTGCAAAGGTTTTAGAAGCATTAAAAATTAGAAATATTAAATAATCTAAATATCCTGATGCTGATATATAATATTGAAACATTTTTGTCAAATCTTATTTAAATATATCCATTTTTTTAATTAATACATAAATAAAACTTAAGTATGTGAAAATGTTAAATTGGCGAAATTTGTGTTCTTACGCATTATTATTGATAATTTTGAAATGCGATTAAAAAGATGAAAAAAAAAAATAGATTACACGTTATGAACCATAAAGGGAAAGTTAAAAGTAATTATGTGGCCTTAGGTACCAGATAGTGAGATTTCGCACGAAATGGGCTCCACTAAAATTTTCTCGTGGATATGAGGTATACTTACTATCTAATTTAACTGCACTTAAAATAATTAAATTTACATGTTGTAGTTAAAAGTAAAGCATTTTCTTTTATAAAATATAAAAAAATTAAGCTACAAAATTTTACTGTTGTGCATAGTGGCGTCAACTTTTAAAAAATATTGGGTAGACTCAAAATCATTTTAGGATAAAATGACACTGCAATTTTGCTTTCTTTGAAAGTTTGGGAAAAGATGATATTTCAAGTAAAGATAAGTTAGGATTTTTTACAGCAGTATATAAAGTTGCCATTTTATTTCATTATATTCTCATGGGACCTTCATTTTATGGATTCTTAATATTTATTATTGTGCCATAAATTTGACTATAAATTAAAATGCAAAGAACTTAAAAATATTAAATTGGGCATTTAATGCAAATACACTGAAATGCTTGTATTAATAGTACTATTTACTTAAATTATACTAAAACTATACGGATGATTTAAAATAGATACAATTTCTTGAACTGCTGATAATGGAAAAGATACTTCCAATTACAAAAAGTATACAAATCAAGTACATCTTTCAGATATAAAATTTATTTAAAAAGGGGCTGAATGCACTTTGAAATACGAAATTTATTTTTTATACGACCTCCTTTTCGCATAACGTACATTTAGAAAAAGAATAGCATTAGAAGGAAATCCTATGATGGACAATAAAAAAAATTCTTTTACGGACAAAACATGGTGAGTTTTTAAATTTTATGAATTATCAGTGTTTTCTGGCGTTAAAAATGCGCTTTTCCTATTTATAAGCACTTAACGAATTTTTCAATAAAATGGACCCATCTATTATGTAGCAAGGCATGTTCCAAATATGATTTCCTAATTGCACTTCACTGTCCTTATTCACGTTTGAAACAGTATTTTGATTGAACCCAATCTTTGACATAGTGGAATGTAAAAATAAATTTCCATATTTTCCGTGGGAAGGGGATTTTAATATACTTAACTATTTTTGAGAAATCAGAGAAAAATATGTTTATCCTGGTGCACCTTGGAATACATGTGTAAGTTTCACTGGGGCAATTAAGTGAGTTCATACATTTGCTCGCATTAACATTATCGTTTAGCAGTCAATCTCACCACTTAAGGCTCTTCTCAAACCCAAAAGGGCAAATTTATGACATAAGTTTTAATTTATTTTCGTTTGGAAATGCATCAAACTAACAAGCGTAGTTGTTCAGAAACTATGTAATCGAGTTGTTTTTTTCCGTTTTTTTTTTTTTTTTTTTTTTTTTTTTTTTTTTTTTTTTTTTTTTTTTGTAAACGCAATAGATATTTCAGAAAATAGTGTCAAAGTGGGCGTTTTGAACCGAATTTCCGCGAGAAAGAAGAAAAACCCCCCAAGAAAGGGTGAAAAACGTGTCGCTTAAAACTCAATAGATAATTTATTGATTAAAAAATGGAAAATACAGTTCGATTGCAAATCGCTTCCATGGTCAGAGTTTCCAATTTTATATCTTGCCGTTAAAAAATGAATTTGTAAATGTGTCAAAACGTTTTGCGCTTGTTGAGCAGAGTAGTTGAGAAGAGCCTTAAAGCTATCCCAAATGAAATATTTCCTCCACTAAACAACACGAACTTTCTGGCACATTCACAGAATCACTAGTATACGTAAAAAACGGGAAATTTGTAGACATGACATCTGAACTGATTTGGAATCGAATAGCGTTTTTCATTTAACACTAGAAAGACGGCGAGCGGTCATTTTGACAGCTACCAAATGAATATATTTCAGTTCGAGCCAGAAATTTATTTATAAACCTAGTTTAAAAGATACAAAGTAAAAAATCCAGTTAAATAAATAAGTTAATAATTTAAAATAAAAATTCTGGTGGGAAATATTTTTTATAAAATTTGAGTAAAATTCTCCGTCTTTCTAGTGTTAAATTAATAAATAAATACATGTTACATCTTTACTTAAAATTGATTTCTGTCTTATGACAACTATTCTTGAGTTTACGCATGTTGAAAATTGTCTTAAGACGCTTTGGCAGCTTTCCTGAAAGATCATGTAACCAAAAAAATATGGAAAGTGCTGAATAATAACAACTGCAAATTTAGTGCATTTAAGAAGAAAAATAAATTCGCGAATATGCAGGAAATTTCTCTTTTGAGAGAAAACTGATTGTACGTCTTTTAGGATGGCAGGCGGATTTACAGGAAGGGGGTGGGGGGAGGTTGTGTTTTAGGCTCCTATGTGTCTGTTATTGCTGTCTTCACCGTATTTTCAATCAAAATAATTTTTTTAACGTCAAAGAAATAATTTATTTTCAGCGATTGAAAAATAAATAAGTACGAAATTAGAATAATGAAAATTGGATGGGCTGGATGAGCAAATTATTGGGTGGGCTCGGGCCCCACGGGCCCATATAAGTTGGCGCCCCTGGTTGTGCACGCAAAATAGTTTAACAACTTCTCACAAATTTCTTCTTCTGGAACGCAAAATGGTATAATAACAACCGCTAATTTTATCGCTTACCCAGTTCAATATTAAAACTTATTATGATCTCCGGGGATTTATTAGACCCTTCAGGGCCTATGTTGATGGACGAAGGCTGTCCTATAGGCTAAACTAGTTTTATCTCCAAATATTATTGGATAACGTTTGATGGCATTAATCCGCATTGGTTCTAAATGCCTCGTATAACTTATAACCTTTAAAATCGAGAATTAAATCCTTCTTTTAGCAGATCAATTTTATAGTCAAGTAATGTCCTCTAATAAAATTTTAATGTAATTTGTTTTGTTTAATTACTCAATGTTGCAAGATGAGTCATTTTTTAAAATTCAAATTATCCACCACTTTTCTCCCACCAGTAATCCTCGGTTTATTTATTCCGCTTACGAAAAAAGTGTCAATAAATAAATCGAAAAATACAATTCTGAAATAGTGGTTGATATTTTGAATTGAAAAAAATTCTGTAATTTGGTAACACAGTATTTAATTACATATTTAAATAAGTAAATCTTTTACTTCTTTATGTATTAAATATATTCAATGTGTATTCTTATGATAATAAGAAGTAAAAGAAATGGATTTTTTTTTTAAAGAATATAAATTCTGACAATAAATTTTATGCATTGATCTTATCTTGTTTGAAAAATAAATCTATTGATGCTGTATGTTTGAAATATTGATTAAAATTCTACAGAAAAATTTTGATATTTGATTTTTTATTTTCATTCATGTCTTGTACGGATAAAATATTGACTATTAGAATATCACGTCTGGAAAATGTAAATGTCTCCTATGTATATGCAAATATTTTTGACTTACCGCTTTTCTAAATGTGTCGTATCAGATTATTATATGCTTCAATGCGCTTCTGCTTCTACTTAGCATAATGTAACAACTTTTGAAAAAATGTGGATCATTCAAAAATATCCCTGCATTTTCTATAAAATAAAATAAAATATAAGAATTTGAATGAATCATAAATTATGATTACGATACATTTAAAAATGGGTATGGGGGAAAGTCTTACACGATGAAATTGTAATTGTACACAATTAGACATTGTTTGACTGTGTACTCGCGCTCCATGTCTTGTATACAACATCATGCAGTTCAAAGATATATATATCACGCACTTCTTCTTTCGGTTTTGTTAGACTTACATTATTGGTATTAAGTAGAGAAATAGTGCAACATTTGTACGCTTTTGAGCGAACAAAGTACACGGACTGGAAGTACTATATACAATTATACTGCAGGTTTATGACCTCTAAAAAAGTTAAATGCGTACCTTTCAAATCCGAAAAATTACTTTCTTTTTATAACTTTCAAAGGAAATTACATTCATGCTTGAAATGCGGTCGGCGATTATTCAGAATAAAGCATTCCTAAAACAACCGAACATCTATCCGAATAAACACAAACTTCGTTTTAAAAGAGTTTCAATCCCACTGCGTATCATACCGCATCACTCTGTATCACCACTGTGTCCGACTCTACCATATGTAAGTTTTATACATGAAATACATCTCAGCTATTTTATCACATGTTTCGGTTTCTATACAGTCTTTTGACTCTAAATTTTTATGGCAATAGCTAAATTTTTAGAATTTTATGGCAAATCCGAGTTCTGATTGTGTTCAGCTTTAACAGAAAACACTGAGCTACTCAACAGAATACGAGGTGTTCGTTGGTTTGATATCTCACAGCAAACTAATTGTAGTCACATTTCAAATCCGATGTCTGCCAAAGATTTGGTGTCATTTAAAATATTAGTTCAATGTTTTGTCTGACAGGCGAATATATCTAACTCTTCGACGAATCGTCACAAAACTTTTAGAGGTGAACAAGCACGGGAACAGAACCACCGATAAAATATGTGTTTTTCCTAATGATCTTGAGTCTTCGGATTGCAGCATCTAAAGCTTGCGTTTAAAGTGAAAGGACGCCCGTCTTCAATGTTTGCTATTATGGAATATGAGTCTAAATTCGTAAAACGAGATAACGCCGAGAAAATAAGAATAACATACTCACGATATAAAATACTACGTTTATGATGAATTACGTGGTCTGTGGTGATATTGGAATGTATCATAGTTCAGAGCCACATGATATTTGCTAGTTTATCGTACTAATATTGCAGGCGAGCACTCACTTTATGTGTCTTTACCGGGAGTTGCCGGACCATTGCAAAATTCTACACGTTCTACCTCTGGTTTTGTTCCTATATTTATTCACCTCAGAAAGTTTTGTAGCGATTCTCGTCGACACTTTCGATAGAATCCTTTGTAAGAAAGAAAAAATAATTTTGCTGCTTTTTCAACGACATACTTACTTGGAGCAGGATTATCAATTTATACAGCCAACAACATGAAGCACGAAATCTTTATAAATATAGAACCAAACATTTTAACTTTTAAATACAGAATACCATTATCACCAGCTGAATAATTTATAAATAAAACTGTGCAAAATAATCAATACACGGATTTCAAATAAAATATTTATAAGTCACTGTTCGTTACACTAATAACACTACTATAAGTTAGATGTTTCCATTTCTGGGGAAATTTAAAGTATGGCCAACAATTGACAATATCACTTGAACTGAAACTCATTAATTGGTGAACACTAATTAACTATGTACAGCAATTAATTGGACAATTTAAAAGGTGCTCAATTTGTGAACACCAATTAATGAGTGTTTTTAATTGAACACCCATTTCTGAATTAAGAAAAATTTGAGTATTATTGTAAAACGGTTCATAAATAATTGCATTCCAGAGTAATATACAGTTGTTGAGGTTATTACACACCCCCTTTACTTTAATTCTGTAGGTATGCATCTAAAAACTATTATATTTTTCATATAGAGCCCATTAGATTTAATGGGTTCCGTCATAGAAATTTATTATAAAAAAGACTTCGCAAGCCGAAAAGTTTGTGAATCACTGTTCTAAATTATTGCGCATTTTCATTTTTAAAATATATCTTGATTAAAAGCGATTTCGGTTTTACTGTCTGTTATCACATCAGCACAACAATTTATCAGTGATACACATTCCAGTATAATGTATAAAGAATGATTAAATATAGATTTCAGAAGTTCACCATGCATATCGATCTGTTTTACACTTGCAAATCCAACATAAACCATGAAACAACGACGAATAATTATGCATTTATACAGCCCACTGAGATAAAATTCGAGCGCATGTGTTACAATTCCTTTATTATGATAGACGTTCAGTTTTAAAACACAATATAGCTGAGGATTTAAATAAATAATTTTTAATTTACAATTGAAGAAGTAGTGAAAAATTTCTACTTTCAAAAATTATTAAAGGCGTTTTAAGGACAACAATGTTGGGTCAATAACGGATATATCGTGGCAAATCGTAATGAGTATAATCAATTAATTATTAGTGTTAAAATTGTATTAAATTTATTAAAAAGTTATATATGAATTATGAACACAAATTTGGGTAGTTTCCACAGGCTTTTTAAAACTTACCTGTTCAATAAATTTGAGAAAATTTAAACATTAATAATTTTTTTTAAAATTATAATCGTTATTTGATTAATAAAGTTCAAGGTTTAATGTTACTCATATGTAACTTTGTTTTTGTTATATCTACCTGAATATTGATATGAAATTTCGTCCTAATACTAGAATGTTGATATTTCCATTGTTGCACCAATAAAATTAATATTGACTCGGTATTGGTGTTTTATTGAAAATATTGACATTGTAAAGACAGATTGTTATTACAATTATGAGAGTTAAATGCAACTTTTTTTTTTCGGAGAATAGCAACGCTTTTAATAAGCAGCTCTGATGAAACACTATAATTTGGTTTATATTGCCTTGTAAATGTCCCTCATAAACAAAAAAGATGAAAATAGAAGTTTGTCATTCCGTTAACAGCTTGTTTGAAGATTCTTTTATAGATCGTACCTTATATCATTTTTTTTAAGTGAAAGTGAGTTTTAACCATTTTTCAAACACTGAATTAAATTTATATCGAGATTTTAACAAATAATATTTATCGGAGGTTTCCGTCGGAGAAAAACATATAAAAGATAGTTATTGCAGAAAACGC
Organism: Maratus speciosus; assembly: GCA_963932465.1. Taxonomy (NCBI): domain Eukaryota; kingdom Metazoa; phylum Arthropoda; class Arachnida; order Araneae; family Salticidae; genus Maratus; species Maratus speciosus. Next base: position 369,952,320 of record OZ010790.1, on the reverse strand, counting down.
TACAGTTTAAAAATAAAACTTTTGGCGTACCCTCCTCCCTATCCCGAATTTCAACTCTCCTACCTTATTTAAAATTTTTAAGTGTTATCAAATATTCTTAAATGTTAAAATCGATCAAAAAAATCGGACGTAAAATCAGAATTAGTGGACAAACGCTTTTGTAAAAAACTGTACGGTTTTAAAAAAAAGTGATACCGCGCTCTCCTCCGGCCCTCGAAATTCAACTCCGCCGCTTTCATTAAAATTTTAAATTGTTATCAAATATCTGAAATTTTAAAATCGATCCAAAAAATCTGACATAAAATAACTATAATTAGTGTACAAACGCTTATATGTAGATAATGTGCAGTAGTAATAGCAAAGCAATTTTTTTTATTTTTAAAAACAGATTTTTCGTTAAAATGAAAACTTATCAAATTTTACAAAAATTCCATTTTTGAAATCAGCGTCGAAAAACAGGCATAGATGCACAAATTAAAATTCTTTAAATGCAGTATTTCTAAAAAAAAATTATAATTCCCAAAACTTCCTTAGTCAAAATTTATCTATGGTTTTCAATATTTCAAGACTGTTACCGAGTTGAAATGAAAAGCGAAATAAATTCTTCCATTAAATAAATTTTTAATTGATAATTAAATTTCTAATTGTGGAATTTTAAAGAAAAATTAGTTCGTTATCAGCATCGAAATTTAAACATGTATGCATAAAAATTAAACCGAGAAAATTCAATATTTGAAAATTTTTACAGGTCGCGAATGAGTTCACTACCCCTGGTCTGGCTAGAAACACCTGTTCTAGCTTTGAGAAAGAATTTTCTTTGAACCGCTAACCTCTATTTCAAGAGGGCGTGTTGATTGGACAGTCGTGCACTAACCTCACATCAGGGTCTAATTTTAGTCAGCTTGTCGTTTTGAAGAAAGAACCACTTTTTTAAATGGGCCCCTTGATGGGTTTTTAAATAATATCCCCGCTAATTATTAGAAATTTGACATTCTGAGTCGACTTCAAGGGGAGCGTGTTGATCGGATACTTCATGTGTTAGCCTCCCATCAGGGTCCAATTTTAGGCAGCTTGTGGTTTTGAAGAAAGAAATACTTTTTTTAAATAGACCGCTTGATGAATTTTTAATTAATATCATTTTATAATAATTTTATAATAATTATTAGAAATTTTAAATTCTGAGTATTAAATGCATTAGGAGAGGCCTTGGACTATCTTCACAAAACGTTTCAGCTTCGTACGTGCAGTAGATTTCGCTAGCCATCGCAGACACACACATACAGACAGAGCGAAACTTCCTTTTATGAGTATAGATGTATGCACCTGCAAGCAATTTTAGTACATTTATTTGGGCTTTTTATATGAATTTCAATTCAAAACAGAGTTAAATGTTCCCCATTTCTCAAATTAAAAAAATAATAATAATTGCCTGAACGAAAGATGAGGATCACTGTGGATGCACGAAAAGTCTTCGGTGTCTGTTTATCTCTCTGTCTATCTGTTCTCCAATAACTGCTTCAAAAAGCACCCGATTAGCCTGTAGTTAAGTAGATATTTTGGTGAGGTATCTGAATAAGCTGTATAGTCTTTGGTGAAGGGTTGATTCGTTCGAAAAATATAGAACATTTCTTTTCATGCCATAAAACATTTACACGGAAATTCCAACAGTTTTGAAATTTCATTATTCACCGAAAGAAAAATGGAAGGTTTTAATAATTGATTTACTACTGATTTGATTTACATTATGGACTTTTTGATAAGAAGATCCTATAATAATCCGATCACTTTGGAAATTTGCCAATACATTCATCAGAAATTCAAAATTAACTATATAACTGTTTGAGGAAATGTATGCATATGTTCGAGAAATACAACACATTTTGCTTTCTCATTTTTTACAAATTTTAAATTGCATATCTTTTTTAGTTTCCGCTTTCATTTAATCGTTTCTTAGAGCCTTTATTTTAAAGCGCATCAAAATTATAAAATTCAAGTAAATCTCACATGTTGCGGCAATATTACTTATTCTACTTATCTTACTTATCAGCAAAATAACTTATTTTCGGGTGGTTTTAGTATTGTATTTCTATAGAAATAGGTGAGTATTAATTTGGATAAAAGTTTTTTTAAACTATTATAGAATGATCACCAAAACAATTTTTCCAAGTGAAAATTATGTAAACGCCGTGCGTGCAAATTGGAAGCAAGTCTCGTAAAAGAAATTTATATGTGTATAAGTATACATAAGTATATGCAGTAGAATTCGATATGGTACCTCGATTATCCGAAGTAATTAGGACCGGCCATCTTTCGGAGAATCGAAATTTTCGGATAATCGAGAATGCTTCAATTTTGCGATTAAGGAGAAATATATGCAATATTTCTTATTATGGTAACAAGTGCTTAATAAAAATAAAGCAATAATAAAATAGAAACAAGAAGAAATTGCCTGACTTTTAATTTTGAAATTAAGTACCTTTTACCTATATCACAAGGATTTGAAAAAATGTTTTGCTTGTCGCAGTTTCGATTGCTTTTGCTTTGAAGCTCTATCACGGAGTTTTTAATATTATTAGTTCACCAGTATTACAGTCTTTCTGCTGCTCCAGCCATGCCAAATCTTTTGAAAAACATTAAAAAGCTTCAGAAGTGCTAATTTATTCTTTTTCTTCGTTCCACTCCGCAGATAACGTTAAATTCAAAGGAATTGTAAAATATTTATATGTACTCGTAGATCGGAAAGGACTGCTTGCACACAAGGAATATGATAGTTTTAAAAAAATCTTTCAAAATGGATTTTGTACACAAGGAATGTGATAGTTAAAAAAAAGGCTTTAAAAATGGATTTCGGTTAACCGAGAGTTTCGGTTAAAATAGTTTCGGATAAAAGAGTTTATACTGTATTTTACTTAATTTCTGTAACAGATGTGGATGCTTCGTGATTGAAAAATAATTATTCTTTTAAGGATAGGGTAAAATCTGCCGTATAAGGGGGTGATTAATCTAATGAAATTAGAGAAGCAAAAAGCGTTGCATGCATACACTATAAAAAAAAATTATGTAACGTTACTGCATAAAATTGCTGCCACCATTTTATTGGGTAATTTAACGTATAACTGGTGTTATGTTACATTAATGTGTAATGTTACGCCGGTTACATCAGTTTTAATTGCACTAAGTTAAAATACTCCTTAAAATTGGAGGCAGCCTGTTGCCACAAATTTTATGGACTAACGTTACATAATATTTTTACAGTGTATAATTGAATTTTTAAATAGCACTATTACTGGAAATTAAGAAAATAAAATGAAAGTGACAACGGGGCTCAGGAGGATCCGCAACCCTGAAGAAATGTACTTTTCGTTCTGAAAAAATTAATAGAATAAGGAAATTAGAAAAATATCACTGCATAAAACCGAGTTTAATGTGAAACTTTTAAAACTTCCAGAAGCTTTGTGAAATCTTTTATGCTTATAAGTATATGCTTATAATTAAAAAAAATATATTTAATTGCGGATCGTAAGGTATTAAATACCATGTAAATTGATATTAATAAAAAATGACTTCTAGAACTGGCGCTGGGGCCGCTGATTTCCATATCTACTAGTATGTTTTTTGCCTAGATTACCCTCTTCCCCTTTAGGTCGTGTAACATTTTTCATAAATTATCTGTAGTTTATGAATAATACTTTCTTAAAATATAATTTGTTCACAGAATTATTTTAAAAAGTTATTTTCAAACAATATCGCAAAATGCATATGCATGAGAAGGTACATAAAAGCAGTTTTTCAGATGTTGTGATGAAGGACTTTTTCAACTTCAATATAAAACGGAAAACATATTTATTAACTATTACATAAGATATGTTTTATAAATAATTATCTTAAATATGAAATTATTTTTTATTTTAGAAATTTATATAAAATTTATGCCTCTTACTAAATGTAAAAATTGCCACGGGCCGAACGGTTCAATACTTTTAGTAGCGCATTTTTTTAGTTTTATCAACAGACTTTTTCTTAAATGTTAATGCATTCTCTGAAATTACAAATTTGGCAAAAATTGAATCGTATATTTAAAAATTGTTCCCAGAAGACATCTCACATTTTTTAATAATTTAGACAGACATTGTTTAATTATCTAAAGAGGTATTCAGGAGTTTTGTTATAAACAAAATTCCTAGAGCTGTATTAGCTTTTTTATATTAATTATGAGATCGAAAATAAACTTTTTTCAATGACTCAAAACTTCGAAAATTTAAAAATATTTTTGAAAATTGTAAAGTATTTATTTTCTTAATATCACTTTTTTAAAAATTAGCACTTATTTTTATGAATGCTGCAGCTGCTTTTCACAAAAACTTTAATGCCAATTTTACTCTAAAACAAGAAAGTAAAATCACGCTTCCAGCAAAGATTATGAAACACTTTAAAATAATTTAACGAAACTGCACAGTTTAAAAAGGTGAATGATCATGCCAAGTAACGCTTAACACGCGTAACACGTTTGAAAACCAAATTTCGTCAACTACCATCCATAACGGAAACGTACGTAACCTCTTTTGTGCCTCCCGCTGCATCATCCTTATATTTGTATATAAACTACATAGTGTACTTAAATTTAGCTTAGTATATATAAAACGTATAACACAGTCGAAAATTCGCTTTCAGCAATATCTGCTAAAGGATTGAAATGTACTAGAATAACTATGTACAGCTCTATATACATGGTATTCGGGCTAAATGCATCCAAACGTTATGGCTTATTATTATAGAACTACCCATTAGAATATAATAGACTATTTTTCCTTAGATTGGAAACACTTCTGAGATTTTTTGGATCCAAATCGTTCAGCCGCGCATGCGTACCAGTCAGCAATCGGCACGAAGATGAAAAACCTGTTCCACGGGTTTCTTTAGTGAAGATGTAGACGCCACAGCAAAAGATGCAGCGTGTGCTTTGGTTAACAGAATTTAAGAGGCTACTTCAGTCACTCGAAAGGAAGCGCTCACTAATGCTAATCCTATGGAAGGAATTTATAAACATATCTCAGTTACATTTCAATATTTTTAAATCTTTTTTTGCATTGCATCGCATCGCTGAGATCGATCAGTATAAAGGACGTTTCTTACTTTTTCGATTTTCTCTGCTGATTTTTTTAATGACGATGCTTTCCTTTTTGAAACGGGTTCCGAAAATGAAAGTATCCTCATTAAAAATACCTGTAAACAAAATCTAAAAAATAAAAAAACGGGCTTTGTATGGATTGATCTGAGCTATCCAATGCAACAAAAAAAATCGTTTAAAAATATCGAAATGCAACCGAGATATTTTTATAAATTTCTTTCATAGGTTTAGCATTAGCGAACGGTTGTTTTAGCTTGACTGAAGTAGCCTCTTAAACCAGTGACTGATGTTCATCGACTTTTGCGTTGCGAACAGAATAGAATGTCTATCCTTCGACATCAAAATCCATCCACTAATGGGAATAGAACTTTAAGGGAAAAGGAAACTTTAGAATAGACGTTTCTCGTGCTACAAACGGTGCACACACCGAAATATATTGATATTAAAACTTGGTGAGATGTTCTTTCTATTTAAATATTCTTTTAATTCTAATGGATAATTCCGTAAAAATAAGCTATAACTTTTGGATACTGTTAGATCGGACACCATGTGTTATCTACTTATTTTTAAACACAGCTCCTAACTAAAATTTAATTCAGAAAAAAAAAAACTGCATAAAACAACTAAATGCGTACTTTAAGAAATTACCATTCATAGACGGCAGTGTATCAAGTTCTTGGCGTAGCGTTGTATATGAATGTACTTATATTCTACAAACTTCTCTTAACCCTCCATCACCCTTGCCTGTTTTTGTCATATGATCACTCCCGCGGATGTGCCAAATGGTGTGGCGGGTTTTAGCGCCACACCAATGGTTTAGGCGGGTGTGCCCAAAAATCCCAAAATGGCACCCCAAAATTTTATAGCAATTTTAATTTATAATGATTTATAATAATTTTGAAGTTTACTCGTAATTAAAGTAGCTTACTTTAACTTATTCTAAATACTAAATACAATTCAAAAATACAATAAACATATGATTTTATAAAAATTATATTAAAAAAAGTTTATGTATACTACTAAATTATAGTTAAAATTATGTGAAAAAGATTTACATTTCTTACTCACATTGCTTGTATTCTAAAAATATTGTCTTATGACATTTTGTGCTATATTACAACACACATTAAGATTTCTTTATTGTATAATGATTTGGTAATGTTATTCTTTAAAACAGACTGTAGTTCGGCATCAGAATCGTGTTCCAATATTTCATCAGCTTCTTCTTCTGATTCCGAGTTGTGCTCAGAACATTCCTCAAACTGTTCGTCATCATCTAAAAAATTATCATACGTTCCTGCTGCCTCATAATCCGCAAAATCTGATAAAACAGAAGGCAAAAAATTCCACAAATGCTGCTCCTCCATTTCTCATGTAAATTTCGAAATATTCTAGAAAAAAAAAAAAAAAAAAAAAAAAAAAAACATCGATGTAAATGTCTCCAATAATTTTTAAAAAAGAAAAGCTATTCTCAAATTTAATTATTTCTATGATAAAAATAAAATAACTGTATAATAAATTATGTATAGAAACTCTATGTCTCAAGTTGAAACATCATATTCACCCCAATAAAATAAATAAACAACATGAATACTTAATTCAAAATACATTTATTACTAAATAGGTGCAAGTATATAAAAGTTTTAAAACATTTAAAACTATTCAATATGTTATAAACATTGATGTCAGAAGATGTTAAAATCCTTAGCGGCTTCATTAGCATAACATTAGCCGTCACCAGAGAAACTGCTTTAGCTTCAAAGACATACACTGGTTAAATATCAGAGTGTGAAACCTATATTGCACCTTCACTTGACTTCGATAACTCACTACAAGAGTGGCAACACCTAATTACTCAAAGAAGACCTTTTTTTATGTGGTGGTGATTTTAATGCTAACTCTCCGCTCTGGAAAAGTTCCAGAGAGGACGCTAGGGGGGGAGAGTTTCATTGAATTTCTCGTCACTAACAACCTCTAAATCTCTAATATTGACAACCGTAAACATACATTCATTAAAAGAAATAAATCGGGCACAATCGTGGCAAAAGCATTCCCAGACTTGTTAATGCGATTAAACTTACTTTTATTTTAACTGGCAAGTTGTTGATATACACACACTTTCCGATCACAAGTTCATTGAATTTTCTCTTCAAACCACTTCTCTTTTAGCCACGCTACGCAGATACAATACAAAATTCGGAAATTATAAAAAATTTGATAAAATTCTAAAATCCAAACGAAACACACTTAATTTGACTTTGAATTCTATAACTAACACAGAAGAGCTTAATATATTTACAGAATTGCTAATAGACACAATAAAAACGGCGATGGGAGCCACTTTCCGCCTTAAAAATCTTCGCAAAGCACCTGTTTTTACATTTTCGTCTTCCGAATTAAAATCAAAACGTAATTTACTAACAGCTTTGAGTAAAAAACTTTAAAATCTGAAACAGCTAAATTCACCTCCTGAAATTATCCAACAATTCAAATTCTCATACAACAAACAAGCTGCCATTTACAAACGGTCTATTCTTGATGCCAAAGGCGCAACTTAGAGGTCCTTTTGTTCGAACCAGAAGAATCCCTTTGGTGTTGCACAAAAATTCTTTTCTGGGAAGTTCTTCACTCAGGATGAAATCCTCCTAGAGCGGCCTTCGGGCTCCTCGTCTAAACGTAATAATCTCGAATTCCTTTCCAAACATCTTTTTGGTGAAACAGTATATCCAAAACATAATAATCTTGACATTATTTTTTTTCGAATTGCTCTGATAAACCTTTTTCTAATGCGGAACTTTGCGCCATTTTTGGATAATTCAAGGATAACAAAGTTTCTGGTGCTGACTCTATTGACTTCCGAATTCTCAAGCGTTCCTTTAACATATTTCCAGAGATTTTTACCCAATGGGCCAATCTCTGCCTTTTTTTCCATTATTTCCCTCTAACTTTGAGACAAGGGGAAGTAGTATATTTCCTTAAGAAAGGGAAGACTCACTCTGAACCCAGTTCTTATCTCATGATCTGCCTGCTTCTGGTGTTAGGTAAATTACTAGAAAAATTAATAGCTAAACGTCTTATTATCTTCCTCGAATCAAACAAGCTATTAAGTAATAGACAATTTGGGTGCAGAGAGGCAGATCAGGCGAAAAAGCTCTTTCCGAAATCTTGACTTCCTGTGCTTTTAAAATTAGTGAAGGCAAATACACTTCCCTGGTCTCTCTTGATATTCAAGGAGCTTTCGATAATGTTGAGTGGAGAGGCATTCTCCTCCAACTTAGCATTCTAAATTGTCCGGGTAATATTGCTGGAGTCATTCGTTCTTATCTCTCTGAGAGAACAAGTCTTGTTAATTGGAGAGCGGGAATCTCTATACACCCACAAAAAAGGGCTGTCCTCAAGGTTCCTGCCTAGGACCAATTCTTTGGCTCCTCATAGCTAATATAATCTCTCATAATTCGAAAAAACTTGGATACTTACTTTTTGCGTTCGCGGATGACTTCAGCTTTATTTTCTCTGGTTTTCGGAGTTTGGACTCGGAGTTAGAGGCTGCTTTTGCTCTTCCAATTTTCTATCAGCTGCTGGAATCACTGCATCTGCAACTTTCCACTAATAAATCCCAAGCCCTAACATTTGCAAAACCTTAGAAACTTAAAAGGAAACCCACCATCAGAATAAATGGCACTAGCGTCCATCATGTCTCTAACCTTAAATTGTTAGGATTGTCAATAGATGAGCACTAGAACTGGTTCTCTCATATTAATTACATTAAACTCAAACTAGTAAAATTTTATCATAACTCAAAAAAATTAACCACTAAATCTTGGGGTATTAAAAGCCATATGCTAAAAATTTGGTACTCTACTATTGTTGAAAAAATTATCAGCTATGGGGCATCTATTTTGGGGGAGGGAATCTTACAAAAGCAGCACTTAATAAATTAGTCTCTATACAAAGGATGTTTCTTTTGCAAATTTCTAGGGGATATTGAACCATTTCCAGTGATGCTCTCAATAGCTTGACAGGTTCTCCCATTTCCATTACCATTAAATATGAGTTAACTAAAAGTAACATCATCCATTTGGAGACCGAAGCTATCTCACAGCAATATTTTCCACAAATGATAATTCAGCGTAAGACTCTTGCCTGGCAGTTTCATCCGGCAGATGAGATTTCCGACCTCCAAGTAAATCCGATAATAAATTCTTACTCTCCCACTCAAAATGTTATGGTCTTCACCGATGGCTCACGCACTGTTACCGGAATAAGTGCAGCTTTCTGCGCTACGAAAGGGAGTGAAGTGACTCATCGGTGGTCCTGCAGGCTGGATAACAATAATTCCATTTTCCAAGCCGAACCCTTTACCATTGTTAAAGCTCTAGAGTGGACTTCTCAACAAAACCAAAAATTTTTAATTCCAATTTTTAGCGATGGTCTTTCAAGCCTGCAGGCTATCTTTTCGTTTGGCTCAACAAATCCCCAGGTTATTGAGATTAAATCACTTCTCAAAAATCTTCTCTGGAAAACATATTTAAGCGACGTTTCAGCCCATAAGGGTATCCTGGGAAATGAAACGGCAGATATATTGGCAAAGGAGGCAACCGCTAGACCATCACTTGATTTTTTCACTGCCAGTACCGCACTCGCACATGAAAAGACACCTTCGCGCTCATTTTATTAAACAATGGCAGGATTACTGGGACTACTCAGATAAAGGTAGATATACCTATGATCTTGTCCGAACGGTATCTTTGGATCTTCTTCTGCTCTATCCATCAACTACAGCTTTCCTTACTGGTCATGGTCCTTTTGGGGCATACCTCTTCAAATTCAAAAGAGTCCTTTCTCCTCTATGTGAGTGCGGTGATGTTACTGTTGCCTCTCATTATTTCTATAATTGTCCTTTAACAACTCGCTGGCATATCCGCCGTCCTCCTGTTCTTCCAGATGGTTGGCTAGCAAATGTTTTATCGCGCCCGACTTTGCTCTCAAAACTTAAAAACATCTTCAACTTCTTATGTAACCTTTCAGTTTTACTCCATCACTGAGACAGGGACTTGGAATCCCTCTTATTCAGTACCCAATGTCGGATCGCAACAACTTGTATAATATTGTCTAACTTTGTATAATATTGTATTATTTAATGTCCTTATGTTTGTTTCAGACATTTTGCTAACGTAACATTTATTTATATCTTATATATACCACTCCGCCTTCTATCGCGCGTATTGGCGGGCTCAGCCTCTGCTGAAATTTGTAATTTTTTTTAAAGACATCAATAAAGGAGACCGAGAGTGACAATCTATTCTCTACAGACTCACTTCCTAGTCTGAGCAGTCTCTCTCGGGCAGTAAACGTAAAAAAAAATATGAGGGAGGGAAGGAAATAAAATAGAGGGGTTGCTATAGAAACCAGAAAAAAGGGGAAAAGGGAAGGGTTATTCAAAACGAAATTCACCAGTTATTCCAAGTATGTTAAACTATATACATGGTATATTGTGGGGTAAAACATCATTACGAGTTCTCTTGTCTCTTGTCTATATTTCCAGAAACTCTTTGATTATACAAATATTATATTGCGATGCATGTGCAATAATTTAAACCTTTTTAAATAGGATATCAATATCTGTATCTTGATTTAAACTGGATAGAGCTGCGGATAATTTAACTTTTTGAAGTCTGTCATATGTTCTTTAATCCTTTCTAGTAATTTTCAAGTAGTAATGCCTAGATATGTATACGTTTTCGGACTTTTTAAAATGGGTAATATAAACTCCAGATTTATCATATTTATCTATGTGATCAATCATTCTGTGTACCAGATATTCTAACTTTGTTGATAGTTTAGCAATGAGAATTGCCTATACCGCTCAAATAGTTGTGGAATAAATTCCATACTACAAAATTTAGTAGTGGGATTTTCTTTATCTTTGCTAACACTTGTAGATATTTTTTGACTATTTTCATATTCATAAATTAATTTATCATAAAGTAATCTTGATCTTGAGTAGTTCTGTACTTATGCAAATGTTTTTACTGGGTTATCAGAACACCCCACGCGAGTAATGGGGGGTTAATATACTGAATAGGATATATACTGGTTAGCAAATACATAACGACGTTAAGATACACCTTTATGCAATTCACGCTTATATACAGTAAAAATTACGAATTACTATATACTATATATATTACTATAAATAAATAATAATAATGTAGTTATATATTACTATACCCAATATATGTAATTCATACATACCACGACGTATGGGGAAGTTTTGCAAAACTTAAAAATGTATGCCACAACTGAAAACGCCCTACTGGCATTTAACGCTTATATTCAGAACTGCAACCGAAATCTTTTGAACGTCTCTGTAAATCAACGTTTATGCACATAGTATTTTACCTCAGTAATGCATAAAATTTCCATTATGTTTGAAATTGTGTAACATCATTAAAATAAACTGTAAAGGATTAGTTCGGATAGGCCATAATGCAACGAAATTTTTTTAAGTGTCCCTGTAAGCAAATTATTAAAACTACGTAATACACACTCCATTTTTAAATAGCGTGAACGACATAGTAAGTATTGATGACAATCCAGGTATATTTACGAGAGTTCGAGAACGGAGAGATGGCAGGCATCAGGTTGGCAAATAGAAATAATAACCACTCTCCAACTATATTGGAACGTGTTAAAAACTAATAATAACCACTTTCCAACTATATTGGAACGTATTAACCCCTTGGGGACGAGCGTCACGTATACGTGCCGCATGAAGCGCTCAGAATCCTTGTTTTTCTCACCAGTAAAATTTTACTGTAAAATTCGGCTTATTTAATCAGCGCATTTTCTCGATTCAATTAGACACAAATTTCTGTTTTTAAAAAAAGGTGACAAAAGATTAAAAATTTCGTAAAAGGCTCCCGTCTCGAAGGGGTTAAAAACTGAGTTAAAAAAGTGTAAAATAATATTAAAAATATATACTAAGATAAAGTTTATAAATTGTATTTTATTAATTAAAAATATATAATTACTTATTATTTTTATACGCTTTAATATATATAACAAAATGCCTTTACGTTAAATTATATTAGTTAACACAATTTTTTCAAATTAATTTCCTAAAGCAATATTAAAGAATTTCAATGTGATATTACCCCTTATTGCTCTCTCTGCTACTAAAATTTCTAATAAATGTTCCTATTAACAGAAATAAAGTAACATCCCATTTATTTGTGATTGTCTTATATTCTCACTCGGGAAAAGAAAAAAATATATTTGTGAACTTTAATTAATTTTTAACTACTTAATATTTTGCATATTTCCTATGCGGTTTCTAAAATAAATATATTTTATTCGTTTAAATGCTTTGTTTATAGCTGTGTTTAAAATAAAAAGACGGGACTATTTCAGAAATATTTAAATAAACAAATAAACAAACGTTAGCAGACTTTTCTCTATTCCCCAAAGACCTGTTATAAAGTTTCCTAATTTAAAACAAATTCATATATCATTGGTAGTTGTTTAAGCGAGGTTTTATTTATATATAAATATAAACGAATATCAGAGTGAAAAATACTCATATTTTTCGATAAAAAAGCTTTATGCTTTTTCAGAGATTGCGACTTACCTTATTAATAGTGGAGATCAACGAAGAAAAGACAAAAAAATATGAGGCACTTTTCAGTAATAACCATACAATTTATAATGTTAGAAGTTAAAATGAAAAATAACGTATAAAAATTTTATATTTATACTTTTTTTAATAAAATAAAAAATGAAAAAGAAATTTAAATTAATATAAGAAAGACATTAAAAAATATAAAAACAAAAACAAAAGAAAGAAAAATAAGCATTAGCTTCAGTCAATGTTGAATAACGCGGGAACATTAATGATATTTTTGTAAAAAAAAAAAAAAAAAAAAAAAAATTAGAAAGTTTTTTGACCGGTTGAATAAAAGTAACGTATTTAAATCCCGTCTTTTTATATTGCTACAAAGATATATACACACAATTTTAATGGTTCCTAAATTTCTATTATGAATTATAGACATTTTTTTTTTACTGGATTTGCATATGAAACCTCAGATAGGAGAGGCTAAGAGGTCAAATAGAGAATGCAAACTTCATATATTGTGTTTTATTGCGAATAGAGTGAGCAGGAATTTTAAAGTTCAAGAGATTTGATAGCTCCGAGACCTTACTTTTTTATATTAAGAATACGTTTATTGGAGTTATCTTTTGTTAAAGAAAACGGACAGATATTCGACGTCATCTTTCCAAGAAAGGCTAGCATTTTTAGGGGTTAAACCATTGACAGGAGAAAGATTTAGAAAAGTAAATAGCATCAGTTTTTAATTCATTAATTTTAGGCACCAAACAGAGCACCAGACCATGAAAATATCAAATGTACTTTGCATGTTTCAAAATAAAAAATAAGTGTGGTGTGCTGATTATATTTCCAGTATTTCCAATCTAATATCAATATTGGATACATATTAATTTTTAAATGGAAATGCATCCGAGTAAAGGCAAATATTGAAAAATATTAGTTTTACTTTTAAAATATTTTCAATGAAACACCAGCGCTGCATCAAAATTGATTTTATTGGTTTTACTCTGGATAAATATTCCTCAACAGTATTGGGGTAATATAGAGAAAATAGTTCCTATCAATGAATGTATCATTTGTCCGATTCTGGTTTGCCAAAATATATCTAGTACGGACTAGCTACAAAAGTATTCATATGTATATACAGGATGTTGCCAAATTCGACCGACAAATTCAAATGAGTGATAGTAAGCATGAAGAGGAATAAAACTTACAATGGAGCATGGTGTTGCAAACCACGTATTTAATCAAAAACACAGTATGTTCTAGATGCTGATTTTCAGTGTATTTTTTAGATTACCAGTTTCAGTCTGATTCTTTAGAACTCTGTTTTTCATGTTCTTCATTACTCTCTTCTTAGCTTTTATCAGGACTACCATTAGACCTAGCAGGAAAAAGAAGTTGTAAGGTCTCGCTACTGTGTGGCTTGTTCCTTTCCCTTGGTCTTTGTCTAGAGCAGCTTATAAAAGGATCACTACTTAAAAGAAGCCAATTTGGGACATCTCTGTTGCAAAAATATCTTATGCACTTTCCTGAGTAGTTTGTACGGTACTGTCTAAAGTGTTTGTTTCTTACATTGGCAACTTCTTCTGATCGTTGACAAATAGTTACGACTGTTATCTTAATTACAGTCGCACCATGAATCAAAACCTTGTGCATTGTAGGAATCATGGTGTGTCAATTGTAACGGTTCACTTACAGTCTTGCTGTTTCATCAGCACATGTTTGGAACTTTTTTCGGCAATGCGATGCCTACTTGTTATGACTTCCAGTATTACTTACTACCATTAATCATTTCTGCGTCTACTCCAGGCTTCTTTAATTCTCTCCTTTCTCCCCTTATTTCCCACCTATGTGCCCCTGAAACTAATTAGGCATACTTTTTGTAGTAAATAAGTATTTACGATTTGAAGCCGATCTGATATTTCTATCAAGAGATACCGAGATGTGTACGTATGTACGTACCTACATACGTGCGTACATGCATACATACAGAATCTGTAGGGGCAAAAGCTCTCAGGCAATATCCTGTAAACTAAAAATCTGCAATACGACATTAAATATATATATATATATATATATATATTTTATCTCTTCAATTAGGTTGCAAAAAATGGGATTTAAATAGCCCCCACCATAAAAAAAATTACATAAAAAAATAGCAGCAATATGCGGAATTTTTTTTGTGTGTGAAATTGGCATTAGAAACTATAACTAATACGATTGTAGTCAAAAATGGCCCGACAAAGCCCAACACACTTTTAAGCTTTCGATATGTTTAAACTACAGCCAAAAACGCTTTAAAAATAACCCTTTTACAAATGTAGTGTTTTTTATTATATTAAAATCTAAAATATTTAAATTAGCAGACAGTTTAACACTAGGCTCTGACCTTTCTAAAACACGTAAGCCTTATACAATTTTTGTTAAACAATTCATTCAGCCACAAAAAGTTACATTTAAAAATAACAACAATGCGAAAAAGCAACAAAAAATCATGTCTTCTTTCAAAGAAGCTTTCTCTTCAACTTTGGCCAGGAGCCACCGGATATGGCTCATGTTCCTGAAATTGACATAGATCGACGCGCCAATTTGTCAGCTATTAAAAAATATGATCTTTACAATTGCTTATGAAATTGAAATTTTTGCATTTTTGTCCAGGTTTTTGAATCAAATACTGTGCGGCGTTGTCCTGGCCCGTGATAATATTCTTCAACATACCTAAAATCAGTATTGAATGATTTTATATTTTTAAACGAAATTCTTTTCAAACAAAGTTAATGTTGGAGGCCCCACAGCGTATGGCAGCGTACACAAGCGAATTTGTGTGAATTTATATTTTTTATATGAAAATCTAACTAAACGAACTAAGAGTTGGAGCCCTACTTCCTTCGGCAATGTACACTGACCGTGGTACGCACGGTCCTGCCTATTTGATTTTTATAATTTAAAATGAAAGTCCGTCGTATCCGGGGTCCGTTATGATGTCAATAATTAGTGTTGAATTAATTTACATATTTAAACTAAAATAGCTTAAAATAAACACTTAATATTGAGCGTGCCACTTACTTGAGCAGCGTACACCAGCGAATTTGCATAACTTTATTTCTTTTTTAATGAACATATTTCCAAACGAAATAAGGAGCTTGTCGTTATAGAGATTGCCAATTAAATTTCTGATGTCGAGCTACGGGGGCTGTTTTTTTTTTTTTTCAACGTCGGATGGGCCGTAAAATAAAGACTAGTGTGAGTAATAAAATTCCTTTATAACCTTGAATCAAGTACAATTAAAGCTACTTTTAGATGTAGTCGCAATGAAGATTGAGTCATTTGTTATACGGTTGGGCGAGGGGAAGGGGGTTACACTCTTCACAGAACGTTGCCGCCAACGTATTGGGATAGGTCTCCGAAGCGTCCTAAGAAAATTTTTTGGAATGGAGTGCTGTCGCCCCAGACCTGCCTTCAGATCTCGAAAAATGAGGCAATCACTCGGTGTCAGCCTAACTCATGTTCCAACAGACACAAATTGAATACCTCCCATCGAATTTATAAAAAAAGCTGTTGGGCCATCAGTTCGGCTGGCACCGAGTGATTATCACCTTTTACGAGACATGAAGACAGGTCTGGAACGACAGCATTCTATTCCGCGTCCATTCCAACAAAAATATTCAGGACGCCCTGGAGACCTTTCTCAATACTTTGGCGGCACCGTTCTGTGAAGAGTGTATCCCCCCCCACCCCCTCCGGCCATCAGGATACTGACTCAAATGACTCAATCTTTATTGCGACTATGTCGAAAAGTAGCTTTAATTGTACTTGACTCCAGGTTCAAAAAGAATTTTATTATTCACTCTAGTCTTTATTTTACGGCAAACGGAAGTTGAAAAAAAAACAGCCCTCGTACATTAAACCATCAGCTCTGACCAAAAGTTCCTGAGAAAACCTAAATAATATAAAACACTCCTACCTCTCCCTCTTTTAAAGTCTCTATAGTTAAAACACCTCTCTCTATTTAATATCTTAGGTATCCCAATTCATGCGCATAACAGAATTGTTATAAAGAAAAGGAAACTATTTATTACTAACGAAACTATATATCTAAGGATTTCTTTTCTTCAAATTGTATATTTCTTTTTTATTTTACAACAAACATCCGATATCACCTTTTGTGCGCCATTGCGTTATGGTGAATCTAAAATAATTAGGGGATAATATTGGCGAACATTAATCCATATATTTTCATATACATAAAATGCGAATGCATTAAAATTATATTAATATTATAAATGTTTCATTCTTCGTCTATATTTAGAAATTTAATCTATATATTAACATCCTAATTTCAACAAAATATACAAATATACAAAATACTGAATATACAAAAAAAGAAAATAATCTTAAATAAATATTCCAAAGAAAATTACCAAAAGGAAGCCCATCGCTTTCGAATCACTGAGTTTCATTTCCTTGTGTACTTTTCTTTCTGTAGATTGCATATTCATGACGAATTCTTTCCATTTGAAATTTCCAACGAGAAATACTTCGGTAAAATGAAAAATACTCGGAAACTTCAGTTCACTAGAAGAAAAAAGAAGGAAATGAAAATACATTCCTTTTCGAAGAAAAATCTACAATCGAATATTGAATTTTCTTTCAAATCTCTTATACTAGCATTCTTAATTAGATACTTTCAACTGAATATACTACATTAATTTTTTAATCATTAAGTGTATTTATTACAGACTGTATTAAAACTGAAAGCTGTAAACAAATAAAATTTATTATGTACATTTCCTTCTAAAATTAATGTTAAGAAAATGGCTCGAAATATTCACGCAGTTCTTACACCGAAATATTACAAAAAATTAGGTAAATTTTTATTTTAATTAATTATCAAATTTTTCATTTAATTCCGAAAAAATAGAAAATGAGATTTCAAAATTTCTCAAAATTTATTTTCAATGGATATACAAAAATCATGGTCAGTTTTTTTCTTTATGATTCAATAATTAATTTACATGAAATATTTTACCTAAAACATGCATTTTAAGATCAAAAGAAATAATAAATAATCGTCAAAATCATGTTTAAAAATTTAAATAAGTAGATAATTAATTACATATTTTAATTTTCTTTAATTTTCACTTAGTTTATTTAAGTTATATTAGTTAAATACAGTCTACATGCAATTTTATTACCTTTCTTTGTAAGAAGAATGTACTGGAATCGTGAAAATTTTCGCCTTTCGTTTTTTGATGAATTCATATGTCTTGGGATTCCTAAACCCGGTTTGTCTATTATATATATATATATCTTATTATACCATCTTATTATATTATCTTATATAATTTAGTTATATATATGTCTTTTATATTGTTAGAACGTGTGGGACTCAAATTCCGTTGCTGCAGATCTCAAGAAATGATGTGCTGAATTTAATCAAGTCAGATTCAATTAGACATTTACATAAATTTGCACTGTTTTGGTTCAAGTGAATATCAACCAAAAGGAACCATTTCTATGCTGCATTTTCAGGACTTCCATGATAGCTATATCTCAAGAACTAAAGCACGGAATTTCATAAAAATACATATTCTTTTCCGCTTAGTTAAAAATGTGAAAAATTCCCCTTATTTAATATTCAATAATTTCGGTGCTGAAAATTAATTGAAAAGTTAATTAAAATTATAGTTACATGTGTTCACCTATGCTGATCTTTATTTCGTCTCATGTTTGTCGCAGGGTTGAGTGCTCATGAAGACTATTCCATCTTGTTGCAGTCTTACCGGCATTTAAAAGGGACAATTGCCAAGATGGGCATCGTCCTCGTAGCTTAATGGTAGAGAATTGGAGCGTTATTCCAGGGATCCGGGTTCACTTTCCGGCATGGGCTGGGCATTTTTCAGTCTGTAAGTTCACGCTTAGTTAGCAATGTGAAAATTTTCACGTATTTAATATTCAAAATGCATATTCTGTTAGACCTTGACATAAATAGATCTTATTAAGTTTATGTGTATATCGTTCAACAGGTGGCATTTATTTATTGTTCTTTTCATGATTACCTGCATAGCTATATTTTAAGAACACGTATGCAATTCCATCAGACTAGATATCCTGTTAGACTCTGACATAAATTAGTGCTGAATACGTTTCAGTGTATATCACCTAATATGTGGCAGTGCTATGCTACGTATATTAGGTATACCACGATAGCTATTGATCAAGAGCTAATGCTATCAATTGCATCAAGCTGCATATTCTTTTAAAGCTTGACACAAATTAGTGCTGATTAGGTTTGAGTGAAATCAGCCAGCAAGTGGCGCTGCAATGCTGAATATGTCAATAATTCCGTAATAACTATATCGCAAGAGCTAATGCACAATGTTCTATCAAACTCCTTCAATTTTTCCTTGTATATAACCATTATATCATTTTTAACCCATAAACTACATTAAACATTTGAAAGTAAAGGTGACTCTTACAGGCTCGGACTGGCCCATCGCCCCCTATGATCGATGCGCCCTCTTCCAGGGAAAGCTTCGCGCCCCCAACTCTGTCCATTGTTTTTCATCGGCTATAAAGATTAGATTCTTATTAATGTACTAAATTTCGGGTACACGTTTATGGATCATCACACGATTATGGATATTGTCATCCATTAGTAGCTAGCCAGCACAAGAGAGGGATTTTTATTATTTCAAAAAACTGAATATACATAAAGGAATTTGCAGGATCGGAAACAAAAGCTGGCATGTTTATAAAAGCTTCAGGGAGAAATCATACATACATGAGGTGGCATCAATATTCGCAGCGCCCTGGACGAATTATTTTACCCTCAACAAATAATATGTACTACGTTTTAAACAAATATTTTTGCGTATTTTCGCTCTTTATCGTTTAGAAACGAAGATGGTCGCCTGACCTTGTCTCCCTCTATAACTGGCAGTAAAAGAAACTATGTTTGAAACAACTGTAAGTTTTAAATAAAACAACTTGAGAAAAGAAACAAAATAATAATAAATGACAAAATGTATTTTTTTTTATTTTATTGTTCGAAAATTCAGGTGTATTATTTTGAATAAAAATTTGCTTAATTTAATCACAGAAAGTCGATCAGTAAATATAATGTTAAGATTTCTGTTACCTGAAATTTTGGTATGTTTTCGATGAAAAAAAGAACACTGGCCGCAAGATTGCAATCCTTACACATATTTTAATTATGAAAACTTAATTAAGATAATAATTTTGAAAATCATGGGAACAGTTTGCTAAGAAGAATAAAATTATTCAATTATTTTAGGTATTTTTATCTACTAAAGCGACTATGCTTGTTGTACTTTTTCTCTAGAGACCTTTTTATATTGCTAAATTAATTCAGCATTTTAAGAATACATAAAGAATTTTTAAATATTCAAACTACCATTTCATCTCGAGACTCTCCATCTCTGAAATGTTGCAAGCGTCATAAATATTATTGTCACATTCAAATATCTCTGTATTTCATATAGTATGCGGCATTATTGTAAAAAAGAAGAAGAAGCATCAGTTTTAACATTTTTTAGGGTTTCGTTCATCTGACGAAACCCTATTCGTCTCGCTCCTCTGTCTGTCTGTCCGTCCGTCCGTCTGTCTGTCCGTCCGTCCGTCCGTCTGTCTGTCCGTCACAGAGCCCGTTCTCCGAAACTATACATGTTGGAGACTTGAAATTTTGCATACTTATAGCTGAACACCTCACATCAAGCGACAAATCATAAAATTTTGAAAAAGTCGTACATTTAACCCTTTGGGCTCCCACATGTGTATTTTAAACAATTCTTTCTAAGTGAGCTCCTAATTAGGTTGAACGCATGAAATTTTGCGTATTTATAGCTGGGCACCTCAGATCAAATGACGAATCATAAAATTTTCAAAAAAGTCGCACATTTAACCCTTTGGTCTCCCACATGTGTATTTTAAACAATTCTTTCTATCTGAGACTATAATTAGGTTGGAGGCGTTAAATTTAGCATACTTATAGCTGAGCACCTCACATCAAACGCAAAATCATAAAATTTTGAAAAAGTTGTAAATTTAACCCTTTGGGGTCTCACATGTGTATTTTAAACAATCCTTTCTAAGTGATTCCCTAATTAGTTTGGAGGCGTGAAATTTTACATACTTATAGCTCAACACCTCACATCAAACGACAACCTATAAAATTTTGAAAAAGTTGTACATTTAACTCTTTGGGCTCCCACATGTGTATTTTAAACAATTTTTTATAAGCGAGCCCCTAATTAGGTTGGAGGAGTGAAATTTTGCATACTTATAGCTGAACACCTCACATCAAACGACAAATCATAAAATTTTGAAAAAGTCGTACATTTAACTCTTTGGGCTCCCCCATGTGTATTTTAAACAATTCTTTCAAAGTGGGCCCCTAATTAGGTTGGAGGCGTGAAATTTTGCATACTTATAGCTGAACACCTCACATCAAATGGCAAACCATAAAATTTTGAAAAAGTCGTACATTTAGCCCTTTGGCCATCCACATCTGTATTTTAAACAATTCTTTCTAAGTGAGCACCTAATTAGGTTGGAGGCGTGAAATTTTGCATACTTATAGCTGAACACCTCACACCAAATGACAAACCATAAAATTTTGAAAAAGTCGTACATTTAAACCTTTGGGCTCCCACATGTGTATTTTAAACAATTCTTTCTAAGTGAGACCCTATTTAGGTTGGAGGCGTGAAATTTTGCATACTTATAGCTGAACACCATCATACGACAAATCATAAAATTTTGAAAAAGTCGTACATTTAACCCTTTGGGCTCCCACATGCATATTTTAAGCAATTCTTTCTAACTGATCCCCTTATTAAATTGGAGATTTGAAATTTTGCATATTTATAGCAGAACACCTGCGGCCAGGCGACGAATAATAAAATCTTCGCAAAATCTTTCGTTTAACCATTTGAACTACCGCATATGTATTTTAAGCAATTCTTTCTAAGAGAGCCCCTAATTAAGTTGGAGACATGAATTTTTGCATACTGAATTTTTGCAGCTGAATACCTCAGACAACACAACAACTCATAAAAATTTCAAAAAGTCTTATATTATTTACTCCTCCGGGCTCTAACTTGTGTATTTTAAGCAATTTTTCTAACCTCCGGCCATTTCAACTGAGGAGCACTTTTCCAACTTTTGCCGACACCCCTTTGACCATTCTTTCATATTATGCACCATAGCCTTACATATTTTAGTTCCCTTTTTTACCGCCAGGGGCGTCTACTTATCTCGGGTGCTATCGGCACAATCCCCTCCACTAATATATCTACAGATAGTATGTAAAACTGAGTTTCGTTCGGATAGAGGTTTGATAGAATAGATTGCGTCCCTGGTTGCGAAAGGGGGAACTAACAGATTTTTCAAAAGGATAACGTGTTTTGAAAGGAATATTAAACGAAACCCTCTGTGCGATCTGTGATCACACTTACCCTGTTGTTGTTCTAGATATATATTTGTCTCTCTGTTTAACGTCGCTCTACTTAACGACGATTTCTATTTAAAGACGATACTTTTCGGTCCCGGTTCCTTTAAGTAAAAAAAAAAATCTCTACTTAAAGACGAAATTGTTTCTATTTAAAGACGATTTTCACTTAGTTTTTTCCCCCGATCTCTTTAAACATGTTAAACGAGGGAATAAAGCTTTGACATTTAAGAATGAAAAATATTTTGGTGGAAAACACAGTAAGAAGCGATTGACTGCTTTACTGTGCACTAACATGAATGGGTATGAGAAAATTCCCCACTACTTATAGGCAAATCAAAGCAACCTAGATGCTTTAAGAACATTTAAAAATAACCCTGATAATATAAAAACAACAACAACTCATGGATGAGATCATCCATTTTCATTGATTGAGTTGAAAAATTTGATGCGAAAATGCGCAAGGAAAAGAGAAAAATTCTACTTTTGATCAATTGTTGCCCATGACATTCTCTAAATATTCTAGGACTTATAAATGTGTCAATTCATTTTTTACCTGCTAATTGCATAAGTAAGTTGCAGTCATTAATCCTGGAGATCATTCGTAGTGCATATTCGTAGTAGGGTCAATCCATTTCAAGTGGTCCAGCACTGGTTGCTCGACCATTTTTAAAAAATCTGAAATTTTTTATACAACAACCCTAATAGGATAGAAGTTGAAAATGACTATAATTTTAATTTTATTAATTTTCTTTTATGCATGGCGGCCATCTTTGCTCCATCGTCTGCAGCAATTTTATCACATGAAGGGTTTACGGAATTGTAACTCATTCATCGTTTATTTCTCCAATTCAAGTGCAGATTAAAGCAATTTGTACAGAATACATTAGGCTAAAACTTTGGTAATAGAGTAGTTTCCGAAACTAACTGCTTATTGGTCAAATTTAAGCATAAAGTTTCCGTTTTTTTCCAAAATTTGTCCGTTTACAAGAGGAAATTTTTCTAGCAAGGAAAGCTGTCAACATGACATATTTTTTTTTTTTTTTTTAGAAATAGGCCGAAAATACTTGTACTCACACGCCATGTTCCAGATCTGGGATTTGCTTTCTCTTCGCTAAAAGAAATCCCAAATTTTTCAAAAAATCGCACTTTTGAGGCTTTGATATCTCTGGTGGGGCACGAGATAAAGATCTGATGTTCTGGTTTCTGAGAGTATTGTATGGTAGTGTTATGCACAAGAAATTTCAGGATGGAGATTTGACTACAAGCTGAGATATGGCAAGGGCAACATGCCAAAACAATGCTGCCAAACTATTGTTTTGTTGTAGTCACAGGTAAGTATTTACCTCAGAGCGTCATTTAAATTTATTTTTTTTTTATTATATTTAAATATTAGTAACAGAAAGCAAAGCCTTTTGCAAAGCTTAGCAATTTATAAAAAAAAATAATTATGCCTAAGGCTTACATTTTGTATGGTTTCAGTAATTTTTGTTCTAATTTTAGTAACTAAAAGAACGAGAAATTCTGACGAAAAATACTTATTTTAGCCTTTTTTATGCCTATGTTCTTCATTTTAAAAAAAATCTCGCTGGGCTGCGAAGTACAGGCACATCCGTTCCAAAATACTGAACCTCCCTAGATTAATTTCTGTCTGTGCCTATGTAAACTACTACTATATTGATTTTTGAGTGAATCTCTATTTGTAAGGAAATATCTGAGTTATCACTAATACCGTTAATCCACATTCCATGCTTAAAAACTTACGAAGTTGAAAAATGCTATACAGTAAAATCTTCAAAGACGGAATCGCATATGAGAAAAGAAAAATCCGTAATAGACAGGTTTCCTTCTTAGCAAGTATATCGTCTATTGTAAATGTATTATATTATTTTCGAACGTATTATGATATTCATTTTGATTGGATCAACGCATTTTTCAGTTAAGACAGGATTCTGTCATAAGGCAGGTTCCTTTTCGCAGGTTTTACTGTATTTTAATTTTATTGCCAAGAAATATATGTACCATGATTTTAAAAGAATTAATTTAAAATTTTAATTGTAGAATATTGGCGATTAAAAAATGTATGTAATTTTCGCAAAAATATTTTGGCCGGTGCAAATTATACTGATTTTTGCATGCGCCAATCATTTTCATAGTAGCTGCGCGGAAGCCGATCCTGTAAATTTCGGCCAGTGCAGACTTCTATGAATAATGAAGTTCAAGTTCGGTCTCGTGCAGACTTCTACTTGGTACTATAGTAATATATCAATCCTTCTAAAGTCAGATACCACGGAAGCAAGAAAAAGGACTTGAGTTTGTTAAATTTTTTACGCCCTTTTGGAACTAAGGTCAGTGTCCTTTTCTCTGACCCAGTTCGATCCTGGACTCTTCTTGTTCTCTCATTTCAAAAGAAATACTACAACTTTATGGAGATTCCTGACGCGATGCAATAAGGTCTAGACTGAAAGCCATTACTGGTTAAATCGAATAGCATATATATCTCGAACAGCCCTTTGAACGTTGATTGGATTGCATTTCCGAGCAAAATTCCGAGTACAGTTCTACTGAAAGACAGAAAGACGTGGGTGCCGGTTCCTGTCGAAAAAAGAGAAAAAGAAGAAACTAGAAACTGTTCGTCTTTTAAGAGGATAAAAAAGGCTCATGCTGATTTTTTTTATATATATAACGAGTGGTTTCTGTGAAAAAAAGCTCATAGTGCGTTTATATGAGCTGTATTTTTTCGAGTGGTGATGAAGATTTTTTTTTTTTTACAGCTTAGCAAGTTGAAGCAATAAGATTGGGCCCTAAAATATGACCAGGTCGTCATGCCAATGCTGCATTTTATTTATTTTCATACATATTATATATTTTGATACACATTACATATTTTTTCAAAATAAAGGATTTTGCGCATGTAGAAGTGAGCGCCCTTTATACATATATATTGTATTAGAAATTTGAAAAAATGATAATGGCCCATCTAACACGCTTCAATAATATTGATTTATTGGCAGTAGTTAACGAATTTGATTTGGTGGCCCCATAAAAGTCAATGAAGCCTCAGTTAGTCGAATTGATTACAAAATCAGACGGCTATGATGAGGGCTCGGTTAAAAATGTTCTGATTAGAATAGTTAGTGTAAAGGAAGAATTGAAGCTGAAAAATGCGCGTACAAGCTTAAAAAATATTTTTTTTTACATACTTTGAAATATTTAAGCTAATTTTTAAGATATTGTAAAACTTTTAGTATAGTTCACAGGTAAGTGGAATAGTAGCATGTAGTACAAAGAAAGCTGAAATATATTTAGTTGTATTCAGCGTACGTTGTCTGACGTAAGCATGAAATCTTGTTAAACAAAATGGCAAAAAACCACTATATTTTTATATGTTACAAAGATACTGCAAGGATTTTCTGTTTTTTTCATCATTCTGTATTACAACTGAACTAAAAATATCTGTATTTATTCGATATCGTGCATTTTTATTAAAAAGCACTTCAAACGTAGACAGAGATCGTACATATTTTTATTTCAAGGTATTGCAATTCAAAGA
Source organism: Maratus speciosus (assembly GCA_963932465.1). Lineage (NCBI taxonomy): Eukaryota > Metazoa > Arthropoda > Arachnida > Araneae > Salticidae > Maratus > Maratus speciosus. The sequence continues at coordinate 369,926,552 of OZ010790.1, read as the reverse complement.
ATATGGAAAAATATCGCTAATATTGACTTAATAAAAATATGCTAATTAATTAATGACTGTGTTAATGAATATGTTAATTAAGTAATTAATTAGTTAATGACTCAATAAAAATATGTACACTGGTGAAAACAATTAAAGGGACAAATGGTTTTTTTTTTTGCAATTAAAAAAAAACTAACAAAGCAAATAAAAACAAACTTGGTCAACATATCATTCGATATAAGACCAATGTATGGGAAAACAAAAATGGGCACAACCTGCACTCTAAATAAGGTAACTAGTCACGTGTCCAGCACAGCAGCTTACCGACACCCTGTCAGTCAAGGAAAAACATGTCTAATAGAGTGTATAATTGTCTGTAACAACTACACAACTCTCGCATCGGCGTTTCATACTGCTTACCAGGGTCCTTATCAATCTCTGTGGCAACTGCACCCAGTCTTGCACCAATGCACCCTTGAGCTAATCGATGGTCGTTGAGCCGGTCTTTAAGCTGCAATTGATCGTACAAGGGCGTGCCATATGTGTTCGAGGGGATTAAGGTCAGGGGACATCGCAGGTCACTCAATTCGTTGAACATCCTACGATTCGAGGTATTCGTCCACCAACTGATCCCTATGTGGACGGGCGTTATCATCCATAAAGAAGAAATTTGGTCCATATGCTCCGCGGAAAAGTTTCAAAGAGGGTGCAAGAATCTCGTCAATGTACCACTGACCTGTCAGAGTACCTCTATCAAACACATTATGGTCGGTACGCCCGTCTGCCTTGATGCCTGCCAGACCATCACACCACCTCCAGCATAGTGATCATTTTCAGCAATGTTAGAAGGCAGATATCGACTCTCAGGTTCTCTCCAGTTGAAAACACGTCTCTAGTCGTCATCCAGACTGAATCGCGACTCATCACTGTATAGAACCCGCCCCAAACTATCCTCTGTCCAAGACAGGTGCTCTCCGCACCGTGCCAGACGGAACTTTTGGCGGTTCACTGTCAAACGGATGCAGACTACAGGGCACCTGGCATACAGGCTACCTGCATTAAGTCTCTGGGTGACTGTTTTCCGTGAAATGGATGTCCCTGTAGCATTATACACGTGACGGACAGTTGTGTCGTTGTCGCGGACCTATCCCTTTTGGTTATAAGTCTCAAATAATGGTCTTCAGCGGGCGTTGTTGCCCTTTTTAGGCCTTGATCAGGTCGAGGGATCACTGTTTCGGTCTCTGTGAACTGTTTACACAGAGTAGACACCACATTTCACGGAAAACTGAGGTCCTTACAACAGGTAGCCTGTGATTGGCCGGCATCGAGTCTTCCAACAATCTGCCATCTTGTGGCATCATCTGTCGACTAGCCATACTAACGATGGGTAAACAAAGAAATTCAAAAAACAAGGATTGGGTTATGCTACGATGCTCCAAAACGTTTTTCCGCTACAAGCTTCGGCGGTCAAATAAGGCACCTCTGCACAAACGCGATCACAGCGCCAAGGCTTATGACCACACATACCACTGCGTGGCAGGTGTATCCGCGACGAGCTTAATTATCATCTGATACCTTATTTGCGTATAGTGATAACTTATTTTTTTTTTTTTAAATCGTTTGTCCCTTTAATTGTTTTCACCAGTGTAATTCAGTTATAGACATATCTCATATCTCAGGGATGTATATGCATATTCATAACGCACGTATCAGATTTTTATATTTTCAAAATATATCTAACTAAATACCGGATATTTCTTTCGTATCTCAAAATTTCTCGATTTATTTTTATTTTACAAGCAACAAATTCCGTTACTTTTGAATAAGGATAAATATTGAATTTGGCATTCCTGACACAGATTCATACATATATTATATCAACTTTCACTTGCGTAAGATATTATTCAGTTGATGGCTATATAAATACATTTTCTAACATAAAATGCAAACACATTACCAAAAATAGGGAAATGAAACTGAAATATGTTTTTGCACAGTAAGGAATAAAATTTCAGATCCAAGCAAAGATCAAGATCGTGATTTTTTTTTTTCAAGCATAAAAGGAAGACTGAAAAAAAAAGAAAGCGCACTTGAATTTCAAAGATGGAAATTTTCCCAACTGAATGTAGCCATAAAAATTCGGATTTGGTATTTCTTATGAAAAATATATCCTAACTATCAGAATTGTCAAAATTGGAAGAGAAAAAATACGAAAGAGATTTGTCTGAATCAAATGCACGCGTTACATACAAAATATATGTGACTTTGTAAGAATTTCTTTGAGTTCGGGAAGAGAGGGTCGGAATTTGAGAATTGAGGATTTATATTTTCAAAAGTTAATTAAATATACACACACATATATATATATATATTTAAAGCTAGAAAATTATAAATTATAAATGATACAACTATCTTAATACTGCATTTTAAATCTATACAAGCACTTAAACTACCCATTACTATTTATTAATTATCTTAATATAAAATAGTATTACTTAATATTTAAATTAAACACTTTTTTCTCTATACGCCCATTATATTAACAAAAAATCAAAAAAACTAAAACTTACAGATGAGTTATTAATGGGGATTTAAACATTAGATTCTTGTACTTATCCGTTTGTTTTTCTGCGATTATTGGTTCCTCTGATATCTGAAATTTTACGCTAGCATGTTTGGTCGACTTAACGTGGAGAATTTGCGTCCTGTATAATAAGCAGTTAAGCGGCCTCGACGTACTTGGCGTTTGCTTGTTTGACGGGATTGGTATTTTTTATAACTTGACTTGGCAGAACGACAGCCTTGCTGATTACTCAGAAAAATAATTTTCTTAATCCCTTCAGCTTTAGACTGTACGTAAAATTAATTCGTATATTAGAGTACTTTTAAAGAAAAAAGAGTAGTGAATAAGTTTTTAAATATATATATATATATATAGTAGTATAATTTATAGTATATAGTCCAGTGTACAGCAGTATATATTAGTATAATCTATATATATATTTACATTAGTATATGTATATATACTGAATTTTTTAATACAAAAAAGATTCCATGTTATATTTTTTTCAGTAGTCAGGATTTAATTGTTTGCTAACAACATTTTAAAATCTAAAAACTATTCGTATTTTACCAGTTAACAGATTTTCAATAGTAAATATTTAAATATTTACTCAAATATTTGTAAACATTTTTAATACCCGTATTTTCAAAAGTGTGTATTTTTGATTTTAGATGAAATTATTTGATGAAATCCTAATCAAATATTTGGTAAGAAACGGCACTAAGAAGTATAGATATTTGTTTGAGAATGTTTACTTTCAGGTAATGTTTGTTGAGTTCATAAATGATTCTGGTAAAGAAAATTATTATTACTATTTATAATATTTCTTCTATATTTAACGTAGCACACACTCATCTTTTATGTTAAATTAAAGTTCAAATCTTGGTGTGCCACAGAGAATTCTTAATAAATTTAAAGAGTGTCGGTGATCAAACAAAGTTGAGAAAAGTAGCATACTGTAATGTAAATGAAATAGGAAAAATTCACATAAGGCAAAAATGCTTCTACGTTTGTATTAAAATGCACTGAGTACTTCACAGAGTGTTATATAAAAAGCAAATTGAAAACATTTGAACCCATTTTTTTTCACTTTTGTTCACTAATTATCACTATTTACAAATGAGAAAATGTTTACCATTTGAGGAGATTACAAAACGAAGTTTCTACTCTATAATTAACTTGACTGGTCATTGAAATTCATCGTACTTATTATTTTTGCTTTCAAATTTTATATGATTTTGGTTAGATGTCTTTTTACGTTATCTTTAATATAACACCATAAGTAGAAGCCGAGTTAAATAACTCATAAGGGGGCAAGTAAGGATAGACAAGTTAAGTCCTTGGCCAAAGTTATTCATTCGGGTTCTTATGGCATGATTGTTATAGTTCAAGTAAGTAACAGAACACTTAACATAATAACCAAGTGCGGGACGTAATTTATTGGATTCTTAGGAGTTCAATACAACTGAAATTATTTTTCTTTGGATATAGTGTTCGTAGTAGGCATCCGGTTCTTAAGGGGGTACTATCTTTGACCTAAAATGAGCATGCTCTTTTTGAAATACTATACAAAAACCGGAATAAAGATATCAACCCAGGGATTTTTGTATTGTAAATATGGAAGCCTGCAAAAAGGGCCATCATATTTTCAATCTGAAATATTTTAAACTTTGTCTCATATGGCGGAGAGTGCACGCCGTACAGTGGTGGAATTTTCCAAAATACTAATTACTGGGAAAAAGTTCAACATTTCTATGTAATATTTTATAATTGCATAGGAAATTTCTTTAAATATGACTAGTTCACTTTGATTACGGAAGTAAAGACTTTTTTGTTTATTTTAGCTCAAACCATGGTGAGGTTGAATATTTTGAAAATTAATTATCTTCGTTGATAAAAAAGGACACAGAGAAAAATAATCTTTTCTAACAATAATTTTTAATGTTTGAAAATAGATTTTGATTAAGAAAATAGGTATTAGAATGTTTTGGTCTAAGGGATTTAGGAATTTTTGAAAAAGATACCATAAACATAGCCTTTTCATTTGCCTTTACCAAAATTATTTGAGATCCATTCGAATCAGTCGAATTAATATATGAAAAAAAATAGTTTGTAATTTTCCTTTTATAACATGATTAATAAAAATTGCTATTTTCTCAATCTTGAGAAAAAATGATGTTTTATAATTGAATTATTTTACTGAATAAGTGCACGAAATTGTTTGTAATTTGCATCGAAGCTTGCAAAATGTAAATGCAAATTCAATATGGCTCCAATTATCTTGTTTTTAAAAGAAAACTAAGTAAAGCAAAAACTATTTGAATTTTGGTCCAGATTTTGGAGAAATGCGCCATTGTGCCGTTTGCATGTCCCGTCGTATGATAATTTTTCTCAGAAACCGAATTCATAAACAATTTCAGATGTGTTGCTAAATGTTTAAAAGAGGCGATTATATTTCGTGTTTATAGTTTAGTACGCTATAAAATAGATAATTATTAGAAGAGATGCATTATGTTGGTATAAACTTCAATAAAAAAAAATACTCTTTTTCATAAAACAACAACAAAAAACTATATCAAAAACTATAACAAAAAAAGAACAACGATCGACTGTTCAGCAAAAAAATTACAGCCGTGTTTAAAAATACCTGCATATACGCTTCGACATGTAAAAGAAATTTTGAAATGCTTCCGATTAAAAAAAAATTCATAGAACTTGTCTAAATTTCCATTAATGTATTTTAAAACAAGTGAGTTGATACTGTTATCACAGATAACGAAATAAATACCCACAAATCATCTTTTTATGCGAGAGTAACCCTAACATTAATTATGTCCAACTTTAATATATGCTTACCATAATAAAGAAATGAGGACAGTCCAAGAAGCCAACTTTTGCCTGTGGAGGATATATTGCCAATCCTGTCTAAACTATGTGTCCGATGTTTATTATTAGTAGTAGGCAGTTCTTAAATTAATATGCTTAACGATGGTTTTGTTCTATTAAAAAAATTTGATTAAATTTCTGAATGACAATTATAAATTTTCGGCAAGTCTCTGTTGATTAAGATAAAACGTTCAGACTAAAAAAACCACGGTCGTTGACAGAATATCAGTCCATTATTAGGAAAAAATGTTTTCCACAAAAAATAAGCAAACTTCTCCAATTTTTTTTAATTTTTTAATTTTTTTTTATTTATTTATTTATTTTTTTTGTCCTCCAAGAATGTGCACAAAATTCGGTGACTCTAAAAGATTTATTCAACTAACAGCTTACCGATCCTTTATAGTAAGTACTCAGTAAATCTTTTAATCTTCTGACGAGCGATTAAATCAATTGTCTTTACAATTCGATAGTGATTTTAAGTCACAAAAACATAAGAAATATTCTAATATGAACAGAAATAAGCTTTTACTCAATTTAAAATAGAGAACTTTCATGAAAGACCGTAGGGAAAGAAAGGATAAAAAGGAAACGCTGAGGTTTGATGAATTTTTATTATATCCTTTTAATAAGAAAAGTTCTAGATACAAATACCAATAGTAACTGTAAGAACTTTAATTTCATTTGCTATTTTACTTTTTTACTATTTTAAAACATACACATTACTAAAAAGGAAAAATTACAAAATTAACACTTTGCCCGCCTATGCTGGGTAAAGTGGCCAACATAAGTAAATGAACAAATCACATTCATTCAGCATGTGTATTTAATCAACACAAACTAACGTAACACATGTTAAGAAAAAGTATTATATCTTGTGATAGTTTAAGTATTAAAAGTTTTACAAGATAAAGTAAACAGTAATGAGTATCAATATGAAGAATGGAGGAATACAAGTGACCCCAACCACTGTCGAGAATAAGTCTTTCTCTGCAGAAGTGATTCTCCCGAACCGTCTTCTTTCTTTCAAAGAAGATTCCTTTGAGTAGTATTTTGTTATGAACAATGAATAGAAAATCATTTCTAGGCAAAGTAGCCATTTGTCCATTTTGCACGATCTGTTTTTCGCCACTTTGCCCGGAATGACGCCGTTAAAAAAAGTATAGCCTAGCATCTAATTTACATGATATGGCGTTTTCAAATACACAACATTTAAAAGATTATTTCACACTGATAAAACAGCACAAGAAAAAATAATTATAATACTACATATTAATTACATATAATCAAGAAATTGAACCCCTTGCCTAAAATCAAAAATACAAAAAGACAATAAAATAAGTTCAGAACTAGAAAAATTTAGCCTTCCACTTCAAAATCACAGACAATACTACCAGCGCTGTGACGACTGTTTCGACCAGTTCCTGCTCGGCGTGGGCACTATACAGCGGAAAAACGCAAATGGCTACTTTGCCCTGACTGTCCACTTTACCGGGGCCGTCGCGAAACAACTTTCTTCTCTAACTTTCTTCGTAAGTGAAGGAAGTTGTTTCGCGACGGCCCCTACTTTACCCGTTTTTCCTATACGTGATAATATTGCACGATGTGTGCTGCAGTATTTTTCACAGCTGCTGTATGTTAAATGACCTTGCAGTATGCTCAAGTATTATTTATTAAATCTATACCTATCCTACGAATAGGTTCTCTGAATAATAGATTATTTTCATGTAAGGATAGAAAATAAATATACAATTGGAAAACAGGAATTCTTCTTTTTCAGAATTTAGTGTCACCCCCGATGAAAAAAATTATATATATATGCATATAAATATAGATAGTACAAAACATTTTTCAGTTTTAAGACTTAAAACAAACGCTTTTATTTTATGTAAAATGACGTCATTGGCATCCTCTTAAGAATTCCTCATTTACGATCCAGTCTTAAACTTCTACAGTAAAGTATTCATATGACGCCACTATCGCTGAATAATAACACAAATCCAAAAAAAAAAAAAAAGAAAAGAAAAGAAAAGAAAGAAACAGATGTCACTCAAGAAACTCGACAAAATAAAATCGGCTAACAAATGATTCATATGCCTTCATTTGTTTGTAATATAGATAATTAAATTAAATATAGTTTATAATAGCTCCATGTTTTATCAGAAATCACTCATTTATATATTTTTTTTTTCAAAATAGCACGCATTTTAATTACCTTTTTTCAATAGTTATGGAAAAATGGCAACAAAAAGATATAATTAGTATTTTGCAACTATTTTTTCTTTACTTTCTACAGAAATGGAGTATTTGCGTTGCCAAAATTAAACAAATGTCGCAAAAAACTACAAAAACACTTAATATCTCAAAAATAAATTGCGATGCAGTTTTCAAACAAATTGCATTAAAAAGCACTTTTATTCCCAATACGGTGGTATAAAAATAAAAAAATGTGTGATGCTTAGAAGTTAAAAAAATTCAGTAGAGTATTTAACAGTACAATGATACATATGCTTTGTTTTACGGCTGGCTTATACAACGGAACTTATTTTTTGGAGACGAAACTTTATTTGCTGGGAGAAAGAAGTAGCATATCGAGGGTAAAAAAGACATTTTTCATGTACTTTAAAATGTTTCTAATCACTTTAAATGTTAAAATTCTTATGAACTCTATTTAGTCTGTTTCTTTTTGTGTCTATCTCTTTTCACAAGAAGTCAAGCAGATATAAAATAATTCTTTTTTTTTTTTCATTTTATCGAAATGCTAGCAGCATCATTGCCACTAAAACAATTTCACTTATCAAGTTTAATTCCATATTTTCTCAACACCGGAGTGTTTTGAGTATATTATCCTCTCTGATCGAATGCCAAAATAAATATTTAAGGTTTTTCAAATCAAAAAAGTAAGTTTTTCTTAGAAATTTCTCAAAGGAAATTTCCATTCAAGCAATATGCACAAAAACAACCTATAGCATTTTTTTTTTTTACTTTTGTTTGAATAAATATAAAATTTGATGCCATCTCTTTTGCATTTGTTTAAATCTAAATATTTCTCTTCTCATTTTTCCATTAAAAAGTGAATGTTTAATATAAAGTAAAGGCACAATAAGGTAGAAACATTTTAAGAAATTAACATGTATCGAAGAAAAATTCTAATTTAATATATATATAACTTTCTTTATTTTTAAAAGGGATATAATAGGGAAAAATTAAGTTATTATTTTAGTTGAAGGCTCCTCATTGTAACAAGAATTATTACGCAAGATTATAAAAAAAATTCTCTGAATTATTACAGAAGAAGATTCCATTTTTTCTCCTTTCTTTTTACACTTATAAATACTAGATGTAAGTGATGCGAGCAATAATAAATTTTAATTTCAGTTCTAATTTTGAAGCACGTGTTATAATTATTCGAGTCTGGGTTACTTTTTTTGTCCTATTTTTCTTTGTAGCTAAACGCATTGTTCCCAAAAACCGTAGAACTCTCTGATTTTTTAATATTTCCCAATTTAACTGTGTAAGTTTTAGTTGAAAAAGGGAAAAAGAGTCTCTGATGTATTACATTGAAATGAGGTACGACTTGTAACAAATTATTTTCTCGGTAATTTCGTAAAGTCGTAAGTAACATTTATAAATACTGGGTGGTTCAGAGCTATACTTTAAAAATGTAAAGGCAAGTAGAGGGGCCCTAAATAAGCAGATTTCGTATAGGAATATAGGTGCGGAAATGCAGCTTTGAGGCAACAGAGAGCTCTGTTAAGTTAAGTTGATGACAGCGTTTCGCTGACTTGAATCGTCATTCTCCGCTTATATTTTGAGCAAAATGCGTCGTTACACCAATGCGGAGCTTGCCGACATACATTTCATGTACGGGTCTGAACAAAAAAATGATGTGGTTGCACAAATGATGTATATAGAACGGTTCAAGGGCAGCAATCCGCTGGATCCCCAAACATTTGAGCGTCTTCATCAGGAGTTGTGCGTGAGTGGATCATTTTATGCTTCGAGGCGTGATACGGGCAGTGAAAGATATCGCAGAATTCATGCAGTGGAAGAAGCAATATTAAGCACAGTAGGGGATAGCCCTTCGACAACATCGAGAACTGTTGGACGTGCGTTGGGTGTGAGCCATTTCCTTCGCAGCCCCATACATGAAATACATGTCAGCAAGCTCTGGATTGATGTAACAATGCATGTTGTTCGAAATCTGTGTGAGGAATGACGATTAATGTCAGTGAAGAGCTTTCATCTGCATAACTCAACAGCACCTTCTACTGCCTCAACGCTGAATCTCCCGCACCCACATTCCTATAGATTAAGGTCCCCTCTACTTGCCTGTACATTTTGACATATAGTTCTCAACCACCTCGTACATTTAAAGATAATTTAGGTATCAAAACCCTTTATCTTCCCAAAAGGATTTACCGAAACAATCTCTTTTTTTCAGATTATTTAGACGTTTAGCTTCTAAATGAATTAAATAGATGCAATATTTTTAATTTTTTTTTAACTTTCCAAAATAGTTGAAAAGTGTTTATGAATTCGGTTTGTCGATTAATTCGTCCGTGCTCTAACTGGCTTAAATATACTTGGATTATCACGAGCTTCGTATACGTTATTCAGGTTTAACATTTGACAATCCCTATTTAAAGTGGAGTGTGTAGCAGTTGCAGTTCATTTGCAGGGACACGCAAAATTTCTGCTATGTTATGGTCTTTTGCAGTATAATTTAGAAAAATTAAACTGCTTCAAACGTAAAGAAAATGAAATGCAATATTTAACCCTTTATTTTATTTTGAACTATATATAAAAATAAGTGATATTAAAGTTATTATAGCATCACACTGCGATTAATAAATATATATGTATCCTGGAATTTACAAGCATTCTCATAAAAATATAGGAAAACCCTCGGACGGTGAAAGGGTAAATGCAATACAATATTCTTCTTGGAGAATATAAAAGAAAAAGCATTTATTATTCCGGTTTAATACAGATATGACCTATTGGTAAAATCATGTATGGTGTATTTTAATGATATAACACTCTTTAAAAGATAATAGAAATAATTTGTATTGTTGAGGTTTTTATTTAGACATTTTTTTTTCCTTATTAAATAGTGATGGTTCGTAACAGTATTCTACAAGTGATGGAAATGGTTTCATATTCTATGCGTGACGTATAATTTTCCTCATTTGTTTTCTTTTATATTTAGTTGTTTTCATACCAATCACTGCAATCTGCTTTAGACTCTCGTGCATCAATTCCTTCAGATTTATCATACGCAAGACTTTTAAAGCTGTTGTACTAACGGTAAATCCTACAAAAGTTGTTCGTACTAAACTTTTACAAATCATTGCAAGCATAAAACTTTGGCAACGTCGAAGTGTCGTGAGTAGTGTTTCCAGGTGACCCGCGAGATCTACAAATTCTCTGGATACCGCTAATTTTTTAAAGTTTATTTCGCCATCTTTAAGTATCCAATTCTGTAGATAAGGCGAATAAACTTACTTTAAAATACTGATGTCCAGAGCATATGGAGCCTCGATTTACGTGGGAGACCTGGCAACACTATTCGCGAGTCAAAGAGACACGACAAAGTTAGTAAAACTATCTTAATTTAACGCAAATGCATTATAAAAAACAAGTCGGAAATTTTAGGTCAAATGTGGCAAATGAGGTGCGTTCGTATATGACTAGTTTTATAAATATTCATATCTCAGTGCGATAGCTGTTGCACTCTTACGCAAAAATGCGTGAATACTAAATTACTACGATTACATATATAGATTAATTTCAGTAAAACGGAAATAATATGACTCCATCTTAAATAGGACGTAATCACCATGACAACCTAGTATTATTATCTATCACGGGATATCACTGAATTAACTACGTATTATAGGATTTAATAGAATAAAGAAAAATTTAATTAATGTCTTTTTAACTTTTGATTTGATTTTCATAAAATTTGAAATGACTCTACAAAATTCTGCAACATTTATATTAATTAAATTTTAAATCATTCGGTTTAGTTGTTTTTGAGCTGTTATATGCCGACAGACGGATCGACAGACGACAACTATAATTATTACATACTCGTATTTATATAATTACGACCGCACCTAAAAAGAGACTATAGCTAAGAAAATCTTAATCTACATAAATATAATATAATCACAACGAAAATAAACGATAACCACTTCGAGTAACCAATGATCTGAAAAATGTTCTTCATCTGTTGAAACCTCAGAAACAAATATATTTTCAAGATTTCAAGAAGAATTTATCAAAACAAAGTCTCCTTTGCTGTCTACGACTGCTGTCTATGAGTGTATTAATCAGATTTCTCAAACCGAAACATCGGTTTTTAGGATGCTATTAAATCTTATTTAAACATTTTCAACTGCGTAATTCAATTTATTCATACAAGAATAACAAAACAGTTTTACTTTTATTTTTAATATTTATGCTGTTAATTTATCGTATTTGTCTGTAAAATATGTTTCTTAAACATGGAAATGTTTACTTGAAAAATGATAGCATCCGAAAAAAACCTTTATTTCTGGATGGGAAAACTTATTAATACACAATAAATTGTACTCGAAAACGGCAGAAAAAAAAACTTTGTTTTTGTAAATGCTTCTTTATATTTCGATATTGTCTTCTGAGATTTCCAAACTTTACTTTACGGAATCGTGGGTAACTCGGAATAGGTTATTGTATATTTTTCGTTCGTGGTTATATTGTATTTTCCTAGATAAAGAAATATGTTTCTTTTGACATTATGTTGGAATAATACCAGCATCTTCATTAATTTCTCAAAAAGCACCTGAACTTGCTTGAGACGAATTTTTTGAAAAATCACTGAACACAAAAGAGTTGCATCCTAGAAGGTACATTGAAAGCCAGTAAACATCTTTAACTTTCTATGCGATCTTTCTATATTACTCCATCACTGAGCCAGAGACTCGGGATCGCCCATATTCACTTCCCAACGTTGGGTCCGAACTTTGCCTTCTTTGGCAGTGGTATTACTTTGTATTATTCTGTTTTTCACGAACTTTGTTTTCTGCATATTTACTTAAATACTGTTCACCACATCTGCCTTTGTCGTGCTCAACAGCAGGCTCAATTTTAACTGAATTTTGTATTATTTTTTAAAAACCTAAAAGAAGGAGACTGGGCGGGACATCCATGCTCTACAGACTTTGTTTTTGAACCTGAACAGTCCAGCAATCCCTCTTGGGCAGTAAAATAAATAAAAAGTAGTATAACAGCTACTGGTGATGCTGTTGTGGCTGCTTTTAAACAGTTTCTATTTTTATTTCTGTATTTTATTAGCAAATTGCTAATAAAGTTATATATCCATAAACAACATTAATGATGTTAGCTATAAATAAATCATTACTACGAGATAAAACGTAAAATATAAAATTTAAAATATCACATTTTTATTAAAATGTAAAATTGTTAAAAATAGGACATGAAACTTATGGATTCTTCTTTTCAGCATTTTCCGAATTCCGGAATTCAGAATTCAACGACTAAAGCCTCTAAATCAGAAACACTACGAAAGTAATCAAACTGTAGAGTCGTGTTTTATGCATGCAGTTAAAAAAATACGTTCTGACGAATTCTGTTTTTACTTTCTCGTCTGAAAATGCATAAACAGAGTTCTGACAGGGGAATATCTCATATTTTCGATACCTACGTAATTTCGTTTTCATTTTCCACAAAATCGGAGAAAAATACATATTTGTTTATTTTCTTATTTTATTTATTTAAATGTATTTTTGAAGAGACGGAAATACTAGTAAGAAGGCATTTATGGGAATTTTTACATTGGTCTTTGGAGACACAATGTGTTTTGTACGAAAAAGACAATTGCCAATGACAAAAAAAAAAGGAAACTAAAAGAGGATTTCTTTTAGTTTTTAAATTTTTTTTCTTCTATCTTATATAAACCATTCTTACTTTTATTTTTGGTATTTAGATCACATAAGAAATAATAACCTTTATATAATTGACATTAATGTTTATAAATAATTTGAAAGTATTTATTACCGAATCATTGCTTTAGAGTGGCAAGGATCTTATTGTCAAATTCAGTCAAACTAATGATGACGTCTTATAGTCTGATGCGTACTCAGGCCCATCTATAAATTTCAACTGTTTCATTTTGAAACAATAGTTCGACAAAAGAAGACCTTTGTGAAAGATGTTATGTACCAAAATTTAAATTTCAAGAAATTTAAAGTGAAAGCTTTTTTCTTTTTATATAGCACTATATTTTTATGATAGCAGATGTCGACTATGGGAAGGAAGGGTAAAGTTGCCAATGAGGGCAAAGTGGCCATTTAATTTTTTTCCGTTGTAGAGTGCCCCCCGCCACCTGGAACTGGGTGAACCAGTCGTCACAGATGCTGGTAAATATTGTTTGCACTTTTGAAGCGAAAGGCTACATTTTTCTAGTTTTTAACTCATTTTATTGTTTTTCCGCATTTTTGATTTTAGGCAAGTGGTAAAATTTCTTGACTAAAACTAAATAATATGAAGTGCTGTAACTATTTTCTCTTATGCTGTTTGATCAGTATGAAATAACGTTTTATATGATGAATGTTTGAAAACTCTGAGTCATATAGATTAGATGCTAGGTCACAGTTTTTGTAATGGCGTCATTCCGGGCAAAGTAGTCACAAAGAGATCGCGAAATATGGCCATATGGCTACTTTGCCCCCCGGAAACGATTTTTTATTCGTGATTTATTGTTTTCGATTTTGAAGTGAAAGGCTACATTTTACTAGCTCTGAACTCATTTTATTGTCTTTTTGTATTTTTGATTTTAGGCAAGTGGAACAATTTCTTGATTATATATAATTAATATGTAGTGTTATAATTATTTGTTTTTATGCTGTTTGGTAAGTGGGAAATAACCTTTTAAATAATGCGTTTTCGAAAACGCCAATGTTGTAAAGCATGCTAGGCCACACTTTTTGTAATGGCGTCATTCCGAGCAAAGTAGCCACAAAGAGATCGGGCAATATGGCTACTTTGCTCGGAAACGATTTTTTTATTTATTGTTCACAACAAAATAATACTCAAAAGGTTTTTTTTTTTTTTTTTTTAAGACAGAAGACGGGTCAGAGCAATAAATTTTTCAGAAAAAGGCTTATTCTCGACATTTGCAGTCTGGATGTCTGCTGGGTCCCCCATTCATTATATTGACACTCATTACTGTTAACTTTATTTTGTAACGACTTAATAGTTAAAATATTACAAAACATAATACTTATTCTTAACCCATTAACCGCTGGTGTTGTGTTGATGCAACAGTAAAAATAAATGCACATGCTTAAATTTACTATCAAGCTACCGCTGTTTCTGAATTTAAAAAATGCCTCATTTAATCAGATAAACTTTGAACATTAAATAAAGTGAAGACTTTCTTTCAAAATTTACTGTGGCAATTATTTTTCTGCTAAAAAGTTGAATACCCCTGTGTTATAGTTTCAACGGTTAATGGGTCAATGCATGTTAACTTTAGATTGTATTGATTAAATATACATCCTGAATGAATGTGAATTGTCCAATTACCTATGCTAGCTACGTTGTCCAGCCTAGTCGAACAAGTGGCCATTTTGTAATTTTTCTTTCGAAATAACGTGGACATCTTAAAATAAATTTTTACAAAGTTAATTAGCAGTTGAAACTATAGTTATTATAGTTATTAATGATGTTTGTTTCTATTACTTTACTGAATAAAAAGGTACCATAAACTTTTATCAAACTTTAGAGTGGCCACTTTATCCTTCCTTCCCCTATACTAAAATATGGCACCAAAATGTTTCAGAAAAATTATTAGCATTAACGTTTTAGTATTAAAAATTATTAGCATTAACGTTTTAGCATTAAAAATTATTACTATCGTCAAAACTGATAACTTCAAGATTAAAACGAATCTTATTAAATAATATTTTCCATATGATAGGCTATCTCATATCAACTCCCCCCCCCCCCCCCCCAAAAAAAAAAAAAAAGAGACAAAGACAGAGAGAGAGAGAAAAGGTTTATGAAGCAATATTTACTAAAAGTGACAGACATTTCTCTAAAATAATTAATGACAGTTCTAGATAATAAGTCCTTTAAAATAAATTAATTCCAGTAATATTTTAATTGCAGAATTCTACTATATGCCCTCATATTCGTGGAACGTTCGCATGGGATTTCCTATTAAACTACTCAGCGGATCATCGTTCTTTTGATTATTATTAGTGTTGCTGTTGTTTCTTAAAAACTATATTTTTATAGCATACTAAGCTTAAAATTAACCCGAAAATCTAAACTCATTTTTTAACATTTGCCAACATAGTTGAAAAGTGTTTATGAATTCGATTTGTGAGGAAAATTATCATACGATTGGACTTGTGAGGCGCACAAAGGCGTATTTTCCAGAAATCTTGCCCAAAACTCGAATTGTTTTTGCCTTACCGAATTCTCTTTGAGAACAAGTTAATAGCTAAAATAGTGAATTACGTTACTAAGTAAATGGGGGAGGGGCTGTATTTTATGGAACGTAGGGTTATTGGTACCCTATAATATTTGAATTTACATTCTGTAAGCTTCTGTACAAAATACAAACCATTTCGTGGGCTTACTTAGTAAAACAATTCAGTAATAAAACACCAATGTTTCTTAAAATTTCGAAATAGTAATACCATGTTATAAAGAAAAAATTACAAACCATTTCTTTTTATTCAATAATTCGGCTGGTTTCAAACGGATCTCAAACATTTTTGTAAAGAAATAAGAAATAGCTATATCTGTGCTTTTTCAAAAATTTAAAAATTCATTCGACCTACTAATAAATATTTTCTCAAACAAAATCTAATTTAAAATGCTAAAATTGTTGCCAGAAAAGATTATTTTTCAATGTGTTGTTTTTATCAACGAAGATAATTAATTTTCAACGGAAATAATGAATTTTCAAAATATTCAACATCACGATGGTATGAGCTAAAACAAACAGCAATGCCTTTAATCCTGTAAAAAAGGAGAACTAAGCATATTTCAAGAAAAATCCTATACAATTGTAAAATTTTACGTTGAAATATTCAACTTTTTTTCCCAGTTTTTAGCATTTTAGGAAATTCCGCCACTGTACGCCGTGCTCTCTTAATCATATGAAACAAAGTTTAAAATATTTCCGATTGAAAAATGATGGAGCTTTACCAATCTCCTATAATTATAAAACAAAAATCGCTGGGCGATTCCGGTTTAAGAAAACAATTACCAAAACAGCATGCTCATTTTAGACCAAAGTTAGCACACCTACTCCCTTAAGAACTGGATACCTACAATGAACACTGGGTCCAAGAAAAATAATTTCAATAGAACTGAACTCCTGAAATTTTAATAAATTACGTCCTGCACTTGATAATTTTGTTAAGTGTTGCGTTCTTTCTTTAACTGTAACAATTATGCCACAGCAACCCTAATCACGTTGGCCATAGACTTAGTTTTCTATCTTTACTTGCCCCCTTAAGACTTATTCCAATCGACTTCATCTTTAAGGCAATATTAAAGGTAATGTAAACAGAGATCAACCCAAAGTCATATATGATCTGAAAACAAAATTAATAAGTACGATCGATTTCAATGACCAGTCAAGTTAATTATCCAGTAGAAACTTCGTCTTATAATCTCCTCAAATGGTAAAAATTTTTAAATAGTGACAGTTTAAAAAATTAATAATAAATCAGTTCAAACGTTTTCAGTTCGTTCCTTATATACATCCTCTGAAGTACTCAGTACATTTTAATACAAACTTGGAAACCGTTTTGCGTCATATTATTTTTTTGCCTATTTCATTTAGATTAACAGTATGTATTTTTACTTTCTTCTATCTTTATAAGAAGAAAGTAATGGATTCATGAAAATTGTGCAATTCCGGTTTCGACAGATTTACACGTTTTAGAAACCCGAAAAACATGCTTTTACAAAATGTCTGTCTGTCTATCTGTCCGTCTGTCTGTGTGTGTGTGACACAAATATTGTGGGCGCTCTATCTCATGTACTAATGAATGGAATTTAACAAAACTTTAGATTCAGCTAACCCTGATATAAACTGGTGCTAATTACCTTTTGGTGTAAATCGTCCAACAGGTAGCGCTGCTATGCTGCATTTTTCACGATTTCCAAAATAGCTATGTCTCAAGAACTAATGAACGGATTTCTATAAAACTTCAGATTACGTTAGTACTTGATATAACTTGGTGCTGATTACTTTTTAGTGTAAATTGCCCAGCAGTTGGCGCTACTATGCGGCATCATTCATGATTATCGCAATAGCTCTATCTCAAAAACTAATGAACGGAATTTGACAAAACTTTAGATTCAGTTAGTTTCTGATATAAACTTGAACTGTTTCCTTTTTGGCTTAAATCGCTCAACAGATGACGCTGCTATGATGCATTTTTCACGATATCCGAAACAGCTATATCTCAAAAACTAATGCACGGATTTTTATAAAACTTCAGATTCAGTTAGTACCTGATATAAATTGGTCCTGATTAGTTTTTAGAGTAAATCAACCAACAGGTGGCGTTGCTATGTAGATTTTTTTACGATTTCCGCAATAGTTCTACCTCAAAAACTAATGAAAGGATTTTGATTAAACTTCAGATTCAGCTGCAACTTGACATAAATTGTTGCGGATTAATTTTAGTGTAAATCACCTAACCGGTGACACTGATATGCTTCATTTTTCAGGAAATATTAACATGTATGAGATAGAAGAAAGTTTTGGGATTGCCACATCCGACTAGTTTTTTTCTACTTAGTTTGGTCACAGACACTCTTTGATTTTATTAAGAATTCTTTGTGCCACACCAAGATTTTTAACTTTAAATTAACATAAAAGGCGAATACGTGCTACGTTAAATACGGAAAAAAATATTATAAAAAATAAAAATATATTTTTTTCACCAAAATCTTTTATGGATTCAACAAACATTACCTAAATGTTATCCATTCTCAAACAAATATATATACATCTTAGTATCGTTTTTTAAATAAATATTTGGTTAGGATTTCAAACAATTCTATTTTGGAAAATCAAAAGTACACACTTTTGGAAATACGGATATTAAAAATGTTTAAAAATATTTGAGACAATATTTAAATGCTTACTATTGATAATCTTTTAAATGGTAAAATATGAATAGTTTTTAAGATTTTAAGAAGTTGTTAGAAAATAATAAAATCTTGTCTACTGAAAGAATTATAATACAGTCATTCGGGGTAACTTTGAACCATGGGAGATGTAACTTTGCACCACCTTCTAATTTTCAATATTTTTGACTCCAAAAGACTAAATAAACTCCAGAACTGTGCTCTGTTTCAAGGTTCTACTGGGATTTCTACTCTTTATTTAAAAAAAAAAAAATTAGCAACATTATGCGCAATTAATTGCATCATCTAACTATTTTCATGAAGTAATATTTTCAAGTTAATTTTGAATGCTGTTTTGAAGTGGTTGTAATCCAATTAAATTTTCATAGTAAGTAACAATATACTCATTTATCAGACATATTATTATCTAAATGTTATAAATGTGTTAATATTTTGTGATTATTTATTTATTAATAGTTAATAAAATGTAAAATAAGAAAGCACTAGCATTTTACCGCATTTTCAGGGTAACTTTGAGCCGGCTCAAAGTTATACTGATGTTTATAATTTACTGATTATAGGTGCTACTGTCAAAATTTTCACATATTTGCACGTATATTTTATATAAATGGCGAAAGTGTGCATTAGATATAACATGTAAATATTTGTAAAATACATAAAATTCATTTAGAGGCGTGATTAGGGGCGGAGCTACTCAAATTTGACATTTCATACGGTCGACGTTTTTTATTCTTGTTTGAATAATATTAGTACTAGTACGTATTACTGTAACTATGGATATATTATTGAGTTAAAACATTGAAAATTGTTTTTCACTGCATTTTTATGTTTTATATGGAGAATAAACAGGTTTTTTTTTATTTCTAAATATTCACGGTTCTCTTTTTCCACTTTTCTTATGCATAATATTTGTTGTAATATCATAAATTATACAAATCTTGTGATCTTGGGAAATGTAAATTCGGATTCTTTACATATCTGAAAATATTTTTGGGGGTTCAAAGTTGTACTAACTATAAATTTTTTTTATAATGAATTATTTTAGATAATATTTATCATATGGTGCAAAGTTACCCTAAATGGCTGGGTAACATTGAACCAGGTTAAAAATTCATTTTTTATTGCTTTTATCATTATTATTCCTTAATTTTTTATTGCCATACGATAATTTAGGATCATTTCTTCTCTTTTATGCCCCTAGTTGCAACAATATTCTTAAAATAAGAGTGTGGCATGGGAAAATATAGAAAATGCGGATCAAAGTTACCCTGAATGACTGTACTGTATACTACTATATTCTGTATATATGCTGTACTATATGTTGTACTTTATACTACTATGATATATATATACATATATATTTAAATACTTACCCACTACCCTTTTTTTTTTCTTAATAGGTCCTCTACTATACGAATTCATTTTGATACAGTTTAAAGCTGCAGGGATTAAGAAAATTCTGTTTTTGAGTATTAAAAGATACAAAGATAAATTAAATTGCAACAGATTACATGTGAACTAGAAGTAAGATATCCACTTCAAAGAGTTCTTGAGATATAACGCTGCTCCGATTGATATGAAGTTAAAACTACAAATAATTTAAATTATACGCTTGTTTTTTTATTAAATAAATATTTTAGTATAAATATTTTTCTCAATATGAAGCTGTAGCATTCAAATGATTGTTTAATAAGCTTTTACATTTTAATGTCCAATGTGTGCCCGAATTGTCACAATCCATGGTCAATATGTCCTTAGTTTAGTCAATAACACTCTGTAATCGCACAAAAAACATATTTTAGTTCACTGAAAGCAGTGTCAGGTCGAACATCGCAAACAATGTGGGAAATGCTTTCTTTTAAAGCTGCTATAGATAAGACAATATGATTTTCCGACTATAGCGCATTGTTGATAATGACGGAGGTATAAACAGCATATATTATAGCATATTATAAAGACATATTGGGTTTTGAGCTATATAATCTTATGGAGCATTTATTTGAATACAAAAGCGCCATATATTGGAAATTGTTTGTACTAAAAAGATATTTAATAAATGAAAAGTGCATCATTTTTATTACCTGCAACTTTAATTTTGTCTCAATCAGAGTAGTAGTAGAATGTAGTGCAAGGCCTTCCGAAATGGATATCTTATTTCTTGCTAACTATGTATGCATTAAAATTCCAAAATCAACTTAATATTTCATATAATTCTTTGAGACTCACTTGAAGCACAATCAAGGTTCACTCGTTCATAAACACTACTAGAATAATATGACTCGGAATATTTTATTAAACTACACATTCTTTTAATACACTTGAAACATCTAACTATAAACATGGAAGAACGTGCATAGCTTGACATTTTAATAGCCTTTTTGAAAACCTTATCTTTTATTCGTTTATTGGATATTTCATTATCAATAGTTTAACAGTTATCTCAGAAAATAACTCTCATTATGACGCTAAATTACATAGACAAATGGCCATACATTATCACAATAAGAGAACTAAGCCACAATAATGAAGTAGCTGGTCGTTCAGAAGCAATTTTCTGAAAAGATAAGTAAGCCCAAAATTAGCAAATTATGAGGCTTCAATTTTACTCTTTCAAAAATCGAAAATACTTGTAAACAGTTTGTTTCATTATTCCTTCTACCGTTGTAAAAGAATGAGAAAGAACATAATTATACCATAGAATACTTCCAAAATTATTCATGCTATTTGTGCTCAATAAAGCTTTAACCCATTTGTGCCTTAATTTTTGTTTTCTCAAATTTGTTGGTAAAATCACTTTAAGATGTTGCAAAATGAACTGGAAAAATGATAAATAAAATTATGCTAAAAAAGTTTTGTATTTATTTAATAAAATGTAAGCGTACTAAATACAGTAATATGCATAATATTTGTAATAATATAATATGCATAATTATATATTTTGTCTAAATTTACATAAAATAAGCTTTTAAGTTGTATATGATATACTGTAATTAGTATTTTTATGATTTACTAAAAACATATATTTATTTTTTTGCAGAGACTAATAACGTTATAATTATTAGTAATAATAAACGAAGAATAATCGTATTTGATGCTTAAAAACAATTTGTTTCATAATAATATTGAAAAGTACATTACATAAAAAACTGTCCCCTAAATGGGTAATAAAAATAGGTACCCATTCGGGCCTAGCACCCTATATTTTATACGTCACAAAAATGCATAAAAAATAGGCTTCAACATATAATTTCACAATTTAAAAAAAAAAAATACGTATTTCAAAGAAGTCAACAAGCTAAGATTATGACTTATTTATTTGAATCCTTGGTAGAAAAATCCCAAATAACCTTACTTTTTACATTTCGCTATCTTGAAAAATGAAAAATCTATAAACTCCGAAAAAAGCCTCCATTTTAAGCAAGTAAATATCCATCTTATGCTGTCATCTTTCGGTAACAGATAAAGACATTTATAGATAATCATTTCATACAATTTTCATGTTATAAAGAAGAATAAAATTATACAAATTTATTAAAATTCGAAGCGTCCCAAAAATGGGACGCCAGGCATAAATGGGTTAACAACAACAGCAAAAAAAAAACACACACAATGCCACATTGATCAATTATTACAGTACAGTCAAACCCGCTTTAATGAACCCGGGATATTGTGAATACTCGGATATAGTGAACTTTTTTAGTGGTCCCGTCCGAACTTTTATTTAACGAATGTTATTTTATACGCTTATAGTGGACAGCTGCGAATTTCGTAGTTCATTTAAAGTGGACTGGAATTTTATTTCCCAAGATGTTTTTTTCAGTTCTCCAACTTTAAACTTTCGCTATTTATGACTGCAAATGGTGGCATTTCTTTGCATTGAGTTAAATTTCTCTCTTTCATGTTCATCGCCTTAAACTAGGGCTAACATGTGGTTAAATATTACATGCCTCTTTGTCTCCTCCCCCGTTGCAGGAACAAACTTATCCTCTTCGCGCTTCCTTAATTCTAAGAATAAGCGTTTGGTATTTACTTATTATCTCCGTCTCTCGACCCACGGTATTATCGGAACACTCCAAGATTGTCCCTCGTTTTATAGTATTTCTCTTAATTATTCTTATGATTGATTTGATATAAGAAGACGTTTTTTCAAGAGATGCTAAAAATTTCGTGAAAGATGACAAATTCTGTAAAAATAAAAAAAAAAGCATTTTCAATTGAGGATAAGATTAAAATCATTAAAAGTATTGAAGATGGGATTAATCCAATCGGCACTGTGCAAAAAATTTTCCTTGTCAAAATCTACAGTTCCAAACATTTCTAAGAAACAGTACGATTCTTGCTGCGCACGAAAAAAAAAATTGGATTCTTTGACGAAACTACATCGGTCCGAAAGTAAAAACGTGGAAGAGGCTCTGTAAATATGGTTCACCATTATCAGCTGGATAGAAATATTCCTGTGACCGGCTTCAAAGTAAAGCGAATGAGTTTTCCGAAAGTTTCGGAGAAAACTGATTTGTGTGCTTTAACTGATGGCTTGACAGGTTAAGAAAGAGAACAATATTTCTTGTGGAAAGATTGCTGGTGAAGCAGCAGGTGTTTTGTGCATCGTATGTGGAATGCAGAAAGATCAAGTGTTGGCGGATGCAGTCCAAGTTTGTGAAGAGAGGGATATCTTCAATGCTGACGAATCTGGATCATTTTACAAAATAATTCCCAATCAGACGTTAAATTTTAAAGAAGAAAAGTGCACTGACGGAAAGCTCCCTAAAGTGAAAGTAACTGTTCTTATATGTGCAAATATGAACGGCTCAAAAAAGCGAAAATTAACTGTGGTAGATAAATCCCAAAAGCCGAGGTGTTTTTAAAATGTTAAACTGCACTTGAACTACAGAGTCAATCAAAAATACTGGTCGGCCAATTTTTTTTCAGGATGAACTTTGACAATGGGATAATTATCTTTTTTTTTTTTTTTAACTAAAATTCCTCCTTATCGACAATTGCACAGTCCATCAAACTTAGAAAATCTGAAGTTCATTAAGCTCGTTTTTTTTTGCCTCCAATTACTATCTGTGCTGCACTCAATGGACCAGGACGTTATTCGCAGCCTGAAATCCCACTATAGGAAACAGTAGTGATGCGTGTTTTAAAGAACTACGAAGAGAACACAACATCTCTCTTTTTGAAGCAATAGTTATGTTGAAAAGTCATGGAGACAGGTGACATCAGCAACAATCCGCGACTTTTTCCGAATTGCAGATCTTTCGAAGGTTGTGTTATTGGAAGGAAAGCATGTCAATATGCTAATGTGGAAAACGAAGACGACGAAGAAAACTTACCAATAATTCTGTAGCAGGAAAATCATAGTGTGAACATTTTTCCAAGAGACGTTACAGAGCACTTCGAATCTTGCAGTGATGAAGTGAAAAAATCTGGTACACCTAGAGATGATAACATTGTATCTGAAGTTAAACAAATGACAGATGCTGAAAAAAGACTTAGAAGACGATGTTGAAGAAGAACTTTAAATTTTGTTACCTTCTACCTTGGAAGTGAAATTGGGAGCAATTATCCTGGAAGAAAAATCTTCAGAAAATGTGGTCCAGAAAGTATTGAATCATGTATATATTGTTGGTAAGAAAAATGATGAACTCTACATAAAATCTAATTTATTCAATCAAAAATCACTAATTTCCTCCATAGAATATAAAAATAATACCAAGATTTAGTAAACAACTATTTTTCTTTTTAATATTTCATTTACTGTCTATTTAATTAGTTAACAACTCGTAAGCAAATTACGTCTTATTGCAATCACTATTTTCAACAATGCTATAGCATAAGCTATATATTTTTTAAGAATTCGGATATAGTGTACCATCCGCAATAGTGGACATATTGCTGAGTCCACAGACGGTTCACTATAGCGGGGTTTGACTGTAATAAATTTGTATTTTTTAAAAAATTTAACCCTTTATGTACTGAATTCATGAGAATTTTATGTTCTAAAGCATTTTTCGTGAATTTTTGAAACTGCATTAGAAGATTCACATAATCATTTAATAAATTTTAGAAGGATTTTAGAAGGATTTTAGAAGGATTGGTGGATTTAAAAGGATTAATTAAATTCAAATTTATAGGGATTTTGTGCAATACTTATAACCCCACTGAAATATTTCATTTTTAATATTTTTCTTAGTGTTTTGTAGAATTAGAAAATATACAAATATAATATTCTTACAATAGAAATATAAAATGTTTTCCGAATTGAAAAATCCCCCCCCCCCCCCAAATGCCAAGAAAGCTGAAAATATGCAAAGGAAAAAGAAATCATCCTTTAAAAAAATTGTTTTGTGTAACAAATAATGCTTTTGTAACAAGATAAAGTAATACATCTATAACTCATATTCTAAACTGTATTACTACTAATCGATGTATTAAATGAATTTTATAACAAGTCATTTTAATGGTACTTATAAGTACCGTCAGTAGATAAAGGGTTAAATTATATTTGTAATTTCAAACTCATTCTTAAACTTTTCTTTTTCAAATATTTTGTTTTTCGATTAAATTTAAAAGTATTAAAAAACTTTTTTAACAAATAATGTTTTACATATATATATATTCATAGCTGCCAACCTTTACGCTTTTTTGCTACCACTAAAATTTAGAGAAGCTTTCCGCCTTGTATAATCGTGAGATTTCGAGCATTAAATAAGGCAATATTTACAAGAAAATTTTAGTGGTAGGAAGAAAGCGTAAAGGTTGGCAGCTATGAATATATAATTTTTAAAGTTACCATGAACGTAACACATATTTTTATTCTTTTCACGTATTTCATATACAGGTTCTCCTTTCTTTATAAAGTTGCAATTGATGCGATACCTTTTTTTTTCGATGCTTACTTGATTAATACGGAGAAATTCTCGATTAGCGCCCAAAATACAACATGAGCAAAAAAAAAAAAAGTTTTTTTTTTTTTTTTTGTCTTCTAAGTCACGTTGAATCGTCAAAAATATCAAAATAAATACTAATAAAGAACTTCTTTAAAAAATAGAATTCGTCAAACAACATTTCATAGACATGCGTAAATCCAGACATCAGCAGAAGTACACAAGTACAGAGGGTTTCATAAAATCAAATTTTGTGTTACCTCAAGATGTTTTATTTGAAAAAATTGGAAAAAAGTGCGACTAGTTTATTTTTTACTTATGGAAAATAAAAGATATGTAAGTTTAAAATAATCAAATTCTAAATAAAACCATAAGACGAAATGCAATATGTCACCTTGATTCAATCGTAAAATACACAATATGAAGTTTAAAAAGCTCATTATTTTACTTAAAAGGCAACTAAAATATAAAAATAGATGTCACAAGTTAAAAAATATGCATTTTATTTAAAAAGTTTTAGAGTACTTCTGGCCTGCATTTCTCGAGGCCATATCACAGAGAATATTTTAATAACTAATTGCTGTTCATTTATACAAATACGTCACTTCGTTTTGAAATGGGAGAGATAATAATTGAATCGGTCATTTCAAAAACCACTGTCAAGTTTTTTCCAAATATATTTTTTTTTGTCGCAAATGCTTCCTTAACCCCTTAATCCTCGCTCCCGTCAATATCACGGGCTGAGGTGTCGTTCGTTATATCTCGTGACCGTCATATTTCCGGGCTGGAGATTTATTGCTGAAAAAACTTCTGAAACCAGAAAATTTTAACTGGCATTTTCGTATGAAGTCTTTGAATATTAGCGTTTGGGTTTGGCTTTTTGCGTTGATTGTGATGGTGGACCAGTGTTGCCAGATAGTCAGAAGTCAATTTCCCCAAAATTCCTGAAAGTTTCCCCAAATCAGTGATTTTTTCAGAAAAAGTCCCCGACTCAGTTTTTACTCAAAAGGGGAACTTTTAAATTTTCAATTTAACGCTATAGAGAATATTTAAGTAATTTAAGCTCAAAATTTTTCCCCAAATCAAGCCTTTTTTTGAAAAAATTCCCCATTGGCAAAAAGCAAATTTTTAAACTGGGCTGAATGCATATTCTGTAGCTACATTAAGAGAATGACAGATATATTTTGCTGTGACAAGTTATTTTACGTTTGTTTTTTAAAGTATTGTCTAACAATGTTGGACTATTGTTATATTAGCTCCATAGCTTTAGACAGCCTCTTATGAGTTGGGATTTGAATGAATCCGAGATGGTACGCTGTTTTAAATTTTTTGTCATCCCTATGCTGAAGTACATAATCATAATGCAAAGTATTTTTGCTGTATCAATCGATGTGCTTTTGTAAATTATTGGAAAAAAATATCTGCTTTCCGCATTGAAATAATTTTTTTTAAAGTACGGCGAAAGAATTTTTCATATAAGTCCTGCAAGTTTAGTCACAGCAGGTTTTAGCTGCTTAAGACTTTAGAGTCTGATGCATCTGTAATACGTGTAAACTGTAATTCAGTAAATAACGACCACGACCACATCCAAAAGAATAATGATTGATATTTCAGATTACTTGATTGTATTTTCGTTTTTCAAATCAAAATTGAGTTCGAGACAGATACAGTTTTTCTACAGGACAAAAAGAAATCTTTACAGAAAATATTTAAAAAAAATCCCCAAAATTTTTTTAGCCCCCAACAATTTCCTCAAGAACTATTTGTCCCCAAAAAATTCCTCTAGAGGTTCAAAATTCCCCAAAATGGGGACAAAATCCCCAATAAGGCAACACTGTGTTGGACTTTGTATCGCGTGTTTCAAAATATCACTCAAAAAAATTATTAATAATCAAAATTTGGTGTATATTATATTATTTCAGATATTATTTGTAAAAATTGGTGTAATGATGATAAATAAAGATCTAACATATGAAAAATAAAGGCCTTATTCGCATTAAATTGTATGGTGTAAAACAAACATTAAAACACAGAATTCTCGCATGATGGCTTTTCCACAAACGTGAATTTGTTCTATAACATCTTTTTTTGTCGTCTTAAAAAAAAAAAAAAAAAAAAAAAAAAAAAAAAAAAAAACTAATTTTATATTTTATAATACAAACCTAATAATTATTCAATTTCTGTAATAAAAAATAGGTACAGTTTGATGGTTTTCCCAAATATTAAGCGACCATTAAGGGGTTAAAGGTAGAGATAATCTGGATAATAACCACATAAGGTCAGTGTATTCCTTCCTCTTAAAAAAACACTTCTAATTTTGGTTCATTACTTGACATTATATAACATATACAACACTTACATAATATCATATTTGACATAAGTCAGCGACTTAAGTGACTTTTGCATGCGCTACCAGATGATGTTGCAATCAAAACAAGTGATTTTATGCAAAATCTACTACTATCACAGATACCAACACAAAACATTTTTTTATTTACGGCAACTATGGGGTCATTGTTTTGGTATAAAGGATCTTAAATACGTAAATCTATAGTTTACATGCATCACGAAGGCATTGCTAACAAGGGAGCAAATGAGGTTTGTTCTATGTTGTTGCATTATAATAAAAATAATATTGGATCACATATTAAGCATTTAAATCTGGTTTCTGATGATTGCCTGGGCAACATAAATTCAACGCGGTATTGAGATTTTGTTGGCTTTGACTGACTCTAGAAGATTTGAATAAATTTATCGGTACTTTCTTGTACGTGGTCATTCATTTTAAGTAAATAACCGCGATTTCAGAGTCATAAAACAAACTGCTAAATCATGATCGTATCTACGTCCATGAAGAATAGGGGAGGGTAGTACACAGTGAGATGAAAATTATTATTACCTAACGAATGGCGACGCTTTTTATTCTTTTGAAAAAAATTTTGCTACATCTTTAAGTTGCACGAATACGCTACACATTAATGTATAAATGATTTTAAAAAGTTATTTATAAAAGCACAGAAGCAGCATAACGAAGTATCGGAAATTGTCTCACTGCGTACCACAAATAGTACACAATGAGACAATGTATATATTTTTAAAATTATACATTTTACACTCTATCAATAATTTTATGCAGTTTAAGATTTTTAATTAAGATTTCTAGAGTTTCAAAATATTAAAAATATGAGCCTCGGGTGGACAATGGCAGACCTTGGGCTATCTTCATGCAAATTTTCAGTCTCTTACGTTTAGTATATTTCCCTAGCCATCGCACGCCCATGCACACACACAGAAAGAGAGAAAGAAAAAAAAACCTTCTTTTATTAATATATAACTTTTTTTAACATCAGAACCACATAGCAGGTATACAGTGAAACACGCCTCACTGTGTACCACAACTGTGTGTCTTACTGTGTACTTTCGTTACGTTGTAACAAAATGGATGCCACATCTGTTACATCAATATCCTCGCTTCAAAAAGTTTATGTCGTTTTATCGAAATAGTCTACTATTAGACATAGCTAGGTTTGGTTAAGGAAATATATGTCATATTGAAGGAAATAAACACT
Source organism: Maratus speciosus (assembly GCA_963932465.1). Lineage (NCBI taxonomy): Eukaryota > Metazoa > Arthropoda > Arachnida > Araneae > Salticidae > Maratus > Maratus speciosus. The sequence continues at coordinate 369,897,474 of OZ010790.1, read as the reverse complement.
AAATTAGACGTTTATGTAACTTTATCCACTATAAAATAATTAATTATTTACTATTTTGTCGGACGAGTAACTGAACGACAAGCAATAATACTATTTTCCATGAAAATGCATTTTTCTCACATTACTCCTTTCATCATCTTCAAATTAGGCATCCATGCAGTCAGTGATGAATAAATTATCGTTACCTTTAAATGACGCAAATTGAACATTTGCTTATTCCTTTATATTTGTTACAAAGCAAAAGTTCTCGCAGGAAAACAGGTTTTATGATTTCATCATTTGGATATTTTTTTTCTTTCTTATAATTCTTAAATTCTAACTATTACAAGACTTTCAAATCAAACATTACACAAGCAATAAACTGTCAAATTATCTGTAAATGTAATTTTTAAAAGTTTGTTGAACAAGATTATCGAATTTTTCCTCGTTTTTTTCTTTGCTATGTCAAAAAGAATGAATGAATGCTTTTCTAAATAGAAATTCCTTTTAAAACATTTCAAAACGACAAGCAATAATACTGTTTTCCGTGAAAATGCACTTTTTTCTCAATACTCCTTTCATCATCTTCAAATTAGGCATCCATGCAGTCAGTGATGAATAAATTATGATTACCTTTGAATGACGCAAAGTGAACATCCTCTTATTCCTTTATATTTGTTACAAAGCAAAATTTCTCGAAGGAAAACAGGTTTTATGATTTCATCATTTGCATATTTCTTGCTTTTTATGATTCTTAAATTCTAACTATTGCAAAACTTTCAAATCAAACATAACACAAGCAATACACTGTCAACTTTTTATCTGCAAATGTAATTTTTAAAAGTTTGGTGAACAGAGTTATCGAATTAATCCTCGTCTATTTCTTTGCTGTGCGAAAAATATTAAACTAAAACTTTCATAAGAAATTTCAATTTTTTTTGTACATGTACGAATTCTTTTCAATTTATTCATAGTTCCTTTTAAATCTATGTAAAATACTTTTTCGAAAAATACAGAAACCAAAATGATATATTTTCGACAGTGTAACACATGTGTTTATAGATGGAATATTTTATGCACGAAAAAAAAATATTTTTCAAAAACTACTACGTGAATTAATGTAGAATAAAAATTTCTTTAAGACGGGCAAGTTTTATTTTATTATTTCAAAATATTTTTAATTATACGTAGACCAGTCGCACCGACAGTATTTTTAACGTTACTTTAAAAAAAAAGGTAAAAGGGCCAAATTAAAGATTATGTGATCGCTTTTGCTTCAATTGATCATAATGTTGCATACAGCGTAACAATCTTTGTCATATCAGTAACGCATCCCAGATTTAACGTTTAAAAAAAGAATCGTGTGATCGCCGTATGTAAAAAATGTTCTCTGTCTTTTGTAATTTTGAAATGCAATTTTATTTAAAAATAAACAGACAAGATTTTTAAAAGTTCTTACTTTAATATAACATTAATTGACGTTTAATGCTAAAATAAATCAAAAATGAAATGGGTAATGTAAATATAAACGTAAACAGGAAAACTTACTTCCCTATTTTCTTTTTTAACACTTTCCAACAAAGTTGAAAAGTATTTATGACTTCGGTTTGTCTGGCCGTCTGTCCATGCTCTAACACTGGTAAATATGCTCGGATCGTTCTGAAATTTTTGGAGGTTAGTGACCTCTACAATAACACGTTCCCTATTTCAAATTAAGTTTGTAGCATGTTTAGTTCATTTACAGGGACAGTCAAAAGTTTTCCGTTACATTACGGCCAATGGGAAAAAATCGTTTCAAATGATTTTTAATGGTGTTACACTCTTTCAAACATAGTAAAATTGATATTCATTCATGAAGCCCACTAAAATATGCATTCTGTTGAATATGCGGTGCAAAGAATAGTTATTGTTCATTTACAAGGCTACACAAAAGAATTCCGTTCATAATGGTATAGGGGAAATTGTTTGCGGTGTATTTGAAAAGGTTTCAGATACTATATTGTATCTGAATTAGTGTATATTAGTAATGATAGCTCGAAATACATTTTTAATTATGATATGCGCTTTTTTAGGGTTTATTTCATCTGATGAAACCCTATTCGTCTCGCTCCTCTGTGTCTGTCTGTCAGTCCGTCTGTCACAGAGCCCGTTCTCAGAAACTATACATGTTGGAGACTTGAAATTTTGCATACTTATAGCTGAACACCACACATCATACACAATTCTTTCTAAGTGAGCACCTATTTACATTGGAGGCGTTAAATTTTACATACTTATAGCTGAACACCTCACATCAAACGACAAATAAAATTTTGAAAAAGTCGTACATTTAACCCTTTGGTCTCCCATATGTGTATTTTAAACAATTCTATCTAAGTGAGTCCCTAATTAGGTTGGAGGTGTGAATTTTTGCATACGTATAGCTGAATACCCCAGACCACACGGCAAATCATAACATTTTCAAAAAGTCTTATATTATTAGCATATAATAAAGGTACTAGGTAAACTACAGGGCTGTACAAAAGTATTCAAGTATGTTTCCATCTATTAGTATAAATTGCTGAAAGATGAATTTCAGCCTGTTATGCATTTTCTTGCTAAACTAAATTTTTCCCATATGTAGTATATATAACACCATACAGATCGAATACAGGGCTGTTCAAAAGAATCGGGATACATATTTGGCTATGGACGGTAACTGCTTAAATCAGATTTTTAAATGTTTACTTAGTTATCTTATTTACCTTATTTCCCTAAGTAAGGAAGTTTCGTTGAAGCATTCAGGGAATGTTGGAAAGCGTTTCATAATCTATGCTGTACGCAGGATTTTTCTTACTTGTTACTTATTTTATCAGAAAAAAATTATTTTGTAATATCAACTATTTAAACACAATCTATTTATTATGTATGCATATTAAAATTTATTGAGGATTATTTCGAATGTTTTATACTTTAAAGTCTTTTTTTTTTTAAAAAAAAGAATGAGATTTCTATTAACAGTCACAATTTTTTTAATAGTAGAAGTAAAAGAATTTGCAAAAAAAAAAATATTTTTTCAAGAAATATAGGTTGTTTAACTTTTAAAAAAATGTCTCAATGGAGAAATAAGGAAAGTCAAAGGATTCTGAGTTGACATGTAGCAATGGAAAGCAAAACAGAGTGAAATACATTTCCTTTTATTCTGAAATAACTTTTCAATTGATACAGGTACAATAGTAGAACAAATATCTACCTTTTCTTAAAACGACTATGTGTTATACGAGAGTGTCTGAGATGCCACTTGTGGCGATTATTGGACATTAACCTTATCTCAAAAAGTATCAGATGTAGCAAAATTGTTTACTACAAAAGCGCACAGCATTAGGAAATGACATTGTACATAAAAAAAGAATTTTATCATAAGCACGCGAATCTTATCCTTTTAATAAGCAATCACCAGCTGAAATACAGGGCAAATTGTTTGTAGAGATATGACATTATGAGACAGATGCATGTTTATTAATAAAATTAACACATGTAAATAAGATATGATTTTTTTAATAATTAAATTATGTTAAGCATGCTCATTGTTTCCAGTGTAGGAAACAATAAATCTGCATTCGCATGCGTACAAATACAGGGTGATTAAAAAAAGATGGGAAAATTTTTAAGAGGTGATAGTACACACCCAAACAAACATTTTGTATCAAAGAATGCATGGTCGAAAACTAAACATAAAAAAGTTAGAAGGCGCCAAAAGTTATGTTCTTATACGAGGCAAAAACACACAATGAACGATTAAGTTAAGTTACGAAAACAAATTTAATGGCATTTGATTACAATAAGTGCTCAAAACATTGACCGGCAGCTGTTATGCACGCAGTACAACGGCGAAGAACAGATTGGCGAATTTTCTGAAACACACCAGGCACCTACGCGCTCGCCAGATCTTTCATGTCTCGATTTTTTTTGTGGGGACAGCTAAAGGCTCTTGTGTATGAGACTACCATTAAATCCGCAAAAGAACTTGTTGACAAGCTTTCGGCTGCTGTAGGGGAAGTTCTCGATATGCCTGGTGTGTTTCAGAAAATTCGCCAATCTGTTCTTCGCTGTTGTACTGCGTGCATAACAGCTGCCGGTCAATGTTTTGAGCACTTATTGTAATCAAATGCCATTAAATTTGTTTTCGTAACTTAACTTAATCGTTCATTGTGTGTTTTTGCCTCGTATAAGAACATAACTTTTGGCGCCCTCTAACTTTTTTACGTTTAGTTTTCGACCATGCATTCTTTGATACAAAATGTTTGTTTGGGTATGTACTATCACCTCTTAAAAATTTTCCCATCTTTTTTGAATCACCCTGTATATTGCTACAAATATTACATACATTGAGCATACTTGTTGATATCTTTATTAAAACATGTAAACAAGACATGATTTTTTTAAATAATGAAATTATGTTAAGCATACTCATTGTTTCCAGTGTGGGAAACAATACATCTGCATTCCCATGCGTACACATATATTGCTACAAATATTGGATACATTGAGAATACTTGTTGATATCCTTATTAAAATAAATTCTACTTTTCTTATATGTATTAATTTTTTTTAATCCATCTCCTTTCTAATGCCGTACTTATACTTGCGATTTGTGATGTATTTAATGATTGATTATGTGATAATTATCAAAGTGATTGCTTATCAAAAATTTAACACGTTGTATAATTTCTCAATTAAGTTATTTTTACAAGAAAAATATATGAAATGAAAATTCTCATTTAATTTACTTAAAAATGTGCTAAAATATACATGAAAAGGTCTTTATAACATAAAAATCGCCAAAAGATGTTAAAAACCCCAAGCACCCCAAATGTTCTTTGAGGTTGTATTTAAATTTCTTAGTAGTCATGCCTATGTAACTGAGTTGTTTTCTGATTTACGTTATCTTTAAAAGGCATCACAAATACGCCTGAAGTTTCAAGACATAGGCATGACTAGAAGGAAATTTAAGACAGACTCAAAGAACATATTGTAGACATAAAGTATACTAAGCCCTCTACAGCTCCATCAAGATTAAACCAAAAACAAGACATTGACATAAATAACAGTAAAGCAATAATCATAGCCCGTACTTCACATTACTACGCATCAATAATCAGAGAATCCATGGAAAATTTTAACTCAAAGAAAGAATACTTTTAATGATGCACTGTCCTACAATATATCAAGGATCTGGTATGGAATACTAAATATCTTTAGCTATTTTGGAACATAATTGTTGTATTTCTACCACCTTTCCTTTTCTTTGAAATACACTAGTCTACAGCTACTTAAGCAAAGAACATTCTTGAACTTTCACCCCTCTGATCTTTAACGTGATGACGGCAGTTGTATTGCAGTTGAAAGCGCTTGCGGTTTTTAACATCTTTTGACGGTTTTTATGTTATAAAGACCTGTAATATGTAATTTTTTATGTACATATGTATTTTTTAAGTAAATTATATCAGAAATTTCATTTCGTATATTTTTTCATTTAGTGATCAAGGTGTACATGACGTTCAATAATTATAGTTTAAGCTATATTTTATAATATTTTTACATGTAAGGCGTCATTTTTGTCTAAATCCAGAAAGATCAAAACTTTTGTAATCTACCTTTTTTTTTTTTTTTTGTATCTCCCATAGTTCTGGAAATACGGTTTATAAATTCCACATTTCACAACTAGCAGCGATATAGTTACTCCCGCATGGTAACGCGCAGTCATTTTAGTATATTAAAAAGAGAGAAACAACGTTTGCGAAACACAAATGTAAGTAATTTTAAAAAGCATATAGCTATTTCGAAGCCTCTAAGGCCTCATCATCAGTGCTTATAAATTAAAGATAAAAATAAAATAAAACAGTGGAATAAAAAAGGGGGGAGACAGAGTCAGAGAGGCGTACCTCACATCCCGACCATCAACGGCGAAAATAAAATCACGGCTGACAAATAGCCACGGAGTCGGTCTCACGCACACACAGGGAGACCAATCAAAAACCGCCCAGATGCTCCGTGAGAGTTCAAACAAAGCGGAGAAAAGGAGGGGGGAGGGAAGAGGACGAATTAAAGAAAATTAAGTCATAAATTTCAAATATTGGGCGTGCAATATATTTTTAATATATGGACACAAAATACAATCCTCTCCCCCCTTTTATGTCATTTTAGTATAGACAGACACATGCTCATTAATTCTAGACTTATCAGTTGAAGAATTATTTCAGGATAAAGGGACTTTCTTATGTACCTTATATATGGCTTAAATAGATAGAATCTACAAATTCACTTTTAATATTTTTGAAACATAAATTCAGACCAAGTTGAAAGAAGTCGGAAATTGTACTTCAGTTTGTATTATGACTTGTTTGATAAATATTTGGATCTTGGTGCAATCTATGCTGCTGCACTCTATGCATTTTTTATGCATGAATACAAAATTTATTACGCTTATATATATTAAATTAAGTTAAATGGAAATAAAATGACTATATCTTAAATATGACATAATAACCATGTCAATCCAGAATCACTGCCTATCATGGGATATCATAGAATTAATTACAGTCGTCTCTCTGATTAACGTCGCTCTACTTAACAACGATCTCTATTTAAGGACGATATTTTGCGGTCCCGGCTCCTTTAAGTAAAAAAAGTTCTATATAAAGACGAAATTGTTTCTATTTAAGGACGATTTTCACGTTTCTCGATCCCTTTAAACATGTTAAACGAGAGAATTTCCTCTGATAGAAAAACAAGGTTTCTTGCGATTCAGATGAGTACAGATAAAGGAGAAGGGTATAATTGTTGAAATGTGATGAATCGTTTTCTCCCTCCAAAAACGTAATAAAAATTTATCTATTTTGACGAAGACATTTTAACAACCGACTTCATAAATTTGATCTAAATTTATGAAGGCATCGCAAATGAAAATGCAACTTTAGATGCAGAAGATGGTGATGAAGCTGATGATACAGAAAACGAGGCACCACCTCCTTCTTACTCAGATGCGAATTCTGCCCTGGATATTCTTTGCCAGTATACTTAGTTTCATCAAATGCGGAAGATGATTCATTCAACCTTCTTGAGAAGCTTGAAGCAAGGGTACTAAAAACTAGACCACCATTGAAACAATCTACCCTTTTTGATTTTTTAAAAACTTAATTTGTTTAATTAAATGTATTATAAATATTTTTATTGTACTGTAAGTAACATTGTATGCTGTACTGTTGTTCTTGTATGCAGTATAATTAATGCAATTTGTATTTGTGCAACAAAAATATGTAGTATTATATCTGTATCAATAAAAAAAAAGAAAGAAGGAAGACATAAAATAAATTTAAATAAATAAGTAAAACATTTCTAAACACACCAATATATTGAGAAATGTATTGACAGTCCTAAGCCTGTAACGTGTGAAGGGAAATGTTTTCTAAATATTATTTTTCCACAAATTCTGTTTAAGGACGATCTCTATTTAAGGACGATTTTTCGAGGTTTCTTGAAAGTCGTTAAACAGAGAGCCAACTGTATGTGTAATAGAATTTAATAGAATAAAGAAAACTTTCATTAATATCTTTTTAAGTTTTGATTCGATTTTCATAAAGTTTGAAATGACTTGACAAAACTCTGCAACGATTATATATATTAAATTTTAAACCACAAGTTTGGTAGTTTTAGCACTGTTATATGCGGGCAGGCGGACAGACAGATGGACGGGCCAGACGACAACTATAGGTGCTGCGTATTTATATAATTACAAACGCTCCTAAAAAGAATATGTATAAAAAAACCTTTAAGCAATTCACGCTCATTTTCAGTAATACTTACGAATTCTTTTGTTAGCCATGTATAGGGTCTATATAACTTATACACACCATGTAGTGAGCTGAAGTTTAGTTAAACTTACAGCGCATACCATAACTGGAAACGCACTTTCAGCAATCATCCCTAGTTATAGAATGTAGAAAATCGTTATATCAATCGTCTGCAACATTTCTATTCATTTGTATAAGAAGAGATCTTATATGCATGAAAGCATAAAAGTTTCATGTTTATTCCATGCACGGTCTTTAACAAAAATTTAGTGCCACATTCAAAAAACTCGTAAAATTATAGTAGAAAAAAATACAACAATAAAATTATAAATATATTTAATGTTTAATAAAATATAAAAATTTCGATGAAATAATTTTTAGCTGCGCATAAACTAAAGATAACATTGTTTGCGTAGTTCGTTAGTCAATTATATTGAGCAACATATATTTACTAACGTACGTAATAACGTCAAATAACGTACAAATTCAGAAAAGTATGAGCAATATATTGAACTGAATTTCATTTGGCTTCGAAAAGTAGCCGGGTGGTAAATATTTTTTCACAGATTTTTATGTATCGCATTAACTGACTCTCAAAAAAGCAGTTATTATTCAATGAATGACAACGGGAAGCTGTTGAAAACGGCTGCTTTAATTTTGATTTTTTTTTAAGAATGTGCTAGTTCTGATCGTTTTCTCAGAAATAAGCATCAATAAAATTTTAAAGAAAAAGAAGAAACAGAAAAAATGGCCATTTGCAGAAAATCACTTATCATACAGCTCTTTTAGAAAGCAACTGAAATCCAGCTCATTATATCACCAGCAACTTTTACAACATACGACTATCTTTTTTCATACGACTGTCTTTTTTCATGCGACTATCTTTTTTCATACGACTATCTTTTTTATTTAAGTTGAAACAAACCCTTATAACGTCATGAATATACGAGCAATTTTTACCAAATTAAAACACATTTTGCACAAGATCCGTTTTACTCTGTGCTGCATGTACAGATCATTTAGAAAGCTTTATTTTATAGGCTGATTAAATACACTGTTTATCAAAAATTAAGGAAAAGTCACAAAATGCCAATTTTTAAATACGGGAATACTCAAAATGAAATAATATAATTCGAATAATTACTATTCCTGCAGAACAGCTAGTCCATATAACATCTCATTCAGGTCATAAATGGTCACAAGAGTCACAGTCACTACGGCGAAACAAAAAATAGGAAATTCCATACATCTCTTTTATGAGTCTCAAATGACTACTATATGTGACTCCACTGACAGGTCACTGTGACTGCTGCTTTGTGCCGAGTCACCAGGTGACTTTACAATGTCATTTCATTGAGACTCTCGTGTGACTCTCATCTGGAGACTCAATTTCAAAGTCACTGTGAACGTTGCATTATGATAAATCAACAAATAATGTCAAATTAAAGTCACATGGTGACTTTTCACCACTTTTTACAGTGGTGACTTTACAGTAGGGTCTCTGTCACCATTTGACAAAGTCATGTGACAGAAAGTCACCATGTGACTTTAATGTGACATTATTTGGTGATTTATCATAATGCAACGTGCACAATGACTTTGAAATTGAATCTCCAGATGAGAGTCACACGAGAGTCTCAATGAAACGACATTGCAAAGTCACCTGGTGACTCGAAGCAGCAGTCACAGTGACCTGTCAGTGGAGTCACATATAGTAGTCATTTGAGACTCATAAAAGAGACGTATGGAATTTCCTATTTTTTGTTTCGCCGTAGTGACTGTGACTCTTGTGACCATGTGTGACCTGAATGAGATGTTATATGGACTAGCTGTTCTGCAGAGATAGTAATTATTCAAATTATATTACTTCCTTTTGAGAATTCGCGTATTTAAAAATTAGCATTTTGTGACTTTTCCTTAATTTTTGATAACCAGTGTATATATATACTAGAAGGCTCTGCCCGCTGCAAGCTATGCTTATCAACCCCCGTTCAGGCACCGCAGAATCTAAAAACGCGCTAATTTGATAGGCTTTAAAAAGATTAGAGAAGATTGAATTATAATGAAAAAACATGTGGCGATCTCCCAGTAAACGGGTTTCCATTCAATTCCGATTGATTGAGAAAGTTTAAGGCCGAATCGATTGCTGTTAAGACATCCAATTGTTGTTTTCGTGTTTGATTAAAGAAAATCAGTTAAACATTTGAAAAAATCTAAAATAAAATGAATTAAGTAAACAGAGTCTTTGCCTCCCGGTATTTTTTAACAGCGTTATAAAACGATTAACATAATAAAATACAGACATTTTAAATGTATCGTTTTAAATCTGACCGAAGTTTTACTAAAGTTTTCTTTCTCTTTTTAGCATTCACAGGAAAAAGTTTTGTTTCTAGAAAAAAAAGTATTATTATTCGCGGTGTCTTAGAATTGGTAACATTAATTAAAAAGATCATCTTGAAATATGAAATTAATGTCACGTATAGATATATTTAAAGTGTTTGGCAGTATTATTATTTCGTCATTTTAAATGTGACGTAATTACTTCAATTTACTGCTTTAAACGCATATCATGTATTTATTATTTTAAAGTTTCCTTTCTCTTTTAATATTCACATGTAAATACAATTTTCATGACATAATTTTCAATATTTCTTTGCTTTTAACACGCACTCATTTAATAAAAATTTCCAAGTTTTTTTTTTTAATAGTCACTTGTTAATAAATTTTTAATCGTGAGAAAATGTTATTCTTTGCTCTGTTTTTACAATTGAAAACAATATCTATACTAAAAGCCTAAGTCATGTGAATATCATGAATAGTTCCGGGCTGACCCCTTCGCTTTTTATATTCCAGGTGCCATTTTGATACTTTAATGTTAGCCAGGCACAGGTGATAAGTCGCCAAATATTATTCAATCGCCATCATTTCATGTATATTATAATAGTTTGCCATAAACAATTACGGGCTGACCTCTTCGCTTTTCTTATGAAAGGTTTCCATTTTTATTAAAAAATCAAAAAAAATTTTCGAATAAAACTACATAAAAGTAACCATGATCGCAAAGAATTCTTGGTACTTTTATGTTAACCGGATGCAAATCTCGCCAATAGCTTTTTTTTTAACTCGCCAGTTAGCATTTTTTTTCGAGTGGTAAATTAAAATATTGCTTTGAAGTTGAAATTAAATGTCATGGTTTGTTGCATTACTTAATATTTTGCACAGATGTCACATACGCACCGGTTTTGGCGTGATTTTTTTTACGACAATTTGGCGAAAACCTCGCTTTCGAATACCAGTTTTATATGTATTTTTAAATTATTTTCTATTATTTTAAAAATGAAATAACAAATAACAAATAATTAATAACTATTGAACAAAACAATTTATATAATTAAAAAAGTAAATAAAAGTAAATAAACATTTATTAATAATAAACAACAAAAGCCGGGTTACTGTTTCAAGCAAAATAACGCCATTTTGGCTCCCATTAGGTACCCCGGTGCGTATATGACATCTGTGCCTAACATTTTTCTTTTCGTTTCGTTTTAAAAAAAAGAAAGAAGTGAAAGCCATTAATTTTAAATATTTCAGTTTTAAATGAAAGTTTTGTATTTTAAATAAAATTAATGAAAGATTATATTTTAAATGAAATTAATGAAATACAAAAAAAAAAAAAAAAAAAAAAAAAAAAACGACAGGAAAAATGTTTAGCGATTTATCACCTGCGTCCCGCTACCATAAAAATACCGAGTTCTTGATTTCTCCATCAGAATCTTCCGATTTGGCGAAAGATTGTTCAAGTAAATTGAGTTATGAATAAAAGTAACATGATACATTTCTTAGTATCTATTTAAGGGAAACCAAACTGGTCGCCAAATTAATTTAAAATAATAACCTTTTCTAAAATGAAAAATATATATATGTTATGATTAAAATTTGAGTTACCATCTTTAGAGAAAAGTGTTTACAATAAGAAAAAAAAATAATATCTCGGAAACTAACTCAAATTTTGAAATTCTAATACCAGTTTTGAAATCTGCAGATCAATACGAATTTTTGTTGTTTTCCCGCATAATATTTCATATTTTAAGAGAAATCGCCTTGAAACATAATCAGTCGTTTCATAAAATCGTTTCATAAAGTCGTTTCGGAAATTCGTTTCATTAGGATTTTATATATATAGGGTACATTCAATTCCTTTGAAAGTCAAAAGACATCTAACAAATACTCTTAACAAAGCCTGACAAAAGCTCTATTGTTAAGATGACATATGTTTAATTTAGATATAGAATACCATATATATTTAACTTGTTATTGTTCTCCTAATTTCTCATAAATGTGATCAAACCATCGGGGAAGCGTATGTTACTTAAATTCGTAACGTCCCAGAAGAATGCTTCAAGAATTTCTCTAGATATTCAACAAATATTCGTCCAATAACTAAAGTGTCTGTTGACGTTTGAACATTTATTGTAGTATAGGTTTTAAAGCCTTGCATTTTTATTAGTTTATTATAAATATTTCAGCAAAAACCAGATTTCGTACCGTCATTGAATTTAAATACTACTATTGCAAATAGCAAAGTTTGCCTTATTTAAAAATTAAATGAATCTGTCATTTATTTAATGAAAAAATGTTTATAAAAATGTAAATCTTCATATAGCGCATAAAATAAATTCTATTATAAATTACTGGTTCTTAATTCTGCCCATTTAGTAATTTTAATCTTCTGTGAGTTTGTATTATATTTTGAACAATATTACTATCAACAAATTTTTATTTATACTATGTATAATTAAATCCCTTTATACGAATAAACATTCATGAAATTTGTTTTCCAAAAACCTTTCAGAAGTATAGACATGTTTATCGTTGAAAATATTTTATTTTAAAATAAATTTACAAGTGTTAATCACAAAGATAAAACTGCATTTCAGATAATCTTTTATAAATAATTACATACATTGTTTCTTCTCAAATGTATCTAGTTTTGTTGCCTGGAAACATGATAATCTCACCCTGAAACATGATAATCTCATCCATTAGTACTTATCAACCGTCAAACAGCTTAAATCAAGAGTAAATCCATGATACTTAATTTAACATTATGAATGAGGATGGCAGTTTTATCTTTACGTCACTTTAAATAATTGAAGTTAATGCAGAAAGGTTTAAGATGCTAATCGGAAGCAATGATGAAAAGAGTAATAATGGTCTTTTAATAAAATAATTTGAGTTTTTTATTGGTATTATATGCTTAAAGTTACTTTATAATAGTTCTAATTCTATTGGTTGTATTGATTTAGGAAGCTTCTTTCGACGTTAAATAGAATTTTTAAAAAAAATTATCAAACTAAAAGTAATAAAAAAAAGAGTTTTAATTTTGGCCTCCAAAAGTTAAAGTACAGGGACTGGATGCTTTCGATTGTACATGGTCTGTCGAATATCTACCAAAATTATTGGCGAATTGTTCTTGAACTTCTGGGATGTAAAGAACATGTTTGATTTCATATTTCTGGGTGAAGATTTAGTCGTGAGGACAATTAGGGGGTTAATAATAAATCTAATAATAAAATAATATTTGCGGTCACCTATGTAACAGAAATTGCTGAAAATGATTTTTCACAGTGTTAAATGACTATTTGGGTCCTGTTCAACGTTTGTGTGAATTTGTGTAAGCATAGCAATCATATTCGTGAAGACGTTATTGTATCTGCGAAAAATTCAAAAGTTTTTTGTTTGTAGCATACAGAGTTTTCAACCATATTTAACACAACTTTCCGAAAACCAGACAAAGAGCAATAGCAACAGTATACTGCAATTAAAACATGAATATATTGAATATTTGATGAGATATGGGCATTTGTATGAAATAATTTTTAACTGCGCATGCATGGAAGATGCTAAAATCTTTATTTTATAATTTGGTAATCAGCTATTTAGGGCAACATATCTAAAATGTCCAGTCAAATATGACGAAAATTCACAAAGATAGGGGCGATATAATGAGTTGCTTTCTAAAAATAGTTTCATTATAAGGAATTTTTAACAACTTTTCAATCAGCTCACTATGTCTTTCTGAGTTTTCACAGTATTTGACTGAACTTTTTATAAACGTTTCCCAAAATAACTGACTACCAAATTATGGAATAAGACTTTTGAAATCTTCCACGCATACGCAGTGAAAAATTATTTCATACAAGTGACCATATCTCATCAAATATTCAATATATTCATGTTTTAACTGCAATTTGTTGCTACTGCTCTTTGCCAGGTTTTCGGAAAGTTGTGTTAAATTTGGTTGAAAACTCTGTATGCTATAAACAAAAAAAATTGAATTTTTCACAGACACAATAACATCTTCACACTTATGTGTGCTGTGCTTACACAAATGCACACAAACGTTGAACACGACTCAAATAGGCATTTAAATCAGTGAAAAACCATTTTCAGCATTTTCTGTTACATAGGTGATGGCAAATGTTATTTTATTATTAAATTTATTATTATCCCTCTAATTGTTCCCCGAGTAAATTTTCACCAAGAAATATGACACCAAACATTTACATCCCAGAAGTTCAAGAACAATTCGCCAATAATTTTTGTAGCTATTAGACAAATCGTGTACAAACGAAAGCATTCAGTCCCTGTACCTGAACTTTAGGAGGGCAGTGTATTTATTTGATCCTCTGACTTTTATAAGGTTTTAATAATGTTGTAAAAAGATTTCGTCCAATAAAATTTTTATATCAAAGCATTTAAAAACATTAAAAAGGATAATGTCAAAAACAAACTATCCAGTTTATACGTGACACCTTAAACATATCAGATAATGATTTTTAATCAATATTAAAAAAAGGATATTACAAAAATTGAGTGGCTAAACTTTTGTATATCTGTTTCATATATTTGTATACATTATATTAATTAGTGGCATTTGATAAAATTTAACTTTTTCAAAGGCAAGTAACTCTTTTGCAGTAATGTTGAAAACCCACCAGAATTTACAAACAATTTCATTTAAAAATTCAATTGAAGAAAAATTCTCTTAAATTGTAACAGTTAAAAATTCACAAATGCTGTAAAAATTTAGATTAAAATTAAACTATAAGGATAGTATACAATCGCTCTTTAAAGATTTAAAAATATTTAGAAATATTTCACTAAAGAGAATAATTCTGGAATATAAAGAAACAGATTACATACATTTCACGTCATAATTTGGAGTACTCAAGACGTGACAAGAGTCTGGTTTCAAGAGTAAGAGCACAGAATAAGCCTAAAATAATTGTTGTCGTGTGAATAAAAATCAAAAGAAAAAAATTTTGATAAAATTTCTAGAATAACTTTTTGAGTTTAAAATTGTTTCAAAAATTATGTTTCATTAAATATTACAACATCATAATACGGTATCAAGAATGAAAGATTTTAATAAGAAAATTAATTTGATCATTTTGAAAGTTAAAAATTAAATTCTACATTAATTTTTAATAAATAAGATAATTTTTTTTATATTGTTCGTATGTATTCATTTTGTATCGGGTTATTTCAAACGAATCCTATAATTTCGTGCAATTTATCTGAAAATTCACCCTTTAAGTCAAATTCGACAGCTGTGCAAACGTGCACCAGCTGATTCAACACAATTTATCATCGTAAGCTTCATAATTAATGTTTGTCCACTGATTCTGTTCGCAAACACATATTTCATTTTATGATGAATTACTACATGTAGTTGCTATTGTTATGTAGAAAGTTCGAGAAACCTAATAATTAAATGACACAATACTGAAATTCAGCCTTTCGCATTGACATACAGAGTTTAACGCAATGGTAAATTTATTAAACATATAAAATAAAAGTAGCGAAAATAGGCTAAAATAGGATACTTTTTTAGATACGTTCGTAATTCTATAAATACATAGCCCCTATAGTCGTCGTCTGGTACGTCCGTTTGTTTGTCTATCGTCTGTCAGCATATAACAGCGCAAAAACTACTCAACCAAATGGTTTGAAATTTAATATATATAATCGTTGCAGAATTTTGTCGAGTCATTTGAAAGTTTACGAAAATCGAATCAAATCTTAAAAAGATATTAATAAAAGTTTTCTTCATTCTATTAAATCCTATCATAATAATTAATTCAGCTATATCCCATGACAGGTAATGATTATAAGTTTCCATGGTGATTACGTTATTTTTATGATGGATTCCTATAATTTCCGTATTACTGAATTTAATATATATATAATCGTAATAAACTTTGTATTCGTGCATTTTTGCATAAAAGTGCAACAGATATTGCACCAAGATCTCAATATTTAGAAAACTAGTTATAGTACGAACGCACCTCATTTGCCCCGTTTGATATACAATTTCCGACTTTATATTATTTACTTCTTAAAACTAAATTTTCTAACAGAAATTAATGTAACTTTGCGTACATGCGTACTTTGCTCTGCATTTATGCTTATATCCTAATATCATTTTAAATATAATTAAGTTTATAGGTAAGTGATTACTTATAAAAAGTCAAATCATCACATTAGTGTATTTATATTACAGGAGATGAAAAAGGTTAGACTTTATTTTAAAATAAGAATGGTATGTTTTATTTTACATATTTAACTAAGGAACTAAACTAATAATATTTCAATTATAAGTCAAATGATTTAATATTTAATCCTTTAATTACTGAATTATGAATTCAAGAAAATTTTATCTTCTAAAGCCTTTTTCGTGAATTTTTGAAACTACATTAGAGGATTTACATAATCATTTAATAAATTTTAGAAGGATTGAAGGATTTAGAAGGATTAAATAAATTTGAATTTATTGAGATTTTGTACAATATTTATAACCCCGCTCAAATCTTTTATTTTAAATATTTTTCGTAGTGTATTGTAGAATTAGGAAATGTACAAATATAATGTTCTTACAATAGAAATTATGAATTGAAAAGTCCCCCTCCCCCCTCCAAATCCTATAAAGCTGAAAAGACGCAAAGGCAAAAGAAATAATCATTTTAGAAACACTTTTGTTTGTGTAACCAACAATGCTTTTGGAACAAGGTAAAATAATGTATCTATTACTCATTCTAAACTGTATTACTACTAATCCATGTATTAAATGAATTTTATAACAGGTTATCTTAATGGTGCTTGTAAGTACCGTCAGTAGATAAAGGGTTTAATGGTTATTTGTAAAAAGTCAAATCATCACATTAGTGTATTTTTATTACAGGAAATGAAAAAGGTTAGACTGTCTTTTAAAATAAGAATGGTATGTTTTATTTTACATATTTAACTAAGAAACTAAATTAATAATATTTCAATTATAAGTGAAATGATTTAATATTTAAAGACGAAAGGATAATTATATTCATTATAACTTGAGAATTTGCAGAAAAGAAGTTCACATCTTTATCGGTTTCTTATAAATCATAGTCACTCTTGCCGATGTAGTATTAACTGTCTTTTATTCTCACATTGTTTAGGATTATTCAATTACAGTTTTCCAATATTTTTTTATCCCACGTAGGATATAAGATATACAGTTTGCCCAAAGAGAAAGTGAATCGGAAAGAAAACCGTAAAAATAGCCTTTTAAATATTAGCAATAGCTTAATCGTTTTCCATTCTCATTAAATGTACAACACATAATAATATAAAAAGTTTCAGTAATTTCAAATGTGTTCATATTGAAGAATTTTGAAAACTAGAACTAAAATAACTAAAACACAGTAAAATATAATAAACTTTTCAACGTTAAAATTTTGAAAACTAGAAAAAGTTAAAACTAAAAAAAAAAAGATAATATAAACTTTTAAACACAGAAAGGAATAAATATTATTATGGAATTACATTAATGGCCACTTCACCATATTATCTAATACCCTGTTCCGATGGGACATTAAAGATATCTTAGACCGCCGAACTCTCTGAGAGAGTTCCACAAAATCTCTCGGTGAGTTTCAATTTTCTTTACATAGATAGAGCCACTACAACTCACTCTAATTGGCTCTACAGCTCTATTTTCACTGATTGGCTACTTCGGCCGGTTTTATTTTATGTGCATGTGCACACTTTACATTTGTTCAGATCACATACACAGTGATGTTAACTGAGTTATCTTAGATTGGTTTTGTGATACGATCAGGCATTCAATTCCGGGAGAGTACACCTCAAAAATGGCGGTCTAAGATATCTTAAACATTCGATCTGAACAAGGTATAATTCTACGTATTTCAACCGTTACCCGCTAGAGGGCTGCTCAACTTAAGTCAAAACTTGAGGTATTCGGTTTCAACAGACAAATGATTTTACCCTACATTCCCCTATGGATAATAACTCAAAATAGCATAAAATGTATTATTTCTGTGTTACGCATTTAAACTTTACAATCAAAACATTTGTTCGAAATGTTAAAAAAGCCCTTCAAATGCTTATCTTATATATATATATCGTTTAAGTCTTTTATCGTTAATGGACATTCCCAACCGAAAGAAATTAATAATTTGATGTTTATACAATGATAACTCCGTTCTCGAACACAATTCGTTCCGAAGATTTTTTTTGCGAACCGAATCAAAATTTATCATAAGAAATAGTTTAAATACGGTAATTATCTCATATTACTCTCTGTATTTACATATATAAAAGTATATAACTTGACGGCATAAAGATAGATGTAAAAAACACCTTACAGTAGTGAATTTTAAATGAGATAATAACAATTTATTAACATTTAATAAATGTTTAAATGTTTAACAAAAACCGTACCCATACCTTTTTGGTGAAACTTTGGATGGTTTGAGATTAAGAAAAAGGAGGTGGGGGGTCAACCATTCTTCTTTCTTTTATTCTTTTAGATCTATACAGTAAGAAAACACAGATAAATGTTCCTTGATCTAGCAAAAAGTTTCACGAAATTATTATACAGGGTGTTTCAAAACTATACGTCAGAAATGTGAAGACAGATAGAGGGGACCTAAATAGGGAGATTTTGCATAGCAATGTGGGTGCGGAAATGCTACGTTGAGGCAGCAGAGGACGCTGTTGAGATCAGTGGATAAAAGGGCTTTGCTGGCTTGAATCGTCATTTTCTCACGGATTTCGAGCAATATGCACCGTTACACCAATGCGGAGCTTATCGACATGCATTTCATGTATGTGGCTAAGTGTCACATCCAACAGCACTAGACCTTGTCGAAGGACTATCCTCTACTGTGCGCAATACTGCTTCTTCCACTGAAAGAACACTGCGATGTTTTCCAGTGCCCGTATCCCGTCTGTAAGCATAAAAATGAACCACTCGCGGACAACTCCGGATGAAGACGCTGAAATGTTCGGCGATCCGGCAGATTCATATCTGGGAAACGCTCCATGTACATTAGGGTGGGTCGAAAAAACCGAAATATTTACAATCGAAATGTAATAGAGCGGAAAAGTTGCCTTTTGTAATAAAGAATAAATTCGTAAAATATTACACCTATCGGTTAATATCTTTTACCGCCGCAAGGGGGCCAAAGTTTTAAAAAATCGCAAAAAAACTTGTTTTTTTCAATTTTTTTTAAATTATCCAAACGTACGAATACAATTTCTAATAGGACGCTATGGCTACACGAAGATATAAGAAACGTCCCGGCAAATGTTCATTATGATAAAATAATATCTTTTACTGCCGCAAAGGGACCATATTTAAAAAACGAATTGTAAAAATTTTCATTTTTTCTATATTTTTATAATTTCAATAATATGCCTAGAAGTAAATAAATTTACTTTATATCTATTAATATGTCATAAATTTTGTTAACTATTTGTCATAGACTGGAAAATAAAAAAGGTAATCATTCATTGTTCTTTACGATCGCTTCATCTACTTACTGTTTTACTGCATATCAGCAGTTCATATACCACAAATCACAAAAATGATATAAAATGAACAAAATATTTTAGTATTTTATTAATTAAAATACAGAAATGTTTAACCGAAACGGATTAAATAAACTTAAAATGAAGAAATATTTAAAGTAAATGAATTTTATAATATGACTTGCTTTCAAATAAAGCCATTGTTCCTCGAGAGGCCGAAATTGATCATATGTGATCCTCACTCCGTTCTGGTCCGCAAACTTTACCAGCACTTCAGCGACTAATTTCACGCATCTTTCTACTGATTGAGTGGTACAAGAAAAGTTATAATAGCTGGCATCTTTAATCGAACATTCTAAACTCACCAGCGTTGTTAGATCGTCAATCGATAGACAAACCGTAACAGGTGGTTTCGTTAATTTACAGTTTTGCCTTTCGACTAAAGCCATACAATTTTAAGCTTTAAGTTCACGTCTGGAATGTCGAAATGACGTATGGCGCTATTCGTGTCCACAGAACTTCGTGCTTTGGCAATTTTTAATTTTGGCAATCGGCTGATCAGAATGTACTCAATGTGTACATCCTGAAAGTGTACTGCATCAGATGGTTCACAATTAAAATGAATCCATCATGTTTTTCAGATTTTGTGGACTATATTTAGTAACCCTCGTTACTTGCCATATCATCTACAAAATATTATAGTTCCTGTAATTTCACGAATTGCCTTTTTCGCAAATCATGAAAATAGCCTCATTGGAATGATAGCATATGAAGGAGAGGGCATCAGAACCCCAGCCATAAAGAAAATTGCCAAAGCACGAAGTTCTGTGGGCACGAATAGTGCCTTTCGTCACTTCGTCATTCCAGAATCGAACTTTGAAGCTTAAAATTATATGGATTTAGTCGAGTGGCAAAATTGTAAACTAACGAAACCACCTGTTACGGTTTGTCTATGGACTGACGATCTAACGACGCTGGTGAATTTAGAATGTTCGATTAAACATACCAGCTATTATAATTTTCCTTTCCCACTCAATCAATAGAAATATGAGTGAAATTAGTCTCTGAAGTGCTGGTAATGTTTGTGGACCAGAACAGACGGAGGATCACATATGATAAATTTTGGCCTCTCGAGGAACAATGGCTTTATTTGAAAGAAAGTCATATTATAAAATTCAATTACTTTAAATACTTCTTCATTTTATGTTTATTTAATCCGTTTCGGTTAAATATTTCTGTATTTTAATTAATAAAATACTAAAGTATTTTGTTCTTTTATATCATTTTTGTGATTTGTAATGTATGAACTGCTGATATGCAGTAAAACAGTAGTACATAAAGCGATCGTCAAAAATAATGAATGATTACCGTTTTTTTTCCAATCTGTAACAAATAGTTAAGAAAATTTACGACAATATTAATAGATATGAAGTAAATTTATTTACTTCTAGATATTATAGAAATTATAAAAATAAAAATTTCAATTTTTTACAATTTTTTTTTAAATATGGTCTTTTTGCGGCAGTAAAAGATATTACTTTATCATAATAAACATTTACTAGGACATTTCTTATACCTTCATGTAGCTATCGCGTCCTATTAGAAATTGTATTACTACGTTTGCATAATTAAAAAAAAAAATACTGAAAAAAACATGTTTTTTGCGATTTTTGGAAATTTTGGTCCCGTTGCGGCGGTAAAAGATATTAACCGATAGGTGTAATATTTTAAGAATTTATTCTTTATTACAAAAGGCAACTTTTCCGCTCTATTACATTTCGATTATAAATATTTCGGTTTTTTCGACCCACCCTAATGTACATTCTTTCAGTGGCGTACCCAGGATCTTATTTCGGGGGGGGGCTGACTTAAATTTTCATAATGTTCTAAATCTTACGAAACACGTTGCATTGTGTTATAAACAGAAATCATTTTTGTCAATAAGGCCGTAGCCAGAGGGGGGGGGGGGGGGTGCAAGGGTGACTTTGTTCCGAAAATTTGAACTTAAAAAATTATCGCGATTTTTGACAAATGGTCGCCGAAAAAAATCAATTTCGTCAATCGTTCGCAAAAAAAATCTCTAATTTCTTTAAAGGATCAAGGAAAAAACCGGAATTATGTCATACGGCCGCAGATAAAATGCGAAGTTTGTCAAAGGATCGCGAAAAAAAAGTCAAATTTTGTCAAATGATAGCGGAGAAAACGTGAATTTCGTCAAATTATTCTAGAGGAAACGCTAATTTCGTCAAAATGAGCACAGAAAAAACCCGAATTTCGTCAGAAGGCCGCAGAAGAAACGCGAATTTCATCAAAAGGTCGCGGAAAAAACGCGAATTTCGAAAAAAAGATCGCTAAAAACACACATTCCGTCAAAGGGCTGCGAAAAAGAAGCTAATTTCGTAAAGGATCGCAAGAAACGCGAATTTCGTCAAAGGGACACGGGAAAACGTGAATTTCGTCAAAAGGCCACAGAAAAACGCAAATTTCATCAAAAAGACGAGAAAAAGCGCAAATTTCGACAAAAAGCCGCGAAAAAACGCAAATTTCGACAAAAAGCCGCGAAAAAACGCAAATTTCGAGGAAGGATTGCGCAAAAACGCGAATTTCGTCAAATGACCACAGAAAAAACGCTAATTTCGTCAAAGGACCACAGAAAACTGCAAATTTCGACAAAGCATCGCTAAAAAAACACGCATTCCGTCAAAGGGAAGCTGAAAAAACACAAATTTCGTCAAAGGGACACAGAAAAACGTGAATTTCGTCAAAAGGCCGCAGAAAAACGCAAATTTCATCAAAAAAGACGAAAAAAAACGCAAATTTCGTCAAAGAGCCGCGGAAAAAAACGCAAATTTCGACGAAGGATCGCTAGAAAAAACGCATTTCGTCAAAGGGAAGCTGAAACAAAGCGAATTTCGTTAAAGGATCGCAAAAAAAAAGAAAAATCAGGGTCACAAAGAAGGACCACAGAAAAATGTGAATTTCGTCAAAAGGCTGCGGGAAAACCACTAATTTTGTCAAAACCCCGCGGAAAAAAGCAAATTTCGACAAAGGATCTGGAAAAAACGCGAATTTCTTCAAAAGGCCGCAGAAAAAAAGAGAACTTCATCAAAAGGCTGCGGAAAAACGTAAATTTCGACGAAGGATTGCGTAAAAAAACGTGAATTTCGGCAAATGACCTCAGAAAAAACGCAAATTTCCTCAAAGGGCCGCAGAAAAAACGCAAATTTCCTCAAAGGGCTGCAGAAAAAACGCAAATTTTGGCAAAGTATTGCTAAAAAAAATATGCATTCCGTCAAAGGGAAGCGGAAAAAACGCGAATTTCGTTAAAGGATCGCAAAAAAAAAGCATGGTCACAAAGAAGGGCCACAGAGAAACGTGACTTTCGGCAAGAGACTGCGGAAAGAAGCGAATTTCGTCAAACAGCAGCGAAAAAACAAAAAAACACGACCATTTCCATAGAAAAAAACGCGAATTTTGTCAAAGAGCCGCGAACTTCATCAAAAAGACGAGAAAAAAGCGAATTTCGTCAAAAAAGCCGCGAAAAAAACGCAAATTTCGACAAAGGATTTCGTAAAAAACGCGAATTTCGGCAAAAGTTCACGAAAAAAACTCGAATTTCATCAAAAACTCGCGGAAAAAACGCAAATTTTGACAAAGGATCATGAAAAAAAACGCGAATTTCGTCAAAGGGTCGTGGAAAAAAGCTAATTTTGTCATAAGTTCGGGGAAAATGCAAATTTCGTCAAAGCGTCGTGATAAAAACCTGTATTTCATCAAAGGATCGCGTTAAAAACACATACAAATATCTGTATTTATTATTATATGTATAGTTTTTAAACTGAAATAATATGCTGAACTTTTTAGAAATCTGGTTAACCCGAACCCACTCATCCTGAAATTGACCTGAATATAAACAGAGTTAACCCAAACTACAACAAAAATAATTAGCAGCAGGAAGGGATTACCTCTCTTTTCCCCCTCTGCTGTAACCTTTCAGAAAATTTGCTGAGAATTTAATTTTTTTTTTTAAAACTCAGACTCAAATCTGGGGGAAGGGGGGAGGGCACGGGTCCGATCCTGAGACCGTCCCACGTCGAAATCTGTTGAAAAGTGTTACTGGTTTTTTTTTTATATATACTTTCTTTTAAAAGAAAGTCATTATATAACTTAAAATCTATAAAATTGTTCTTCCAATCCCCGAAACTAAATTCTGGCTACGGTTCTTGTTTAACAATAAATTAATATTGTAACAAACACAAAATATTTTTTGTATACACAAAATATTTTCATACACATATATAAAATAAAGACTTTATTATTTGTGCATTGCACAAGTAATACGAAGGACTTTAAACCGTTCCAGATGAAAAATACTGGCTGCAAAGTTAAGACAGAATAGGAAGATAAGTGGGGGGAGGGGACATTACCGAACTCCAAAGATGTCTTTGCAGTCAAACAAGAAATCACTGTGTATCTTACAGATACGAGGAAGTAATCGAGTGTTAAAAACAAAAGTTAATGAATATCATTCACAGTCAGCTCTTCTGCACATATATAGTGTGACTGACTTCCGACTTAGCCAAAATTCTGAAGGGATTAGCTAAGGTGTCATTATGCACTAATATGGGACTAACAAGAAAGACAAGTGCGATGCATGACAAATATATATATACAGTCGGACCTCTATTTAACGAACCACTATTTTGCGAATTTCTCTATTTTGCGAACTTTTCCTTGGAACCAAGAACATTTTGCGAATTTCTTCGTAAAATAATCTCCAAATAGCGAAGTGCATTCTCTATTTAACGAACTTTTTCTTGTGATCCAAATTTTTTTCTTCTCCCCATTTCTCAAAATATTTCTGGACATTTCAAACTTATTCTTTCTTTAAACACATTTTATGATGTTCAATGGTCTTGAACTGGTTTTACCAGGCACCTTCTTTGTCAGCAGTGAGAATTTGGTAAGTACGGAGGACGAAGACGATAATCCCTTAGTGTAACTTAAAAAAATGTGGATTCAATGAGAAATTAACCATGATGTGCTGATTGATGATTGTATTTCACTTAATTCTTAAATTGAGGTCTCGGAAACACTATCCGAATTGGATATTTTCGACAGTGTGAAAAATAAAAACAATACAGCAATGAATTGCGATGAAGACGAATATGATGATGATGGAAATGATCATTATGCAAGAATTAACAAAACTTCGTATAATGAAATGCTAAAATCATTTTAAACAACCGACGCGGATTATAGTTAGAAGAAAATACGTATGAAGGTGGTTTTGGTGCATTGTAAAGATGCGACACGTATTATGAGATAAAGCACATTTATGAGATAATTATGAGATATGATGGCACAATTATGAGATAAAACAAAATTAACAGAGTTTTTCAGAAATCAAATTTAAGGACGCATATGTTAATGTATAATTAAAATTATTTTTTATATTAATAATAAATGCGATAATGTCATTAAAAATCGTTAATTTTAATGTAAAACTATTTACTTTAAACAGAAAATACAGTGTATTCCCGGATAATGTTTTGTTTTCCTTGCCGATTTCAAAGATTTAAACACATAGAAAAAATAAATTGATGATGGATATTGGTGGGTAAAATAACTAAAACAAATCGATATAATTTATTTTAAAAAATGTGATTAATTACTTTTAGTAAAAATATTTAGTGTTTATGAATTTAAAATCTGTTTTATGTAGTTTAAAGTATTTTAAAAGGTGAATCTCTATTTAACGAATTTTCCATATAACGAACTTTTTTCCGGGATTTAGCGACTTCGTTAAATAGAGGTTCGACTGTAATTGAATTGATCTAAAAAGTAAGAAGTAAACTTTTTTTACCATTTAATCTGACCGTTTTGGCAGGTAAAAGAAGTTTAGTCCCTTCAACCCTCCACACCCCCATATTTCGGTGTGGCATGGAGATGCGATTGAAAAATGAAAATTAATAAGCTACTTTTACAGTCAACTCTTCCGCACCGGATTTCCGATTTAGACGAAATCGACTTGAGATTAGCTGTGGTGTTACTGTGCATTAACATACCCCCGCATTGACAATCTTGGCGGCCGCCGACTATGGGAAAAATTAAAAAAATCCTTAAATTAAAATACTTTTAGATTTGTCGAATTTATTTGTAGGTCTCTTGAACTGGGTATATATGTTTTCATTTATCGAGTAAAACAGTGATTTCAGTCATTTGAAAATGGATTTTGTGGTCTCAAGTAAATTTGGTCGCAGGACTGAGGAGGATATTGGATTAACAGGAAAAACAAATTCGTGGCATGCCAGAAAATAAAACAAATTTATCTGAAAAAGAAGGAATATCAGCCCTTTTTTCATTTCACTGCGATCTCTTCAGAGGTGGAATGGAGCTGTAACATCATAACCCCCGTCCCCATCGAATCCTTTGGTGTATGCTGGGGCATTACTGTGCACTAATATATGGGACTAACCAGAATAGCTGCGTCGCAGAAAAAAATTAAAAACTAATATCAAAAGAAAGAAAAAAAAACTGGAATTTTTTTTCATTTCATATTTGATTATTTCGGAAGAGTAAGTAACCCCATCAGCCCCTTCTCCTCATTGGGTATACTGTGGTGTAACTGTGCGTTGATATGAGACTAGCCAGAACGTGTAGTTCGTTGTATTACAGAAAACAAGTGCATTACAAATTCATCTCGAACAAAAAGAAAAATATCAGCCCTTTTTTCATTTCATTTTCGACTATTTTGGGAAGGGGTTGTAACCCATCACCCCCTTTCTACTTCTTTGGGTATAATGTGGTGTCACTGTGCACTAATATGGAACTAAAGAGAAGAGAGTGGCTAGTCTGTTGAATGATAGGAGAAAAAAATACAAATTTATCTCAAACAGAAAGAAAAAAAGCAATATTTTTTTTTCTTTTTCGACTATTTCGGGAGGAGGGGGCTGTAATTCCATCAGCCCCCTCCCCATCTTTGGGTATGCTGTGATGTCAATGTGGACTAATATGGTGTTAACGAGAATGGCTATTTCGCTGTGTGGTAGAAGAAAAATTACAAATTTATCTCAAACAAGAAGAAAAAACAGCCTTTTTTTTCATTTCATTTTCAACTATTTAGGAAGGGGACACCCCATTAGCCCCTTTCACCTCTTTGGGTATAATGTGGTATCACTGTGCACTAGTATGGAACTAAAGAGAAGAGAGCGGCTAGTCTGTTGAATGATAGAAGAAAAATACAAATTTATCTCAAACAAAAAGGAAAATATCAGAACTTTTTCATTTCATGTTCGAATTTTTGGGAGAGGGCTGTAACTCCATTAACCCCCTTCTATCTTTTCGGGTATAATGTGATGTCACTGTACACTAATATGGAACTACAGCGAAGGGAGCGGCTAGTCTGTTAAATCATAGGGGGGGGGAATGCAAATTTATCTCAAATAGACAGAAAAAAATCAGCTCTACTTTTCATTTCATTTTCGACTATTTCCAGAGGAGGAGGTTGTAATTCCATCAGCACCCTGCCCATCTTAGGGTATGCTGTGATGTCAATGTGGACTAATATGGTGTTAACGAGAATGGCTATTTTACTGTATGACAGAAGAAAAGATTACAGATTTATCTTTAAAAAGTAAAGAAAAAACACTTTTTCATTTAATTTTTCGCGATTTCTGGTTGGGGGGGGGGGGGGCTGTAACCCCATCAACCCCCTTTCTCTTCTTTGGTGTCAATATGGACTAATATGGAACTAAAGCGAAGGAAGCGCATAGTCTGTTGAACGATAGGGGAAAAATGCAAATTTATCTTAAACAGACAGAAAAAATTCAGCACTGTTTTTCCATTTCATTTTCGACCATTTCGAGAGGAGGGGGCTGAAATTCCATCAGCCCCCTAACTAATATAACCTGGTCTAATATGGTGTTAACGAGAATGGCTATTTTGCTGTATGACAGAAGAAAAAATTACAGATTTATCTTTAAAAAGTAAGAAAAAAAACACTTTTTCATTTAATTTTTTTACTATTTCAGGAGGAGTAGGGGGGAGGCTATAACCCCGTCAGCCCCCCTTTCTCTTCTTTGTTGTCAATGTAGACTAATATGGGACTAATGAGAATGGCTTGTCCGCTGTATAATGGGAAAAAAATAAAAAAATTTCCATAAAAGAAAGACGAAAAATCAGCACCTTTCTATATCACTTTCGAAAATTTCGGGGGGGGGGCTGTAGCCCCATCAGCCCCCCCCCCCTTGGATACGCCACTGCATTCTTTGATCCGACACTCCATTTACTTGCGCAACTCCACACATGAAATGCATGTCGGCAAGTTCTGCATTGGTGTAATAACACATGTTTCTAGAAATCCGTGCGGAGAATTACGATTTAAGCCACCGAAGCAATTTCATCTGACGATCACAACAGCATCCTCTACTACCTCAACGTTGCAGTTCTGCATCCACATTCCTATAAGAAATCTGCTTATTTAGGTCCCTCTACCTGTCTTTACATTTCTGACATATAGTTTTCAAACACCCTGTATAAACACTTTCGAGGTAACACGATTTCTCAAAGCATTCCTTTGTCTTCCGAAACCCCAAAAATCAATAAATTTCCAAGCCTTAAAAAAGAATTTCCTAAACAAAAGTTTTTTATGCTACAAAGTATTCGAAAGCGTTACGAAGAAGATTTTACAATGTATTAATCACTTTTCTCAAACTAGTAACAAAACAGTTTAAGGTTGTTCTTAACTGCTCTGCTCAACAAGCGCAAAACTTTTTGACACATTTACAAATTTATTTTTTAACGGAAAAATATAAAATTAGAAAGCCTAACCATGGAAGCGATTTGGAATAGAACTGTGTTTTCCATTTTTTAATCAATAAATTACCTGTTGAGTTATAAGCGTTTTTGATAACGTGACAAACAAGTTTTTCACCCATTCTTGAGCGGATTTTCTTTCTTCGCGCTGAAACATGGTTCAAAACGCCCAATTTGGCACTTATTTTCTGTAAGATCTACTGCGTTTGCAAAAAAACGGAAAAAACAGCTAGATTACATAGTTTCTGAACAACAACACCTGCTAGTTTCATGCATTTCCAATGATGAGTTTCAAAAAAATAATGCAAAAAATGAATTAAAACTTATGTCACAAAGTTGCTCTTTTGGATTGGAGAACACCCCTAACTATGAAAGATGGAAAGGTAGAGAAAATGAAAATAATTTTGTATGGAAGCAAATCTTCAGAGTTTGGGACCACAATGGCACCTTAGCAAAAAACTCAAATCAATGACGATTGCATTCAAAATACTAAATAGAACGCAGATCAGATTTCTATATCTCAAAACGGATTGTATAGGAACTAGAAAAAAAAACTATAAGGAATTCATAGGAATATCCATTAGCGCCAAAGTCGGATATAAATATTGGATAGAAAAGTTGACATTCAGATTGTGATACATTTAAGATGTTAATTTTATAAAATTTAGGTGGGCTCGGGCAAAGTGTTCAAAACGGGAAATATTAAATTTAAAGTTAAACAATAAGGTGGACGCGGGAGCTCGAATCATTTTAGATATAAATGATGCAACAAAAATTTGCAGCATATTAAAATGTAAGATTAAACCTAGAGGGCATAAAAGCATAGAGAGAAAGCATCTAGGATCCGAAACGAATGGTTGTAGGTTTTGGTTACAGATAAAAGGCCGAAAATGGGAAGAAGAAAACAAGCCTGGAAGATCGTGATTAAATAAAGGATTATTTTGAAAAAAAAAAAATGGAAATAAACTAATAAAATTTAGAGGAGGTAAAGAAGGCCAATGATAGGGATTTTATTATAAGTACGAGCCCAGTTAGCATAGGCAGGCATAGCTGGATACAAGAGACTGCAAAGAAATAAAGGGGATAGAGATTGCAAAAGGAGAGGACGAATTAAATAAAGAAATATGAATCAGAAATATAAAAACTTTTGGCTCAAATTTTTATTAATTATTGTGTAAGTTCTAATAAAAAGGAATTTTTTAAGCCAGAAGTCTCTGAAATGGAGCTGAAGATCTTAATATTTATTTTTCTCTAGTATTAGATCAAAATTTATTTGTATTAAAATATAAGTTCGTGAAGTTTGAATATATAAATTACTTATAATTAGCATCCAGATTAGAAATGATTAAATATGTGTCAGGTTGATTTGGAAAATAAAAAAAATAAGGGGTTAATTACTTGATACGTTTCTTTAGTTAGACGATGGGTGACATTCATACTTAATCTAAATGTTTGTAATTTGTGGCACAACGTGAATAAATGAATTATAAGAGTATTTGAGAGAAATGCGAAATTTAAACAATGAAAATGACAGTATTCTCCAGAAAAACGAAATATCGTATTTCTGGAAGCGACACTGCAAATTCTCAAAAACAAAAATAAACACATTTTACAACACTTTTTGTCACCAAACTAACAACACATTAATGTGTTGTGAATCAGAAAACTACATATACAAAATATTTTTTGTGTTGTGATTGTGTTTTTAATATGTTGCAAAAGTGTTGCTATCTAGAAATGTGTTCTTAATATGTTGAAAAAAGTGCTACTATCTAAAAATGTATTCTAAAAACAGTGTTGTTAATTGTGCTGAAATCGTGTTGTAAATAGTGTTGATGAAAATATTTTCTTACAATAGTGTTGTGCTGCACAACATTTTCTCAGCAAATTAACAACACATTGTAAACACCACACAATTTAGAGCACTATAAAACAACACATGTAAAACACTTTCCAAACTCTATCTACATGGTGCCTTTAAAATAACACACACACACACACATTAAAACATACTGTTTATTAAACATTTATAACACAATTTAAAAAATAAATGTTTTGAAAACACATTTTCTCTTCTTGTAATTTTTAACAACATTTTTTGCACAATCTTTTTATTTAACACAACACATTCGCAAAGCATTCACAACACAATCGAAAATGATTATAGTTATAAGTGTCAACTATTATGTTCAGTTAGTGTTGCAAAAGTGTTTCACGAATTTGCAGTGTATCAATTCTAAAAAAAAAAAAAAAAAAAAAAAAAAAAAAGTTTTCATTCAGCTGCATAACAAAATGTATACGTGCAGGAGTAACGAATTAATGTTCATTTTACGCTGTTATTTTTGCATGTTTGCCTGTTGAACAAACATATTTGTCGAAAATAAAAACTCTCTACTTGCGAAATATTATTAATACACTGTAAAAATTTATTTGCAACATTTCCGAAGTCTACGGGCAGCAAAAGAGACTTGTTTTAGGAATATGTCTTTAAGTACTAATTAAATATTTGCAACTGAGCGAAAAAAATGCTCAAGCCGGGAATCGAACTCGTAATTTTTTTTTCTTAGTTGGAAATATTTAATTCGTATGATAACTTTACCAATCAGTTTGATTATGTTAAAAATAATAGTATATCTACGTACCCATCGTTTATATGGAGTTCCTTTACCTGCGGTTTATTCTGTTGAGTTGTCTACATGGCAGACGAGAGGTTATTACCAATAAGGTTATCTGAAAGAAATATGCTGGCTGGTTGTCGGCCCAATTAGCTTAAACGGCAAAGCATTGGCCTTGTAAGCTAAGGGTCTGGTTCGATTTCCGACTTGGGCATTTTTTTCGCTCAATTGGAAATATTCATTTCGTATGCTAACTTTACCAATCAGTTTGATTGTGTTAAAAATAATAGTACATCTTTAAATATCGAAATCTTCGTTTCCGTAGTCCCAATGGCAAAAACATGCTTTTGGGAATAGTGGGTGACTCGAAGTTGCATTATATTTCTTTAAACATTCTTGCTAGATCAAGAGTATAAAATTCAATACCATCAGAATCACAGTATCATGTATATGTGCTTTGCACTCATGATAAAAAACATAATCAGCTATTTCAACAACATTGATGTACAGTCAACTGAAAATACATTAAACTTCGTTACTGCTGCGATTATTCTACGTTATGTAAGTGCACATTGCAAACAACAACAAACTAGTCGGATGTGCCAATCCCAAAACTTTCTCCTATCTCATATATCTTAATATTTCAAAAAATGTTGTTACAGACGTCAATATTTCATTTTTATTAGTTCAATACTACAGCAACTTCGACTTTCATCTTAAATTTCTGATTCAGTTAATTAACCGGAGTAAAAAAGAGTTAACCTCGATCATGATATTTATTAAAATCAATAGTTTTCCGTTATTCTGTTGTGTATCAGCTGTTCGGGAATAGTCGGCTTATCAGTATGGGAAGTTTCCGTCACTTCACGAGCCGCCGGTGTATAATAGAACTAAGCAAAATCAAGAAAATTACACGAAAATCGGTATTATAGTGCCCCCTTTCGACGGAATATTTCCAAATTCAGGAAGGACCTTCTTGCAAAGGCCAAAAACATACACAAAACATTTGGTTCAATTCTATGCATAAATTCTTACACTTTTCGATGGTACAATATTGAAAATGGCACAAAAATCGCTCTTTCAGTGCCTCCTTCAGGCGGATTTTTTCCAAATTAAGGGAGGACCTGCTTGTCATAGCCAAAAACTTAAAAAAAAAATTGTTCAATTCTATGCATAACTTCATACACTTTTTGATGGTACAATGGCGACGGACAGACAGACATTTTCTATAAACATGTTTTTGGGGATCTCTGACCCCTAAACGTGTACATCTGTCGAAAACCGAAAGTCGAAAAAAATTTCGATAACAATACTTTCTTCTATTGAAGTTTATATTACAATACTTTCTTCTATTTCTTCGATAGAAGAAGTAAAAACACAGATTACGTTGCTTTTGCTACGTTTTCGATAAAGCCAACATGGCGACGAGATTTACGTTGGTCGAGAACTCCATTTCTCTCTGTTCATGAGTTGGATAGAATGTCTTATCAGGGAATACGAACTGTTTGACAACTGAGACCTTCGAGAATCGAAGTTCTTTTGCAATATGAACATTGATATATTCCGTATAACCTTTCAAATCTAAAAGTTTTAAATTTACAACTAGCTGCAATACAGTGTAATTTTAAATTTTTGAAAAAAAACACAAGTTAAAAAAATTTTCCCACAATTTTTCCACTGTATTAATTCTCACTAACAGGTATTTGTACAGAAGGTGTAAAAAATAAAAATAAAACCCATGCATTTTAATTGCCAATTTGTTGCAGAGTAAAATGATAATAGCCACTTGATTCGCAATTATGTCTTCTTTCAATTTATGTTAAAAGACAATAAGCTTAAAAGGCCGTCTTCATATAGAAATTCTATCAAACTTTTAATATTAATAGCCGATTTCGTTAGACGTTAAATTCCAATATCATTCGATAATGTAGTTTGGGAGTTATACAGCTGTAAAGTTTTGAAATTCTAATGTTAAGTTCTTGTTTAATATTTGCAAAACAAACTGCAATGGGGATAGTTTTAACGAATTAACGGAATAATCTGTAATTGTGGATTCGCATAGTTTAAATCTTTCAGAAAGCAAGTTCTGTTTCAAAAGTTAAAGTTTTCAATTTATATCTAAAACTTTTCATATAAAACACTTTTAAGTTACAATATATACTCTTTTCTAATATCAATTTAATAATCATGTTTACATTTCATAATAAAAATTCTCGATTTCCTGTAAATAATATAAGAAAAAAAATGTATTGTAACTTATAATTTTTTTAAACAGAGATTTATAAATAGATGTTATAAATATGCGAATACTCATTCTACTAAGTAGAGTTAAAGTTATGCTTAAAAAACCACACCCATTGCAATCTGGTTTGCAACAATTAAAAAAGAATTTAACATCAGGAGTTCCAAACTTTACATTTCCATAAATTCTAAGCTACTTTGCTGAATCACTGTTTGCTATTCGAATTTAATATTTAACAAAAAATATAAATATTATATCAAGTTTTTATTCGTATAGATAATTTCAATGTTTGTTAAAATTACAAAATAGAGACGACCCCCTAAGCTGCTTATTCTTATAACATATAAGAAGTCATGTCAAAAAAAGCCAATAAAATGGCTATTTTTTTTCTTTGCAATATTTGGCAACTAAAACATAGGGCGATTTCTTTTTTTTTTTTTTTTTTTTTTTTTTTTTTTTTTACACTGATTTCACAATGAGTCTTACTGCGAAACGTCATTATTAAATATTCTCAATTTAATGAATAATGTTCATTTTTCTAGTTAGAAAATAGCAAATGTTAATTTATATAATCAAGATCCTATTCTTTAAAACTGCAATATTGTTAGAGATATTAATATTTTGATCATTTTCAATCCAATAAACATAAAAAATAATTATTTCATTAATCTCAGCCATCTCTAATTATTGTTCCATTGTAAAATACGTCACTTAATGAATATAATTAAAACCTCTGATTCATTTTCTTTGAACTCTATCATTCTATAATGAATCGATTTAAATTTTTCTAATTGTTGAATATGTGTTTATTGGAATTATGCATAGAGTATTCAAAACAGTCTCAATCAAAATAATTATTTCATATTGATTTCCCGTTTTTTCATTAGTGAAAGATTAATTTAATAACAATTTAAAAATTTGTTGTTGTAATAAAAACATTTACTTTAATTTACATTTCAGATAATTTCCAATATTCAAATTTAGTTATTATCTTCATTAAATTTTTTGATCATACTAACAATTATTAGCGTCATATTTCTGATCTTTTCTGGCTCATTTTATAAACAAACTAAAAGGCTTCGCCCGCTACACTGATCGGTTTCTCCAGAGGAACAATGATTGAAAAATATATATATATCGATAAATTTCTCCTTGTGTTTTAAAGCAATATGGATATTTACCTAGAATGTACTTCCGCATTGCTGAAAAGGATACGAACGCCATCTTTGTGCTGTTGTATTTCCTAATGTATCAGACAAAATTTGGACTGTTAAGAACCAACTCTTTTAGTTGATCATTTGCAGTAGCATTTTGCTAAAGAACGGTAGAACGCCTAAAACGATCCTGAAAAAAATTTCTAAATAACAATGCAAGTCTCATCAAACTCTATCCAGTAGAATTTTTAAAAGGCTACTCTTTCATAATCGGGTTCGCATGATTATACACTGCAAATAGAGGCGTCTTAAATTTAGACACATATGTGACTGAAAAAGAATTTCAGTCACTTAAGTGTCTGAATCTGAAAATTCAGACATAACAGACGTCTAAATTTAAGACACATAAATGTCTTACTTTGATCATGCTATAAACGAACCGAGAAACATGTGTAAATTATCCAACAACCGTCTGATTTTAAGACGATACGCTCCAAGCGATAGTTAAACATCATCTTTGGTACTATTCTTAACAGCCAATCAGAACGCTGATTTCCGTGCGTGTCATCTACAGCACCTTCATGAGATAAGAACAGAAACAATTAAATTTTCACCGCCGCCATTGATTGGGCTAAAAGGAAATGTGTTAATCTGGGTATTTATTGAACGAACGAGTAAGTCATATTTAATTCTAATATTTTATTCCGATAGATTTTTACCCCTTTGAATATGAGTGAAGTCGTTTATAAAAATTTATCTCTTTTCTGTAGTTTAATGCTAAATTTTTGATTTCACTAACGGTCGTCTGTTATATGCCTTCTTAATGTAACAGAATGAAATATAATTGTTTTGAAAATTAAATAGCAATCCTGTAATTCTATTTGCTTAACCTTTGTAAATAAACGAATGAGTGATAGTTTAATCTTCATTTTCGATAGGGTGATGTGAAATAATTATAATTTGTCTTTGCTCAAAAACAAAACTTGCAACATAGGTTTGAAAAGTTGAATGATTCACCGCTTCATTTATCAGAGATAAAAACATTAAATTGAAGCCATTTGTAACTGTGTTTATTCTATGTTTGTTTTTTACTGTTTACTGACTATAAACGCTTGTAGTATATGACATCAGGCATTTATTTTATTTTTTGTAATTATTATTATTTTGGAGCTAAATATGATGATTCATATTATTATGATATTAGGAAAAGTTTTCAAATTGAAAAAAAGCATTAATACTGTGAAATTTGACTGTATATATTGCAGTTTTTAATTACGGAACTGAAACTTTATAAAGATTAGGAAAAGTTTTCAGATTGAAAAAAAGCATTAATACTGTGAAATTTGACTGTATATATTGCAGTTTTTAATCACGGAACTGAAACTTTATAAAGATTTATTCTTATTGATTCTTTAATTTATTATTGAAAATCGTAAATTTTGATATCCAATGTTTCAGATTTAACATTTACCAAATTTCTAAAAATAATATGAATTTTTTATATCATCCAGTAAAATTTTTGAAACATTAAACAAACGGAGAAACATTTTATTCATATTTTGCAGTTTACGTTGCTGTTTAGCAGTATAATTATAAAGTTTAATTAATATTTTTTGTGTTTTTTAAATTGGTATATTAATTTTTTTAATTTATATGCAAGCATTTTTTTGAGATATTTTGTTCATGATTATAAATTTTTAAAATTGAGTAATGCGAGAAATGATTATTAAATTTCCTTTTACTGCAATCGAATTTGCAACGTTTCTGGTACAGGTAATTGTTGGCACAAAAAAAAATTACACATGATAATTTAGACATAAATAAAGAGTTGTTTATGCCTTGATATGAAGTTTATGTATAAAACTGCCTTATATTTTTAAAAGTTCGTATTTACGTATATGATATAGTATTAAATATATTTTTAATAACTGCTTTTTTATGTTCAAAACGTTTTTCAAACAATTAAGAAAAAGTGCATATACTGTCTGATATATATATATATATTTTACTTTCTATTTTCTTCTGTTTTTTTTTTTTTTCCTATTTCTTAGATCAATATTTTCTTATCAAATATATAAAATCTATTTAGCTCATATTCAAAGGATACAAAGTTTACAGGAATAAAAATTAAAATAAATTAAATATGACTTATATCGTGTTGTTCCATAAAAAAGAATAGCAATGATATACATTTTTAAGCAATAGCGGGTGAAAATTTTAAATTGAATGCGGAATATGTTTAAAGAAAATTATATACATATTCCGAAGAATGATATATAAAATTAGATACCAAACTGGTGTTTACTTTTAACTAAACAATGACAAATTACCACACATTTAAAAAGAAAAAAAAATCTTACACATTTTTACTACTTAAAATGACTTAACTATTTTATTTATATGTACTTAAATGACAAATTCAAAAATGGCTAAGTTTTGAAATTAGAAGTAATTTTTTTTCTCAATGCTATTAAAATAGAATATTTATTTACTATTTTATTATTTACTCATGGTTATATAGCTGTTGTGATTATCATCCGATACATATGTAAAATTGCCTATGGGGCAAAATCTAATCTTTGAATTATATGAATTTTCCTTTTTTTTTGGATGGGGGGGGGGCGGGACGGGGGGATTTTCTTGCCCATTTTCGCTACACGGGATTTTTTAAATCTCTTTCGACATTCCACCGAGTATGATAAATATTTTGAACTTTTAGAGTAGGACAAGATAAAAAAAAAAAAAGAAAGAAAAAATATATATCCATATACCTTAAAAACCCTTAATAGCACACACTTCGGGACCGCGAAATTTGTCGGATAATCGGAGATGCCTGCTTTTGTGAGGTAAAAATAATACAAATATGTATGCCTTGCGGATCAAAAAAGTATTCGCTAAATCGAAGTATCCGCTATTCGGGAATGTTCATTAACCTCCATAACGGATACTCCCGAATACCGGGCATCTGTATTTAGCTATCCATACTGCAGGGTTGCATTTTTTGCAAAAGGACTCCTTGATTAAATCATGGGTAGTGCCCCGTTCTCTTACGATTTTAGTTCCCCCAAATTTCATGTGCAATATTTGCGAAGCTTATATTTTAAATCTGTTTCGAAATTGTACTGATTATAATCAGTATTTTGAACTTTTAATGTACAATAAGATTAAAAACAAAATTTTAAAAAATCTAATTTTTAGATAAATATTTTTTCTTTTTAATCTTATTCTACTCCTGAAGTACAAAATATTCATTATAATTAGTACAATGTCGTAAAAGATTTAAATTATCAGCTTTATGAAAATTGCATACTAAAATTGGGAACACCAGAAAATCAGGCGGTATGGGGGTAGAGGGGGCAGGACAACGGCCAGATATTTTTCCAGTATTCAGCGTGGTCAAACATGGCTACATAAAATGCTTACAAAAAATGTCTGCGATTCAGACGTTTCAAGTGTCTGAAATTCAGTCGCAAAAAGTGTCTGAAAAAATTCAGACATTTTAAAATGTCTGAAAATTGAACACTCCGTTTCAGACACTTGAGTGACTGAATTTCAGACATTTTAATTTACAGTGCAGAACTTTCTTCGATAGTACTATAAAGCAACGTAGAACAATGTATTGTATTGTAAAACCTTCCCTAAAAACTTATCTAACTAACAATGAGAGGTTAATCAAAATCCGTAGAATAATAGTAAAAAGGCTAATCTTTCATGATCGCATTCACCTGATTATAGAACTTCCCCCATACTTCTATAACTAAGCAACGTTTAACGATATGTTATATACTAGAACCTTTTCTAAAAATTTATCTAACAGTGCAAATTCCATCAAAATCCTTTCAGCAGAACTCAATTTAAAATCAGACGGAATAAAATTCACATTTGCTTTTCATATTCATTGTAGATAATTGCATAAAATTATTTGAATAATAATTATGTAGAAATATATCTTCAGTACTGTCTTTCGAGGGATATTTAACTTGTTTCTCCTAACAAATATATTCAACTATTTGTGACTGAAACGTGACATTTATCTATAAAATAAAGCACAAACACGTCTCTGAATAACACTGGCAGTATATAAGCGGTGGTAATGACATGAACAATCTACTTCGTTTTATCGCAATTTCTTTAACTTCTGAACATTGCACAATTTCAGTTTTTAGACCTTCGGAAAGGGGGCAGGATCTACTTTAAAATGTAACTTGAAATCTGTATCACAATTTACGGATTTGTAATTGTTTTAAAAATATTTTTCACGTACGAATTTTTTATCTCTATCGCATGGAGTCCAATTACGAATAATTAACCGGTTTGCATTTATAGCAATATAAATAGTTTAGAATTTGTTTCCGGCCAATATTTCATAACGAAATTGAAACTTCATAAATATATAAATGAACAAATTAAATAATACTCGAAATTAATATATATGTGAACAAATTATACACTTAAACACTGAAGTTATCATTTGCAAAAAGGCTCTTATAAATAGTGAAATCGTTGGCAATTTCTTTATTTATTAACTGCTACTATTCGGCTAATAGGAAAGTATCTTTTTTAATAAATTTCAAAACCTTAATTAAATATATATTGATATTTTTTTAGTATAAAAATGCTGTTTGGTGTTGCTCCTAGCAAATTTAAGAAATTTATATAAAATGTTAATATAAATATATATTTACATATTAGATTTTTAATTTAAAATTTCTGTATACCGGACAGTGTGTTTTGTAACCCAAGAAGTCAAGGTTTGATATATTTCTGTGAATAATTCCGCATTTGTTTGTTTGTAAAATAAATAAATAAATCGTATATGAATTTAACAGACATGTAATAGAACTACACGTTTTAACACTGAAATAATAATAATAAACAAGTAAGAAAAATCATCAGTTAAGCATAGATTATGGAACACTTTCCAACACTTCATGAATGCATTAACAAAATTTCGTTATTTAGGGAAATAAGGTATATAAGAGAACTAAGTAAACATTTTAGAAAACGCATAAAATATTTGAAAAACTGATTTCAGCAGTTACCGTCTATAGCAAATATGTATTCCAATTCTTTTGAACAGTCCTGTATTTGATCAGTAGGTTGATATATATACTGTATAATGGAGAAATTTAGTTTAGGAAGAAAACACATAACAGGTTGAAATTTCTCTTTCAGCAATTTATACTAATAGATGGAAACATACTTGGGTACTTTTGTACAAGCGTGTAGTTAACTTAGTACCTTTATTACACGCCACTATTTAGCCAAAGTTTAATTCAAAGAAAAACACTCTTAAAACTACCGGAATCACATTTTCAGAAATTATCATTTATAGACGGCCATGTATCCAATTCTTTGCGTGACCCTGTATATCATTTTATATATGTGCTACAAACATTTCTTAGTAAACTAAATGCAGTTCAACGTAAAAATGCCTAACTCATTTAAAAATCACCTTTAAGCAATTTGCAATCATACCCAGTAATCATTACGAATTCTTTTGTGTAGCACTGTATATGAATTACAGCATTTTTACGCGCCATATACAATGCATAAATATAGTGAAACATAAAAGCACATAACATAATTAAAAATGCATTCCAGCAATCATCCCTACTGTAGACAGAGTACTTCGGATACAATATATTAACTGAAATCTTTTGTGTGTCCCTGTAAATGCTATGCACTTCGTATTATCCAGGAAATAAGTTATAGTAAACCTCAGCGGTATATATCAATTTCATTATACATGAAATAATTTAACATAATTAAAATACGCCGGGAAAAATTCCCTCCACCCCTATATCATTATGCAACGGAATTATTTTGTGTGACCCTGTAAATGAATAATAACTATTTTTTGCGCCGCATATTCTACAGAAAATGCATATTTTAGTGCACTTGATAAATTCATATAAATTCTATTATGTTTGAAAGCATGTAACATCATTAAATATCATTTTAAACGATTTTTTCCCTTAGGCGTAATGTAACGGAAAAATTTTGACTGCCCCTGTAAATGAACTAAAAGTGCTACAAACTTCTTTTGAAATAGGGTTCGTGCTATGGTAGAGGAAACTAATATCCAAAAATTTCAGAAAGATCCGAGAATATTTACGGGAGTTAGAGCGCGTACAGATAGACAGGCAAACCGAAGTCATAAACACTTTTCAACTTTGTTGGAAAGTGTTAAAAAGATCGTTATGAATTAGAAATATTTCGCGATTGACCGCTGGCTTGCGATTAATACGAAAGTACAAAAAATGCTTCTTGGTTTAGTTGTGGGAACAATTATCAAAACATAATAAATAAATATGAGATTTTTTAATTGAAAGCGATTTTCACCTGCTTTTTGTACGGTGCTGGCTGTATACACGCGCGTGTACGTGTATCGGGCATTATAAATCGTTTATTAATATTGTTCAAATATAACGTTGTTACAATGGATTACAAAGGAGATTTATCAATAGTTTTCTTTAGCTTTATATGCGAGCGTTTTTAAACTTAAATTCCACAAAATAAAATATTTTAATATTTACAAATTATTGTCGGAACCTCTTTATACAGAGAATCTGAATGAGTGTTGTATTTTACGGAATTCAGCTTAACATTTAACTCCTTGCTTGTGACGCCCGAACTCAGTTAGTTCGGGCAACGCAAATGTGACAATTTTAGAATGCCCGACCTGAGTTCGGGCAAGAGAAAAATCGGTGTTTCAATTCCGTGAAGCCCAAACTCAGTTCGTCCAATGCATAATATTTAATTTACCATTTTCTCAATAGATGGTGATACTTTCCCACGAAAAGTTTTGCAGTTTCGCGTCATTTGTCGGATTTTTGTAATTTTGCAATTACAAA
The DNA here is from genome assembly GCA_963932465.1 of Maratus speciosus. Classification (NCBI taxonomy): domain Eukaryota; kingdom Metazoa; phylum Arthropoda; class Arachnida; order Araneae; family Salticidae; genus Maratus; species Maratus speciosus. The sequence continues at coordinate 369,856,104 of OZ010790.1, read as the reverse complement.
CAAAATTAAAGAGAATTTTTCTTTTCCGTTTTTGGCACTTATTCTCAAATATATTCCACAGCAAGGGGTTAGTAAATTTTCTCTTCAGTATTAATTCTACTTCAATCTCCGACATACATGAAGATAGTAAAAAGGAACCCATGAAGAAGGGTTCTTATGTAACTATGTTTTAATTTTAATATCGAAATGTTTTAATATTTTTTAACAGAGCTACCTTTTTCTTAGGCGTCCCAAAACTTTTCTAAAATGCATACTAATCCTAAAATTTGAAAAGAAAAATAATGAACAATTATAAACTAAACAATATCTTAATGAAAGTGCTAGTTTATTATAATGAATTAACTTATTTAACCACTAAAAGGTACTCTAAATAGAATGCAGGCTAATTATATCATTCATCTAGAACATTTCTTAGGTTATTTCTTTTCACTGTACTCTATTTGAAATTTAGAAAAATCAGTAACTATGGTCTAATCATTCTTCTGATAGCATATTGAATAAATTATTGAATTTTTAACCAAATTAAAAAATAAATATTATGTATTATATAGTAATATAATGTAGAGTTACAATGTAATATTATACAGTATAAAAATGGTGTAACTTGTATAATATTAATATATAGTATGTATTGAATTGTTAGTATACTGTAAAAAATGAACTCAAATTTTTAAAATGCAATGCTTTATTTAAAACTACTTAAATTGCATGTAATGCATTCTTTGCACTCATTTAACTAATTGATGTTTACCCAAATTAAAAAAATAATGTTATATAATATGTAGTAATGTGATGTGTATTTACAATGTAATGTTATATAATATGAAAATGGTGTAAATTATATATTAGAAATATATAGCATATAATGAATTGTTATATTGTAAAAAATGAACTCAATCAATTTTTTAAAGTGCAATGCTATATTTAAAACTACTTAAGCTGCATGTAATGTACTCTTTGCATTCACTTAACTAACTGATTTTTAACCAAATTCAAAAAATAATTTTATATAATATATATAGTGATATAATGTATAGTTTCAATGCAATGTTATATAATATAAAAATGGTGTAAGGTTGCATAATATAAATATATAGTATATAGTGAATTGTTATATGTTATAAAAAATGAACTCAATCAAATCTTTAAAGTACAATGCTACATTTAAAACTACTTAAATTTCATATAATTCATTCTTTGCACTCATTTAACTAATTGAGATGAATAAAAATATTTTCTGCGACTAAAATTATTTAAACTTGAGGAAAAGATTGAATTTCTTTTCGAAAACTAAGTGAAAAATATATATTAAACACAAATAACATAATAACATAATAGAACATGTAAAACTGAGTTACTAAAATGCTTTCACTAAGTCGATTTATATTTACAAACTAATATAATTTAATCCTTAAACATTTTCTTTGAAACTTTCTGGTAATAAAATATTTTTTCCCTTAAACTACTTTACATATTTTTTTATTCAATTCTCACCATACTTCTATAGTAACAATCATGTAAAAAAATCTTTAAATCTAGAATAAAAATCTCGAAAAAGTATTTTACAAAAGTTACAAAAGTTAAGTTTTAAAAGTTTTGACTTCTTAACTCCTTTTCAGATAGAAATCTTCATAATTAGGTAAAAGTAGCCTTTTTAAAATAGCGCGGAATGTAAAAAAAAAAAACTGTTTTTATCCAAATGGTGAAAATTCGTTTTAAAATAAACCTTCTCTTTTTTCAACGTGTCGAAATCTTAATTCATTAAAGCTTCTAAAATTTGATATTTGTAAACATTGTTTAAATAATACTTTTTAAAAACTTGACAATTTTTTTCTGACAATTTCGTTTTAGTTAAAGGTCTTAGAATATAATGATATTTTTAAGGTTACTTTAAAAAAATTACTTAGCATAAATTGTATTTAAAATTTGGTAAATTTACTTGCCAAACTTAGAAATAAAGTTGAGCGTCTCTCAACAATGCGTAATTAATTATTTCCTCCCTATAGACATTTGTTCATGGTTTTAATTACATTCACTTCAATTCTGTATATCTCAATTTAATTATAGGGTAACTCCGGTAGAGTCGCCGCATACGGGACAGATGCCGCACCCCTTGCATTTCTTGTAATTATCGATAGATGTTTGTCAAACGCACAATATACGCAATGGGATTATTTTAACCAGTGTATAGCGTAAATCCCATTTCGATGTTTACTTGTCGAAGTACAATCCTTAATTTGACATAAGTGCATGATTTCACTGTCCAAACTTTTAAACACGTTATGTTTAAATACTTTTCATACACTAATTACTAAATGCATGCATGATTTCGAAGTCAAAACTAGGTGTAGCGTTTGCATAGAGTACTGTGTGTATGGTTACGCCAATCCCCTTATCGATGGCGAGTAACTGTGATGGCCGACGTCTGCACCATGCAAAATGGGACACATGCCGCACTGCTATTCCGGTATACATGCCGCAGTTTCTTTTGTGCGGGATGAATAAATGTTATTAACTTTTCCTTTTCTTTTTGCACAGACTAACCATGTTAGGCATGTTATCAAGTTTACTAAAACCAAAGGAGAAAAAGGGGGAAATAAAAAGTAAGAAGTGCAAGAAAGATGCAAGTCAAGATGATAATAATGAAAAATTGGATTACGCGTAACGCAGACGTTCTTTGCAAACTACTCCAAAAAAGAGGACGTGTAATTGGCTTCCTTGAATCATGTGTTTAAATGTAGTTACATAACGACTGTACTTTTTCAACACTTTTTCTGTACATTGTAGTCGAAAAAACAGGTCTCTTAACCCATTCTATACCATAGGTGCATATAAGCATCTTCATAAAGAGATTACAAAATTTGTGTCTGGCACCAGTAAAAAAGATAAGTAATATTTGCATTGTTTAATTAGAGAATTTTCATGATTATTTAAGTAAAAGTAACTTCTTTTAAAAAAGTGGTACCAACCGAATAAAATTTGTGTAAAAGCCACCGGTCCCGAAAGGGTTAACAAATAATTATGTGAACACAAATATACTTTTTTTTCTTTTCCCTTTCTAATACATTGATGTTACGTTGTTGCTGAAATAATAATTAAAATTTAATGTAAAAAAAAAAAAAATAAGTCAATAATTTTAATAGTGAAAGTAGGCAACAATTATTAATTTGAATCTACTAATACGTTTCATTGTACTCATTTAGTTTCATTTTGTTATTGCATCTTTCATTATAGTCCAGATATAAATATTTTTTTAAATATTTTTATTTATAATTTCATTCTGTTCTCATTACCAGCGCGACATAACTACCGCACAAGTGCGGCGTCTCAGCCTGAATGTATGGGTGACGCGCCGCAGTGCAATGTTTTAGAAAAAAATTGTTAAAAAATATTAATAATTTGTTTTGAATTTTTTTGTAGCAGTACACGCGTTGTGTATTTAACATTGAATAGCACAGGATGATTTTTTTAATTTTATGTCCACCATGGGACTTTATACACAAATTCAAAAAACTGTGCGGCATAAATCCCGGAATTATCATATATTCATTTTAAATATTATTCCCAAGAATATATATATTTTTTAATTAACAGAAAATGTCTTGTATTCATTACACGTTACTGTGACATCCACTACTGAAGCGGATCGAAATTACTGCATAAACGTTGTATGCTTTAGTGTATTGTGGCTTTAAAAATATATTTCAAATGTGCGTAACGTTAAGAATTTAAAAAAAAGATCTATAATTCATTTTTCCTTAAATTTAATTGCGAAGTCTTTTGATTACTTAACCAAAATTAATCTTTTGATGAATCTAGAATGACGTTAACACGATATTACAATTTTTTTCCTTGTAAAATTTTCCAAAAATTTTACTATCACAAAAACAATTTTGTATTAAACAACATCTTTTTATTTAAATTCTAGAAAGGTAAACTGGAAAATGGATTTAAAAGCACAGTCGTGGAAAAAAAAGTAAACTCCCCCTACTAACTCTGCAACTAATTATAATAGAAGAAAGTTAATGGTATCAAAGGATTGAGTATAAAGTCTACTTTTAAATGATATATATATATATAATTTGCTTAGGGGACCATCTCCAAATCAAAACCAGACCAAACTCTGTTTTTTCAATGGCAACACCCCCATTTTGACGTTATATTTTAAATCATCGGTTCAATCTATGCCTAGAAACGAAATTTCAAGTTATTTAGATGATAAGTGCTTTAATTATAAACATTCAAATTTTAGAGCTTCTAATGTTAAATTACATTTTCATTTTTTTATTGATATCTCCTAATGATCATAATGTGATGATTGTTTGTGAAGTTATAATACTAAAAAACCCAAACATAAATACACTGAATTTGTAATTTAAAAAAATTATAATATGAATTATGAATTATGAAATTAATATTTAAAAAAAAAACAGGTATTGCAACCTCCAATTTTTTTGATAGATTTATATTTAGTATGCCCTGCTTTATGCGAATTTTTAATTTTAAATTTTTCTTCCAAGTAGTTTTCGAATTATGATTAAAAACGTCAAAATAATGCTTTTAGAATGTTATGATGTCCAGAAGAGCATAATTTGAAAAAAAATATATTTTCTCATTTTATTAAAACATTTGGGCTGGAAGTAGCCGAAACATATTAGGCGAGTTAAATGGTCATATTGGCAGTAAATAATACATTAATAGAAGGGACATAGTCATTTTGTAGCAGTTCAAGAATCGAGTGCCGAACTTCAGATTGGATATAGCCCCTAAAGTATGCCCATTTTAAAAATAATCAATTTCTCTGAAACTAATCGTACGAATTTCAGAAAAATCTATTTTTAAGCTAATTGAAGGGTGTAGAATTTATTTATTGTGTCAAACTTGGGTATTGATATTGAAAAAAAAACAAAGTTTGGGTTTGTTTGCATATGTAGATGGCCCCCTAAGCGAATTTTATATACATCATTTAAAAGTAGAGTTTATTTCCAATCGTTTGGTACCAGTAACTTTCTTCCACAATTATTTGTTGCAGAGTTAGTGGGGAGTGTTTACTTTTCTTTTTTCCACGACTGTACATAATAGTCGTATTACACATTGCGATCAACAGAGGGATATTCCGAGAGTTATATCTCAGTTTATTCAGGGGGCGTGTACAGTAAGATCAAACGTTTCGGAAAAAGAAAGGAAGATTCATGAAAGGTGTTAACACCTTTCCGTTATAAAATTAAAGGGTGACTATTATTAGTCATCCCAGCCAATATTTTTAAATGTCTAAAATAATGTTTATTACATCATGATTCTTCTCAACTATATGTAACAAGTCGGAAATTGTAACTCAACCGTGGCAAGTGAGGTGCGTTCGTATTATAACTATTTTTATAAATATTGAAATCTTGGTGCAATAGCTGTAACACTCGTATATAAAAATACACGAATACAAAATTTAATACAATTATATGTACATCGAATTCCGTAACATGGAAATAATATGACTCCCCTTAAATAGGACGTAATCGCCATGACAACCTAGAATCATTACCTATCATGGGATATCATTAGATTTATTGCGTATGATAGGATTTAATAGAATGTAGAAAACGTTTATTAATATTTTTTAAGCTTTGATTCGATTTTCATAAAATGTGAAATGACTCGACAAAATTCTGCAACGATTATACTAAATTTCAAGCTATTCTGTCAGTAGTTTCAGCGCTGTTACATGCGGACAGACGAAAGGACGGACCAGACTATGACTAAAGTTGCTATGTGTTTATATAATTACAAATGTACCTAATAATCTGTAAAGAAAATTAATTTTTCTTTCAAAATTTTGAGTGCACCTAGGCTACCAGTTCTACAACGAAAATGTCTATAATAGCGATATGATTCACTGTATCTTCGTTGTTTGCATATAGAAGTACAGAGACAAACGTAAATAGAGTTTATACAACAATCCACAAATCATATCTGTAGAATAATACCGATGATGAAATCAATTCCTTTAACTAGGTGAAAATGAAGTGAAGATTTTCTCCTGGGGCTCCCAAAACAATTTAGCTGGTTTAATTAAATGGCCTTATTAAATTATGATATTTACTCAAAATAAAATTGTATAAACTTTAGGCGCAGCAAATAGATATTATCCCTATTGTACAGCTAATTAATGTGACATCGCCTTCATATCACACATGGTGATAAGTGTCACGGTCATGGAATTCGAACAGCATGTTGTAACGACGAGTATTAAAGTCCTTCATTAAACTAGGAAAAAAGAAATGAGGATTTTCTCCTGGAGCTCCCAAAACAATTTAGCTGATTTAATTAAATGACCTTAATAAATTATGATATTTACTCAAAGGAAAATGGTATAAACATTAAGTGTAGCAAATAGGTGCTATCCCTATAGCACAGCTAATAATTGTATCATCTCCTTCATATCACACCTGGTCATAAATGTCACAGTCACAAAATTCAAACAGCATGTTGTAACGATGAGCATTAAAGTCCTTCATTAACACTAGAAAAACGGTTAGCGGCCATTTTGACCGCTACCAAATGATTATATTTCAGTACAAACTAGAAATTTCTTTATAAAACTAGTTTAAAAGGTGCAAAGAAAATAAGTAGTTAAATAAATAAGTTAATAATTTAAAATAAAATTTCTGGTGTCAAATATTTTTACAAAATTTCAGCAAAATTCCCCGTTTTTTTAGTGTTAAACTAGGTAAAATGAAGTGAAGATTTTCTCCTGGGGCTCCCAAATTTGGCTGATTTAATAAATGACCTTAATGAATTATGATCTTTATTCAAAAGAAAATGGTATAAACATTAAATGTAGCAAATAGGTACTATCCCTATAGCACAGCTAATAATTGTATTATCTCCTTCATATCACACCTGGTCATAAATGTCACAGTCACTTCATTCTTCACATTATTACTCCCAAATGGTCATTATATGGAGGCCCCACTGCAAAGACACTGTGACTGTTACTTTATGATGGGTCACAATGTGACATTACAATGAAGTCACCTTGTGATTCGCACGTGACTGTCATTTGAAGACTCACTTTTGAAGTCATTGTGAGCACTGCATTGCGGTTAGCCGCCAAATAATGTCACAGTTAAGCCGCATGGTGAGTTATTTCAGCCGACCGAGAATCTACTGTGATATCACTATTGCGCTCCTTTGTGAAAAGTTACCAGATGATTTTATTTTCTGTCGCATGGCAATTCGTCACTAAACAGCTGTCATGATGACTTTACAAAGAAATCTACAATTGAAAGTCACAGGCGAATCACCAAATTACTTCATTTTAAAGTCACCTGCAGAATGGTCACAAAATAGCAGTTACAGTGACTTCTCAGTGGAGTGACCAAATGAGAGCAAGAATGACGCGAATGAAAGATATCATATTTCAGTTCATTGAGGAAACTTCCCATCGACTGGCTGTGCTGTTAGACTAATACCTATTTTCTGCACAGAATTTTCTTTTGAGTACTCACGTGTTCAGAAATTAACATTTTGTGTTTCTTTTTTATGTACACTAATATATATATATATATAAACGGATATAAATAAATAAATATATATATATATATATATATATATACACTGGTCATCAAAATTAAGGGATAATAACAAAAATTATGCTCACTAAGTTAATGTTGCAACCAATGACCAATGCTGCAATTATTTATGTCAATTAAATACTACTGAATACAAAATTGCACTTCTGCGCATACGTTAGCGTCGGAAAAATGCAAATTAGGTGATTGACAATGTGGTGCACAATGGACGTATGTTAGAATTCTGGTCTGTAGTGTTGTTTAAAGTTAATGCGGTATCTCAGAGTGATCAGTATTCATTAGTTATGGCTCAAAGGTTAAGTTAAAGTCAAAAGTGGCGAATAATTGGTAGAATCGAGGGAGATCAAATACAAATGGAGGTTGCCCAAGATTTGAATATTCTTCAAAATGTCATATCAAGATCATCGATCTGCTATTCAAACATTGGATCCGTTGATAGACAGCCTGGTCAAGGGAGACGAAGAGCAACAACTGAATCCGAAAATCGTTTTCTGTTATTGTCGGCTCGAAGAAACCGCAAAGAGACTACAACATATTCTGTCCCATTCACTACAGCTTCCAAAGGGGCCCGTGTAAACTGTTGCCGTCGTCATGTTCCATGGAGCCAAGAAGACAGGGCTAGAACGGCATATTTCAAGGATAAGGAAAGGCAAGTTTCGTGTTTGCTCCTCTCGCAGATCAAACACATCTTGAATCAGTGTTCAGACTAGGACTCGTCATATCTGGACTCGTCAGTAAACAATACTTGAGACCAATCTTCTTAGCTCCATTGATCATGACGAGGGCAACAATTTAAATGGCCCCCTTTGGCAGCTGGAATGAGTGGGACACAAACTATTGGTTTTCTCGCATACAGTCCAACCCTGTTTAAGCCTTCGTTCAGCAATTGAACGGCTAATTCGAGTTCTTGTGGCAGCCTGAATATTCAAGCCAAATCTGTTGTAGTCGCTTCGCTCTTTCTTCGAACCACAATGACAGAAAACGGATTCGAATGCAGTTGTTACTCTTAGTCTCCCTTGTCCAGGCTACCTATCAACGGATCCAGTGCTTAAAAACGGCTCGAAGCTCTTGATATGACACTTTGAAGGATATTCAAATCTTGGGCAACCTCCGTTTGTGTTTGACTTTCCTCGATTCTACCAATTATTCGCCACATTTGACCTTGACTTTAATGATACCTTTGAGCCGTAACTAATGAATACTGATCATATTCAAACACCCCATTCACTTAAAAACAACATGCAGACCAGAATTCCAAAAGTCCTTCCGGCCAGTGCCGGGAGGAAGAGGTAGCTTTCATATTCCTTATTTTAAAAAAGCCAACTTATATTATTCAAACACACAAAGCTCAATTTAGTGGAAACCGAATAGAGGAGATTCAATACTAATTTTTATCAATACTAAATCATTATGAATGAGAATTTCGCGAAATTAGTCAGCTTTATCCCAGTTGCTTTTCTTTAAAGTAACTTATATTTGGCTGCCAAATTCGGCGATTTCTTAAAGTGCCTGCCATTTTAAGACAACATGGTGGATGTGGCTAACCAGTGAACTTGGTCGAGACCTTAGTAATTGCTGTGCACATGCTCACTCACATCGGAATCGGTTGATATATACGAGTGCTGTCGCAGGCAAAAAAACAGATTTTTCAAAATGTCACCCACATTAGAAATTGAAACTGCTATATCTGAACCATTTTTTAAGATAAAGACAAACAAAAAATGCTCCTGAATCCTTATATCAAGGTCAAATACTTAAGAAATAAACCTTTTTCAATTTCTAATTTTTTTTGCAGCTCACTTTAAATATATTTTTTTTTTAATTTAATGGCCGCCATTTTGAAACAAGATGGCTGATGAAGCTGGCCAGCGAACTTGGCCGAGATATTGATGTATACTATCCACATGCCCTCTTACATCGAAATAGGCGAGTACGTGTGTTATCGCGTGAAAAATACAAGATCGTTTCAAAATGTTAGCCATGTTAGAATTTCAAAATGCTATAATTCAACCATTTTTTAAGATATAAACAAAAGAACAAATTTTCAGTAACAAACACTGCTCCGGAATCTTTGTATCAAGGCCAAACACATAAAAAAATCTTTTTCATTTTCCAATTTTTTAATACCTCATTTTAAATTTTAAATTTAATTTTTTTTTTAAATGGCAAACCTTTTGAAACAAGATGGCGAATGAAGCTGGCCAACAAACTCGGTCGAGACATTGGTATGTACTATGTACAGACCAAGTTACATCTAAATCGGTTCTTAAATACGCCTGTTATCGCGTGACAAAAATCAGGTAGTTTTAAAATGTCAGCCACAATAGAAATTCAAAATGCTATAACTGAGCCATTTTTTTAGATATAGACAAAACAAAAACTATTCCGGAATCTTTGTATTAATGTCAAACACATACGAAAAAAATATTTTTCATTTTCCAATTTTTTGGTATCTCATTTTAAATTTAAAATTTACATTTTTTTTAAATGGCCGCCATTTTGAAACAAGATGACGGATGAAGCTGGCCAACGAACTCGGTCGAGATATTTATATGTACTATGTACATACCAAGGTACATCCAAATCGGTTCATAAATACGCCTGTTATCACGTGACAAAAATCAGGACGTTTCAAAATGTCAGCCACGCTAGAAATTCAAAATGCTATAACTCAGCCATTTTGTAAGATATAGACGAAACAAAAACTGCTCCCGAATCTTTTTATCAAGGTCAAACACATAAGAAAAATATTATTTTTCAATTTTCAATTGTTTGGTACCACATTTCAAATTTAAATTTTTCTTAAAAATTTAAATGGCCACCATTTTAAAACAAGATGGCGGATGAAGCTGGCCAACGAACTCGGTCGAGACATTGGTATTTACTATGTATGAACGAAGTTGCATCCAAATCGGTTCATAAATACGCCTTTTATAGCGTGACAAATTTCAGGACGTTTCAAAATGTCAGCCATGCTAGAAATTCAAAATGCTATAACTCAGCCATTTTTTAAGATATAGACAAAACAAAAACTGCTCCGGAATCTTTGTATAAAGGTCAAATACATAAGAAAAAAATATTTTTCCATTTTCAATTTTTTGGTACCACATTTCAAATTTCAAATTTTTTTAAAAATTTTAAATGGCCGCCATTTTGAAACAAAATGGCGGATGAAGCTGGCCAACGAACTCGGTCGAGACATTGGTATGTACTATGTACACACCGAATTACATCGAAATCGGATCATAAATACGAGAGTTACAGTGTGACATAGGTCAGATATATATATATATATATATATATATATATATATATATATATATATATGGATATATATATATATATATATATATCAATTTTGAACGGAGGGTGGTTTCGGGGTCTGGGGGTCATGATCGATGAAAATATACCAAAATTTTTTGAAATCGCTTTCCTCCGAACGGCTGCAATAGGTAGCTTTTTGTAATGAAAGCTACCTAACATACGTCCATTGCGTACCACATTGTCAATCATCTAATTTGTTTATTTCCGACGCTAATGTATGTGCGGAAGTGCAATTAATATTTCAATAGTATTTAATTAACATAAATAATTGCAGCATTGGGCATTGGTTGCAACATTAACTTAGTGAGCATATTTTTTGTAATTATCCTATAATTTTGATGACCAGCGTAAATAAACACATGATATGTGTATATATATATTGTCAGATATATATTTATTTATATGATATATGTACTAAATTTTTCCTATGTTAAACAATATTGCATTTATTTCCGTATCTAAATCTCTTTTTATTTTAAACTAGTATATAATCCCCGTCAAAAATGACGGAAAGTGAATGATAAATCTTCAAAACAATAGTTATTATTTATATTTAATAAATAATATTTATTGGAGATCTCCGTCAGAAAACAACATATAAAGGATACTCATTGTAGAAAACGCTACGGTTTTAAGGACAATTACGTCGCCCCCTTCCCCCAACCTCGAAATTCAACTTTCCCACCTTCTTTAAAATTTTAAAGTGTTATCAAGTATCTCATTAACGTAAGTTTCAATTGCATTCGTTCTTCGTGTTAATGGCAATTTACATATGGATAGTCGCCCAAGAATGGAATGTGTTTCTTGAACTTTACGGTAATAAATCAAAACATTGAAGATTTGTATATGAAGAAAACTGAGTTCAATAACAAATTTTAAAATGCAGAATCAAAATTAAAGCTTATATTTCTGTTTATTTAAATGAAAAAAAGTTGAAATTCTACATCTAATATTTCGAAAGGATTTCGCCCAACAACGGAAATTATTTACTTCATAGAAAGTAAATTAGATATTCAATTCTTGGGAGAATACGCGTATGTAAATAGCCATTAACACGAAGAAGGAATACAATTGAAAATATAACTTACATGAATTGTAGAATTGTGAATTCGCAAAAAAACAAAAACGTGAAATAATGTAAACAAACAGTATAATTTCTCGCTTCGCTAGCTCTAAGTTCGTAAATGCGGTCGCTGGATCTCATATTTAACGCCTGCTATCATTGGTTAGCTTGTTCATTGCAGCGGTTTGGCGGAGAACTGTAAATGGCCGCTAACTCATAGAGTTTTAATTTTTTTTAAAATCTAAATTGAAATTTAAAAATCCGGCTGTGAAGTTCACTTTCAGATGATAGCATCTACACATGACAAAAATTTCAGAAGCCTAGGTGTTATAATTTCAGCATCGGCGTTAACCTGTATTTTAATGAACCGTTCAAAGAGTCATTAATTTGTTTCTAGATTTGCTGGAATTTGAATCTGAATGGCAACAGTATGGATTGTTTAGATCTGATGTCTATGTTTATAATAGCTTAATTTTAATTTAGAGCTTAATACATTATAAATGGAAATGATACACATATGTTTTATGGGAAAATATGCTGAACAGACATGATTTCAAGCAGAAAAAATTATCATTTAGCTGTTATATATTAAGATATGTTTTTCATTAAGCCTAACATGACGTTTAGCTACGGTACATTCGCACACTGGTGTGGTCCGCACCGGCATAGTTACCGACAATTTTTTGCACTGAGATTTTATTATAAGTAGATTGCGTAAATTTCAATTTTATTCCCCTTTAAATAATATCTAGAATCACTTCGCGTATTTGTTTTTTCTTCAAAAATTTACCAAATATTCAAGTCAAATTGATTCTATTAAAAGCATTTATCATTTTTGTACCCTTCCTTTTTTTTCCACTTTTTTTAATTCCGTAACTCGATTTCCCGCGTAGCATCGGCTCGGACGATTCACCTCAATTTTATGCCGCGACAATAAAGAGTCCCACAGTCTTGGAATCCACTCATTGGTTAAATTACCCCTGCATCGGCGAAAAGATTCCTACGCCTCGACAGGTTTAAAACCAGATGCATCATCTCGGAGCGCAGACTTTTACTGAATTTGAGTTGTCTGAAATAATACGCTGCTTGTAGCGAGAGAGTTATTGTCTTCGAAGTTCCTTATTCTTCTAACATCTAAGTGTACTTCATATTTTTGAAAGATGTCCCCGAAGCTATGAATATGTTCTAAAAACTTATAATTTAGTTAATAAAGTATGTTCAACTCATACGGCGTTTTATCTTCTAGAATCTGATACATTCACCGGCCAGGATGATTAAGCATGGAATATGACTGCATTTTATAAATTATTTGACCGGATAATGTGATATTTACCTCAAAGTATGTGGTGGATTGTCGAGAATGATGGCTTTACAATAAATGGAATGCTCGTATCGTCACACACATATACGCGCATATATATATTTAAACTGGATAGACTTAATAAACATTAAGTGTATTTATCATCTAAGACAATAGTTTCCAACAAATACATCTCGGAGCTCTAATGACTCCGCGTGCACATCTCAATGCGTTCCGCAGCGAAGTGTGGAATATAAATAAAATTTGAATGAAATTAACATGTTTAAACTTTTTTTTCTTTTTCTCAGTGAACTGCGTACAATTTTTAGCATGCAGGGATGAGAGTGTTCCGACCCAAATGGTTGATTTTTACCACTAAATTTTAATGGTATTCCTTGCGTTATTAAATCTCAGAAATTCTCTCATTAAATACCATGAGAAATACTATTAAAATTTAGTGGTAGCAATCGGTCATTTGGGTCGGAACGCTCTCATCTCTGAGCATGAGAAAAAATCAGTATGAATTAAAAACAATTTACAATCGAAGATTTGGATTAACTCTAATGTTATTTTCTTTATAAATTTCTGGTTTAAGAATTAAATTTTACTACAAGTCTAGTTTTACATTTTGCGCATACATTGGTCGAAAAATTTAGAGACTAACCGTACAGATTCGCAAAATGTAAGCAAGAAATTACATTCTGAAAGGAAATTTGCCATGTTGAATTTCGTAGCGCTTCTAACAAGTTTTGTTGGTCAGCCTGCTGCCATTAACTCCAAAACTTTTGTAGCGCGAGAACGATAAGTATAAATAAACAAGTAGGGCTACCACACACAAAAAAATCATTGTTTGCATCGAAATTATTGTCGGTGCATCTAGTGACTTGTAGCAGTATTGTGTCATCAGTGAAAAGTTCGATTTTTTAATCATATTGTTAATAGTTTCGTATTTTGAGGCGTCGAGTCCCTCCTCCAAAAAAGCGGGGAGGGGGGGGGGGGGCACAATTTTTGTCCGTTCATCGGATCTTTCCTGCTTAGAATTCTTTGGAACGGCCAGGCGTTATGGTCATTTCGCGCCATTTTGCGATGTTCATTCTGGCTTTAATTAATATCTCGATTAAATAAGGTATCTATATGACTGTAAAATATCAATTTCGGTTACAATTTCAATTCAAAAACTTACTGTTTTAGAAAACAAAAGGTGTACTTTATGATCTTGGAGCGTTTAAAACATTTGTATTTCTTAGGAACTTTAAAAATACTAAGTTGAAAGTTGTTGTTTTTTATTTTTTTCATGTGTTTTTTTTTTGTGTGTGTGTGTGTAAAATTGTGTTGGACAAATTGGCGTAAGCCAACAAATAATAATTAAATTGTTTTTTAAAGATATATTCAAAGGAATTAGACCATCCTTATGCTGATTTATTGAAAATTTTATGAGTTACACAGATTTAATTATTAACGTTTTCAAGAATTTTCAGCGTTTTTTTGTCTTTTTATACCTACAACCTTTAAAATAGTGATGTTATTGTCATAAAAATAGCCTGGTTCCTGTATAACATTATTACATTTATTATGGAATTCATAAATTGTATTTATATTTAGTAGCTTTAAATTTAAATAGTTTTAAGAAAATGGCAATTTTTCGATTAATTTTATACTATTTAAATAAATAACTTAAAAGAATTAAATTTCTTATTTGTATGTTCATGCCACATTTGTATGATATTTTAAATAATAACTAGGAAATTTAAACTTTAAATTTACAAAATTTAAAAAAAAATTGTTCCGAAAGCATACTGTTATCTTAACAAAATATGAAAAATCATTTTATCCAGTGCATTTCGACCTGCCTTGAATTATATTCATCTACATTTTCAAACCTATACGTGCAGTAGATTTCCCTAGCCATCGAACATACATAAAAACTCAGACAAACATTCGTTATTTTATTAGTATTGATGTTTCCATTTCGTGCGTGTGTTTTGAGATGCTGTAAGTACAGGTTGGTGCACAAATGATTAATTATGTAAGTATGGAGGTCATGTATTATGTGTAGGGTACCGTT
This sequence comes from Maratus speciosus, assembly GCA_963932465.1. Classification (NCBI taxonomy): domain Eukaryota; kingdom Metazoa; phylum Arthropoda; class Arachnida; order Araneae; family Salticidae; genus Maratus; species Maratus speciosus. The sequence goes on along the minus strand of OZ010790.1, from coordinate 369,840,763 downwards.
AAATAAAGAAACTAATTTAAAAAGGAAAAAGTTTTAATAATGTTAATCACTCTTATACGTGAAGTAAATCAGGTAACGAAAGGGATGTTTTCAATTTTTATTATTATTTTTTTTTTATTTTAGCACCAAAGTATAGCGCCTAGAATATATAGTGTGGAAATCGGCTATCCCTGTAATACTTAAAAAAAGCGCTAAATTATTGTATCCCTTAAATGTGCAATGGTACTGTTGCAATACGCAGATCGCAGCGACATCTGCAGAATATTTTCTACAACTGCAAGGAATTGCTAGTCTATACAATGTAGTAATACTAGTAATACGAAAATCCCGCAGATGTCGCTGCGATCGACACTTGAAATTTCAGCAGTATCGTTGCACATTTAAGGGATAAAAAATTTAGCACTGTTTGGATAGCATATTTCCACACTACACTGTTAAAAATATCGTGAAAAATTGCCTCTGATTTTAAAAGCTATCTATTTTCTGACCAATGAGAACTCTTCATAGGTATTAATGTAGCGTTCTCATTGGTCAGAAAATAGAGAGCCTTTAAAAACAGAGGAAAATTTTCACGATATTTTTAAAAGTGTAGGTATTCTAGGCGCTGTAACCAAAGTGTTTGAAATATATCACCAATACTCTCTTTTCTTTTTGCATTTGTGTGGTTTTCCGATTCAGTTCTAACAGCGTCGGGAAGATTTAATACCTTGAGGGACAGTGAGATATATTTTATCCCACTAAATTATACTTAGATTGTATCAGAATCTTTTCATAAAATTTGACTTTTACAGCTTTTCTGAATAAAAGCCGTAAAATGACATTGCCTCAGTTTAAAATGTAATTTTTTGAATATTTTGGTATGAGTTCAACATTACTTAACCCTTTCAATGCCGGCGGTACGTTTAAAACCACTTAACTTTAATTCCCAAATGTCACAATGACACTAGAATTTTGGTAAGGAAAATTTCGGTTTATGATGTGTGTGAAATATGGCTTTTTCTTATTTCTAAAAAAATTGTACGTAAATTCCGGTATCATTCATTCATATCGACATTTTAGCAACAGAAATGCTTTACCCCTGAAAGGGTTTAAACACAATTACTTGTCCCTAAAAGAGTTAAAATGTGAGAAAAGATGGATCATATAAACCGAGAAAAAATCCGAGAAATGTTCGGGAAATTTAAGTAAAAATAAGTTATTTGAAATAATTATAGAAACTCTCTACGACTATTTTAAACTTTTTGCAGACAAATATCCAGCTTATACTATTTTTTCCATTCTGAACATAGTTTGTTATCTCAACACTTTAATTCTTTCTAAAAGTTTTCTATAGAAAAAAATAATAGTTTCAAATAATTATTTTTTTTTATGTGCACGTATGTGAAAAAAAAAATCAATATCAAATCAGGTTAGAAAACACTTTTTGGCGAAGTTACTGCTAATTAACTGTTGATTTACATTTTCTCAAATAACTTTTATATCTTTTTTCTGAGGAAGGTGTTTAAAAAGATTACTTAAATATTTTATATTATTCTTTTTTTTAAACCATTTTTTTTTCTCGAAGATTAATGATTTTTAGAATGTTTTTCTCTTACATTTGTAGGATTATTTTGCAACTTTTTCAGATGTTCTAATGTTCTCAGTCACGGCAAAGGGCCTGCAGATGAAAGCTTAAAAAGTTATTGCAATATAGTTTACATTCTGCACACAAATAAATCCTTAAAAATACATAAAAATTGTTAAAATAAATCTTTCATTCTTGTTTAATTAATCGACTTATCTAAAGTCTTTATTGCCAAAATTCTTAAAATCTTTTCAATCTGTAATTAAAATGCTAATAAAAAAATTAATTAGATTTGTAATTTGCAAAAAAAATTAGAATTCCGAAATGTTTCTAAATAGAACGAAAAAGAACAATCATACGTCACACATTGAATATAAAACATTTTGCAAAAGTTCAAGATTATTGTAATGAAACTTCATCTTTTAAAAAAGAAACAATGCTATCTAATTAACTAAAGAAAAAAAGTATAACACAGTTGAAAATTCAGTTTCAAAAATTACTATACACGAAAGGTATTGAATTCGAATTCCTTAAATGGTCCTCTATGTGATGTATAGATTTTTTATACACATCCAGGTATTATTCTAAACTTTAAATCACCTATAAAACAGAAAACACGTAAGAAAACTTACTTTTAGCAACTACCTTCTATAGGTGGGAATTTATTCAATTTCTTTTGAGTAACCCTGCATAAGTATTTATTTATATTCTACGAACTCCTCTCCTTCTATTAATAATAGTTTGTGCAACACTGTGTGTGATATTCTTTTTTTCAGAAAAGACTGGATTTTCTCTAGAGTTTTATAAATTACGAACGTGTTATTTCATGTAGCATATACAAGTTCTCCATGAATATCCTGTTCATGTCCACCTCTATTAACTTCAGAAGGAAGATATAGCTAGCTATAGCGATAAGCGCGGTGTCTAGGGATAGTATAGTGGCTAAGGATAGACCAAAGCAGGTTTTTAAGGCCGAAAGAGAAACCGAATTTCGTTAATCTTCCTATTCTGGTCCTAAAACAACAATAAAAACGAAAGTGTCCAAAAAATTTTTAAGTAATTAATATAGACATAAATATAAATAATTGTTAATTAATTATACGTGTAATTATACATGTGGTCCAATGTGGCTCTCTGTACATATGACAAAAACTTTTTATTTCCATATAAAATAAAATATAATTAATTCATGAACGACGCAAAATGCTTTTCTAATTATACGAATTTCACCCAATTAATGTTTTACATGTTATATAAAAGTTTTTATTCGTGATATTCCTTTAATTATTTTATTTTTCGTCGTATTCAATATTTCTCTATTAGGTAGCTTTCTTTACAAAAAGCTACTTATTGCAGCCGTTCGGAGGAAAGCGTTTTCAAAAAATTTTGGTATATTTTCATGGATCATGACCCCCAGACCCCGAAACCACCCTCCGTTCAAAATTGATATATATATATATATATATATATATCAATATATATATATATATATCAATATATATATATATATATCAATATATATATATATATATATATATATCTGACCTATGTCACACTGTAACTCTCGTATTTATGAACCGATTTGGATGTAATTCGGTGTGTACATAGTACATACCAATGTCTCGACCGAGTTCGTTGGCCAGCTTCATCCGCTATTTTGTTTCAAAATGGCGGCCATTTAAATTTTTTTTTAATTTAAAATTTGAAATGTGGTATCAAAAAATTGAAAATGGAAAAATATTTTTTTCTTATGTATTTGACCTTTATACAAAGACTCCGTAGCAGTTTTTGTTTTGTCTATATCTTAAAAAATGGCTGAGTTATAGCATTTTGAATTTCTAGCGAAGCTCACTCTAAATTGAAATGTCTGAAATTCAGACACTTAAGTGTCTGAAACGGTGTGTTCAATTTTCAGACATTTTAAAATGTCTTAATTTTTTCAGACACTTTTTGCGTCTGAATTTCAGACACTTCAAACGTCTTAATCGCAACCAATTTTTGTCAGCATTATACGTAGCCATATTTGACCACGGTGAATCCTAGAAAAATATTTAGCTGTGGTCTTGTCCCCCCACCCCCACCCCCACCCCACACAGCCTGATTTTGGGGCTTCCAAATTTGGTATGCAATTTTTGTAAAGCTCATAATTTAAATCTTTTACGACATTGTACTGATTATATTAAAAATTTTGAATTTCAGGAGTAGAACAAGATTAAAAACAAAAAGATATTCATCTAAATATTAGATTTCTTTTATTTGTTTAGTTTTTAATGTTATTTTACTTTAAAAATTCAAAATATTGATTATAATCAGTACAATTTCGAAATGGATTTAAAATATAAGCTTTACAAAAATTGCACATCAAATTTTTGAGTCCTAAAATCGTAGGGGGACGGGACACTGTCCAGCATGCCCATGTTTTAATAAGGTCCTTTTGCAAAAAAAATGCAACTCTGCATTATCTTTTACTAAATAGGGGTGTCCGGTATTTGGAAGTGTCCGTTGTGAAGGTTAATGAACATTTCCGAAAAGTGGATGTCTAATACCTTTTTTAATACACAATGTATGCATATTTGTATATTTTTACCTCACAAAAGGAAACATCTCCGATTATCTGACAAATTCCCCAGCCCCAAAGTGTTCCCTATTGACGGTTTTTACGGTACATGGATAAATATGTATAAATATTTGTAATCTTGTCTTACTCTAAAAGTTCAAATATTCATTATACTCAGTGGATAAAAATAAAGATATTTATAATATCAGATGTTCGAAAATTGCAAAGAAAATCCCCCCCCCCTCAAAAAAAAATCATGCAATTTAAAAACTAGATCTTTTAAAAATTTATATTGGCAAATACATTGTTTTACACAGATCAGATAATCACAAGATCTATTTAACTATAAATACAAAATAATAAATAAGTACTCTAATTTAATAATATTCAGAAAATAATTACTGCTAGTTTCAAAACTTGCCTCAAATATGCATTTCAAGTAGTACATATAAATAAACAAGTTTAGTCACTGTAAGTAGTGAACATGTGTAATATATATTTTTTGCATTTGCGGTGCTTTGTCAGTTTAATTAAAAATTAACTTTGGTGTCTAATTTTACACATTCTGTGGAATATGTAAAAGTTTTCCTTTTAAACATATTCCTTAGCTGTTATGGAACAACAGGATATAAGTCATATTTATTTTTTTATTCCTGTAAACTTTGTATCTTATGAATATGAGTTACATAAATTTTACAGATTTGATAAGAAAAAATTAACCTAGAAAACAGAAGAAAAGGAAAAGAAATGACAGAATATGTACTGTTTTTTAGTTGTTTGAAAATACTTTGAATATAAAAAAAGTAGTTATTAATCGCTTAAAAATATATAATATATAAGTAAATATGAACTTTTAAAAATATATACTATTTCAGTTTTATCTATAAACTTTATATCAAGCATAAACAACTTTTTATTTATGCCTAAATTATCATGTTTAATTTTTTTCGTACTAATAATTGTTTGTATCAGAAACGTTGCATATGCGATTGCAATAAAGGGAAATTTCATAATTGTTTCTGAAATTTCTCAGGTTTGAAAATTTAAAATCATGAACAAAACATTGCAGAAAAAGGCTTACATATAAATAAAAAAATAATATAGGTACCAATTTAAAAAAACTCAAAAAATATTAATGAATACTTTATAAATATACCGTTAAACAAGAACAGAAATTGCAGTTAATGAATAAAATGTTTCTGCATTTGTTCTATGTTTAAAAAATCATACAGAATGATAGTATAAGAAATACCTATTATGTTTTTAGAAATTTGGTAAATGTTAAATATGAAACTTTGACTATCAAAATTTCCGATTTTCAATAATAAATTAAAGCATCAATCATAAGAATAAATCTTTAAAAAGTTTCAGTACTATGATTAAAAACGGTGATATGTAAAGAAAATTTTCACAGTATTAATGCTTTTTTTCAATCTGAAAACTTTTCCGAATATCATAATCATAAATGAATATCATATTTAGCTCCAAAATAACAATCACAAAAAAATACAATAAGTGCTGATACATAAACTGCAAGAGTTTATAATCAATAAACAGTAAAAATCAGAAGAAACAGAACATAGAATAAATACAGTTTCAAACGGCTTCCATTTAATGTTTTTATCTCCCTTTAATGGAACTATGAATCATTCAGCTTTTCAAATCTGTTTATGTTGCACGTTTTGCTTTTGGGGAACGACAAATTAGGATATTTCCGATCACAGGAACGAAAAGGAAGATTAAACAAGTTATCACTCATTCGTTTATTCACAGGAGACAAGCGCGCTGAATTAAAGCATTGCAATTTAATTATCAAAACAATTATATTCGATACCGTTACATTAAGAAGGTATAACAGACGACAGCTTGTGAAATCAAAAAACTAACATTAAACTACAAAAAAAGAGATCAATCTTTAAAAACTATTTAATTTATATTCATAAGATACAAACCTACTGGTATAAAAATTTAAAATTAAATATGACTTACGCTTTCATTCGATAAATACTCCATAATTACGCATTTCTTTTAATCCAAGCAATGGCGACGCTTAAAATGTGATTCTTTCTATATCATGAAGGAGCCATAGATGACATGCGCGGAAATCAATGCTCTGATTGGCTGTTCAGAAAAGTACAAAAAAGAAATGTTCAACTACTGTTTTAAATAAGACACTTCGTAGATAATTCCAACATATTTCTCGGTTCGTATATACCATGATCATACTAAGACACTTATGTATCTTAAATTAAGACATCTATTGTGTCTGAATTTTCAGATTAAGACGCTTAAGTGACTGAAATTCTTTTTCAGTCACTTATGTGTCTAAATTTAAGACGCCTATATTTGCAGTGCTGACATTTTGAAACGTCCTGAATTTTGTCACGCGATAAAAGGCGTATTTATGAACCGATTTGGATGTAACTTCGTTTATACATAGTACAGACCAATGTCTCGAACGAGTTCGTTTGCCAGCTTCATCCGCCATCTTGTTTAAAAATGGCGGCCATTTAAAATTTTAAGAAAAATTTAAATTTGAAATGTGGTAGCAAAAAGTTGAAAATTGAAAAAATATTTTTTTCTTATGTATTTGACCTTGATAAAAAGATTCTTAAGCAGTTTTTGTTTCGTCTATATCTTAACTCAGCCATTTTGAATTTCTAGCGTGGCTGACATTTTGAAACGTCCTGATTTTTGCCACGTGATAACAGACGTATTTATGAACCGATTTTAATGTAACTTGGTCTGTACATAGTACATACCAATGTCTCGACCGTGTTCGTTGGCCATCTTCATTCGCCATCTTGTTTCAAAAGGGTTGCCATTTAAAAAAAAATGTAATTTAAAATTTAAAATGAGGTATTAAAAAATTGGAAAATGAAAAAGATTTTTTTTTATGTGTTTGGCCTTGATACAAAGATTCTGGAGCAGTTTTTGTTTCTGAAAATTTGTTCTTTTGTTTATATCTTAACACTAGAACGCCCGGAAGGAGTCGATCCGACTCCGACCATATGATTAAATGTCAACTGGAACCAGAAATTCTTTCGTAAAATAAGTTAAATTTAAGCGACGCAGATTTACGTTAAATAGATCAGTCAAATAATTTTAAATAAATATTCTGGTGTTAAATATTTTTATGAAACTTCAGTAAAATTTCCGGGCGTTCTAGTGTTAAAAAGTGGTTGAATTATAGCACTTTGAATTTCTATCATGGCTAACACTTTGAAACGATCTTGTATTTGTCACGCGATACCACACGTATTCGCCTATTCCGATGGAAGAAGGCATGTGGATAGTATACATCAATATCTCCACCAAGTTCGCTGGCCAGCTTCATCAGCCATCTTGTTTCAAAATGGAGGCCATTAAATTAAAAAAAAAATTATATTTAAAGTGAGGTGCAAAAAAATTAGAAATTGAAAAAGGTTTCTTTCTTAAGTATTTGACCTTCATATAAGGATTCAGGAGCATTTTTTGTTTGTCTTTATCTTAAAAAAGGGCTCAGATATAGCAGTTTCAATTTCTAAAGTGGGTGGCATTTTGAAAAATCTGATTTTTTGCCTGCGACAGCACTCGTATATATCAACCGATTCCGATATGAGTGAGCATGTGCACAGAAATTACTAAGGTCTCGACCAAGTTCACTGGTTAGCCTCATCTACCATGTTGTCTTAAAATGGCAGGCACTTTAAGAAATCGCCGAATTTGGCAGCCAAATATAAGTTACTTTAAATAAAAGCAGCTTGGATAAAGCTGACTAATTTCGCGAAATTCTCATTCATAATGATTTAGTATTGATAAAAATTAGTATTGAATCTCCTACATTCGGTTTCCACTTAATTGAGCTTCGTGTGTTTGAATAATATAAGTTGGCTTTTTAAAAATAAGGAATATGAAAGCTACCTCTTCCTCCCGGCACTGGCCGGAAGGACTTTTTTTTAATAATATCTCTCATTTATTCCTATTTAAATTCCCCTTAATGTAAAACGCGTATATCAATAATATCGTAGTCCAAAACCTCAAATTAAAGCTTTAGGTTTCTTCATAAACTTTATAAGCTATCCTGTCGATCATATTCAGAGAGAAGTTATTTTTTATGTTCGAATATTTTCAAAAGCGATTTTCTTTCAAAGTTTATTCTACTAAACATCTGTTCCCGCACTTGACTTTTCACATTAAAAAGTTTACGACCTCAAGCGGGAATTCCTTTCATTTAAGCCTCGCACTCTCCCTCGATTAATTCAGACAATTGTCTGAGAGCAGCCGTTTTTCTATGATTCGTTTTTTCTCCGTGCTGCGTAGTTAAAACTGGATGTTAAAATCTAACGTCCACCCAACCAATCAGGGATCTGTTTGCCTGCTGTGAACCCCACCAAAGTAAGATCGGCATGCTCAGAGGTCAGAATAAGATGGCCAAACTACGCAGGAACACCAAATGCTTGTTTGACTCGTTTTCCAATGTTTTGTGATCAACTCATAAAACTGCTACAGAAAGCAGTGGAGAAAGCAGTAATCTAGGCTTATCAGTTCAATGAAAGGGGAACGGGGGGTGATATAAAGAAAAACTAACTAAGACAAAATTGAAAAAGACAGGGGAATTTTTCGTTTTAAGCAGGTTTTTGTCATAACAGGTAGCGCACTTCTAATACAATGAAATCTGCTGCGAATGAAATGAGTCTGCGTAAACACTGTCTCCTTCCGCCTTCTCGACAAAACTCTGATGCACGGTCTCAGAACAGAGTTTTTTCGCCCGTTTTCAAGTGTTATCTAAAACTATCTGGTGGTCCTGACGTCGTAGAATAAATGAATTACTTAATCAACATCGTTTGAATGAGCTTGCTGCATCGCGCGCCGTAAGGCCTTTTGGCCTACGCTATTACCTGGGAATTATTGACACGTCCTGATTACCAAATAAATAACTTTCAACGCTAAATGATGTCGTAGAAATTTCGGAGATGTCGTAGTTCTTTTGTAGAAATTCTTAGGGGTGGTCACTGCCTGTCACTCTACCATGATTTTAGACTGCATAAATTTTTCAGTGGGGATTGATCATTGCCTGTCACTCTGACATGATTTTCGACTGCATAGAAATTTCAATTGTATGGTTTTCTACATATCACAGCATCTCAGCTGCGGACTATTCATTCAGTTATAAGCCATTCTATCTAGATTCTGCCAAATTACCACATTTCATACATACCTCGATTTATCTTTTATAATGATTTTCGTAAATGATCATCTGTTGTTAAATGATCATACTAAAATTTTCTCAAAGATTATTCGAAACACTTCTGCGGTTTCAAACTAAAAATTTTCGATTACTGTTAAGTCAGCAGATTTTAATGAGCATGTGAAAAACGTCTTCAAAATTTAGTCATATATGCACTTCTTGCTTTATAATTTGCACTCACGTCTTGAGTCGGTCATGACTGATATTTATAAACAGTGAAGTTCATAGCAATAAATAAAGAGTGTCTCAGCTGAGCCGATAAAGCTCAGATAAATGAATAATATTGAAAATTCTCGCAGGAAGAAACGAGATTTTGGAATACAGATAGTTTCGGTCAACTTTCGTCCGGCCGAAATTTTCGGCAAAATTTACGCCGAAAACGAATTTTTGGCACAACTCAGATTTTGCGCAGAAAACAAAAACGAAACCGAATTTTTGGTCGATCTGTAGTAGTGGCTATGAAGTACATGATGAGATCGCTTACAGCAGCATCTAGCGACGAACAGGCGAGTTAGCGTTCCAGTCTCGAAAGCGGAACGAGATACAAAGAAAAAGTGAGTTGCAGAGCATTCTTGATTTAGCCTGAAATGATGTATTACACGTACAAAAAAATTATTAAATGTCCTAAAATGTAGATATTTTGTACAATGTCCCTGCCGCCTTAAGTAGGCCACTAATTGCATGCAAAAGCGTGGCAATATAAGGCCGAAGCAGATTTAGTAATAAAACTAATATAAGTATCGAACACATGCAGAATGAATATGTATCGCTGCCAAAGGTGGACACGTTTAGCACACTTAACTTAACTTTTAAAATAAACTGTACCTTGCTTATACATATTGCATTTATTAGTAAATGCGGGTCTGCCTTACAACGCCACTCTACTGCATGCAATTAGTGCGTATTTAAGACGGAAACCCAATTGTTAGCTTTTATAATGGGCTGATGCCAAGCAAACATAGCTGCGCTCTGGACAGGAATCTGAAAATTGTGGCCCCTTATAGATCAGTAAATTTACATAACGCTTGGATGCAGACGACAAATGATCAGCCTGCAGTCAATTAAAAGTAGGAAAAATCAAGCTATTTTTAAAACATTTTACCGATAGAAATGGTACTCAAAATTGCGTAAAAGTACTCAATTTTAAATCCGTCATCTACTCAAAATAGGTAATCCAAATGCACTCAAATCTGTAAAACGCATGTTTTCATTTTTGATTCCATGGAAGTTTTCGAATATGATCTGTTAGGTACCACCTTCTGAAACTTCGCTTACAAGAGGTTTAAGTAAACAAGTCGGAAATTGCTCGTCAAACGTGGCAAATGAGGTGCGTTCGTACTAAAACTAGTTTTATAATTATTTTTGTACCCCATATTGTACTGAATATATATATTTTTTAACTTCATAAGTGCATAGTCTGTAACATCATTAAAATGCACTTGCAATAATTTTTTTCACATTCCCCGTAATGTAACGGAAAACTTTTGACTGTCCCTGTAATTAAACTATACATCCGATTTTCATAAAATTTGAAATGGCTCAACAAAATTTTGCAACAATTATATATTTAAATTTTCAGACCATTCGGAAGGTTGTAACATCATTAAAACGCACTTGCAATATTTTTTCCCCATTGGCCGTAATGTAACGGAAAACTTTTGACTGTCACTGTAATTAAACTATACATTCGATTTTCCCAAAATTTCAAATGGCTCGACACAATTTTGAAACAATTATATATTTAAAGTTTCAGACCATTCGGAAGGCTGTAACATCATTAAAATGCATTTGCAATAATTTTTCCCATTGGCCGTAATGTAAAGAAAAAATTTGACTGTCCCTGTAATTAAACTATGCATCCAATTTTCATAAAATTTGAAATGTCTCGACAAAATTTTGCAACAATCATACATTAAAAATTTCAGACCATTCGGTTGGGTAGTTTTTGCTCTGTTATATGCGGACAGACAGACAGACAGACGGACGGACTGAACGACGACTATAGGAGCTACGTATTTATATAATAACGCACCTAAAAATGTATATTGGCATTTATTTCCTGCTCAAAATTGTTAACAAAAAGTGCTGTGCATAATTTAATATTCGCATTAATGAACATCTTTTATGCTGCCATGAATTAAATAAACCATTACAAAGTCAAAAATTATCGTTTCGTTTCGGTTTCATAATATGTGGTGTTTCAAAATTGAGAAAGCAAAAGTTCATTTTTGATCCAGACATACTCAATTCGATTTGAGTACAGTGATTTACTTATTTTTCAGTCCTTCGTTTTTTTCAGTGTTGTATCTGATAATTTAAACGGAAACAGAAATCATTTAAAGATTTAATCATTAATAGATAATCCATTTATTCCATGAAATTACCTACCAATCATATTATGGGAGTTATAAATAAGAGAAAAACGAAACTTTTGACCAATTTCTTCCTTTAACTAGAATATGTTAAATGTTTAAAAAATTTTCATTGGGATACATTAAACGTGTTCATATTTTTTATTTTAAAAGAACGTTTTAACCCATGAGTCAGAGCAACAGAAAATCTGCCAGAACGTTTGTTGTTTGAACACCACCGACTGTGAAGAAAAATATTCGCTTGAATTGATGACAGAAACTTCCAGATAAAATAAGACGACAATTTTCTGCTCTGGAAAAGTGGTGTGAAATGAAATAATTTCAGAATAATAATTCGGGTTAATATGGGTTAAATCATAAAAAAAATAACGAACAAAATTATTACTTTCGGAAATTCCTAAAAGGTTCTTAGACGGATCTTAAAAATAATAATAATCTTTCGCAAGTTTAAGAAATTTTAAATCTTTAGTCTTGAGGTTTGAGAGGGGTTCAGCCCTTATAGTTCTCCCCATGGTTGTGCCGCCAACTATAGTTGTTTGAAATTAATGAGGGTGTAGATGACTAAAGTGGGCATCCTGTATATAGGTATAAAATTTTATCTACAAGTCAGACATATATGCATTTTTCCAAGAAAGAATAAAATATCCTCGTATGTAAAAGATTCTCGTAAAATTTATAACATTCTGACACAAATAAAATCTCAAATAAAAATACTTCTATCCGAAATAGAATAAAAAGAAACATGACCAACTTTCCAAATCTCTCTAAAGCTAAAGTACGCTCAGTTGAGTGGATAAAACAGTAAAATGTTTTCCTCAAAAAATACTATTGCAATGCTTCTTGAGTTTTACCCTTTTCAAAGATAAAATAAAGACAAAACGATCAGACTTTACTCAAAAGAATAATGCTGAAATCCGTATAAAAGGAAATGAATAAAAAGAGGTTTATTTTTTTAAATCTTTAAAAACGTGTAACATAAAAATATGTATATTGCACTGAACTATAAATTTTATGCGGATTGTTTTTTTTTCTTTCGTGTTATTTTTCGATTTAATCCAGGTAATTTTATGTAAAAACAATACACTGAATTCAAAAATGAAATTATATGCTTTTTTCTACTACACACGAATACAGTTTTTACAGAATTATATTTTCCAATTTCGAGCAATTGCATTTTTCAATAATGTGCAGTTCACTCTTTTTCGGAAATTATTAGGTTGAGCAAAAAGTTCTGAGAAATTTTTAATCTAATAGTTACCAGAATTTGTATCGTATATAGGAGTAGTAGGGGTATATTTACGGGAGTTCAGGAACTTTGGCTCAAAAAAAATTTGAACAGTATGATTTGCGTGTGTTGGCCCGGCATTATTAGAGAAAAGGCCTAACGATTCTGAAAGCCATCGATAAGATAAATGAGGATGAAGGTGTTGATAACGGCGACAAACTTAGCCAGCAAATCCGGAATCTGGCAGAACGGTGGCAGAAAGTCGTGGACTATGATGGTCTCTACTTTAAAGAATAGTCCTTGTTGCTTTTGTTGTTAATTTGTGCGCACAAACGCAAAATTCACAAATTTCTCAGAACTTTTTGCTCAATCTAGTAGGGCAGTATTTACAGTAAAAATATTGTATTTCTTTTTTAGCTGTTTGATTTGTTTCTGACAGATCATTTCTAATTTTCCTATTTGTAATTTTATAATGTTAATTATTTCTCGTCGTTTTGCAATTTGTTTAAAGGTTATCTATTTTTCCGAGGCTTTTAAAACATATACTCACATATACATTTAATATAAACAGATAGAGTTAATCGCAGGTATCTCAAATTCTTTCAAGATAAACATTATTGAATAATATACGTAAGGCCCCGGGCCTTGTTGCAGAATATCAACGAATAAAAGAAAGGAAAACAAACAAAAAAGAAAAAGCAATTATTAGTATTGAGCGAAAAAAAAAAAAAAATCTCAATACAAACATACAACCTCATTTAAGAAAAATAATGTAAGGGGAGGAGGGGGGGGGGGACAGTTTCATATTTACAATATTTAAAAATAAGAATATCACTTTAATTAATAACGTTATTATTATTATTGTTATCTTTAACATTTTTAAACAGTTTTGGCAGCTTTTTTAAAAAATAAATTTTAAAATCTGCTTAAATTTGCTGAATGATAGTTAATGTTAAAATTGATTACATATCGTAGTCTATTAACAAGAAATTAAAAAAAAAACATTTTTATTTAAAAATCTATGTTATAAGACTATTTTAGTATGCGTATCAGGGATTAAGCCGTGTTCAACTAAGAAAAACTTAAATGCGGAAAAATCTTTATAAAATGTTAAAAATCCAGTGCCCTTATGAATATACCTTTCCACCACTCATCGCGATATTTTGAGATGTTTCATTGACATTTACAAACTAGTATGTTGTGGCCATCACAAAACTTTCTTCTATATAAATCACATCAATTAAATCATTTAAATAGTATAAGAAATTACATCAATTTAAAACCAATTCGTATCAAAGTATACCTGAATTCGAAGTTTGATGAAAATTCGTGCATTAGTTATTGAGATAGAGCTGTAGGGGAAATTCTGAAAAATTCAGCATAGCAGCGCCACCTGTTGGGCGATTTGCACCAAAACACAAACAGCACTAATTCATATTAAGGTATACCGGAATCTGAAGTTTGATGAAAATCGGTGCATTAGTTCTGGAGCTAGAGCTATTGAGGAAATCACAAAAAATGCAGCACAGCAGCGCCACCTATTGAGCGATTTAAACGAAAAGGCACAAAACATCATTTCATGTCAAGGACTAACTGAATCTAAAGTTTGAAGAAAATCCGTGCATTAGTTCTGGACATTGAGCTATTGTGGAAATCGTGAAAAATGCTGCATAGCAGCGCCACCTGTTGAGCGATTTACACCAAAACATAAACAGCACTAATTCATATCCAGGTATACCTGAATCTGAAGTTTGTTGAAAACCCAAGTATTAGTTCTTGAGATAGAGCTATTGCGGAAATCTCAAAAAATGCAGCATAGCAGCGCCACCTGTTGAGCGATTTACACCACAAGAGGCAAAACGTCAATTCATGTCAAGCACTAACTGAATCTGAAGTTTGATGAAAATCCGTGCATTATTTCTTGAGATTGAGCTATTACGAAAATCGTGTAAATGCTTCAAAATGCAGCATAGCAGCGCCATCTGTTGGGCGATTTGCACCAAAACGTTACCAGCACCAATTCATATCAAGGATTAACGAAATCTGAAGTTTTATAAAAATCCGTGCATTAGTTCTTGAGATAGAGCTTTTGCGGAAATCCTGAAAAATGCTACATAGCAGCGCCACCTGCAGGGCGATTTACACCAAAAACTAATCAACACCAATCTATATCAGGGACTACCTGAATATAATTTTTTATTAAATTCCGTGCATTAGTTCTTGAGATAGAGCGCCCACAAAATTTGTGTCACATACAGACAGACAGACGGACGGACGGACAGACGGACGGACGGACAGACAGACAGACTCACAGACAGACATTTTGTAAAAACATGTTTTTTGGAATCTCTGACCCCTAAAACGTATAAATCCATCGAAAACTGGAATTCGAAAATTTTCATGAAACCAGTACTTTCTTCTTGTCGAGATAGAAGAAAGTAAAAACGTTAAAATTTAAACCTAACATCTTTAAATGAACGGAATCGCAAGAAACTGGAAGAAATTCAATTTAAGACAGGTTTCGGTCCAGTGTTAATTAATAATGATACGTAGTGTATTCTTCTCTATCGATCGTGTGAAATGCGCTGTTTTAATTTAGTACTATGTTATCTAGAATTCAGCATGTTTCTACGCTTGTATATGCAACTACATTTTACTGGGTCTTTATATATGCATTATTCCTCCTCTCCCCTCAAAAATCAACTTTTAACAGTACTGGTTCATTATAAATTGTCATTATTCTCCCCCCCCCCCTCCCCCCACCTTCAAATAAAATATTTAGTTTAAATTTGACATTTTATACTTAATTTCTTATGTCTTTAGTCATTCTCTTCCCCCCCCCCCTCTCACTACTGTAAGTTTCACTTTTACTTTTACAGTTCTTTTTAAATGCAGACATCATTTATCTCGGTTCCTTTTTCTGTCTTTCAAATTCACATGGATAGAAAAAGATCTTAACCGCAGCTATTTTCCATCGATATAAAATAAAAGAATAAAATACAAGTGAATGCCTTTTTTCGCTTCGCAGCCGACGATAAGTAATGCATATTTTCCCAGCCTCTGGGCTTGCATTAGTATTCAATTCTCACCCTTGTACGTTGTCGGATACAAACCATATTCCCCTTTGCTGACTAATTTGCAGCTGTCGTTATATCTGTAACGTGCATATAAAATCACGCGTTCCTATTTCTTTAAGCCTCCCTGCTTACCGCTGGAATGTTATTTAGTGTAACCCTAAAAAGCCCGCCATAGCACAATTTTTAACTCAATGTAAAACTCCATGATTGTTTGTCTATCCAATTTGTTTTCCCCAAACATCTTACATATTGTTAAATAATGTTCGCCAATCTGTAAGTATTGGTAACAAATTCTGCCTCACTCTTGCTCCTGACGTCGAGCCATGTAAACCAAAATCAAGCCCCGCTGTGGGGCGTCTGCCCATTTCCGTACAATACATATATGAATTATTAACAGTATTGTTAAAAAAATCGTTACTGAAAGAAAAAAAAGACTTTGTAAAAAACTGTACAACGTAGGGTTTGGTATAGCTGCTTATACACCATAATATATCAATGGGTATACCATAAAAGCTCAAAGAGATATGAGGCCTAAATAATGTCAAACCTTGCTATTCTGTTTAACTCTTATTTAAATCTTATCCTAATTTCTTTATGATGAACTTAAATCGGAACTGGCAATAAAAGTAGTGCATATTTAAACTTCATTTGGTTAAATGGAGTAACAATAAAAGTAATGCATATTTAAACTTAATTTGGTTAAATGATTAAATGGATTTTTGTTTAAACTAAATTGAGCGTCGTAAATAATCTTTTCTTTTTACAGTTTAGCTAAAACAAAACCCTTGTTCAAAGTGTAAACTTGGCATTTTGCGGAGCGCGCTTGGAAAAGAAGTCGCAAATTAGCAACGCCACCTTGGTCCGTGCCGCGTTTTTCGAGATAGGTTTTAATTAACTTTTAAAGACACGGGAGGCGCATTGAGAGATCTACTCAATGTAAACTAGTCAGGAATCTCATACTATTTATGTGATTAATTCTAATTAGATAAGACTGTTTTTAACAATTTGAAGTTTATTGCTTTTAAATTGCTACTGGATACTATAGTACATAAATGTATCATTAAAAGTTATTATCTAGGCTTTAAAAGCCGATGGTACATAGAGTACGCCACCCCTATCATTAGGTATGCCCAAACCGTCCGTGACATTAAGGGTTAGGCAGCCTAAGAGAGACTGCTCAGGGCCGGCTAGACCTGCCCTTTAGAGCTTAACGTCTCTCCCTGTATGTTCCCCGACACGTTGGAGCTCGTTTGTGAGTCAAGCCCTGCTAGCCGTATACAGACGGACATACACAAGAGGCGCAAAGAGCGACATTCACCCGCCAAAGGCGGCCACGCACCACCGGCCACAGAACCCAGAATTTATTTGAAAAAACAAAGTGAGTTTACAAAAATAAGGCGAAAGCCTGCCCGCCAGGAAAACGCCTACTCGCGACAGAGGGCGGGAGTATAAGAACATTTAAAGTAAAAATAAAATAAAATGAAATAAAATAAAATAAAAAATAAAAATTACATCACTGCTCCTGGCCGCCGGAGGACGAACCCCTCTCGCGACAAGGGGCGGCTGGAAGGGAAAAGAATAATTTCCGTGGCACAAATAAGATGGCACGAGCAGATCTCAAGCGTCCATTGGAGATGTAATGATTTGCGTGGCACAAATAAGATGACACGAGCCGATACTCAAGCGTCCATTGGAGATGTACCTCTTGATGGAGTGGTGGGAAGCACGAGCAGAGGCTCTTGCGTTCGTAGGAGACCACACACTTGATAAATAGGAGAATTACTGGAGCCTACAAAGCGGACTGGATTCTGGTGCTGTTTCAAGCTTGATGTGGTGGCAGTGAGACTGGATAAACAGAACCAGGATTTACGTTAAGTTTGTTAAGTAAGTAAGAAAATTGTGAATGTGTTTTAATTTGTTAGTCGGAGGGTGCGTGAAAGGACGTTTTGGAGCCAATTGACTGGCAGTGTGTTTGGACACCTCAAGTGCCAGCGTTGCGTGAGAGTACAACTTTAGTACGGGTGATTTATGGTGCCATCTTCACCGCAGACGCAGGTAGCAGTGGATCTTATCTTGAAGCGGTCCAGATATGCCAGACATTAAGATATCTCGGCTAATTATCGACGAATTTTTTCAAAAATCATTATCAACAATGCTATTATACTTCTGATACAACAGGTACCTTCAGCGCTTCTCAACAAGTTTGCTGAATGCCCGCAAATAGAAATTTGTGTCTAACGGAAAAATGAGCTTTTCTCAAAAACTATGTGACCTAGTGTAATCGCTATATTTTTCCTGCAAGGTTTAAATTAACATCTACTACCTCTAATTTTGTCATAATTTTAGTTTCAGTAGATTCGGAAATAGATAGAGGGTAACATATTTTTGCACTACCTTTTTGACGATATCACTGCGAATATAATACCAAAAATGAAAATAAATATTTTTTGGAGTTCAGCGTTACGAAAGCTTTCGCGCGAAACCCATATGATATGCAAAAAAAAAAAAAAAAAAAAAAAAAGATTTTTTCCCTAAGTAATTTAATTAGCCCATCTACATGTTCCTAAAAATATTTGTATATGTTTTATAATCTGTAAATATGTGGATCAATAGTCTTTATTACTTCCCCCAATTTGAATTTTCCACGTTCTATAGTTTATGAGTAAAACCCCTGTGACAGACGGAGAGACAGACACAGGAGTCATTTTATAATGGTTCCGTTTTTACTTCTTAAGTACGAAATCCTAAAATTGTTCATTTTATTTAAATTTCCGAATAATTTCGGTCTGCAATCCCACAGCCATCGTTAGGGAATATTTTCATTAATTACTTTTCAATGCATTCAGATACATAACTACGTTTTATAAGGGAGAATCTCTAATTCTTTTGGTAGCTGGAAGTAGAAATAGTAGTGTTTCAGATCAAATTAGTGTAGAGAAAATATTTACCTGCTATTACATTCATTTTAATACCTCACTTTATTCACATATATTACTTCGTTTTAAATGGGTAACTGGAAAGCAGTAGAAGTAGTAGTTGCTTACGATTAAGTCTATGTAGAAGAAAATTACTGGGTGATAATGAAGAGAACGATAATTTTTTCCAACTGGGTTAAATCATATTCAAGGCTGGAGTAGCATTGTTGAAGCTTATTCCAACAGAGCGAAAAATGTCCAGACCAGGAATCGAACCTGGATACTTGGCGTGCCGTTCCAATGCTTTACCTGTTAAGCTATCCGGACGATACCTGGCTGACATATGATTTAATCCAGTTGGAAAAAATATTCGATCTCTTCATTATGACCCTATTTACATGGTATATAGGAGTTTCCGTGTTAAAACACACTTTCATCATGTAAATGAAACAGCCATGTCCAACAAATAAGAGTGAATTATGTCAGCCAGGTATCGCCCGGATAGCTTATTAGGTAAAGTATTCGCACGGTACGCCAAGTATCCAGATTCGATTCCTGGTCTACACATTTTTCACTCTGTTGGTATAAACTTCAACTGTGCTACTCCAGCCTTGAATATAATTACTAGGTGTTTAATGTTTTCAAGATATTTAACCATATATTGGGGATATTGTATGGAAGGGGTCGTTACATACTTGATAACCTTTACACAGAATTTCTATGGGTTCCCTGATAATGCGTAGTAAATAGATGTTGCGTATATAATTTTTGCTTGATCAAAATCTATCGTGATGTTCTAATTAAAATGTAATCGTAACACAGCTGTGGATTGGCGAAAAAATTTAATATCAGCTTTATGCTCTTTGATTTTTCTTTGCATTTCGTCTTATGATTTTAATTAGTTTTTTTCTGCGTTCTGTGCTGTTTTTTACGTTTTTGTTAAGTTCTCTTTGTATGATCGTAACTGAATCCCTGGTACATATGAATATACCTTTGATTAAAGAATTCTGGATATTTTTCCAAACTGACATACAGCAATTTGAAACCCTCGCATCCATATATTTTTGTTTTAGTTCAAAACTGAATATTTATCGATTTAAATCAAGAGCTAGATCAAGATAAATTGTCAAATGGAATGCGCGAAAACTCTATCTATTACAAATGGATTAAAATACACTACTTTATATAATTGTGCATGCGTGTATTAGCATAAACACATGCTCTTTTACAGGATATAAAACTATACTTCAATGCCAAAAATATATTTTTTACTGAAACTACACTGGCCTCCAAAAGTTAAGGTGTCGAATATCTACCAACATTATTGACGAATTGTTCTTGAAATTCTAGAATGTAATGAACAAGTTTGATTTCATATTTCGCGATGAAGATTTGGTCGGGCCAACAATTACGGGATAATAATAAATTTAATAATAAAATAATATTTGTGATCAGCTATGCAACAGAAAATGCTGGAAATCACTGTTGCCAGATTGGTGGCTTTTTTAATTCAGATTATTTGACTGTCACCACTTTTTTAAAATAGTATAATTCGCCTTATTTTTCAGAATTTTTAATCTATTTTTAAATAGGATGAATATTTCTATTTAAAAAAAGCGGTGACAATCAACAATCTGGGGACAAAAAAGTCCCCAATCTGGCAACACTGCTGGAAATGGTTTGTCACTGCGTTAAATGACTATTTGGGTCCTGTTCAATGTTTGTGTGCATTTGTTTAAGCATATCACTCATATTCGTAAATATGTTAACGTTTTCGTAAAAAATTCAAAGGTTTTTTGTTTATAGCATACAGAGTTTTCAACCAGATTTAACACAACTTTTCGAAAACCTGACAAAGAACAGTAGCAACAGTACACTTCAATTAAAACATGAATATATTGAATATTTGATGAGATATGGGCACTTGTATGAAATAATTTTTAACTGCGCATGCGTGGGAGATTTCAAAATTTTTATTTCATAATTTGGTAGTCAGCTATTTAGGGCAACGTATCTAAAATTTCCAGTCAAATATTGAGAAATTTCACAAAGATAGGGGCGATATAGTGAGTTGCTTTCTAAAAATAGCTTTTTTATAAGGGTTTTTCCACAGCTTTTCAATCAACACACTGTATCGTTCTGAGTTTTCACAATATTTAACTGGACTTTTTACAGAAGTTACCCAAAATAGCTGGCTACCAAATTATGAAATAAAAAGTTTGAAATCTTGCACGCATGTGCAGTTAAAAATTATTTCATACAAGTGCCCATATCTCATCAAATAAGCAGTATATTCATGTTTTAATTGCAGTATACTGTTACTACTGTTCTTTGTCAGGTTTATGGAAAGTTGTGTTAAATTTGGTTGAAAACTCTGCATGCTATAAACAAAAACTTTTGAATTTTTTACAAAAACGTTAACATCTTCACGAATATGAGTGATCTGCTTACACAAATGCATACAAACGTTGAACATGACTCAAATAGTCATTTACCACAGTGGCAAACCATTTCCAGCCTTTTCTGTTACATAGGTGACCGCAAATATAATTTTATTGTTAAATTTATTATTAGCCCCCTAATTGTACCCCCGATAAATCTTCACCGAGAAATATGAAATCAAACATGTTCTTTACATCCCAGAAGTTCAAGAACAATTCGCCAATAATGTTGGTAGATATTCGACAAACCGTGTACATTCGAAAGCATCCAGTCCCTGTACCTTAACTTTTGGAGTCGAGTGTATTTCAATAGATGAAAAATTCGAGGTACAGGAAAAAAAAACCGGATATTAAATAGTTTGAAAGCACAAATTAAATATTTGGACTTTTGACCTTTAGAAATCCAACTACAGGTATAACGCTCCGTATGCCTATATACTCACGTAAAAGAAAAAAAAGTTAATTAAAAAATTTGTATAATGGAGGTATGCGTACAGTCGATCTAAATTAAAAGAAAAAAATAGGGGCACCAAATTAATTTTTATTGCTAACTCATCAGTGAGAAAATAGAAAATAGCCATTTGATTGGGAATTCTAGTTTTTCCTTGAATTTATATTTTTTAAAAAGTGAATTTATAAGATCACCTCCATACTAAAATAGTGACAAACAATAACATTTTCAATGCCACAATAGCCAAATTCGGCATCATATTTTGACTCTTAACTAATTATTAACTTTGAAAACAAAACTGGCATCTATTTTGTCTAACAGTTTAAAAATTTTAAAGATATAAACTTTTAACCTCTTAATGTTAAATTGTCATCATAACTTATATTTTTTTATATAGTTGTTGCGGGTAAAACATCGAAACCCTTAAATGCATAGTGTAACTCAGGCGTTACACGATCTTTTTTGCCATTTAGCGCTTTCTACTGGTCTTTTGCGAACTATTATGCATTACTTACTTGTGATAACATGCATTTAAGGTACCGAAGTCTGTTTTTGTTCTGATTTTTTATCACGAGGAGGTTATAATATCTTTTGTCGATACGGCTTGCAATATGCTCGACTGGCGTTTTTTCTCTATTTTACGATGTAGTAATTATTAACTCTGCAAACTATTGAAAGAATTATAAAAATTATGTTGTTGAATAGTTGTTATTGAGCAGTGTAAACACTTTAAAGTAAATATATAATTTAAAATAAGCATTTTTAAGGATTTTTTGTTATGTAACTCAGGGGTGACATTATAACGTTATGCCCAACAGAAACATACGTATTTTTTTCGCTATTTTTCTAGAGCATAGTTAGCAAAAACAGACTCGAATATAGTGTTTCTCGAACAAAATTGAAATCATGCACTAAACGGTTCATATGTGGCCGAATGAAGACTTACTTTTTCGTGAGAAGAAGTCTTGATATTCAGTTTTCACAATACTGCTCCGTTATCGAATGAATTAAGAGAATTGGGAATTAAAGGAAATCATTATCATGCTCAACAAACAATCGTAGTACGTGCTAAGCTATGTGTGATGACGCATTCACTTTTTCGGAGATTGAATTGCTGTAGTAATTTACTAATCTAACATTTGAAAAACTACATTACAATATAATTTTTTACGGATATATGCGTCCGCCGGCCGCGGTTTGGAAAATCCTGCTTTAATTTGGGAATTTCAGAAAATGCACAAAAAATTATATTCATCGTCATAAAAATACTCTTTATTAAATTGAAAAACTACACGAAGTGAAAAAAAATCTGGATTTCTTTTAAGAATGGGCATTATTTTTGGTTGTTTTTAACAAGATTTATTTAAGACGTTTTTTAAAAAAACTTTCCTTTGGTGCTTTTATAATCTATCAAAATATTTCATACGGTAAACAAAAGCAGTTAATAAAGTATAATGAATTTATGCAGAGTCATTGTAGAAGTTGACAAGAATTGTTTAACTTCAAAGGCGACAATGTGAAAAAAAAAATGTAAAACACATTACACAAAGTAAAAGAACTTGTTTCTTTGAGCTTATAAATCTTATTAAATAATGAAACTGAAGTCTCGCCGAATTTCTTTTAGAATTAATTCCAAAGAAAAAATGTTTCCCTCATAGGTAACGAAAATAAAGACAGTATAAGTAACTGACAGATTTATTGTCCAAAATTGAGCGGTACTTCAATAAAATCAGCCATGTACATTTATTTAAAATAAAAATATATAGTTATTTAAAAACGTTTTTCAGAAATATGAAAAGAAAAAAAACTCGCATCGCGCATAGATTAAGGAACGCGTTTATACATTAACAGAATATTGTTGCTTCATCTTTTGATATGGTGAACAATATAGCTAAATAAACAATTTAAGAAATGCAAACCCAATTTCAGCAGTTACCGCACAGCCCATCATCTGTGAAGCCCTACAGTAGCAGATGTATATCGTAGTTGCAGACGTTTATACACACAATTTTAATTCAGCTTGAAAACACACAACTATATTTAAAATTCACTTTCAGCAACTACCGACCATAGAAATTGGATTTTTGTTTTTGTTTTTTGCATTTGAATTCATTTGAGAACTTCAGTTTTTGAACTACATATTTTTATACACTCAACATGTTAAGATAACATTTCATGCAGCTAGAAAACGCATAACATAACCAAAACTGCTCTTCCATGAAACAAATTGCATAAATAATAATCCATAGAGGACAATGTATTGAATCTATTTATATCCCTCCCTGTATATGAATGGCATATCTTTTTCTATGGATACATGTCAACCATTATAATATGTGATTGTATTTTGTAGGCTAAATAGAGCAGTATTGGCAACAATGATATTTAAGGTGAACGACAATAACAATAAGTAAACCACAGAACTCTTCGACAAAAAGAAAGAAAACACCTCATAAAAATTAATAAGCAAATTGCCCCTAAAAAGTCAAAATCGTTATTCAAATGGAAATTGTCTTTTTTATTTTCATTTATGCTAAAAAATGATTAAGAGTTCGTCTACGTACTGAAATTATACCAAACCGAATTTTTCAAAAATAATTCATAATATTGACACCATATTTGAATTTTTAGGGAAATTTTATTTAGGATACAAAGCAAAATATCGTTCGGTCAAGTTTGGAACGCATAATGTTAAATTCATTTGTTATAGTTACAAATAACATTCTAATATGAGTAGTTTTTTAAGCATAATTCAAAACTACTTGGCGGAAAAAAACTGCAATTGTGAATTCGTATATTTAAAACTTAAATAAATCAATTTCTCTTTAAAAAACCATGATATTTTTGAAAATGAAGATGGAAGAATATATTTTTTCAAAATAAATTTCCGAAAGAAATTTGAAATGGAACCTATACATTTTTTAACAGAAATCGATTTCTAGAAGCTTCAAAATGCCGAATCCAAAATTACAGCTCATTCACCAAGTAGTTCTTGTTTTATATTTAAGAAACCATCTGCATTACAATAATATTTTACAACGATTACGAATAAATTTAACATGAGGATTTCCAAATTTTAAACTTTCGTATTTCCTAATCTAGTTGACTGAAAAACTTCGCGTTGGGTTCTCTAATGCACTGTTAAAAATTTGCAGCATTCTGTCCAGCCATTTGAGCGTTTTTATCGAAAACGGTTACACAACCGTAATTTAACACTATTCTTACTATATTATTGGCCATTTTATGGTCAGGATATAGTTAAATTACGGTTATGAAACCGTTTTTTTCAAAAAACGGTCGAATGACTGGACAGTTTGTTGCAAATTTTTAATTGTGTGTGTACAATTTACCGAAAAAGTCAAATATGATGCCAAAATTTGATGTTCGTATTGAAAGTTTCAGAATTTGATAGAAATGCAGTATAAAAACCATCTTTTTTTTACATAAATTGAAAGAAGACATAGATTCCAGTAGAATTGATATTTCCTTATTTTACAGGGATAATTGGGAGGTCAAAATGCGTATGGTATGTTCTCTCTCTCTCTCTTTTTGCCAACTGAAGAAAACCCCTCTTTCTAAAATACGAAAACTGGCCTACAATATGTAAAAATGAGAGTTAGACCGATTAGAGCTGCAAACCTATGTAGTTTAAAGTCTCAGAGCTCCACCCATATTTATTTTTTTTTGTAAAGGATTGCAACTTTACATATAAATGTTGAAACTTGAGGTATAAACATATAAGTAACATACGAACATATATAACCTATCGTATTATCCAAGTAAGGTTAAACAAATATCATAAAAAAATATCAGAGCAATAAGTTAAGAAGATGAAGGAAATTTTTATTTTCTAAAACATCCTTGTACTGAATTAATAGGATGACGTAAGATTTCAAAACTCGCCTTGAACATAAAATCAAATTTTGGGAAATCGCGAAAATGCTCTTATTTCGTCGATTGGTTTTCATTGTACACCAAGATTTTACAATGCCAGAAATACTGACGAAACTAGTTCTTTTTTTTTTTTTTCAGATTGTAGTGTTTTTTTTATTCAGGTTCACCAATCCACTTATAATAAAATCCAACTGGAGAAAAGTGTAGGTAACCATTCCGGTGCGAACCATTCTGATCTGCGAATCGAACGTAGCTAAACGCCATATTAGGCTTAATGGAAAACATATGCTAACATATGACAGCTAAATGATAATTTCTCCTACTTGAAATAACGTTTGTTCAGCATATTTTCATATAAAACATGTATATCACATCCAATTATAATGTATTAAGTTCCAAATTAAAAATAAGCTAGAGTATCAGGAGGGAAATCAGGAGCTTATGTTTGTTGTTAATTCATTTGGCGCCATCTATGAGCAATTAATATAAAAAAAGAAATTTTCTGCTATAATCGTACTTTTGTTTAAATGCATTTTATCACAGTTTTGAAGGCATTGCAAATAAAATTAATATTTCTTATCACTTCTCATTGGAATTGAAACATAAAGAATGTGTAACACAGTTGTACAACATATTTTAATTATATCTTGGAGATAAAATTATGAATTTTAACATAGTAAGTTTGTAGCGAAAAAAAGTCATAATGCAATAAACAGCAATTTACTTTCAGGAACGATGCAGATTTAAATCATTAAAAAAATTCTGTTTAGCGTGTTACAGAATAATTCAAAGTTAGTTTCTGAGTAGTAAAATAATATGTAAGTCACAAAATTATTATAGGTAAAAAATAATATATATAAAAAAACCCTTCTACTCAGTAATATGAATACGTAAAATATTTTATACAATGTTTTATTGAATTAAGCGTCATTTTTTTCTATAATATATATATATATATATGGGGGTGAGACTCCATACATAACTCACAACTCACTTTTAGGACGAACACTGACATTTATTGAGACGAATACACAAACAAAAAATACAGATATAAACACTCTTCTCGTTCTTTAATTAGCTTAAAGTCTATAATTCAGGACGTCGTTGAATATTTCTCAGATTTTCTTACGTCGTGTAAATATTCAATCTTATTTCACCGTAATATGTTCTGTTCTTTTTTAACAAAACCCTGCGTCGTAAAAACTCATTTCGTTCTCTTTACTTCTTCTGCATTTCCACTTCACACAGCTTCGTTAAGGCTCGTTTCCTTTTTAATCTCGAAGCGGAAAATACGGGGACACTCAGTCTGATGCAGGTGTTGCTTGCGAAATTCTCCATATATATATATATATATATATATGTGTGTGTGTGTGTGTTGGTGTGTGTGTGTGTGTGTGTGTGTGTGTATACATATGTTACAAATGCAATGCAACTTTTATCTTTTCCTGTTCCATGCTGAAATATTTAAAATATGAATTTAAACTGTAGTTTACATAATATGTTTGTTCTAATCATCAAAAATCCAAGGATAATACTTTTTTATTTAAAAAATGCATGATGAATCCCTTTTTTTTAATTCAGAAAACTATTTTTTTAAATATTGTTTTGAAGATTTATCATTCACGTTCCGTCATTTTTGACGGTGGTTATATACTAGTAGAGTAGATTGGTAGAGAAAACGCGATTTTTAAAATTTGGGATAAGGCGAGTCTTGAAACTCACGTCCTCATATGTATTATTAATTACGCCAACAGATATTAATAAAAGAGTCTTTCAGCGAAACGCTAAGATTAAATATTTTCATTTTATGTCATAATGAAGAAAATTCGTTTATCGAAACCACAATTCGTATAATCAACATCAGTTTCAATAAATTTATAATATGTTAATTGATTATCCATTTATATAATCAATATGAAGTCAATTAATATATAAAATAATTATTTCTTCGAGCTCTGCAATTTATAATCATCTCTCTTATCTAAAATAAGTCAATGAAAAAAAGTAAAATCTTTGATTAATTCTCTTTAAACTCTAATATTCCAAAACAAAAATGCTTTGAATTTTGTTGGAATTTAGATAACTCGTATGTTTATTAGATTTATTTCCAACTAGTCATAGCTGTTTCAATCAAGATAATTATTTATCTTGTCTTTAAAATTTCTCCCTAGTGAAAGATTAATTTGATAAAAGGTATGACTTGCTCTTTTCTGTTTTTCTTTCCTGCCCCAGCCTTTTTTTTCTCTTTGTGCTAAAATTTATTAATTTTATTTTATTTTTCAGATTATTTTCCTACGTTTTCAGCATTTAGTTAGTATGAAATTTTCACTGGTGAAAAATTAATTTCATAAATATTTAACACTCTCCACTTAAAATACTAAAAAAGCATTCCTTTCTTAAGATTACATGGGGATTAATTTAAATTAATTATAATCTTCATTAAATTCTAGCAATATTAAAATGTTTTGAAAGTTATTCAATGCATCTTTCTTTATATATATGGTTTCTTTTGCAGAAGAAAATAATGCCTTAAAACTATTTAAATAAAAATTACATTAAAAACTAAACTTTGGGTACAACCAACCCGGTCATTCAACGAACTGACTGGTGCGTTTTAAACTTGCTCCTAATTGACCCATTGGTAGAAACACATTGTAATACTACTATAGCCAAATAACAAATGTAATTTTTTTTTATATTTAAGAGTATTTTTAGATATTTAAATTGACTACGGACAGAGAGGCTGGCAGACAGATGAATTACATGTACTACTTCGCGCTTGGCTGTTTTATGTAACAGCTTACTTGATTTTTTTAGTATAATCAATAAATTGATAATTTGTAGCTATTTCCTCATTCGTAATTTTAATTTTTTTTTTTTATTAAGAAATGAGTTTAAATTCAAGGTAGGCACCGAGAAAGACTTCATACAGTAAAATATGAGGAATCAATTTTATTTAATCATCGCCTCCTGTCTGGAAAAAAAAGTAGTCCTAGGTAAAATGTGGGAATACTACAAATTAAAAATATACAAATACATTCAACGACTTATATTGTGCTTGTGATGTTGTCTTTTATGTTTGTTGATAAATGTTTTAAATTTTACCTGTGTTGATAATGTTTGAAAAGGACTCCAAAAAAGGATGCAAATTAACGTATTATTGTCAAGTTATATAATGATGTACTTTCAGCACCAAATTTGGTAACCTTTTACTAAGCCAAGATAAGCAAATATTTGGTTATTGTTAGAGTAACTCCAGATTTTTCTCGAACACATTTTCGAATGACAGACGTATATTCAGTCAAATTGGCGTCCTCTGTATCTTCTGAAAAAAGGGGTAAGATTTTCGTGTGTTTGGAAACCATTAACATTCGAACGTACTTCTAACAATAACTGTCCATAAATGATAATATTTTCTTCAGGATTAAATACCACGTACCACGCTTTCGGTAGGGAACATATTGTAGTGTAGCTCAGTACGACATATGAACTTCGTTAATTTTAATATAACATAATGCCAATAAAATGTAATTCAAAGCATTTACACTCACGGACGCTAATGTGTGTAAATTATATTATGCAACCTTGGCAAAAAAACGAAAAACTTAAGTGTGAAAAAAATGCCAAGTTTCTATTGGAATATTTTCTAAACCAAAATATACTTGAAATCTAAAGTACGGGGAAATCCCTTTTCTATACTGAATTCAGAATCCAGTGTTTAATAAACGAGAATAGTATCTGCTGAATGCAAATACTTATGCTCAAATTTGTCTTTTTTCTTTTTCCCCCGTGAAAACCTAAATTAGAGAGTACATGTGTAAAAACCCTGTCGTGAGAAATTTTTTATCGAAGCATAAATTTGACTATTTTGCCTAAGCTTATTCTGAATATGTGAGCGAAATTTCTTAGTGGGAAAAAAGTTTAAATTGCGTTCGAAAAGATAGATGACGGCATAGAGTTCGAAAAGGACTTTCGCTAAATTAATGTATCATCACCAAGCTGGCAATATATTTTATTATGTGTACTTTGAGTGCTAAATTTTCTCAACCTTTTACTAAGCAAATATTTTAAATATGCAGTAGGGCCATTCCATGAGAAACGGACAAAATGACCCCCACGTGTCGCTTCTATATATACCTATAACTATTAACTTAAAAGTTGTTCCAATATAAACTATACATTAAAATTAACAAAAAAACTATATTTTCATCTTAACATAGTTGTTTTAATAGGAGGATACAATAGGGCTGTTAAAACAGCAGTAATATAGAAAAGCTCTTCCACACGTGACATGAAATGGCCCTTTAATAGACTTAAAAATCTCCACATTTTAAACCCTAGACGTTAGTAAGATGCCCGTTTTTAATAATAAATTAATAATAAAAATAATAGATAATAAAAATCTCCACATTTTAAATTCTAAACATAGGAATCTGCTCGTTTCAGGGCCTTTCCATGAAAAACTGACAAAATGTCCTACGCGCGACACTTACATAAATACCTATATCTACTGACTTATAAAAAACATAAAGTATACATTAAAAATAACGAAAAACGCTAGATTTTCATATTCGCATGAGTGTTTTAATTTGAGTGTATAATAACATGGTTAAAACAGCAGAAATATATAGAAAAGCTGTCCCACACATGACGTGGAATGACCCAGTATCATACGTTAAATAAAAGTCATAGAAAAAAAATGTAATGCGACTGAATTGTTTTATGTAGCCCTTTAAAAGAATTAAAACTATTACACTCCATATTTTTAATATAAAAAATATCGTTATAACCCTTAGTAACATACAGAAATTTTGTAGAATATCAAATAATACGATGACATAGGAACAAAAAGCACTTTATGTAATTAACTATTTATAGCCTGTAGTGTAATCGAATTCTTTTATGCTCCTCTGCAAAATACCTATTAGTGCTATAAGCAAAATCATGCAAAAGTAAACAATCTTTAAGCAAAATCACGCTCTATGCGACTAACAGTATACTAAAATTATGTTATTGTCAGCATTCTACAAGCCCCGAATTTAAGCATGATACAAAACTTTTCATCTACGTTTCATAAAATCGATATATAACTTCATTTGACAAAATCCTTTTATAAAATCGTTACATTAAGATTTTATAAATAAAAGATAGATATATAGCTATATGTCTTCAGTATTATTATTCTAATCAATTTAAACTCGTTTCACATACTAATAAATGCAACAAACTATAGCTAAACAATGGTTTTCATTTACAAAACTTTGAAAGCAAACTTTTTATAAAGGTTGTATTGATGTCAGTACTATCCTGTGTTCTTTTTTGTTCTGTTATCCAGTTTAGCCTATTATTTGTCATTTGAATTGTGTTTTAATCCATTATTCAAATGTAATATTTTAAAAATGGTAATTTTAGCAGGTATTTTTTTTTTACTTTATCAAAAATATTTTATAATTATAACTGCTTGAAAATAAAACATTTTGACATATAAGAAGCTATACACTGTTAAAATTTTTGCAGCATTCTGGTAGATCATTCGACCTGTTTTTTGAAAAAACGGTTTCATAACCATAATTTAACTGTATTCTGACCATAAAATGGCCAATAATATGGTCAGAATAGTGTTAAAATTACGGTTGTGTAACCGTTTTCGGAAAAAACGGTCAAATGATCTGCCAGAATGCTGCA
This sequence comes from Maratus speciosus, assembly GCA_963932465.1. Taxonomy (NCBI): domain Eukaryota; kingdom Metazoa; phylum Arthropoda; class Arachnida; order Araneae; family Salticidae; genus Maratus; species Maratus speciosus. The sequence continues at coordinate 369,809,352 of OZ010790.1, read as the reverse complement.
ATTTTTTAACAGTGTATGTTATCTTTTATTTATTCTGTAAGTAAAAAAATGTTGTATTTTGCTGAGTACAGATTAATATTTCCTTTCAAATTTTCCATTTAATACTAATTATATATATTTTTTTGTTTACATAAAATAAAATATTGATTGTTATGTAGTTATTTTTAAAAAGTATGTCTACAACGTTATAATTTCCTTTAACAGAGTGATCTTTTATTTTTTCGCTACTAAAATTTTTAAGATTCGAAAAACTCAGCAAGAAAAAAAAGTATTAAAAGTTAGAAACTAAAAAATTAAATTAGAAGGTATGTTAGACAACTATGACGTGTATGCTCCTTTTCCTTTCTTTTTTATTTTAATTTAAATGCAAAAATGCTGTTCTACATAATTATACACAAATATTCATAATTATATACAAAAATTAAATTAAATTAAATATTTTACATTTTAATTTAAAACAACAAGTTTTTAAATCATGGTTTATCTGTTAACAATAGCCAATCTAATCTATACACAATAAAGCACTCAATTTAAAAAATAGCTTTTTAAAATGGAAATGTAACAAAACCATCACATATTAAACTAATACGATTCTTATTTGTTTATCCTTTTAGTTTGATTTTTTTTAGAAATTGACCTATTGTAATCTCTTTGTTTATATAGCAACCATCTATCTATAAATAATACAATACTTGCCATCATGATACTGTCGGAAATACTGAATCAATTCGAACATAATAGAAACAGTGTATGATTTTACCAGCACCTTGGATGAATTCGTTGATACCGTATGTAGCTCTTCTAATTCGTTTACAGGAAAACACAAAAGAGAAACATGGAAAACTTATCCTCACGATAACGTCCAACATAATGTACCAATTCAAACGTTATTGGAGCAGTAGATTGATCATGCATGTATCTTGGATGACTTCTTTAATCAAGTGCGCATCTCTTATACTTCGCTTATAGGTACAAGCCAAAAGTGTCGATGGCATTCAATTAATGTAAGATGTAAATTTCCAACTGGGAGAAAAATGTCCGAACAAAGATTCGACCCAGGGATCTCTTGGTTGAAGCGGCCAATCTTGTACCATCTGAGCTATCCCGAACAAATCTGGTGGATTTAATTCATTCAGATAATCTTATTGATTATAACATCTGGTCTGATATCTGAATCAGCTCAACAGAATAAATCACAGATAATGGAACAGCAGAAAACACTGTATACGTAATCACACTAGATTAATTTTAACACAGTTATTCTAATTGGTAAATAAAGTATATGAGATGTAACTTTCCACTGGGCTTAGAGTTTTAGTTTGCTTCAAGCAAGAGATCCCTGGTTCGAATCCCGGTCCGGACATTTTTCGCCCAGTTGGAAATTTACATCTCATATGATTTTTTTACCAACTAAAATAATTGTATTAAAATTAATCTAATTTAATTAATGGTTTAGGTTTGAACCTCTTTTGAGGGACGGAAAGATTAAAACATATAGGATTAAAACATATAGGACAATTTTAAAGCTAAGATGTCAACAAATTAAAACATAAAAAAATTTCTTCATGTCCATTCCATAACATTTGGCAAGCCAAACTTAAAATTTACCAGCAAATTACCTTTCTCATTCAAAAATTAAATTTAGAAGAAATGAGACAAATTTATGTAATTTGTATTCAACTGGATGTATGTACCTTAAAAAAAAAAAAAAAAAAAAAAGAGAGAGAGAGAGAGAGAGAGAGAAATCAAGCTAGTCTTCCGACTATGCCAGAAGGATTTTTTTAACCTTTGAATAATTTGCCGTTATAGATACATCGATGAAAAGAAAGCATTCCTCAAGAAAAGAAATTAGCATTTAATTACTTTTGTGATTTACTTCAGCATATATTGTCGACATAAAGTATTTATATAAATGCCTATTGAGAAAAAAATATAATTAGTACTTGGTCAAAAAATTTCCTTTCTGATAGATTTCCCGCAAAGGTACTCTAGCACAAATGTTTTCCAGTGATTATTTTCCAATAAGTGGTATGAATAGAATAAAAAAAATAATCTACTGGGACGTATATATTCTGACCTATAGCCAAAGTTTAAGTAAACATTCAAGTTATATAACAAATTTTCAGATAAATAAACAGTTTATAAGAAATATAACGTTTCTTGACATATTAATTACTCTTTATTTCTGCATAAAAAGAAAAAAAAATATTAATATAATTTAAAATCTATAATGTTTTTGTAATTCTATCTGTGTGATGTGGTATGGAACAGGAGTAGGCAGTACTTCACATAAAATACCTTTGGACGAAAGCGATTTTAATTATTCATTTCTGTTCTCCCAACTAAGTTTTATGTCTTTCTTAGAATGCGAATTGTTTAGAAGAATTGACTGTTTTTTGTTTTTTTTATTTTTTTGTTTTTGTACACATATTATATTCTTTAAGATACACTCGTGTATACATGTACTTTTACGTTGGAACAACAGCCTACTTGAGCCAAAGCCGTTCTAGTCTGTTTTTACACTCTAAATCTACCCAATTCACTGTTATTATATTTTTCCCTTTGAATGGTGTTTAAGTTGCTTTTGACACTTTTAAGCCACATAGATAATAGTCTTAGTCGTTTTCTAGATCTAATGGGGCTAGTAAACGTGATCCGTATTAAAAATTAAAGAGTAGAATATATGTCTTTGTAATTTGTGTTTTCAGTAAAAAGATTAACCTTGAAAATGGCCTAAACTTTTACACTATAATTAGGGATTACAATCCCGGGATCCCGGGATCCCGCATCATTTTTAATCCCGAAAATCCCAGGATCTTGTCTGCCAAATACCGGGATTTTCGGGATTGTCCTTTTTTTAAATGGAACAATATTCAGCTGAAATAAAAAAAAATATATTTATAGACTTTCTCTTTTGGAAAGAAAAAGAATTAATTTTTATGAAATTTATATATTCTTGAACAAATATACATATTTCAAGTATTTTTTTACATATTTCAAAGCGATTAAATCGTTTAACATGGAAACCTTTTGACTTGCAAACAGATGTAACCCGCTCGGCTATTATTCTCGAACAATGAAATCATTTGTTGATTTCGATTTCGCCGCGTTTAGAAAGACGGTCGTTTCAGCAACTGGGAATCACAAAATTTCGAATTAGAGTTTACTGATAAGCGTCGCATTTGAGTTTCATAGTTATTATTATGTGCTAACTTCTTTGCTTTTCGGGCGTTTATACTTATTTTGCTTTAACACTAGAAAGACGGGAATTTTTATTCAAGTTTTATAAAAATATTTAATACCAGAATTTTTATTTAAAACTGTTTAGCTTATTTAATCAGGCCTTTTTTTTTCGTTTATATCTTTTAAAGTTATTTTCTAAAAATATTTTTAGTTCGAACAGAAATATATCCATATGGTTGGGGCCAAAATGGCCCCTCACCGTCATTCTAGTGTTAAAGATGTCTAATGAAAAGGATTTTGTAGCTCATAGGAAAGATAATGATATATCTTCGGTATGACACTGCTATTTAAGGTCAAATGATGAAAAAATCGCTAAACGTAAAAGATGTAGACAAGTGCTTAAAACGTTAGGTGCATCGACTAAGGGTTGCATGCACATTTATCGACGAAACATGGTACTAAAGTTTAGAAAGAATTTAATACATCATCTCTTCCTTCCACACGTCAAGATTGCATAGAACATGCATTGGTTTCTAAAAAGTGGAAAATAGAAGATTATTTTAGTAGTGATAAGGAATCACTGGATTTAATTTTATTGCGAATGACAGCTAAAGACTGTTTTTCATTTAACTTCAAATGATTTAAGAAACCTTCTGATAGCTAAAGGCTATAATGATTTGCCAAAATCTGCAGTATCAATTCGAAATCGTGTAATGAAGATAATAATAGATAATAAAAGAGTTAATTACAAGTGAAATACAAACTTTTAAAAATTCAGGAAAAAAATTTAGTTTGACTTTTGACGAATGGACATTTACTGCAAGCAAGCGATTTATGAATATTAATGCCCATTCAAGAAATTTAAATTTGAACAAATTCAGGAATTTAGGCCTTATGCGCATATATGGATCTTTTACAGCAAAAAAGTGCATTGAAATGCTAACAGAGTGCTTAAACGAATATGACATTTCCCTAAAAACAGACAATGTTACAACTGGGACTTGGAGATGAAACTTTAGATGCCGTCATATTTCTAAGAACATATTTTCAAAGGAATACCGATTAGTTAGGAAACAGTGAACTATTCAAAATAATCTTTTTTTTCACGAGGTATGTAATAATTTTTATATTATGCAATGTTTTCGAATTTTAACAGCTATTGCTATTAAAAATTTAGACTATACATCTATGTATTATTTTATTCTATGTGTGTGTGTGCTAAGTTCTTTTATTTCAAGAAAAAAATCGTCATGTTAGGGAAAACCTTGCATTTGCAATATCCTAAAATTATAAACTTTAATTACGTGGGTATGAGAATAATTCATAATTTAATTCGTGATATTAATTAGTTTTTAATATTGTAAATATTAAACTATTCAAAAACTTGTTTAACAGGAAATAAAAGAAATTATCTAGAAGATGAAGCATAGACATTTCATGTTTTTTGTTGCATTTTCAAACATCAACACCGTATTTCTTTTAAATTTCTATTGTTCTAATTTATCCTACAAGTTGTTATAATTAATTGAAGTTAATTTTTTTAATTTGGTATATTTTCATATATAAATTAGGCTGTAATTTTGCTTTGTCTTTTCTATAGTATTATGATATTTAGCTATTGTAAAAATTGATGATATTACAGAAATTCTAATTTTCCTAATCCCGAGATTATCCCGGGATCCCGGGATTGAATCTAAGCAATCCCGAAATCCCGGGATTGGAAATTAGTCTCGGGATTGTAATCCCTAACTATAATCTATTTATATAATACGCAAGTGAGGTTAAGATACCGGTTCTTACTCATCCTCGAGAAAGGCATACTTATCGGGGACAGATTAGGCGTAAGTATTTAGATACCGTAGGTATTCCAATTGTTCAACTTATGGAAATATACACAAAATCGCTTTGTATCACACTTATTTTACTTCATTTTCACTAAAAGCATTCAAAAACTATTCAATTATCATATTTTAAGTTCTAAATTAAAAATAACGGATAACCAGCTGTTAAAAACAACGTTTTAACAGATATAAATAAACGAACACTGTTGCCATTCTGAACCACAAATTCCAAATCTAGAAACAAATAAACGATTCTTGAAGCCTTCCTTAAAAAAACAAAAATCCTGTTAACATCTGATTCTGCTCTTAAAGCCGTGGAGTCGTGTTGGGTTTGATTTCAATTTGTGATGTGCATGAGAAAAACGTATCTACCTGAACAGAAATCGCTTCTATCTCAAATTACTTCATTTCAGCATATTTTTTTTTTATAAAATTTTCAAATCTAACAACATTTCAATGATTTGCGCAATCGACAAACAGCTTCAGAAATTATATTTTAAACAATCGGATCGTAAAAAATAACTTCCGTGCATCGATTACGCTTCGTGTCAAAATATTGTTTTGACGCCATTTGTCGGCAATTAAGATAAACCTAGAAACTTTATTTTGAAATTATACTTTGTTATGCATTTTATTAACTTTGACGACATTGCAAATAAAAGTAATATTTCTTACCAATTCTTATTGTAATTAAAATATGAGGAATATATACAACTAAAAAAATCATGTAAAAAAAGTCATGTTAATGCAATTAATAGTTACCAATTTAAAACCCCTTCAATTCACCGTAACTTCCTTATTCGATTTTTAAGTTCGTCTGATATTCATTTAAGTTGAATGACGGGTTCATTACAAGTAAAACAAATCATGTAATCACAAACTTCTGTAATATATATAAATGGATATCTTGATATATATTATGAATCTTGATATCTTGATATATATCATGAAATATATCAAATATTTATTTTCAAAACTATGATACATCCAATATTTTGATATATTTGATATTTGTTTTCATATATTATTGTGTGTGATATATTTTATATTTTCAGTTAAAACAAGTGTAAATTATTTTTGTTAACTGTTATTGAATTTGTCGTCCTGTTGATAAAGAACTTTTGCTCTAGAAGTAACCTTTTTAGCCAAAAAACAAAATCTTTTTCAAGCTTTTCGTTTCAAGATGAATTTTTAAAAGTAGAAAGAATAATTATGTGGGACAATACTTATTTAGAACAGCAGTTGAAGGTTAAACAATTTAATTTAGATAATTAGTTATTTACAGCTTCATTAGAAAGAATCTTCTCTGGTTTTGGTTTAGTTCTGTTTAAACTGCACAACAGCTTAGAAAAGGAAAAAGCAGGTAATATTACATTTATGTTCAAATTTTTCAATAATAAACTTACTTTAGTTTCAGAATTTTATTGTATAAAACATAATTTTTTTTTATTCGTGATACTAAATCGTATAGTTTGTTTTTTGAGTGTAAAAAACAAATTGTGCCCTTGATCTTTAATTTATGTTACATAAAGAAAAAAAAACATCTAGAATATTATTTCATTAAATGTTCATGCTAAGTGCAATATGTTTTAGTCTATAATTTATTATAAGTATAAAAATATTTATAATCACCAATAAACTGACTATTTTGAAAATATTGAATATTAATAAGAAATAACGGATATAATATAACAATATCGGATCTATGTCAAAAATATCGGCTATAATCAAATGCCAGATATTTTGTATTTTTTTTTAAAGTATCATGATATTTACTAATCCAGTTTAATCATTAAATAATACCATCAAAATCTATATGTTTCAGTTAATTAATACTCACATTATAATGTGACAAATTTGTGTTTAAAACACGCAGTATCTTAGTTACAGTCCTTTTTAGAAAAGAAACAATTTTCTCTGTTTTGTTATAAATTACGTAAACCTTCTTTCATGAAGTTTATATATGGGTATGAAACTTTTATCTGAATACCAGATGTATATTTACATCTCTGAAGAAGAAAACAACAACCTCGATTGTAAAAGATAGTTCCTCATAAAATTTTTATCACATAAAATCTTCAATAACAGTATTTTTATCTAGAATAATAAAAAAAAACTTGATGAATTTTTCAAATCTCTTCATGGCCAAAGCAAGTTCCACTGAACGAATAAAATAGTAAAAAGTTTTCTGCAAAATATACTGCTGCTACTGTTTTGAAATTTTCTCTTTTTTAAATATAAAGTGGAAACTAAACTATCAGGCTCTGTTCAAAGGAATAATGAAGGAAACAATATAAAAGAAAATGTGTATAATGTTTTTTTAGGTTTCTAGAAAATTATACATTTTTAGAATTTACAGAAAAAATTGCGTATGATGGAGGCTTGCTTCATTTTTATATTCATTTATGTCTTTTTTTTATTTCTTTATTAACAAGTATGACTTTTTTCAGCAGTCGAAAAAAATATTTTTATTTAAATTGTCATAAAATATAAACTTTAAAATGACTTGTAAATGCCCACTTTTAGGGTGATAAAAAGGAGGAATATGAATAAGAATAAGAATAAGAATAAGAATAAAAATAAGAATAAGAATAATAAATAAACTTTTAATAACAGAAAAAAGGTATGATTATAATAATAATAATAATAATAATAATAATAATAATAATAATAATAATAATAACAATAATGATAATAATACGAAGTTTACTTTCGATGATAGGCTGACTGCACTACAAATTGATAAATTAAGAATACTTTCTGTTTCAAGAGCTCCTTTTGTCTGCTCTGCACGGTAATATTTCGTTACTCCGTTCTCTATGAACTAAATTAAGTTTTTCTAGCAGTTGATAACCCGCTTCTTTTAGTTAATTATAGAAGTTTATAATACGTGTTAAATAATGTATATAACTACTACTAAGCAAGCAGTAAAAATAGGAAATACGTGAAGTACTTTTATTAAGATAATTAATTAGTGTATTATTAAGATAAAATGTTAAGTGAATAAATTACAAGAAGCGTTATTTAAGTCTAGTGCAGTCAACTTATATTGATACACTCCTTGATAACATGCCCATGAAAATTTGTAGAAATATTATCTAAATAAAGCCATATTTTAATAAAGACAAGCATTAAAATGTACAATAAATTGCATATAAAAGTAACTTGAAAGCCGTTCGTCTCAAGAGCTCATAATTAAAATATATTTCTAGATACATTTGGACTATCCAACGATTAAGGCAATACATATGCGAAAGAAATTCTGAAAACTTGTAATGAAAAAAAATCATACAAAAAAAGAAAAGAAAAAAAATATATAAAGACATGGTACTTAAAAATATTTTTATTTAAGGGAGATTCTACTTCGTTGCGTGATTTTTTTAATCATTTTTTCATCTTTCAACTGTGAAGATTGTTGCCCTAAATCAGGTTCGTCATATTCCAATTTCTTACAATCCTTTTTGTTCGTTGAACTTAATGCTATTGTAAAACTTTAAACTTGTTTATCTCGAAACCGTGTTTTTCAAGCGGGGATACTATTTTTTCTCGACTACTTTCCTTCATTTTTTATTTTTAAAAACTTGTGTTAATTTTTCACTGGAGCTTATACCACCTAAAATTATATTATTAATTGATTAAGTATTATTATGAGCTCGCAAACGATAAAAAAAAATTTATATAATTAATTATCATAATGTAATTTGGCGACATTTACATTTATAATTTGGCGACAAAAACAGTCGCTCTATTAGAAGTTCATGAAGCACACTTGCAGGTAATCCTCGTCACACAAGGCATATCATTCATTTTTTTACACATATTAATTTAAATATATAATTGAAATATCAATAAATATGAACCTATGTGTCGTAAAACAACTGTGTAATACAAAAAATACCTAACATTAATAAATCTCATTAATAAAGTTCATAAAGCTAAAACATCTCCGAAAATATTGAACATATAGCTTTAACGTAACTGATATATCACTAATTAGGGAATATCATCTGGGTAAGAAAATAATTGATTTTATTAAATTCTTTGAAGTGAGCCTACGTGTAATTTAAATTGCATGTTTTGTTGTTACTTTTAGCTTATTAAAATTAAATTTTTTCATCATTCAATAATTAATTTCAATATCCATTTGTACTATGACGCAATGTTAACATTTACATAAATTGTACTTGTGATTTTAGATAGCATGAGGCAAAATATAAATCAATTTACTAAAGAAGTACTTTTTAATGCATAATACGGACTCAGTGAAAGTGTGATATATTTAACAGCGTATTAGAAAATTAAAAGTATTGTTTGAATGTTTAATTATGTTTTAGAATATAAACCAAAAAAGATAATTTTACTGGAATTTTAAAATAACCCTTTTAAACTCACATCAAGGCGTCACCTGAATTTTGATATCATTTATTTTAAAATCCATAATTTAAGTTTATTATAAATGCAAATGAAAAAGCATCAATGAATAAATTTTATTTATCTGTTCATGTTGAAAATATCATTTTGGAGCTGTGAATATTAATAGAAAAATAAAAAAAACGATGAAATAAACAAATATATATATCTATGTATATAAATATTTAATTAATAGCTTAACTATTGTCAAATTCGATATCATTATTTTTAAGACCCATATTTAAAATTCTTAGAGCCATAAGGTAAAATACTGCGTCACAAACTTCTAACCCGTTAAGAGGTTTTGTACTGATTATAAAACGTAATTCCTTCCAATGAAACATAACAATAATGCCATACGGTAATTAAACTGTGTTTCTATAATGTTAAAATATTTGACTATCGAAATAATATACTGTAGTTTTAGAGAAACTCATCATTCCCTGAATCCCGAAACCGGTCCAGAGATTGCAATGTAGAGTCAAAGCAATCCTAAAATTTAAGATATTAAAAATTAATCTCGGAATTCTATTCGTTAATTGTATTGGCCCTCTCGATCGCTTAGAGCTTCTAATTTTAGTCATAAAAACTGTAGCTTGAAATGTTCTAACGACTAAATTTTACTTTGATTGACAGCTTTTTACCATTCAAATTCCATGCGTGGCTTTAAATTTGTTTTACTTTAGATAACAAATATCAGTTTAAGATCGAAACGTTTATAGTACAGATTTGTTAAAGTAGTGAACATAGAGGAGTAAAATTTTTTCTTCTCATTTTAACAAACATACATGCGTCGTACTAACCCATTAAAATTTTCACTACTAAAAATACTCGTTATAAAATTACGTGAAACCTGAAGCCTCATATGAGACTTAAAGTCACATGCAGTTGCAAAATACAAATGCTGATAATTTATTTTGAAAATATAAACAGATAAAAAAAAACATAACAAAGTCAATATCTTTTTCTCACCCTATTTACCGTCACGCTCACGGTACGTTATAAACACAAAATAAAATTATGTTCAATATGTTCGAACATTTTTTTTTAACTTAATACAGTGAGATATCATACAGTGAAACATTTAAACAATCATTAGAAGCGTTTTTAATTTATAAAATATCAAATATAAAAATTACCTGTTCCTGCTCCATTAAAAAAAAGAAAAAATATAGAGAGAGACAGATTTGGGGGAAATGAATTACGAATACTAGAAAACAGGAATTCTGCTTTTTCAGAATTTAGTGTCACTCCCGATTTTATAAAATGTATATATAAATACTACAAAACATATTTAAATTTTAAGACTTAAAGCACAAGTTTTTATTTTATGTAAAATGACGTCATTCGCATCCGCTTAAGGATTCCACATTTACGATCCACTCTTAAACATCTACAATAAAGTACTACACTATCGCGAAATAATACTCAAATGCAGCAAAAAGATACGTCATTAAAGAAACTCGACAAAAAAAACAGCTATCTAATGATTCATAGGCCTTCATTTGTTTGTAACTTTAATATAGATACTTAAAATTAAATATAGTTTATAATAACTCCATGTTTTAACAGAAATCATTCATTTATATTTTTTCAAAATAGCACGTAATTTAATTACATTTTCTTTCGATTATTATGAGAAAATGGCAACAAAAATATATAATTACTATTTTACAACGATTTTTCCTTTACTTTCTACAGAAATGGAGTACATTCGTTTCCAATACTAAGCAAATGGCTCTAAAAACTGCAAAATAATTAATATTTTAAAAATAAATTGAGATGCAGTTTTCAAACAAATTGCATTTAAAAGTACTTTTTTCCCAATACGACGGTATAAAAATTGAAAATGTGCGATGCTTAGAAGTTTAAAAATTACTATAGAGTATTTAATCGTAAACTGATACATCTGCTTTGTTTTACGGTTGGCTCATACAACGCAACGTTATTTTTTGGAGACGACACAAAATAAGCTGGAAGAAAGAAATAGCACACTAGTGGATAAAAAAAAAAAAAAAAAAAAAAAAAATCTTACACTTGGTTAAACCCTATGTCCTCCTAGGGGGCGCTGTAAACGCAAAAGTAAACTGTTTTAATAACTATTGCCTATTCTGTAAGATGCATCTATGCCATTAATAAACAATAAGGTGTTATCTTTTTTCCCAGCGAAATCTCATTTAATTAATAATATTTTCTATATATATAACTTCTGGCATACTATATGAGTACCTTTCAGCGAAATCTACACGAAGCGGTCTCTTCGGAACATATAGCAGCCAGACAACACGCACAACCTTCTATCTTTATTAATACAGCTATTCTTAGAAACTTGAAAAAATATACAACTTGAAAAAACTATAGAAAATAAGTTTTTATGTCTAAACAAGTACGCTTAATCAATATCGTTTTTCTACTTTTCTCGCTAAATTTCTTCAATAGAAACTTTCGTAAGATTGGTAGAAAAAAATGCTTTCACATGTTAAATGCGAAAATATTTGCTGAAGATTAGAATTTCAAATCACCTGTTTGGAAAAAAAGAATCCCTTTGGACGAAAACGATTAAGTATTTAAGTATAAACAGGTCAAAATAAAAAATTCTTTGGAATAAATTCCAATAAAGAAATAAAACTACATTAATTAAATGGTACGCTTTGGAGAAAAATGCGCATTATTATTTTTTTGTTAAACTATCTGATAGAAATAAAACTTTCAAGACAATAGAAAAAAGATTAAAAAAAAAAAAAAGCGATAAGTGTATTTTCGGTGGAATTTTTCAATTTGAGGGAAAAGTTCTAGAAAATTTAGAAATCGGTATTAAATTTTGCAGTTAATATGGACTTTATGTAGTATATTTTGCGAAAACATCTGACATAAAATCTGGTGAAATGGTGCGAAAATGTCATTTCCAGAATTTTTTTTTCCTTTATGAAAACAAATGTTTGAATCAACGAAAATCGTTTTGTTGAAATCTATAATTTTTATTTTAACGATTTATTTTTCTTGTCACCAGTCTAAATTTTTATATTAAAAATAAATATGAAAATACAGATCTGATTCTTATCAAAAAATGCAACGTGCTAGCTGGTACATGCTGGGGGCTCTGAAACAACTCATGTATTATGAAAATTTGAATTTCCGTTAATTTTTATTCACCATAGAAAGAATTAATGTAAGTCATACTCTTGTTTTTCTGTTATACCAGTGTCTGATACATCTATTATTTTTTTTATTGTTGCTTATGGTACAGGCTGGCCATAATTAAAACACCCCTACTTCGACCCGTCTATATATTGAACTACTCAGTGTATGACCTTCAAATTTTGTACACATGGTATTTAAGAAATAGGGAAACGAATGACGCAAAAATAGCTCTGAAAATCCTCTATAGATGGCGCTGTACAACTGGTCATACGCTGAAAAGACGCATCTCCACAAACTTTATTTGAACGTACAAATTTTCACGTGACAAGGGCCTTATCTACGACGGAATACTGGGGGTTCCTTCATGAAGATGCAAAATCAGCAGTTTGTGGCCATCTGTTTAACTACAGATTGTAACTAGACGACTTAGATGCTTCTCACAAGTAGGGTGATATCTTCTTTCAGATATGCCGAGGTTAATAGAAGTCCTCGATAAACAGAATATTTTAAGTGTCCCCACAGCAAAAAATCTCACGGATTAAGATCCGGAGAACGAAATGGCCAGGTTGTTAGAAGCGTATGACTGGTTGCTTTGTCATTATTAAAATATTGCAGAAGAGGTAACATTCTCCCCAGCTTTTATCCTATTTTATACCCAGAACAAGGCTACAAACCAGGGATTTATGGAAAGTTTTGTGCTTACAAAGTGAAATCGCAGTTACAATGGCAGTTTAAGCTTTGTGGTATCGGGAAGAATCCCAATACAATCCCAATACCTTTTTGGATTTAAAGATTGTTGGCCGCTATGTATATGGCGTACATTACCTTACAAGAACCCATAGCTCCAATCCCGGGAACAGAGAAGCTAAAATATTTTGGTTTGCTGGATCTAGGAAATTCAACTTAATCAATAATAGCACAGTCAAGAGTACAGTCATTAAATTAGCAATCCATTTAGCACAACATACTTTCGTTTATTTGACGGTTCTTTACATGTTCCCAGCCGTAAGGCCAGGTAAAATTAAAGGCAGGGAGGTGTCACTGTTACATTATAATTTTGTAGTATCTTCTGCCTCGAAACAGCAGTGTATCACAGTTTTGTTCATTTGGCATAACATCAGATAAAACATGCCAAACTTTCACTAAAACATAAAAACAAGACACAATTTGGCGAAAATGAAAAAAATCCCAATGAAATAAATCTGATGACATATAATTTATTACCTCATCAAATAATCGAACAACATTTTCAATAAATCATTAAATGATTTAGATTAAGAGTAATAATAACAGATTCTATAACCAACTGACACCTTAAATTATTCTTTTTTATTTATGAATTGGTTTTCCTGAAAGGAAATTACAAGTTATCCTATGATAAATGCATAACGTAATTTTGAATTGCACAAAGAAATGATACCAGTTGATTTATCCGGCGTGAGATTAATATAAACAGATTACTTGAAATGCGTTACATCTGGAGCTACTAAATTAATATTATAGCATAAAGTAAATAAAAGCATAATATATCACCGGGAAATCAAATGCATCAATTTACCTATTATATAACGGTTGCTAACAAACTTGCAATATCTTACTCTGCCATTTATTAAGTTTAAAAAGTAAATACGAGAGGAAAAATGATTAATGATAGCTTGGATTCCCTTTTCAGAATAAAATGTGCGACAGATTAAAATAGCTACGTAGTTTAATAATTAATGTCTCGTACGGAATTTAAGTAAATTATATGTGATCAACATCACAAGCTTATTTACTTTTTTATATTATTTACATAAGGGCAATCGAAATTAAAACGAAAAAAGTTTATTTCTCATGTGTTTGGTTATTTTATTATTTTTTTCCTGTTTTCTGTTGCACTGCGCCATTTATCAGTTTACCGGGAACTGAATTTTTTTGCGTAATCTGCTTCCCCATGTCTTAGTACGTACATAAAATTTGAAGCCTTTATACTGCCCTCATAGCATGCATGGTCACGGTGACGTCATTGTGACGTCACTGTAAGTCACTGTGGTCACGTCACATCTGTGACCAAAATGCCACCACTCAGTGATGTCACGTTGTGACCGAGATGTGAACTTCTTAGAAAACTTTAAAAAATTACAAAAATTCTTTAAAACATGTTATTTACTGTAAAATTATATTTTTCTATCAATTAAAAAAAAATTGAGACGTCATTGTTATGTCATTGCATGTAACGTACATCACGTCATATATGTGACCAAAAAAAAAAACCAAAAAAAAACACCATATTGTAAGTCACAGTGTGAAAAAAATATGAACTTTTAAAATCTTTGAAAATGAAGAGAAATATTTTAAACAGTATTTTAAATAGTCCCGAGTTACAGCGGCATGAGGAATGAAAATATATTAGTGGATAGCAAATGGTAAATTCTGTCACGAAGGGGGGGGGGGGACATAATATATAAAGTGCACGATACAAGCATTAAAGCAATTTGGATAACATATTTAGAATTAGGAGTATTAAATCTGTACAGTATTTAGTTTGCAGAGAAGAAACTATTTTATTTTTTTGCCAACCAGTGGTATTCGAAACACTTCTGTGGTTTCAAACAAAAAAATTTCTATTACAGTTAAGTCTGCAGCTTTTAATGAGCACGTAGAAAGAGTCTTCAGAGTTTAGTCGGAGTTTTTTTCTTGAGAGAGTTTTTTTTCCTGACAACTATTTAACTATTTTAAGTAACTATTTTTGAAAAAATTCTACTTCTTTCAGACTTTTCAAATAAATTAACATTTTCCGAATAAAAAAAAAATACAAAATTTATGCAAAACGCATGATAATAATTAATTATTCGTATTTCAAATTTGTATTTTACAGATATGACTTTTAAAAAAAAAGTTATTTTACAAATTGTTTTATTTTACAGAAAATTAATATGAAAAGATTGTCAGATTGACAAAGAATTATTTTATTTTATCCTCGATAATCCTTTTTTATTTATTAAGAACATATCGCTCACCCGCAAGAAAAGTGACACATCTCACAGAAATTCATTTTGCATTTTATTCCACTAAAAGATTTGTCATAGGTGCGTCTTGCTACACAAACAGTTTCATAAGTTTAGCTACATGAAAAATCTCGTTATTATGCTATATGTCCATTTGTAACCAAAGAAGAGGGGTGGATTATGTAATGAGGTAAAATTATCCAACCCTCCAAACCACATCCTAAGTTTTCATTCTTATGTGCTTTACGCTTTTATGCACTTTTTAATTCTTGTATGCAGAGTTAAATGCTATAATTTCATGTTACAGTAAAACCATGCACATTTTCTTTTGCCTCCCCTGTGAAATTTACTTTTGTCGAGATGTGTCACTTTTCTTGCGGGTGAGCGATATTTTGTATTTATTACGTGTGAAACAAATTTTACTTTAAGAAAAGGGGGGTGGGGGTTCATTATTACCATTAAATTGATATTTACTCATTTTAAAAATTTAAACAAAATTTTATCTAATAAACTCTAATTATTATTATTATTATTATCATTATTATTATTATTATTTACAGAAAAGAACCTTTACAATCCATTGTAACTTAAATTGTTTGGAACCGATAAAAAGAAAAGATAAAATACATTGGAAAATTCTCCAAAAAGAAAATTTTAATTAAAGACAGTCTCATAAAATTATTGCGCATCTGAGTTCGAAATCTTTTGCATTCAAAAACAAATAACGATAAAAAAGAACATCTGCTGAAAATCAAGATCGTCTGCGCACAGAAGAGAAGATGCCGGAAGTTTACTCTGTTTAGAACATCACGAAGTCTACAACACTTTTTTATAAAATAAGAGAAAGAAGCCCGCCATTTTAAAATATTACAAATACACGGATATTATAAATGGGACGTAAATGTAAGTCTTATTTAATTTAAATGTTTTATCCCTGTTTTGTATATTATGATGACTTAAATAGTTTTATGTTATATTAGTAAGGGACTGTTCTGCAATTGTTTTCAGAAACATTTTCCTATTCGATGCTGCGTTGAAAATAATATCTTAATCTGCGATCACTTAAAAAGAAAAGAAAAAAAAACAGCTGCGCAGAGACTGATTCATAACTGCATTCAGAGTGGAATTAATTTAAAGATTAATTTGCTGTTACTTGAGATTGAAAATATGTTGAGAAAATGATTTGGAATTTTTTTCGGCTTCTTACTGTTTTGTGTTTCCTGATTACTAACACTTACAGTAGTTATAGACATTATTATTTTGGAGTTAAATATGATTTTCGATTATTATGATATTACGAAACTATTTCAGATTAGAAATTAGCATTATATTGGGAAAATGTATTTTTACGTATTACACTAGTGAAACTTTTCAAAGATTTTTCTTTTGGTGCTAATAATATTTTAAATTATTATTTAAAATCATAAATCTTCATACCAATGGTTTTCAGATTTAGCATTTGCCAAAATTATAAAATAATAGAAATTTCTTATAACATATGCAAAGATTTTTGAGATATTGTTAAATCTAATAATACATTTAATTCATCTATTGTAATTTATTGTTGTTTAATAGTACAATTATAAATACTAATTATTATTTTTAGTGTTTTTCAAATTGGTATATTTATTTTTTTTAATTGTATATAAGCATTTTTTTTTGTTTGTGATTTTAATCTAACATTTAATTATGGACATTCTGAAGCGGTTATTAAATTTTCGTCTATTATAAAATTATTTTCTAAGTTTATGATATACGTAATTATTGGCACTAAAAGTAAAATATGATATTTAAACATTGAAATAAAAAGTTTTTCGTGTCTAATAGGAAGTTTATAAATTAAACTACTTTAGTATATATATTTTTAAGTTCATATTTATTTACATAATATAGGAATGAATATTTTTTTAAACAGATTAACAATGTTTAACTTCGGTTTGCCTGTCCGTTTTTCTGTATGGCTGTCTGTCCGCGCTCTAACTCTCGTAACTAAACTCGGATTTCCCTGAAACATTTAGATATTGACGTTTACCATAACACGTTCCTTATTTCTAATGAAGTTTGTAGCATGTTTAGTTCATTTACAGGGACAGTCAAAAGTATTCCGTTACATTACGGCCTATGGAAAAAAATCGTTTCAAAGGATTTTTAATGATTTTACACGCTTTCAAACAGAATAAAATTGATATGCATTTATGAAGCGCATTTAAATATGCATTCTGCTGAATATACGATGCATAGAATAGTTATTGTTCATTTACAGGGCTAAAAAAGGAATTCCAATACATAATGATATAGGTGTGGAGGGAATTATTTATGGCGTACTTTAATTATGTTAATCTATTTCATATATAATGAAATTTATATACGTCGCTGAAGTTTACATACTATAAATTATTTCATATATAATACGAAGTGCATATAGTATTTACAAGGACATGCAAAATATTTCAATACTATATTGTATCCGAAGTACTGTTCATTAGCGATGATTGCTGGGAATGCATTTTTAATTATGATATGCGCTTTTATGATTCACTATATTTATCCACAGTATATGGTGTATATAAATGCTACAATTCGTATACAGGGCTACACAAAAGTACTCGTAAGGGTTATTGCATATGGGCGCAAATTGTTTAAAGGTGGCTTTTAAATGAGTTGTTCTTTTTTACGCTGAAATGCATTTAATTTGCTAAGAAATGTTTGTAGAATATAGATAAAATGTTTTACAGGGTCACGTAAAGAATTGGATACATGGCCGTCTGTAAATCATAATTTCTGGAAATGTGATTTCAGCAGTTTTAAAAGTGTCTTAGTTTGAATTAAATTTTAACTAAATAGTGGCGTGTAATAAAGGTTCTAGGTAAACTACAGGATTGTACAAAAGTATTTAAGTATCTTTCCATTTATTAGTATAAAGTGCTGAAAGAGAATTTCAACCTGTTATGTTTCAATTGCTAAACTAAATTTCCCCATTATATAGTATATATATATGAACCTACAGATCAAATACAGGACTGTTCAAAAGAATTAGAAAACATATTTGGCTATGGACGGTAACTGCTGAAATCAGTTTTTCAAATGTTTTATGCGTTTTCTAAAATGTTTACTTAGTTATCTTATTTACGTTATTTCCCTAAATTACGATGTCTTGTTAAAGTATTCAGGAAGCGTTGGAAAGTGTTTTATAATCTATGCTTAACGCACGATTTTTCTTACTTGTTTTTCTTCTTTTTCGCAGATCAGTCTTTTCCTATAAAACATACAAAATCTATTTAGGTCATATTCACAAAATACAATATACACGGGAATAAAAAATTTAAATAAATATGGCTTATAATGTCGTATTTAATAAAGCAATGACTAATCATAACACATTAAAATCTTACACATTCTTAATATCGAGCTTGTACTCAAGATCAAGCTTGGAATTTAATAAAAAAAGATGTCAGTTGATAAGCATTGTTTTTTAAGTGGAAAAATTTTAAATATTTTAGAAGAACAGGACTCCAAAATAGCGATATTTTGCTAAAAAGTATGGTAAAAATATAAGATTTTATATTTTAAACAAAACTTTATTTCAAAATTGTGCATTTTAAAATACATCACAGTGCTTATGACAAGAACCATCACAGTATTGAAACTTGGAAAAATTTCCAGAGAGAAACATTCGGCTTGCATACAATATTTCAAATGAAAATCAAATTTTAAATTAATTGCTTAAAAGGTACAAAGGCTAACATAGTGAAAAAGATTCCATGCCGGGACTCGAACCCGGGCCATCAGTATAGTGCACTGACATTCTCCCGACTAAACCACATGGAACGATACCCAGCCTGGAAAATTTCTCACTATTACATGTTGGCAAGGCTACAAAAGCAGCACGAGAAGGGATATTTATCGTGAGCCACCGACATGTGGCAAACACGAAACTTAATTAAATCCAGATTCGATTGAAACTACATTAGTACTTGGAAATTTTTCCAAAGAGAAACCTTCGCCTTGAATGCAATATTTAAAATGAAAATCAAATTTCAAATTAAAACTGCCTTTTAAGCATGTAATTTGAAATTACATTTTCATTTAAAATATTGTATGCTAGGCGAATGGTTCTCTCTGGAAAAATTTCCAAACATTAATATAGTTTCAATCGATGCTGGATTTAATTAAGTTTCGTGTTTGCCCCATGTCGGTGGCTCACGATAAATATCCCATTTTGTGCTGCTTTTGTAGCCTTGCCAACATATAATAGTGAGAAATTTTCCAGGCTGGGTATCGTTCCATGTGGTTTAGTCGGGAGAATGTCAGTGCGCTATACTGATGGCCCGGGTTCGAGCCCCAGCATGGAATCTTTTTCACTATGTTGGCCTTTGCGTCTTTTAAGCAATTAATTTGAAATTTGATTTTCATTTGAAATTATCACAGTGTTTATGACAAATTCGTCACAAATGACACATATTTCACAAATTGGTCACAATGTGACTTCAAAACATTGTCACATTCGTCACAGGTTCGTCACAAAGTTAATGCCAAATTAGTCACAAATGACACACTTTTCACAAATTAGTCACACCGTGACTTCACAGAGTGGTCACAATGTGACGTCACAAACGACCTCTAAAACGGCCATAACGACCTCGCATTCTAGTCACTATGACGTCACATCGACGTCACGTGACGTCACATCGACGGTCACAAAATCACAGCGTGACTTCACAACGACGTCGCCGTGACGTCACCATGCCTTACGGGTGAGTTGTTCGCTATATAGGATGGTCAGAGTAGGGGGGGGGGGGTAACTGTGCCCACCCGGTATATTTGCATCGATTTACGCATTGTATTTCAGACCAGCGGTTACAAAGTTTCAGGAGAGATAGAATACACCTGAGCGATGGGAAATCATATAGCAATGCATGGTCGAAAATGCTTTCCTGGTGCGGTAGAAATGACACAAACACAAGAAAGGGAGGAAACGAACAGGTTGTTTATTATTTTTAGTAGGATAAACCAGGGCACAGTTATGCGAATTTCTTTCAATGAATTTTCTAAATTTTATGTTTCAACTTAGGAAATTTTAGACACTGTGGTTTTATAAAGCAGTTAATAAAGTCAAAATTTGTATCTTCAGTTGTTGCCCTATTTGTGTTTTTAACAGTAAAAAAAAAAATTTAGATCCAAGTCCTTTGTGTAAACTTGCCCCTGGAACGGGGCAAGTTTACGCATGCATCAAGTGTGGCACGGTTACGCATATTATAAGGGATACCAAGGAATAAGTGAAATGAATATTTAATCAAATTGAAATTTTTTATTTATAACTTAAAACACTGTTTAAAAAAAATAAAGAGAATTAATTAAAGAACATTTTATAAGCTAAACTGCAAACATAGGACTTATTTCTAATTGAAAACAGAAACTACTTAGTCATCTTCATCATCACTGTTACAGTTTTTACAAACAAAAAATAAAGTACTTCCTTTTGCACACTTGTCATGGGACCACATTTTGCATCTAAGACATTGAACCCAGTCTTGACCTTTTTTGGATTGGTTGTATGATTTCAACCAATAAATACATACACAGTTTTCATCTTCGTCATCAGATATTCATTCACTATTTTCTTTATTCCAGAGTGTACAAACTTTTTGTCTTTTGCAGTTTTGGGTTTCATACTCCTTCCTTTGCTGTCTTCTTGTTCAGCTTCCATAGAAACTAGTAAATTTTTATGTAATTTTTTTCAACGTGCATAAACGTGCCCCGATGTCAACGCGTAAACGTGCCCCGCCGCACTGTTTGTATTTATTTTTAATGTGCAACGAAAATTAATAACATTTCAGTTCATACAAATACAGTTCACAAAAAAGGATAAAATTCTGCTAATGTCCATATATTTGTTTATCTTTAACAAAGTATTATTAGTTCACAATAACTTTCAATAAGTTCAACTCAAAATTTACTCACCTTGACAGAAAACAGATTATCTTTCCTCACACAAGACCGAAGCTCGACTGACGCTCAAAAACCTGTGAGAATACCCACTAGGGAGCAGCAGCAATCTGTCATGACTGGTGGCGTTCCAACTATAACTCGTTTCGGAAAAAGTGCACTGCGTAAACGTGCCCCGGTCTACCCTACTGCAAAAATGCCGGGATAGGGCTGAAAAGTGTTGAGGAATTTGTTGCACGCATCTTGGCTGCTGCCAGGGAAGTTCTGGACATGCCCAGTATTTTCGAGAATATTAGATCTTTCAATTTCTTAGTTTTTTTTTTTTTTTTTTTTTTTTTTTTTTGTATTAAGAATAATAAACATGTTTTCTCAACCTGTTCATGTCCTTCCCTTTTTGTGCTTTGTGTCGTCACTATCGCACCAGGAAAACGTTTCCGGCCGTGAATTACTATGCGATTTCCCATCGTTTAGGTGTACTCTATCTCTCCTGAAACTTTGTAACCGCTGTGCGGAAACACCCTGTATTTCTTAAACTAATAGCTAAAGTTATTAACCATTTGGAAATGGTTGTTGTTTTCGGTCGAGGATGGGAGCAAATGATGCTCACATTTTATTTTTTTAAACGAAATTCAACGATGTTCTTTACTTTTAGAAGAATTTTTATTTGAATAGGTAATAGAAAGGCACAAAATCGCTAAAAATTGAAAAAGTTACAAAATGGGTAGGCGCAAATTATCAGATATGGAAAAATCCAAAGCCAAAGAGCGACGCCGAAATGAAAATCGTCTTGTAAAGCAAAAATCGAGGTCTTCAACTCATTATGTAGGCCATGAAAATCGAAGTCTTCAACTGATTATGTAGCCCATGAAAATCGATTACAGAATAAAAGACGAACCTCGAAAAAGGAAACAATCTAATGCTTAATCGATTGATAGTAAAATGCCATGTCTCGAGGGGCTCCACGAGCCACGGCGTTTTACAATCGGTCGATTCTAATCGGGAAAAATTGAGCTCAACGTAGGTAATTTGTCGCAATCTCTAGAACTGCTTTCGATTTGTAAACTGTTTTTCTTTTCGAAACGGGACTTGGAGAGTTTATCGATGAAGGTTTTGGTCGTCTGAAGTTTGATCGTTGCGATCTGTTGTTGAAGAGGATGCGACGGAATTTGGTGAACGAAATAAATTCCAAATGGTCGTTGTAATTTATTAAATTACAATTTTACAGATTGTCTTTTATTCTTTTCAGTTTCGTCCATATTATGACCTATCATCATAAAATATTAATATGAAACAAAATATTTAATAAAACTAATTGTGGCAGGAAATAATTTAGTGTTCGATATATACTTCAATGTCAAATTAAATTGTGCATATATTATTCCTATAAATAGCAACTATTTCGATTCATTTTATACCCAATCCAACCTCCAACAATTTAAAAAATAAAAACGTAATCTGGCTCAAGAAATACCCCAAGGACAGGTAAATTACAAAGAAAAATGTATAAAAATAGAAACCGAAATAATGAAAGAGAACGAAAAGAGAACAACGCAGTGCATGCAAATGAAATACTATGTTATCAACCCTTAATTGAAATTTTTATTTTTGAAGAAAACATCACATTTGTTATACTACAAGTAAATTTGATTTAATGAAATTCTATTCATAATGCATTTCTAAATGTCACAATTTATCGCTTCTAAATTTTTCTTTGTCATATCATTATAAGGATGCTTTTAGAATCATCACTTAATAAAGATGAAAGCGGTGATAGAGCATTTCTTCTTTGAACAATGGAAGAAGTGGTTCTTTTGTTATTATGTATTCTAGCTTTTTTTTTTTTTTATCGTACATAAATCCAGTATTTTTTACTTCTTTATTTTATCTTTATTTTATACGTCATTTATAAGAGTTTACATTAAAATCTTTTATCGTAGATATTCCAGAGAGGAAAACGAAATAATAGTTTTATTATGCACTGACATCAAATTTATATCCAAAATAATGTTGAAAAATTAACTTTAACAAAATCCTGTTAAAATTATATATTACTTTAATCTCCGCTTTTTAGGTGCATTCGTAACTATTTAAATACGCAGCGTCTACAGTCGTCGTCTGGTCGTCCCATCTGTCCGTCCGTCTGTCCGCATATAACTGCGCAAAAATTACCCAACCGAATGGTTTGAAATTTAATATGTATAATCGTTGCAGAATTTGTCAAGGCCTTTCAAATTTTATGAAAATCGAATCAAAACTTAAAAAGATATTAATAACAGTTTTCTTCATTGTATTAAAACCTATCATGCAAAATTAATTCAGTGATATCCCATGATAGATATGTGAAGTAATTAATGCTCACACTTTTTAAATTAAAGGTTTGGCAGGATGTACCGAAGGTAAGTACATTGCAATGCTTCGCAGAACCCATTTAATGAGCTCTCATCCCATTAATTGACTGCATACACTTCAAAAGTTTTACGATGTTATTTATTGGAACTTTCGAGAAAGCAAATTTTGATGGGGTGGTCCATTAAACAGGCATGTCTTTACAGTCTCAGAGTATCAGGCAGAATGTCACTTACACACTTACACATCAATTGCACGCCAACATCCAATGGAATGCAAATCCAATATGAGAGTTTAAACAAACGCCAAAATTATTCGTTGCATAGTAAAGCAATGGCAGAGAATTTAAATTATCGGCGTATAAAATGATAAAGACAAAATCGCGAAAATACCTCACGCAACCCTACATAAACATCTACAAAACGTTAGAATCTATTTATATTATAGATGACATACATCATTTGTGTTAAAATTTATTGCCTGACTATAATACAATAAATGGATAAAAAGCCTGGTTAATAAAAATGATCGCTTTCTTTTATAAACAAAGTAAGGAGATTACCCACATTAATCATGTAACTAAAATAGATTAGTATTAAATTTATATCGAATATGATATGAAAATAACTCATAAATACTGCTGTATAATTAAAGTTGATGAATTACAGATTTAGATTAGTGAAAAGCAAAATGATAATGAATCAATCCGTTTAACGTTTATATTTTTATAACTTACATCCGAAAGAAAAGAGAAACACGAAAATGTATTTCGCCATGAGATTACTTTTTAACGAATCCAGATATGACTCTTTAAATAAAAGGAAAGAAAAAGTAAACTCTAATTTAAAAATAGAATAAAAAAACAATATATGATGCATCATCATAAGATAATTAATCAGGATGGCCATGGTGATTACGTCCTATTTAAGATAGAGTCCTCTTATTTCCGTATTACTGAATTTATTGTATATAATTGTAATAAATTGTGCATTCATGCAGTTTTGCATAAGAGTGCAGCAGCCATTGTACCATTATCTGAATATTTGTAAAACTAGTTATAGTGCTAACTTATACTAAATAAAGCCTCATTAGTCAGCACCTAATTTGCAATTTTACAATTTTCACCTTATATAAAAGGGCCTTTCTTTTTTTCCGTAAATTTCGTAAAATGATTAAATTTCTGGAAATTACGCGTAAAAAAGGGGCTTAGTTTTTTCAGAAATGTTTCAGGAAATCTTGGAAAAAAAATGGTCTTCTAATGATTCTAGTTATCTCTTTTTTTAATTGTTGTTCTGCCAAAAGACAAATTCTGGAATAGACGGTAATTTGAATCAGGGGCTTAGCTACAGATATTTTTTCGGGGGGCGGGGGGGGGGGAGGGGAAAATTAAAAAAATTCCCAACGTATAATTCAAAATTTTTTCAACTTCAAACAAATTGCTCTATTTTCCAACTGAAATTATATGAGCAATGTGGGTTTAATGATAATAATACTTATAGGGAAGTTTCATATGACGTCACAAATCGTCCATTGGAGGTCAAACAACCGTTGAACGGCGGCTGTGATTGGTAGCTGAGAGGGTTATGGGCGCGGTTGGAGGTCAATCTGGCAGTTTTGGCGGATGAAAAGTAAATCAACTAATTGCAACTTCCCTATACGAAAAAATATATATATATATTTCCAAAGAAAAATATTGAAGCTAAAAACATAAAAATTATAATTATTGGTTCGTTTAATGAACGTTTTTGTCTTTTATTGTGTGTACGAGTCATAATCGTACTTCATATGAAAATAGCCTCATGATATTTTGAGATTTTTGAGAAAGGAACAAAGTTTTGGAGGAAATAGATTAGAGACACTGTTGATGGACAACAGTAGGAAAATTCAGGTCTGGTAGAGGTATGATATTTTCGTAGCACAAAGAAACAACGGCAAATGGAATCGGGCTGCATTTTCTATTTCTTTTGATAATTTATCTAGTTTACTGTTGCAGATCTCAGAAATGTAGTCAGCAAAACAATAAAAAAATTCTTATTTTTTTACTATTTGTTAAAAAAAAAGAAAGAGTATTTCAAAAATCTAGAATTTCCCAACTCTAAGCTCAAATTTCCCAAGTTCACATATATTGGAGGGGAAGGCTCCCCCCCCCCATAATCCCCCATCGCGACGCCCCTGATTTGAATGTTAGACTGGTGAATATTCCCGCTCTGTGAAAGCAGTTATGCAACTTGTTTCATCGTGAACCCAGAAATTATGCTGCATATAAGAAACAAAATTGAATGTCTGACACATTTTTCAAACACACTGACACGTTTGACACATTTCATCTCATATTATTTCAGTTAAACGGAAAAGTTATATTATTTTAACTGACTTTGTTATGTTTGTCTTGTTTTCAATTTATATATTTCTGATACTTATTTAATTTATTTATAGAATTTTACTTTCATTTTAATAATTGTATTCTTTTGCAGTCTTGGAAAACAACACAGATAATAGTATGTCCTACCGATTATCAGGCGATTTTGATTATCCTACGCAACCTTTAGCGCTTATAGTAGTGGCTAAAATGGCACGGTTTTCAAATTTTAATGATTTTAAGTGCAATCGTAATTATATAAACACGTAGCAACTATAGCCGTCATCTGGTCCGTTCGTCTGTCCGCATGTAACAGCACAAAAACTACCCAACCGAAGGGTTTGAAATTGAAGATAAAGTACTAGCTAAAATAAATATATTAAATTTAAAAAATCAAAAAACCCGACTGCGTAAAAAGCGAACTAATTAATTATTTCTCATCATTATGAAACTATTTTTTATATTATTTACAGTTCCATGGAACTGCATAGACGATTCATAGTCTACGCATAAGTCTATGCATAGACTTAAAAAAGAAGCTAAAATATTTTAAATTTAAATATAAATTCCAATGGGCAAAAGCCTGTCGAGACAAGGATAATGCAGTCGGTAAAGGAAAAGATTTTTAGAATTAATAAGAAGTGGCTTGACAAATCGCTTTCATTTCCTCGATTTGAAAAACAAACAGAAGCGGCATTGAAAAGCAAACGTGGCCGGCCTCATATTCCGTTTGAAATGTGTTCTGAACAATCAGAAAGATTAAGAGCAAAATGATTATGCGATTCTAGTTCGACATCTTCTTTAGTGTACGCGACATATATGAGTTTAAGATCTGAAGGACAGATTCAGGCCTCAAACGTTTTAAAATATATAACTGCAAGTCCAAAGCGAGCTATCAAATATCAAAATGCTTATACAAAATCTGTAAAATCACAACAGCATTTATCAGGAGAAGATGCTCTGACTGTATTAACAGACGCGAAATTATCTCGCGAACAGTTTAATGTCATTAGAAGTCCCAGAAAAATTTTTCCGCTTACAAAATTGTGCAAGAGGCAAAAAAAGAATGTTATCCTAAAAACATCGCAGTAACAGAAATTAGTGCATCAGTTGCATTACAGGCTCTTCTAGATCATACTTCAGAGCGCTTGTTACAAATACCAGAGCCTGTTATCGCTTGAAAATTAATAATTAAAGCAGTTGTGCCTTATATCAAAGTGGGGTTTTGACGGGTCTTCGTGACATAGCTCATACAAACAATCTTTCTGTGACTCGGAAGCCAGTGATTCAATTGTATTTATTACGTTTCTAGTTCCACTTCGAATGATATCTGAAAAAAGAGTTATACCAGTTTTTTTACATTTTTAAGGCGATATTATGGATGATTTATAAATATTTAACTTGTAAGAAACTATCTTAATTTCTTGTTTTAAACTTATTTTTGTACAGAAAATATTTGAAAAAGCTTTGTAAATTAATTAACCCTTTAGTGGCTTTGCATATATGCAAACAACAGTGTTTTGAATTTAACAGATATTTTTATTCGTATATACCTAATTCACACCAGAAAATTAAAATAGCTATATCTGCTTTAATTAATAACAGACATTCCCTATTTAAATAAAGGGAAATTAACCATTGAAACTTTTCTGGTGTAAAGTCAGATTTTCTGAACTACGTAATTTCTAGAACGTGTTCTATCATGGGAATTAAAGGGTTAAAGGTTAGGTTTTATAAAATAAATAATTATATAAAATAAGGTATTTGGAGATATACGTAATAAAATATTTACTAATTTGCAATATTGCTGATGCAACAGAAGAAAAGATTGACGTATTATATGAAAAACGTATCTCTAATTTTTTCATTAATTTTCCTGTGTAATAAATCTTTCAGATATATAATTTTTTCGAAACAAAATAAAAAATCGCGCATTTAAGGGTTAATAAATTACTCTATAGCTTATGTAAAAGTTTTAAGTTTCACTAGGTAAAATATATAAAAGAATGCATGATGTGATTTTTTTGTTCAAAGTAAATTTTATTTATTTCCAACTTTGGTGGTTCCCTGCCCCACTGTGCGTTGGGATGTTTCGAGGGTATAAATAAATCCACATACACAGATACGCGTGAAACACATAACCCTTCTTTTCAGTCGGGTAAAAATACTAGCTAAAGTACCCGACATTGTCCGGAATTTTAAGAATGTTTGTTTTGAAAATCAATTTCAAAATTAAGCATACATTATAAAACAAACAATAAAAAAAGAAACGGTAATGCCATCTTTACTTCAGTTCTTCACTAAGAATGAGCTCTAGGGACCTAAATCTTTGTGGAAATTCTAATATACACACATAAACACACGTATATATAGATTTTAAAATGGTGAAAACAAATTCAAAGAACCTCAAAATAGTAAAATATGCCAATATTTCCTTAATCGGGTTTTTATCATGTTTCAATACATTTTTCCAAACTCATATGAGGTTATATATTCACCTGCTGACGTCCATTATATTTCCAATATGACGTAATATTCATTTTCTTAAATTCATCAAACTATTTATTACTAATATAATTCTATAAACTATTATTTATAAGTTATATCTTAAAAACCTGAGCAATGTGACGTAATAAAATTTAAAGCAGAAATTAAATATTTTCTTCTGCCCATGGAAAGTGAAGTATGAGAAACAAAGTGATGTCATAAAATAAATGGAACTTCAATTAATAATAATAATATATATTTCCTTTAATTAAATTCAATCCAAGAAACTGCTACTGCTCCTTCGACTTTCAACTCTAGTAATTATTGGCTCTCTCATTTTCAAAACAAAGTGACGTAATTGTGTAAATAAACAACATTTATTTATTAAGATATTCTCTGATGTTGAGCCTGGAAGACTTGAAATTACTAAGAAGTTTTAAATAAAATGTATATTTTAAACTTGTAACATCTTTTCCATTACGTAAGTCGCCTTTTAAGTAAGATTGTGGACCTTTTTAATGTTCACATTATATGTTTTATATTTATTTCATTTTCATTTTTTCACGTAGAAATCTTGCAATAAAAAAGTTATAACGTAATACTCACCTTTGTTTATTATTCGTTAAACTATTTATTTCATTTTCATTTTTTCACGAGGAAATCTTGAAATAGAAAAGTAATTGCTGTGGTAAGAATTTTATTGTGGATTTTTAATTTTTGGCAACTGCTATAACGAAAAATGTTTAAATTTGATAGGAAATTGCTGTTAAGTTGATGTATTTTATTACTTAAAAATTAACTATAAATTATCTCAATTCCGGATTACTTTAGTTGCCTCGGCCGTGTTTTAATACACATGTATGTAACATTTCGCAATTATTTCTTCCAAACTGGGGATTTGTGTAGAAATACAGACAGACAGACAAATTTTCATTTTTATATATTAGCTAATCTTTGCAGAATTTTGTAGAGTCATTTCAAATTTTATGAAAATCGAATCAAAACTTAAAAAGATATTAATAAAAGTTTTCTCCATTTATTAAATCCTATCATACGTAAGTAATTCAATGATATCCCATGATAGGTATTGATTCTAGATTGCCATGGTGATTACATCCTATTTAAGATGGAGTCAAAGTTATTTCCATATTACGGAATTAGTATGGCTTATTTCCAATTGTTTTTCAATAAACAAAATTTCGAACTTGACTGGGCCTCATGTCATTGTTAAAACTCTCGCCTGTCTTAGGTGCCTAATAATATGGCTGAAAAAATATTACTTTTAATTAATCCATCGCATTATCCAGTATTTTTAACATAACCTTATACTCCTACCAATAAAGACGCTATAAAAAATGTAATATATTTATCTTTATTTTAAAGTTGGTGGCAACAATTTTAAGTTAATATATATACACATCCTTCAACAACAACGCAAAAATGGTATAATTCGAGACTGATTTATGAATACATTGATTAAAGCGTTTCAAAACGTCGTTTCAATGTAGCAAGTTCACAAAGTCCTATTAATGCATCTTTAAATGTTTTCACAATCTAATCTTCAGCTATATTTTATGCTATACTGTAACAACTTTTTTCGATTTTATGCATCTACTTGTAATCGATATATTTGAAATTTCTCCTGAGCTTTACATATTTTCTTACTTCAATGGGATTTATTGATTTACGAGAAGAAATGACAGTAGAATTTCGATTCAATTACTGTTATTTATGGTTTCTTTTATAAGTTACGAGCCACGATTTGACTTTCTTTTCCTTGGACATGAGATATCTGTTCATTAACGATAAATCGATGTTTATTTTTAGGATTCATAACATTCTTTAACAAAACGATTATATTAAAAACGACTCTATTGATGTTATAAATATGACATTCTTTTCGTGTATCGGGGTCATTATTTATTCTTTTATCTACATTTTTATTTCGCATGTTTTACTACAAATAACAACAGAACCGTATACGTTATGGACACATATACTCTAAACACATCGTTTATTCTATATTTTTGACGTCGTTTTCAAAATAGTTCCGCATTTAATATTTTCTTACAAAAATAATGGTAAAAGTACCTAATTAATGTCTTTATATACCTGTAATATATCAATACATGGCATGAAATATATTAATCAAGGCATGGAAGAAACTGATATTCAAAGAAGAAGGATAGTGGATGATGATATGAAGAATATTAATAACTCTACACAAAGAAAACTTGTACAATAACAAAAATATCAGCACTAGTGTTGAATTTAGGGGGTGATCCGGCAGGGAACCCCCCCCCCCCCCGGAAGAACAAGATGTTCCCCCTGGAAGATTTGAGATTTTGTGTTTTCAATGTTCAAAAAGTGAAATTTCCCTCCGGAAGTCTATAATGTCTCCCCCGGAGCCACAAATATCCCTCCCGGAGGATAGTGTCTGAAATCAACACTGATCGGCACTCTAGTTATAAATCTGGTTTTAAAAATCGCAGTATAAAGCTACTTGCACCAACGCTACTTGCTTATGCTTTTTTACCTTACTGTTATAGATAAATATTCAATCTGATCGAATTGAAATCTACACTGATCGGCACTCTAGTTATAAATCTGGTTTTAAAAATCGCAGTATAAAGCTACTTGCACCAACGCTACTTGCTTATGCTTTTTTACCTTACTGTTATAGATAAATATTCTTGAAGGGGCATATGCATAGTTTTTTATACCAATTCTAAAATTTCCAAAACGACCCCATACTTTTTCTGCTTTCATTCGATTTCTTACGTCATAATTTACATGCTCTGCTAAAAATGCGCAGCGTTTGCTGCATAGTCAATCCACCGCTTTTACAGAAAACGATTACTTGACTATACTATGGAGCATTTACATTGGTCGGAATAGAGATATTTTATAAAAGCGGTGGAGTGACTATGCAGCTAAACCTTCAGAATTTTAACAGTGTGCAAATTTTCATCTTTTCTATCGTGTACAATATGTTGCGTATGAGTCCATATATTCGGTACCGAGTCAATACTGACAAATGTATTTTGAAGATCGGATGATAATGAATCTAAATAATACAAAACAAATCAATCAATATCTCTGTAAATTGTTGGTTTTAGAATGCATTAACTAGAAGGTAAGAATAGCTTCAACTTTTATCAAAAGCAAGGATTCCCAAACTTTTAGACCCACGTACCACTAAATTAAACTTCATACTACCGCACACCACTAGGTAACAAACGTAAAGCTAATGTAGAAAAGCATCGAAACAAAACCTGACTAAAACGTAATATTTCTCGAGTCTTTTATCCTTCTGTTTTAGCAGGTTTTACTGTATTTAAGAATGCATAATTACATTTCCAAATGTATATCAAAATGGACAGATTTATATCAGTATTCAAATAAAATTTAATAATACATACAATATCAAAATAAAGTATTTTGGTAGAAAAAACCTACAATATTTAATGGAATATTGGAGTATATTGATTAACATAAGGTAAGTTGATTGCACTATTTCCCTTGTAACACTAATGAGAAGCATAGACTAGTTTTACTATATTAATTTTAACGCAATTATTCTAATTGGTAAATAAATCATATCCGATGTAAATTTCCAACTGGGCAAAAAATGTTCGGACCAGGATTCTAACCAAGGATCTCTTTGCTTAAGCCGCAAATGCTCTACTATCTGAGCTATCCTGCACGACTCTGGTGGAACTTTTTCACCCAGCTAACCTTATTGATTATAGAATCTGGTCTGAAATCTGTTTCAGCTCAGCAGCATAAATCGCAAGTAATGGAACTCCAGAAATCGCTGGATACGTAATTACACTAGATTAATTTTAACACAATTATTCTAATTGTTAAAAAAATCATATCAGATGTAAATTTCCAACTTCGCGAAAAACGTTCGGACCAGGATTCGAACCAGGGATCTCTTGGTTGAATTCCGCCAAAAGATCTCTAGTTCGAAATTTCAGACCAGATGCTATAATCAATAAGATTAGCTGGGTGAAAAAGTTCCACCAGATTCGTCCGGGACAGCTCAGATGGTAGAAAATTGACGGCTTCAGCCTAGAGATCCCTGATTTGAATCCTGATCCGGACACTTTTCACCTAGTTGGAAATTTACATCTGATATAGACTAGTTTTATCAAACGCAGTTTCCTTGTGGCTGAATCAATGCAGTGCGTTAATTAATTATAAGACCACTAACGAATTGGTGCACTTCAAAAGAAGAAGACACAACAAATTTTTAGCGTGTGTATTTAAAATTGATCGCAGAACGTTTTCTGTTATAATTGTTATAAAAAGTTACATTTTATTAAAATCTTCTAATTTTTTTCAAAACGTAAATAAGATGACTGTTAAGAAATTATAAGACCACCTGAGGAAATTAGCATATTATACATCACATCAGAATCATTATAAGACGTACACATTTGTATATCGTGAAAGTATTCCCAAGAAGCAAAGGTGCAGGTTTAGATAGTGTTATATTACGATGCAATTGAAGATTCCGCGGGGTAAAGAGTTGCCTGCGACCCAAGTAAGAAAATTTTGGTTTTATAAGGATGTTGGTAAATCTGAACGAGAAATAGCTCGATTAATGAAGCATTCTAAAACTGCCATTCACAATGAAATAATTAGAAAAAAGGATTCAAATAAAATTAAACGATCTGGAAGAAAAGGGATCTTGACAGCACGGAATGATCGACAAATATTTCGATTATCAACTCAAAAAATCTTTCAACTCAAGAAATTTCGAACCGTTTCAGCAAAAGAACCTCACACGTAACAGTTTGGAAGAGTCTGAAATCAAATAGTAAAGAAAAATATATGAAACTGTTGAAAAACCGAAGTTAATGAAACATCATAAAGAAGAAAGACTGAAATGGGTTAAAAATGTCATGTCATAGGATAAGAAATGGAAATAAGTGATATTTTCAGAAGAAAAAAAAGTTTACTCTTGACAGTCCGGATGGTTATAAACAGTATTGGCATGATTTGAGGAAGGAACCGAAACAATGCTTCAGTCGACAAATGGGAGGAGGATCATTAATGGTTTGGGGAGTTTTTAGTCATGATGGATTATGCGATTTAACCCGAATTTTGGAACGTATGAACTTTTCGCAATATTAGGCTATGTTATATTATCATTTTATACCGTTTGGACTTTTCTTAGGTGGTTCTAAATGGACGTTTCAGCAGTGGACAATGCTTCTTGCCATGTTCCTAAATGCACCCAGCAATGGTTTAAAAAAAAAAAAATAAATCTCTTGTCATGGCCAAGTCGAAGTCCAGACTTGAACCATATGGAAAATCTTTCGGGCGTATTAAGTCAAAAAGTTTATGCTAATAATAAACTGTTTTTATCTGTCAATGAACTAGAAGTAGCCCATGTAAAAGAATGGCAAAATATTTCTCAATCTATACTTAATCACCTGATCACTTCTATGAAAAACAGAATGTTTGAGGTTATAAGGAAAAATGAAGAACCAATATCGTACTAATTTACATTTTATTTTTGTTTTTAGACAAGTGGTCTTATAATTTTTTAACAATGTATTTTTCAATCATTGCTTATATTTTTGTTAGCATACTTACTTATTGCATTATTCAAAATTATTGCAAACTAATTTTAATAAATATGTTGTATTTTGATATCTCATGTGTTTAAAATATAATTAGAACTCATTATTTACTTCATAATTTTCAAAATCAAAGTGGTCTTATAATTTTTTAACGCACTGTAATAGTGAGTTTTAGTTGTAAGCCAGATTCAATGTTTTACTTAATTTTATTATAGCTGTGGCCCGACCGGCGTTGCACCGCATATATTTTTAATTCCAAAAAACTGATTGCATCATAAGCAGCGTGTGCGGATTTCAGAGAGTCTGTTATACCAAACATTTCTCGTAGCAAAGAAAAATCTGTCACTAAATTGCATTTGAATATTTCCAGGATGATAAATTAAAAATATTTTTATATAATAATAACCATTTCACGTGCCAGTATCAGACTTTCGCGTACCAGTAACCAGAAATTGGCGTAAAAGTATTGATATGCGGATAGTTTAAGAATGCCTACTTTAAAGTATAGTTTCAAAAATGTATTCATTTGACATATTCGCTCACAATATAACAACCAATATAATCAAAGTCAACCAGGCTTTAGTTTGGAAATTCTCCCTAGAAATCTTTATACTTTTCTTTCCTATCGTAACCAACGAAAACTATTTATAAAGCATCTTGCTTATATAGATTGGGTGCTGAAAAATTAGTTCTGGGATACGGAATATGTAAAGATTTTTAGAAGAAAAGAAATTTGGAAAATTAGAAAACTTGACATTGACATGGAAACTATAACGGAAAAGACGTAGGTGGAATAGAAAAAAAACCCTTCCCGTAAATTACGAGTATTACGAACTGGAAGGTCGGTTACTTATGTTCATATGTACTGTTGAGTTATTACTGCTTAGAGAGTAGTAAATGCAACTATGGTCGCCACGGTCATTACATTTGTCTATATGTTTAAATTTTCAAGAAATGTTTAACCTATTGACTATGTCTCGGGACACATACGTTCCAGTGGATAATTTTTTACTTTATTCGTACTACTTTTTAAAAAATAATCTCTGTCATACACTTATACAGCGATATTTCAAGAGAAATCTTTGTAAATTGTGGTACGATTGAACATAAAAATAGTCGCCAGTTTGGGCACGTAATCAAAGAATAAAAAGACGAATGCAGTTACAAAAAACAGCATTTACTGTCATATAACCTAAAGACAACATAAGGATGTGTCTTCGAAGGTCTTACCCTAGCGAAATTGACACAAGTATTCCTGAGCGTGTTAAAATATGTCTGAGTATGTTGCTTGCTCATTGAGGACATTTTTAACGTTTACCCTGAATATATGTTCAATTACGTTACTTTTTATTCTGATTAAAGAGTTTGCAAAAGCACTTTTTGGTGGATTTGGTTGTTCTTGTACCAGCCTGTAGTTTGATTTTCATAAGATTTTTAATGAAAAATTTTAAAGTAACACTTTTTGAATAAGTCTCTCTTTGATACTTTCTTTGACGCTTTTGCTGTTATTTAGACCTTTCTATCGCTCATTCAGTCAAAAGTACGTCACGAACTATTACAATTATAACCAAGATTTTATAATAATATATTTAAATGTTAATTTATTTTAGTTCATAAAACAGTGATAGCATATGTTTTTAAAACGTAAAGTATACATAAATAAGCAAACACACTACGTTTGAAGAATAGTTAATGCAAAATTCAGGTTTAGATTTCATGTGAATCTAATATAAACATAAATTCCTTATTTTGAACTCTAAAAGGAACAAAATAAACTTAGTTTATAGTTACAACAAAATGTTTTAATGTATATTTTTCTTCATACTGTAAATACCATTTTTCTTTCAAATTAAAAAAACAAAACGCATTTTGCAAAAAATTATATTATAGATAAATAATTCTCTTATTTTTCTGTTCTCTTCATTTCAATACAAATACTTTTTTGCAGATACTTTTACAAATATTTTTTGCAAATATTTTTTACATAATTACAATAAAATATCTAAATATTTATATTTATTGCATAAACATGAACTGTCTCATAAATTAATTTTTCAGCGCAATAAATTATTCATGAACACTGATAATCTTTTTTGAAAAAATGGATGATGTTATTTTGGCTATTTCATTCCGACATCAATAAATAAAATAATACACAAAAATTCTTTATAAAAAATACATGGAGCTCAGCAGTTACTTATGAATTCTGCTTCAAATCGATAATATAATAATGATGATGATTCCGTAAATAACAGATTACCATCATTGAATTTTGGTATAATTTAATGTTTATTATACATATTCATCCACTTTACGATTACATTATAAGAGATGAAGTAATGTTCTCAAGAAAACCTATTTACAAAAATATATATACTTTATGCAGACATTCAATGTATTTACGACAGCGAAATTATTATTAATTTATGGTGAAACATAGCTGTTTTGAAATTATTTTGATTCTTTATATAATTTTACTTAAACTAAGTATATGTAAATGTAAATTCTCTTGATTGTATTATGAAATTTTCAATAATAAAATAAAAACCTAAATTTCAATTATTTTTGGTATCTTAATACCAAATGAATTTTTGAGAAAAAATTGAATAGAATAAAAGTATCAAATAAAATGTAGAACTGCAGAAAACGTATGATGAAATAGAGAACAAACAAAAAATAAAGATTCATTCTTCAAAGCGTTTTCGAAACTATTTATCAGAGTTATAAATATAGTAGTACATGAACCTTTTTATAGATATATTCTGCAGTCAGATATATGTAAACATATATATATATATTTGAAGTGACACGCACATGCGTGTCACTTCACACACACACACACATATATATATATATATGTGTGTGTGTGTATATATAAAGAACGATACATAAATAGATAGACATATAGAAAAGTATGTGTATGTAAGTATGTGCGTATACAACTAATAACGACACAAATGAAACTTTGATTTCAAGATATAGTGTTGTATTGTCACATGTGCAATGTAGAAGGTAATTATCGAATAAAACAGATCTTTAAATATCAATTTTTGAAATCGATAGGCCAATTTAACTTCGGTTACATCATAATTAACATAGTCAAATGGCTGTATTTTCCTAAAATAAACAATGAACTCATCTCGATAGATCAAAATTTTGAAAAAATAGCTACAAATGGAAGTTTTTCTCCATGGTTTCCAGCATTAATTCATGAGCGTTATGTATGCATGATTATCAACATATGATGTGCATGATGTTCTTAAACATGCGTACCACGACGTGGTATATGCATTATTATGAAAACCATACCCTTCTTATGCAGAATGGAACGTTGTTGGAGAATATTTCAGTGACAAAACCATTGCACTGAATTATTTCCAAATATTCCGCACCGTCATAATTTTTCTCCCCATTCTCCAGAACTCAATCTATGTGATGTTTATCAGTATATTTATTAGAATGGTGGTAAGAATTATGATAAGAATCTGTCGAATAAAAAAACGCCGAAATATCTTTAACAGTTCATCAGTGAGACACATTGAACATCCATTTTACTTAAAAGATTTCATAAAATGATTACAGAAAGTTAATCTTAATGTTGCGTCTTGTTATTCTTATGTACAGTGGTCATTTGAATCCTCTAACGCGATTTAGCGAATGATTACGAGAGAGTTTACGGATTGCAGATAGACTACAAAGTTATCCATAACGAAAAATTCAAATTGATATGATATAAAGATTTATGTTAAATGAAAACTGAAATTAATTTAATGAAACCGAAGCATTATTATTAACATTATCCAACATATTTGAAAAATAAGTATGACTACAGTTTGCTGGCTGACTCTAATTCTCGTAAACATATTCGGATTGTCATATAACTGATATATGTTGTTGAGGTTTGCTATTGAAAATAATGTATGTAGCATTTATAGATCGTTTACAGGAACACTCAAACAAATTTCCCTTACAATATGGACTTTTTTGGGGGGGAGGGGGACGTGGTTTACAATGTATTTTACTGATGTTGCACTTTTTCAAACATATTGAAACCGATATACATCACTGAGGTGCACTACAAAATGCTTACATGTAGAATATAGTGTGAATAGCATTGTTCGTTGATTTGCAGGGACACACAAAAGAATGCGATTACAGTACTATCTGAGTGCGATAATTGCTGCGAGTGCGTTTCCAGTTCTGTTATGTATTTTGAAATTTAACAAACTTTTTGTATATTTCTTGGTATGTGTATAAATTCTATTGACCATATTCAGACTACACAAAAGTATTCGAATAACTTACAGAATAAACTGCTATTCAAATAAACTGCTGTATGGGAATTTTTCAACCCTTTTATTTGTTTCCTAACGGAACTAAATTTTATCATTCCATGCAGTATATGTACAAATTTATAGATTATAAACAGGCATGTACAAAAGAATTTGGATACGTTTTCGACTATAGATAGTAATTCTCTAAATTTCGTTTTCAATTGCATTATGCGTTTTCAAAATCACTTTATTAAGCGGCGAAGTTTTGTTGCAGCATTCTGAATGCGCTGGAGAGTGTTTCATAATCTATGTTTGACGCTTCATTTTTAATTTTTGTTAAATATCAAATATCTTTAAGGAGACCTGAAAAGCCCTATCTCCGCCATGTTAATTTTGCCAAAGTGAAACTCAAAATTAATTATTATTTATCGAAAGTCATTTTTAAATTAGCATTTTTGGTAAGATTTCACTGCCTAAAATAAATAAATCTCAACAAATCATTAAATTCCTGTGTTAAAGTATACACTATAACATAATATAAGTATTAAAAAAAATCTGAGTTCTTAAGTTTAATAGATATTGAAAAAAAGGAACATAAACATGTAAAATCCACGTTTTGAGTCAAAGATTTAAATAGCCACTAAGCTGTGAAGTACTCTTAGAAAGAATTAATAATTTCTTCTTTTATATATAAGCATGTGTGATACATCGTTAGAAAGATAAAAGTTTAAACTATTTAATGATATAAATAAAAGAAAAAATCGATTTTTTGGTTGAATTTTGCTTTCCCTGTCCCCTTAAGACTTGGGGGACATTAGGAAAATATGATTCATATTTTCTTTATCATTCACTAGTTGTAATATTCTTTCATTTGTAATATTGTTTAATTACAATATTATTATGTTTCTTTTCTTATTTATTATTGTATACATCAACATAATTTCAACTTATGCATCTCAGTCTAAACACGACTTTATTTTGAGGGTTATAATAATTCAAAAACAAATCTCAACATTAACAAAATAAAAATGAGCTACCATTAAGCTTAAGTAGGATAAAGAATTGCGTTCATCATAATTATGTTGGTTATTAAATATGGCTTTAAAATGTACCTTAATTTCGTATTTGAATCAGTATTAACCTATAAAATTATCAAATAATCTAAGTTATTAGTGCCAAGTCTAATGTTAACAATCCTAAACACCTTCCTTTTATTCACTTTTACATTTAGCGTTTTTAAAAATGCAAATTAGAGCAATATTGATAGGAAAGCTCTCTAACTTACGGTATAAACTGAATATCTGAGCTGAATTAAATGCAGTACAACCAATTCATAAACTGAATTGAATTGAACATTTGAATTTCTCACAATTAAATTAGATTATTTCTTCTTTACTAATAAATTAATACTTTTTCAGATAAACGATTCAAGGTAAGAGAAAAAGGGCAAAACATTTCACTCTAGAAAGGTTTACTGAAAGTTTTACAGTAAGACTTTTAATAGCAGGACAGTTGTTAACCCTTTCAAGGCAAGATACTTCGTAAAATGTTAAAATAATTGAACGGCACCAGTACTTACAAGAAAATGTTTTTGTAAATAAGTAAAAGCATATTTTCGCGTGCTTAATAAAAGTGAAGTTTTCATTAAAACATTCGGGTGCAAATGTGGCAATTAGGGATTAAAATTATGTGATGCCATAGCGGCATCACCACCCTTCAAGGGATTAAACATTTTAGTGTAGGTATTTGAGGCACAATGAAAATTTGTGTAACACTTCTTTTGCAATGTCTGAATGCAAAATCGAATGTCTGGCTGAAGGATCGTCGCACTTAGCCGACCCGCGAATTTTTTTAATTTCCGAAATTTTCGGTGCAAAAAGAAATCCTTGGGGCATTTTGAAATTGTAATACCTTCAAATTTAGTATTTAATGAAATAAAAAGTATAAAAGCCAGACACATTAGTCGGCCCAAAAACTGGGCCAGACGGTATTTTATAGCTACCAAAAAAAGGTATTTAGGGCGCGCTGAGATTGAGACAGAATAATATTTATGCTTAGAAAAGAATATTTTGAAAATGTCAGACACATTCTTTGGAACTTTCTACTTGCCAGACAACAGGGAATGTTGAATGCGAGTGCCAGTAAAGCTGAGCTTGCGGTGCCGCGCTGAAAATCCAGTTGCAGTACTTTGCGAAAGCTATCTTAAGATAAATTTCAATTGGATGCGTGTGCAATCACAACAAATCTAACTGCGATATGCTCTCGCAACACCACTTGACTCATAGGAAGCGTGCAGATGTTCGGAAAATTTTGAAGTAGTTAAAAATTTCTAATACATGTGC
Source organism: Maratus speciosus (assembly GCA_963932465.1). Taxonomy (NCBI): domain Eukaryota; kingdom Metazoa; phylum Arthropoda; class Arachnida; order Araneae; family Salticidae; genus Maratus; species Maratus speciosus. Next base: position 369,768,439 of record OZ010790.1, on the reverse strand, counting down.
AGCTTGAAAGTGCTATTTTGTTTGTATATTAAAATATTTTTCTTTTTATATAATACGCGATACTTATATATATTAATCATGGAAAGTAAAAATAAAATGTGTTATATGCACAAAAAGCGATAGAAAAATCACTGTTTTTAGTGAAAAAACTCTACAAAAATGTCATGGCGTGTTGAAAATTAGGCAAAAACATAAGTTAAAATATAAAGACATTACTTTACCATCCAATGCTTATCTGAAAGAGGGTTATCATAGACATTGCTATAAAAGTTTCATCGCTTTAATGAAGAAATGCTGTGAAGAAAACGCTTCAAGAAAATCCAATGTGTCGCCTTCTTCATTAGGTATAGTATAATTTTATTTTTATTCTTTATAATAATATATTCAGAAATAGTTTAAGACATTCATAGTCCTTAACTAAAATAAATCTTTTCTATAGGATTGATAAAAACACTCATTATACCAACTATAGAATATATTTATGCATATTATATTTATATCTTTTACCTGTATATCTCAATACAATAGCTGTAGCATCAGTTCATCTATGGATTTATTACCTGCATGAATTTCAATAGTTGCCTCAATGAATGTAAAGAAACATTTTGCATCAAATATTTTTTTAACGTCATATAATTTTAGAAACTATTAAATAGGAAGATTTCCATAAGCCCATACTCAGAAAACTTTGGAAACTTTTATGAAAAAAACTTTGTCTACTCTTTATACGGAACTAGTTCAAGAAAGTTTAACTTAAATAAATATGCATTTATAACGATGATTTTGTCATATACATTTATATGTACATATAAAGAAATTTAACGATCGTTTAATGACGGTTAGTACAAAATTTAAACTGATTAAAATTGCTTCAAACTCAAAATTAAGGTCCGATTCTGAGCACTGTCAATTTGAGTGTTAGTGTCGGAGACAGCATGAGAAAATTGTCGTCATGGAATAAGTCATAACTTTTTTACTTTCCATGATTAATATATATAAGTATCGCGTATTATATAAAAAGAAAAATATTTTAATATACAAACAAAATAGCACTTTAAAGCTGCACATGTATTAGAAATTTTTAACTACTTCAAAATTTTCCGAACATCTGCACGCTTACTATGAGTCACGTGGTATTGCGAGAGCCTATCGCAGTTAGATTTGTTGTGATAACGCACTCATCCAGTTGAAATTCATCTTAAGATAGTTTTCGCGAAGCACTGCAACGCGGTTCACGCTTTGTTTTTTATCGCAAGTCAGTGAATGGATCTTCAGCGCAGCACCGCAAACTCACTTTATTGGCACTTGCGTTTAACATTCCCTATTATCTGGCAAGTAGAAAGTTCCAACACAAGTGACTGTCATTTTCAAAATAATTTTTTCCTTGCATAAATATTAATCTGTCTTAATCTCAGCGTGCCTCAAATACTTTTTTTCGGTAGTTATAAAGTACCACTTGACACGTGTCTGGCTGAGTTTTTCGGCCGAATAAAGTGTCTGGTTTTTATATTTTTTATTTCATTGAATACTAAATTTGAAGGTATTAAAATTGCAAAATGCCTCAAAGATTTTTTTTTTTTTTTTTTTTTTTTTTTTTGCAACGAAACTTTTGGAAATTTAAAAATTCACGGGTCGACTAAGTGCCACGATCCTTCAGCCAGACAATCGATTTTGTATTCAGACATTTAAAAAGAAGTGTTACAGAAATTTGCACGGTGCTTCAAATACCTACTCTAAAATGTTTAACAGCTCTCGGACTATAAAAAGATGGAATTTTTTTTTATATTCAATCATATTTTATGGTTTTGAGATTTACTTAGCTGACATGTAATTATGTTGACTCTGGGATTTAGATTTTTTACTTTCTTCTGCCACCAATAGAAGAAAGTAATGTAATCGAAAATTTTCGACTTCCGGTTTTCGACGGATTTACACGTTTTAAGGATAGAGATTCCAAAAAACATGTTTGTACAAAATGTCTGTCTGTCCGCGTGTCGTTATTGTACCATCTAAAAGTATATGAAGTTATGCATAGAATTCAACCAAATTTCATATTTATGGTTTTGGCTATTCTAAGCAGGTTCCCCTTGAATTTTAAAATATTCCGTCAGAAGAGAGTTCTGTAATAGCGATTTTTGTATAATTTTCTCGATTTTTCAAGTATCTATTGTACATTGGCGACTCGTGCAGCGACAAGAACTTCGCATCTGGCTAAGCCGGCTATTCGAAAACAGCTGATGTATGATATAATAAAGAAAACTGTTGATTTTAATAAATATCATTATCGAGATTAACTCGTTTTTACTCCGATAGCAATTTAAGATGAAAATCAAAGTATAGTATAAAACTAATAGTATTGAAATAATAAGGTGTATAAGGTAGAATAGTTTTGGGATTGGTACATCCAACTAGTTTTCTTTATCCTAGTCAGTCAAGTTAAAAACACATACGTAAAATACTTTTTTTAAAATAAACGGAAAGAAACGAACATTTAGCATGATATTTTTATGTACTCTATTCAACAACATATAAACAGTAATACATAGAAAGGTGAGACAAGTATATTTAACTTGTTGGCCAGTAAGTTTTGGTGTACCATTTTACACTAGTAATGTATACATGTGATATAACTGTAAAGTAAAATAACTGTAAAGAAAGATCATGTAAAGATTAAAGTGGAAACATTGAATTGCAAACAAGACCTTTTTAAATTGAAGATATCGATTTGCAACATCATCCCTAATTTGGATTTACTATTGTGCAGCGATCTCGCTGCATGCAATCTTTTAAATAACGGGTGAAATGTTTATTGTAAACAATTGTGAAATCATATAACAAAATTTTTAAAAAGCCCTCGTACGTAGTAACATGATACAAACGGAAAGCGAATTTTGTAGCTGCCTTTTACAATAAAGGCACTTCATGTAAAGTTTCAATCGAAAATAAATATCACATTTTTTTTTTTATTTAAAATGCGTAGTACTTAAAGACAGAGACATTTAAAATTATTAATATTTATTGTGTTTTTATCTGAAATATTTTTCAATTAAATCACGAACGTTTGCAGAAAATGAAATAAAAAATTGGTATTTTTGATTTTGTAAGAGGCATCCAGTATAATTTGCTCCTAAGTAGCAGTTCTATAGATGCTCTAAATTCCACCTGCAATCTGAAGTAATACATCATATGAAGAGACGCATGAATGAATATGCGAAGTACATGCATCTAACGTTACATTAAAGCAAGTTGGATAAAATTCCTATTAGTTTGTTCCGCAAATACTTTAAAAATCCTAAATAACCTATAATATTGAAAGCACAATTTTCTAAGATATGTTCGATATTTTTTTAGGTTTAGAATTTTTCTTTGAAATATTTGTAAGAAAACCCGATTATGTTTGTAATGAAAGAGATTAATAATGTCAACTGGATTTTACAATCTATATTTTAAGCGTAATTCATGTGACTGTCATCAACAGTTCCGGGCTGACCGCTTCACTTTTTATATGCCAGATGGCCATTTTGGTACTTTGCGCAGGCGATTAATCGCCAAATATTATTCCATTGTCATCATTTCATCTATGTTATAATAGTGAAAGCCATGTGACTGTCATAATAAATTACGCTTTTCATATGCGCAGCCATTTTCAATCAAAATTATTTTTTCGAATAAAACTAATATAAAAGTTGTCATAATCGCAAAGATATTTCGGTACTTTTATGTTAACCAGGTAAAAATCTCGCCAATAGCATTTTTTAACTCGCCAGTTAGCATTTTTTATTTCTTGCAAGGTAAATTAAAACTGCTTTGATGTTTAAATTAAATAGCATGCTTTATTGTATCACATATTATTTTTCTTTTTCTTTTCTTTCTTTTTTTTTAAGAAATAAGTAAAAGTCATGAATTTTAAATGTTTCAGTTTTAAATTAAAGTTGTGTATTGTAAATAAAATGAGTGAAAGGATATATTTAAAATGAAATTAAAAAAATACGAAAAAAGGCGAAATGAACAATGTTTGGCGATTTATCCCACTGCGTCCGGCTAATATAAATATACGGAGTTCTTGGTTTTTATATAAGAATTTTCCGATTTGTCGAAGGATTGAACAAGTAAATTAAATTATGAATAAAAGTAACATGATACAATGTTTAGCATTACATTTAAGGGAGACCAAACTGGTCGGCAAGGGCGTCTAGTTTATTAATAAAAAGCATGGTAGGTGATATCTGAATCACTTGTGTAACCATTAAAACGCTTTTAAAATAACAATTTAAAAAATTTGTTCACTCTGCTTTTATAAATATTAATGATGTGAATTATCACATTGCTACAAAGCGTAAACCAACTTAGTGAAAAATGTCCAAGCCGGGAATCGAACCCGGGTACCTGGAATAGATCTCCAGTGCTCTACCACTAAACCACAAGGACGATGTCCAGCCTGGCATTTCTCACTTATATAAGTCGGTAAGGCTGCTACTGCAGTACAAGATGGAGAAGTCTTCATGAGCACACATTCTAGCGGCGTAACATGAGACGCAAATAAACCCAGCATCGGTGAATATACAATTTTTAAAACTACATTTCAGCAGTGAAATTACGCTTGAAATTATTGAATATTAATGATGTGAATTATCACATTGCTACAAAGCGTAAACCAACTTAGTGAAAAATGTCCAAGCCGGGAAGCGAACCCGGGTCCCTGGAATAGATCTCCAGTGCTCTACCACTAAACCACAAGGACGATGTCCAGCCTGGCATTTCTCACTTATATAAGTCGGTAAGGCTGCTACTGCAGCACAAGATGGAGAAGTCTTCATGAGCACACATGTGATAACATGTGATAACATGTAGCAATGTCATTCTACATCATTAATATTCAATAATTTCAAGCGTAATTTCACTGCTGAAATGTAGTTGAAAAATTAATTAAAAATTGTATATTCACCGATGCTGGGTTTATTTGCGTCGCATGTTACGCCGCTAGAATGTGTGCTCATGAAGACTTCTCCATCGTGTGCTGCAGTAGCAGCCTTACCGACTTATATAAGTGAGAAATGCCAGGCTGGACATCGTCCTTGTGGTTTAGTGGTAGAGCACTGGAGATCTATTCCAGGGACCCGGGTTCGATTCCCGGCTTGGACATTTTTCACAAAGTTGGTTTACGCTTTGTAGCAATGTGATAATTCACATCATTAATATTCAATAATTTCAAGCGTAATTTCACTGCTGAAATGTAGTTGAAAATTTAATTAAAAATTGTATATTCACCGATGCTGGGTTTATTTGCGTCTCATGTTACGCCGCTAGAATGTGTGCTCATGAAGACTTCTCCATCTTGTACTGCAGTAGCAGCCTTACCGACTTATATAAGTGAGAAATGCCAGGCTAGACATCGTCCTTGTGGTTTAGTGGTAGAGCACTGGAGATCTATTCCAGGGACCCGGGTTCGATTCCCGGCTTGGACATTTTTCACTAAGTAGGTTTACGCTTTGTAGCAATGTGATAATTCACATAATTAATATTCAATAATTTCAAGCGTAATTTCACTGCTGAAATGTAGTTGAAAATTTAATTAAAAATTGTATTCACCGATGCTGGGTTTATTTGCGTCTCATGTTACGCCGCTAGAATGTGTGCTCATGAAGACTTCTCCATCTTGTGCTGCAGTAGCAGCCTTACCGACTTATATAAGTGAGAAATGCCATGCTGTACATCGTCCTTGTGGTTTAGTGGTAGAGCACTGGAGATCTATTCCAGGGACCCGGGTTCGATTCCTGGCTTGGACATTTTTCACTACGTTGGTTTACGCTTTGTAGCAATGTGATAATTCACATCACTAATATTCAATAATTTCAAGCGTAATTTCACTGCTGAAATGTAGTTGAAAAATTAATTAAAAATTGTATATTCACCGATGCTGGGTTTATTTGCGTCTCATGTTACGCCGCTAGAATGTGTGCTCATGAAGACTTCTCCACCTTGTGCTGCAGTAGCAGCTTTACCGACTTATATAAGTGAGAAATGCCAGGCTGAACATCGTCCTTGTGGTTTAGTGGTAGAGCACTGGAGATCTATTCCAGGAACCCGGGTTCGATTCCCGGCTTGGACATTTTTCACTAAGTTGGTTTACGCTTTGTAGCAATGTGATAATTCACATCATTAATATTCAATAATTTCAAGCGTAATTTCACTGCTGAAATGTAGTTGAAAAATTAATTAAAAATTGTATATTCACAGATGCTGGGTTTATTTGCGTCTCATGTTACGCCGCTAGAATGTGTGCTCATGAAGACTTCTCCATCTTGTACTGCAGTAGCAGCCTTACCGACTTATATAAGTGAGAAATGTCAGGCTGGACATCGTCCTTGTTGTTTAGTGGTAGAGCACTGGAGATCTATTCCAGGGACCCGGGTTCGATTCCCGGCTTGGACATTTTTCACTAAGTTGGTTTACGCTTTGTAGCAATGTGATAATTCACATCATTAATATTCAATAATTTCAAGCGTAATTTCACTGCTGAAATGTAGTTGAAAAATTAATTAAAAATTGTATATTCACCGATGCTGAGTTTATTTGCGTCGCATGTTACGCCGCTAGAATGTGTGCTCATGAAGACTTCTCCATCTTGTGCTGCAGTAGCAGCCTTACCGACTTATATAAGTGAGAAATGCCAGGCTGAACATCGACCTTGTGGTTTAGTGGTAGAGCACTGGAGATCTATTCCAGGAACCCGGGTTCGATTCCCGGCTTGGACATTTTTCACTAAGTTGGTTTACGCTTTGTAGCAATGTGATAATTCACATCATTAATATTCAATAATTTCAAGCGTAGTTTCACTGCTGAAATGTAGTTGAAAAATTAATTAAAAACTGCTTTTATAATTTTTAATTTCTAATGTAACAAACATTGATCTAACAATGTACCTAAATAAAGTGTTATTTTATAAGTTATCAAAAATTACTATTTCAGCATTAAAAAATAGAATATAAACCGCCATTTTGTTGTTGTAGGATAAAGAACTGCATGCATAATAATTATCTTCATTTTAAGTCTGTGTATAAACTCCTTTATCTTAATTTCCTATCTGTTTGCTTCATAATTAACCAAATTAGTTATCAAAGTGATCTGAATCATTAGAGCAAAGTTTTGCGTCTGTATTTTTAAGGTAAACGCTTTGTTTTTGTCAGTTTGTTAAATGTTTGCATTAAAAGATGCAAATTGTAGCCTTAATGACTAAGCAAACTCTTTAATTTACAACATAAACTAAATTTCTCAAATATAAACTGGATTTTGTAATCTTTATTAACAACTTTAATAAACTTTATATTAGATAAAAGAATTAATGTAGCAGAAAATAAATGAAATAGAAAATAAAATAAAATAATGGCCATAATTTTTTTTTTTTTTTCAAAAAAAAATTATGGCCATTTTTTTTTTTTTCTATTCTGACCAGAAAATCAGAGTTCTAACTTTTTACGACTGCTCTTTCATCTTCACCTAACGCTTCATTTATAATGGCTGTTTCACAATAATAGAAGCCACCAGTCCACCAGAAGAAAATAACTCGGTTAAGCGGGACTCGGATAATCGGGACTCTACTGCAAAACATATTTCAATTTTAAGACTTAAAGCACACGCTTTTCTTTTAAGTAAATGACATCATTTGCTGTTCCAACTAAGTTCTTGGGATTAAGTCGTTCATTTTTTTTTTATCCATGAAGTTATACGCCCATCGGAACTAAAAATGTTAAATCTGCTTTCATCTGCAAATAAGACATTATTCCAATACGATTCGGGTTTATTTATCATTGATTTTGCGAAGGAAAACCTAAGCTTTCTGTCTTTCGCACTAACAAAAAATTTTCAACGGACAAAACGCCCCTTTAATCCAGTTGATCTTAGTACTTCTCGAACAGTTTCAGGTGAAACTGAAGTAGAAAATTTTTCATTAAATTCTGTAGCAACTTTTACGGCACTAAAATGTGGATTTTTCACAATTTTTCTAATTCTAAATCTCTGATCACGATGTGTTAACTTTGATAGGCGCCTTTTTCTTACCTTGTTTCGAACCGATTTTCTTTTTTAAAGAGTTTTATTACATACTGCATCATAGAATGGGATAAATTAACTAATTTAATAATATTCCGAACTGATTTGCCATTACCTACTATGATGAAAAGTAATTTTCGAATGCTGTTAGTTGTTTCGTTACGACTAGGAGCCATTTTTAAATAATAAATAGAATATTACGGAGAAAGCAAGCAAAAATTAAAGCCAAACAATTTTTTTTAATATCACGATAATCCAAATATAAAAATAAAGCGACTGCCGATAATTTTAATTATAAATTTAACCGGAAATGTTTCAGTGTACGAAAACTTTTGCGGCGTTTTCTTTATCTTTCTCCTTACGTTTTCATTTTTATATGAAAAGAAAATCAGCCAATATTTAAAAAAAAGATGTTAGATGTTATTTAGAATAACATAGGGATTATATGGGAAAATATTGGACTTCATATTCGAATTCAATTCCAGGTATCTCCTTTTTACCACAAATTTTTAAAGTGCACGAACACTTTTGGGAGCTACCGTATGTAAAATATAAATAAGAATTTCGTTCAAGCTGCTTATAACTAGAATTATGCTGCATGGATTTTGATTGGACTTGCACTGTTAGTTATATACTTTTCGGGAAAGGTTTTAGTATACAATATATTGTTCGACGTTGTTTAGTTATAGAGCTATGGAAAAAAGTTCTGTAATCAGATGAACCTGATTATGGAAGATCGGCTTTTTTAGTACGTAACATATCGTTCTACGTTGCATACTTAGACAGGTATAGAGAAAGACTCTGTAATCAGGTTAACCCTATTATGAAATTTTTTTTTAAAAAATATGAATATTTCTTCTTAACCTTCGTGCAAGACATTTTGTTTCTGGGATTAAATAGATGTCCATGGTATACAATATTTCAACAAAATTCAAAGTTTGATTACCACTTCTCAAAAATTAATATATTTTTTAAGCAATTTCAACTGTTAATGTTCTCTATTTCGTATCGGATTACTTCAGACCATATCAATCATATAATTTCAAGTACTTACGTTGAAAATGTGTCCTGTAGTGGAACTCGATATCTGTACAAACTTGCAGTCACTTATTCAAAACACCTTTACCGTTGTAATAGTCGAAATTAATGTTTGCCCCAGATTTGAGTCGCAAATGCATATTTACACATGATGAATAACTGTGCGTAGCTTCGATCATTATGCAATAAGAGCACGGAATCCGATAATTAACTGACACAATGCTACCCTTTGGCATTTCGCAGTGACAGCTAGTGTTTCATGCAATGATATATTTCCTAAAAGTAACATAAACTTGACTAAGCTAATTCTAGTCTGCAAGAGATATATTCTCTCTTTAACAGGCATTTAAACATTCAAATCTATACAGTCGTTTAAAATATAAAAAATCTTCAAAACAGCATTAGTTGAGAATTTTAATAGTAAATTTTGAAAGCCTTTTCAAAGTTTAGGGATGTTTACAATGAAAATAATTCAATTATACAATGCTTCTAACACGTAAATTTAATATTCCCATTTAAACTTCTAAATTCTATCTATAATATATACAGCTGTGTCTTTTTTATAAAAATATATTATAGCTTGTTATATATAAGAGTATTATATTACAGATATGGTATATATTACAGATAGTAAAGTTGCTTTTAACACTTTCAACAAAGTTGAAAAATGTTTATGAATTGGGTTTGTCTGTCCGTCTCTTTAACTCGCGTAAACATAGTCCGATTGCTATGAAATTAATATATGTTATTGGGTATTACTATGGTATGTTCGATTTTGAAAATGAAGTGTATAGAAATTACTCTTCATTTACAGAGACACTCAAAAGAATTCTGTTACATTACGGTCTACGAGGAAAAATCGTTTGTATTTTAATGATATTATACTATTTTATACATACTGTAGTTTATAGATGTTCCCGAGGTGAACTATACTGCGATTACTGTAGAACAGGGTGCGCATAAAATTTATCGCTCATTTACAGGGACACACAAAAGAATTTAGTTACAGAACAATAATTGAACTATTGAAGCCTATAAACAATAATTGCTGGAAGTGCGTTTTCAGTTGTGGTACGCGTTTTTAAATTGACCTATTTTTTTAAAATGTTACTTATTGTGTATAAATTATATAGATCTTATACAGGGCTGCACAAAAATTCTGAATAACATTTCGGTTTATTCACGAAAATTGCTGAATGGAAATTTTCCACTGTGCTATTCGTTTAACTGGACTAACTTTTAGCATACTATGTCGTATACATACAAGTCTATAGATCATATACAGGACTACAAAAAAAATCGGATTTTTTTTTACGATTGATGCCAGTAGCAGAAATTGGGTTTTCAAAAGTGTTATTCATTTTTCAAATTGTCTATTTAGACATCATCTTTCACCTTAATGAACTGTGAAGTTTTGTTACAGTATTTTGAATTTGTTGGAAAGTGTTACATAATCTATGCTGGATGCAGGATTTTTCGTTGTTATTAAAATATAAAATAAGAATAATAATAATAATGTCTGATATTAGTATGTAAATGGGAAAATTATAAAAAAAGACATTTCAAATGTCGATATCTACGCTTTAATATTCTAAATTCTATTCATTTGTAAAAACAATTAGATGTACAAGAATGTTGTTTTAAAATATCAAATTTATACCAAGTCTCAATTATGTGTATATTTTTCGATAATTCCTGATGAAACGATTACGTAATGGTGTAAGAAACAAGATTTATGTATGATACATAAATACATCATACAGCACGATCGTGCTGTATAGTAGAGCTCAGCCGCATCTTTTACGTTTTGAAACATGATGAAAAGACAACAACTCAATTACAATCCAAACAGAAAACATTCAGTGATGAATAATAGCTTGTTGGAAAGCTCTTAATTTAGCGATGTGCCTTTCGAAGGTCGGGTCAAAAAATATCCAATATTAAGGGAATGGCACCCATTTAAACTTTACATAGCGTTCCATAATTTAACAATAGAGAAATATATCCTTCAATCTTTCTTTCCTGTTGCAAAATCCTAAAAAGAGGCACAATAATTTAAAAAAAGAAGTGATAACACGCGTATTTTGTTTTAAATACAAGTCAGATTTTCTCGCTATAGTTGTACATTTTTCAAATCGACGTCATTCTAATCAGAAAATGAAAATATTTCCTATGTAAAAACTTTAACTAAACACGTGTTAAAATGACGCAGTATCTTCATTTCAATGTTTTTAATGTTTAAAAATCTATTTTAATACAGGAGTTTTAATTTTAAAAAAAAGCAATTTAGGAAAAGATTATAATAAAAAAAATCGTTTGCTAGGTATGACGTCAATTTCTGTTTAAGTAACATAACTATGTAATGATGTTTTATTCTGACAAGAGACTCCTGATATTCTGAAATTAATCATTATTATTATCATCCATAAAACGAAACATTTATTTTTAAATCATACGAAAGAAATTTGCGGTAAATGCTAGTTCATTTAGTTGTATTTTTTGCATTTCCCTGCGTATTGTCAAGGAAATCGTATACTCCTATTGCACGCGCCAAAGAAAACATGCATTTTAATTTTAAAAGCTGAAACACTTTAGTATAATTATGTCATTATAACGCCAAATGAAATTCATTTTCGCGAGTTAAAAAAAAAATTAATATTGTTGGACCGAAAGTAATAATCTAAACAGGGACGGCGAACCTATGGCACGCGTGCCATAAGTGGCACGCTGCAGATTATTTTTAGCACGGCATAGAGTTAAGTTATACATCAAAATATAGTAGAATTTCACAAAATGCATTAATTAATATAGATGCTGTCTGTGTCACTTGAATCCGATTAATTCGGTTGGTAGTGATTGTCCCACAGATTGAAGAAATTGAAAAATAACTTAAATTATCCGAATCAAGCTCAATATTGGCTCAGAAAATTTTGAGAATTAGAAGATTATCGCTAAACAAAAATTAAAAGTGTAATAAGCAAAAATGATGATTTTAAAATTATAACAACTTGGAATTCAATTCCAGACACTAAAAGCTATAGTTTCTGGCGCTTGCTATTTTGACAATTTTTTCTGCAAGACATTCTTTTCGTTAAAAAAAAAAAAAAAAAAAAAAAAAAAAAAAAAAAAAAAAAAAAAAATTCAACTAAAAACGTCTTGTCAAGTGAGCGCAATTAAACTTGCATTCTATCGAAAAATAACTAAGTACAAGGTGAATATAAATTATTTGGCATTTAAGATGAGACAACAGAAATAATATTTTTTAAATAAATTTCTACATTATAACATCAAATATCACCTGCATTTTTTTAATGCTAAAAACAAAATTTTAAGTACTTTTGATTCATTATTATTTGATCCATTAATTTTTTTTATTGTTGGCACGCCATGATCACGTAAAGTATATTTTTGGGGAAATTCGGCACTTGGACGTGGAAAGGTTCGCCATCCCTGGTCTAAGAGCTAGCAACGTTTTCGTCCCTTGATTTTAGCAAGGCTCATTTTTCTATATGCTCTTCTGTTTTATGGTGTAGTATGTATGCGAACGGCCTGGCTGGCGGCATACGTTACATTTACCTGCAGGAGAAGAGGTTATGCATATGAAAAAAATTCAAAATTACGTCATTTTAGCAAGGCTCATGTTTCTATATGCTCTTCCGTTTTATGGTGTAGTACGTATGCGGACGGTCTGGCTTTCGGGAGACGTTGCGTTTATCGGCGGGAGAAGGGGTTATGCAGGTGAAAAAACTTCAAAATTTTGACATGAAACACTTTTGACCTTCCTTGTACCTTTCAAGGCCAAGGTTGAGAAAGGTTGTATGAAGGAATGTCTTTAGTTTGTTGGCTAGAAAAGTAGAAATATGGCTTTTGGGATTAAATAATCCCGCGCGTGTACAAACGTTGCATTTCGATATGTTCATTCGTTACGGGATAACATACACTAAAATAATTTTACTGAAAGAGTGAAATAAAAGCTGCCTTCATATGTTGATGAAAGTGTATTAAATGTGATTACTGTAAATTTTATAAAATAATTCATGTTTTAAGAGGTAAAACAAATCGTTGCATATTTTCTAAGGAAAAAAACACAAGATTTTCACAGAAACTGTTATAAAATCGGAAAATAAATATGAAACGCTTGATATTTCCCTAAAAAGAAGTAGTACTGATGCATTTTACAATATAGAGTAGTAGACTTTTTTTTAAGCGCATTTAGCCAAAAATTTAATGGGAGACAAAATGAGGTGAGATTTACCTCACGCGTGTGTTAACGTTACAAAAATAGGTGCATGCGCTTACGGTTCAGTTAATTATGCCCTAAACGACACCCGGTAACAAACGTCAATTGTCTGTAGGCTCAATTATATAATTTATCCGTATCAAATACACCAATTGACAATAGACTCGTTTACATAATTTATCTCCTTAATTAATGCAAATTTATAAAGGACATCTACTTTCCAATTTTCCTGATTTTTTGATCAATGTTTGTAAATATGTTAGTCATTATCGTGATATTTTAGTTAGACATCCGAAATATTATTATAACTATCCAATATTAGTAATATTTCTGATATTACTTACAGGTGTATTGTATAATATTTTCAATCACTTTTGATCATTTTCTGCATTCAGTCGTTTTCAGACTTTTTTTAATTTTAAATTCCCATTAAGTTCCAAAGACAGAAATTTTCCCTTTTTATAGTTTTTTCGCAGTTTTAATTCATTTCTTATGACTGTTTCTTACCCTAGTTTTTTGTGTGTTTGAGGGGTTGACCTAGGATACTGCATAGTCCCTTTCACCAAAGGAGCGTAGGTACATAGCAGAAAAATTCAAGAGATCACACTATGTATAAAACTTAGTCTAAGGACTAGTCTGGCGGTCAGTCCTGAGTAAAGTACTGATCAATATCCCAATATGGGGTTTAGCAATAAGTATGGGGTCATCAGAGCTCTTGAAATACACTGGTGAACCAATGTTTCTGTTAGTTTTTAATTGGGACAATTGGTTGGGCCGGTTAATTGGGATCATTGGTTGGTTAATTTCGGCGGTTGTTTGGTAAGTTGAAGTTGGTTGATTAAATTCCTGAAAAGATCTGAAAAAGATGTGAAATGATATAAAAAACTGGTGGAACCAGAGAGAAAAGTAAAGCTCGATCTAAAAAAGTTACAGTAAAAAATTGTCAAATAGTTTCAGTTTAAAAAAGTAAGTAGTGAGTAGAAAAGTAATGGAATCAGATTATCTGTAAAGCTCATGAAATTACCCAAATTTTTCTTGATAGCTGAAAATGTGGACTGAGCTTTACTGGTGCCTCATATTAAAAATATTATCCACTCAAAATGAGTACTGGGTTTAGTAAACAGAATGTGTAGTTATGTGCAAAATAATTTCTCTCGGGAGCAGAATTGTGGACATGATTGCATCAAGTCAAGCTAAACTCCACAAAGCTGAAAGAATGTAAACCATGAAGTAATATTTTAAGTATAACATTAATATAGTGAAGTTGTTGAGGAATTGTTGTTATTAACATTTCTAACATAACACATGTAGCGTAATAATTTTTATTTCATGTAATTACTGTGAAAAGGGAGCCTTATGTTAATGGACTTAAGCCAGACAAGTAGTTAGCATATGGTTGAATCGTACATGCTTAGGGTTTTGGGCTTATTTTGGACTTTGATCTTCCAGGCTTATAAGTGACCCCTGGAATGGAATTTGGTCCATATTTCGTACTGAACGATCTCTCCTGTTCTCGATACATCTCATGTTCTCGCTCGTTTCCAAATCAACCTCTAACCTATTCTTATGAGTCCAAATTTTTAAACTGGTTATGAATGATTGGAATTCAGAATGAGTTAAAAATGTCTTTACTTCTCTGATTGATTTTAAGGCACCAGTAAAGCTCAGTCCACATTTTCAGCTATCAACAAAAATTTGGGTAATTTCATGAGCTTTACAGATAATCTGATTCCATTACTTTTCTACTCACTACTTACTTTTTTAAACTGAAACTATTTGACAATTTTTTACTGTAACTTTTTTAGATCGAGCTTTACTTTTCTCTCTGGTTCCACCAGTTTTTATATCATATTACTAACTATGGAACAAAGAATCATTAATATGAAATTCCACTATTATGTACATTTTTAAATAGATATATAAATAGATTTCATATATTCTCTTGAATTTGTGGTAGAACTTTATATTTTATCTGAATTTATCATGCTATTGGACGAACATGATACGAATAGAATATTTTTCAGTTTTTAGCATAGAAAAATAAATCGAGATTAGCAAACTATTTGTTAAGTCTTTTAAGAAAAATTAAACATTCAAGTGCGAATATTACTCTCGCACAGAGGGTTCCATACAATAATGTATGAATTAGTAAGCGCATTTTTTAAAAATCCCTGCCGGCCCGGCCTACAGGCGGAGGTAGATTTCGAAGTTTATTAATTGCACAACCAAAAACTAAATCATGATTAGCTATAAATCCACTTTAACAGTTTTATCTGGCCGCTTTTCACGAGTTTTTATTTCATTTTTATATAATAGCTGGTTTTATCAGAGTCATGTTAAGGCGTATTCAAAAAAATACTTTTCCATGCTCAACAACTCGAAATTTTCTGGCACATTTTCAGATTCATTTTTAATAGGAAAAATACGAAACTTGCTGACGTGATTTTTGTAAAGATTTATAAGCAACATGTGTTTTTATTTTTCTTTCAATTAATTGAAACTTGATTAATAAACAATTATTACCTCAGTAGGGCAATATTTTTCGTTTCTAACACAATCGTTTCGGGAAATTCTGTTCAAAATGCCCACTTTGACATCATTTTTTGAAATATATTCTGCCTCTATCAAAAAATCAATCATAACGGTACATTATATAGTTTTTGAAGAAGAGAATCTATGAATTGGACGCGTTTGAGAGCAAAAATGAATTTAAAAATGAGTAAGAAGATAAGCAGTTTGAATTTGAATACACCCTTAATAAGATTTTTTTTTCAACCGCTATGTATTTTTAATTTGTTTTTGTTGTAAGAATTGGTCCTATCAAAAACTTGTCTATATAAATGTCGAAGACATATGATAAGAAGATATATGATAAGAAAATAAGCAGTTTGAATTTGAATACACCCTTAATAAGATTTTTTTTTCAACCGCTATGTATTTTTAATTTGTTTTTGTTGTAAGAATTGGTCCTATCAAAAACTTGTCTATATAAATGTCGAAGACATATGATAAGAAGATATATGATAAGAAGATATATGATAAATTCATGGGGATATTATATCTTGTGAAATGACGGAGTTATGGAAATTTTTCTTCTTCACCCCCTTTTTTTGTTTTCGTTTTTAATTTTTTTGCGGTACGAATTGGTCCTATCAAAAACTTGGGAATATAAAAGTTGTAGATAATATTAAGGAGATGTATAATAAAATTAATTCGATTTGATATCATGAGAATTGACGAAGTTAGGAATTTTTTTTTCTCCCAAAAACCCTATTTTTTGTGCCCCTTGAGCCCATTTTTAATTTTATCAAAAATCTGTGATACATAAATTTTTGGTCCTATTTTTAGAAGTAATAAAAACTTTAAACTGATTTGATATGTACAAAAATTAAGAAGTATGGGGTTTTTCGGTTTTCGCAAAATCCCTCTCTATTTCCATCCCCTTGGTCCGATTTTGCCCAATAACGAACTTGACCGAGATTTTATGCCCCTTGATTTTATGTATCAGTTTGGAAGAGATTTGTGCAGAATTGTGGAAGTTATCGTAAAGAAAGTGATATATATATACAGATAGATAGATAGATAAAGTTTTTTACTGAGGGTGGTTTTGGGTTGTAGGGGTTATGATCGGTGTAGATCTGCAAAAATTTCTCAGAAATTGCAACATAGGAACGACGCCAATAGGTAGTATTTTATACGAAATCTACCTAAAGACCCGTTGCTGAAAGAATACTAAGATTTTGTAAAAACTATACAACGTAGGATCGGGTAGCTGTATATACTAGAAAAGTATAAATGGATATACAATGAAAGTTCAAAGAGATATGGAACCCAAATAATATCAGATATAGCTAGTTTGTGTAACTCCTTTTTTAATCTTATCCTAATCTGCAGACAAAAAATATAATTTGGTGCTGACAATAAAAGTAGTGCATATTTAAATTTCATTTTGGCATTTCATAAACTTAAATTCAGCGTAGTAATAATCTTTTCTGTTTACACTGTACCTATAGCAAAATCCTTGTTAAAAATTTAAACTAACCAGTGTGCTAAGCTCCCTTCGAAAGGACGTCGAAAAGTTGCAACGCCGATTTTCTGCAATTTTCTGCGATTCTTACTATTGTTACTATTACAATAATTACTACTATTACTATTACTATTACTACTACTAGTAGTACTTCTACTATCATTACCACTGCTAGTATTATTACTGCAATTACTACTACTACTAGCATTATTACTGCAATTACTACTGCAATTACTACTACTACAATTACTACTACTACAATTACTACAACTACAACTACTACTACTACTACTTCTACTACTACTATTACTACTATTACTTCTACTACACTGTAAAAAAAAATCTGTGAAGTTACTAAAGTTTTTCTAGGAAACTTGGATTCCTAGAACTTTTCATGTAACGGCAACAACAAAATTTCATGTAACAGACACACTTTTGCGCCGAAAATCAAAAAATCTGTAAGGTTACTAAGAATTTTTTCGGAAACTGGGATTCCGAAAACTTTCCATGTAACTCCAGCCAGGGTTACAAATAAAAGTTTAGTAAGATTAGTGAAATTTTAGCAGATTCATTTGTAAAGTTACAGATTTTTGTAGCTTTACAAAAACTAGTTTTGTAGATTTGCAGCTTTTTTCGTACAGTTACAGGTGAAAGTTTAGTAAGCATATAACTTTACATCTGTAGAACTACAGATTTTTTTTTGCAGTGTACTTTTATTATTAAACTAATACGATTCCTATTTTTGCTATTATTATTTTTATTATTATCATAACCTAACATAAAATATATAACTTTTGTGATTCAAAATTTCATATTTTATGCTTAAAATATCATCATACTTCTAGAAGTATTAAAAAAATCAGAGATATGCTGGTATCTCCAACCCAGATTGCAAAGCAAAATTATTTTCGGGGGTGGGGGGGTTGCGAAGGGTGAAGATTTAGATTAAATTAAAGCCGTTCCGGCCTGTACTAGTAGGAAAAAATAGATTTCATATTCCTTGTTTTTTAAAATTTAGGGTATTTTACTTACACATACGAAGCTAAAATGAGTGAGACCCATTAAAGAAGATAAAACCCAGTTTTCAGCAATACTAAATATGAATGAGAATTCCTCCAAAGTGGTCATCTATATCCAACTTGTCTTCATTTAGAGAGATTTATATTTTGTCCCCGAATTTGGCGATATCTTGACGTGCTCACCATTTTAAAACAACATGACAGATGAAGCTAACCAATGAACTCGATTGAGACCTGTCTATCTACACTATCTATATTCTCTCTTCTCTCAGTATTGATTCGAAAGAAAGAGATGTACAGAGTGGTTCTAAGTCGCCAATGCAGTTTTGCTCTTACGGACCCACTCTGTATATTTAACCTTCTTCTTTTGTATCACTACTGAAAGAAAAAAGAGGCCAAATATCAGGCCTCGATTCAGCGCCTACTGCTTGCAACGCCATCTATTGGTGATATATTAATCAATTTGCAAGTTATTGTATTTTAAAATCAGTCGGTCCATTTTTGGACACCCGCTAGTTCACATTACCTAGATTATAATTCACATTACATAAGATTCACATTACTAAATTGAATTATTTCAAATTATGTAACGAAAACAAATATTTTCCTTCTCGTTTATTTCGAATTTTTTGCTAATTTTACTTACGTAGAACAGTACTATAATATTTTCTAGAATAAATATTCTACTTGTTGTTTTTTAATGATTAGAAAAACGTTGAAACTATTTACTTTAGTTTAAAATTTTGTTTTAAATAAAAAGTATAAATAATGGGAAACGATAAATGCCAACTAAAGAATTTCCTTTACCGGTAAATGTTATAGCACTGTGCACAAAAAGATGTATTTCTTTATTTTGTAGAAGTATTTTTTTTTTCATACTGAACTTTTGTTAAATTATTTCTTTCAAATCAACCGTTGGGAATATAGTTGTCATTGTCTATATCGATCATATAAACGCTTGAATATAATTATCATTTCTGAAAACAAATATAAAGTAAAGCAGACGAGGACGCCACAGAGAGCACTGTAAAGCAAAATCTGTAGTTCTACAGATGTAAAGTTACATGCTTACTATACTTTCATCTGTAACTGTACAAACAACGCTGTAATACTACAAAACTAGTTTTTGTAAAGCTACAGAAATCTGCAGCTTTATAAATGAATCTGCTAAAATTACAGTAATCTTTCTAAAATTTTATCTGTAACCCTGGTTGCAGTTACATGAAAAGTTCTAGGCATCTCAGTTTCCTAAAAAATTCTTAGTAACTTTACAGATTTTTTGATTTTCGGTGCATAAGTGTACGTGTTACAAGAATTTTTGTTGTTGATTTTACATAAAAAGTTCTAGGAATCCTAGTTTTTTAGAAAAAATGTAGTAACGTTACAGATTTTTTTTACAGTGAGGCAGATATTTAAAAAACACTACTTATCATCAAGATACGATCGACTTTAACAATTTTAGACATTTTATGCATAAATATGTCTCTAATGGAAGCATTCTAAATAACTAATTTACTAATACACATGAATAGATAAAGTCCTTCCGGCCAGTGCCGGGAAGAAGAGGAAGCCTTCATATTCTTTATTTTTAAAAAGCCAGCTTATATTATTCAAACACACGGAGCTCAAATTAGTGGAACCCGATTTTAGAAGATTAAATGCTAATTTTTGTCAATACTGAATATGAATGAGAATTTCGCGAAATTAGTCAGCTTCATCCAAGCTGGTTCTATTCAAAAGTGTTCTATTCAGTTTATATTTGGTCGCCAAATTCGGCGATATCTTGAAGTGCCCATCATTTTAAAACAACATGATGGGTGAAGTTAACCAATGAAATTGGTCGAGACCTTAGTTATTCCTGTGCACATGCTCACTCACATCGGAATCGGTTGATATATACAAGTGTTGTCGCAAGCAAAAAATCAGATTTTTCAAAATGTCACCCACGTTAGACATTCAAACTGCTATATCTGAGCCATTTTTTAAGATAAATACAAAACAGAAAATGCTCCGGAATCTTTGTATAAGACAAAAATCTTTTCCAATTTTCAATTCTTTTGTACCTCATTTTAAATTTAATTTTTTTTAAATTTTAATTGGTTGACATTTTGAAACAACATGGCGGATGAAGCTGGCCGACGAACTCGGTCGAGACATTGCTATGCCCTATGCACATGCCTTGTCAGATACAAATCGGTTCATAAGTACGCGTATTATCGCGTGACAAAAATCAGATCGTTTCAAAATGTCAACTTCACTAGAATTTCAAAGTGCTATAACTCAACGGTTTTTTAAGATATAGACAAAACAAAAAATGTTCCGGAATCTTTGTATAAAGCTCAAACACATAAGAAAAAAATCTTTTTCAATTTATAATTTTCTTGTACCTCATTTTAAATTTAAATTTTTTTTTAAATTTTAAATGACCGCCATTTTGAAAAAAGATGGAAGATGAAGCTGGCCAACGAACTCGGTCGAGACTCTGCTAGGTACTGTGCACATGCCTTGTCACATCCAAATCGATTCATAATAGCGTGACAAAAATCAGATCGTTTGAAAATGTCAGCCATGCTAGAAATTCAAAGTGCTATAACTCAATCATTTTTTAAGGTATAGACAAAATAAAAAATGCTCCGAAACCTTTGTATCAAGGTCAAACACATAAGGGAAAAATCTTTTTCAATTTATAATTTTCTTGTACCTCATTTTAAATTTAATTTTTTTTTAATTTTAAAGGGCCGCCATTTTGAAACAAGATGGCGGATGAAGCTGGCCAACGAACGCAGTCTAGACATTGCTATGTACTAGCCACATGCCTTAGCATATCCAAATCGGTTTATAAATACGCGTATTATCGCGTGACAAAAATCAGATCATTTCAAAATGTCAGCCATGCTAGAAATTCAAAGTTCTATAACTCAGCCATTTTTTACGGTATAGACGAAACAAAAAATGCTCCGGAATCTTTGTATCAAGTTCAAACCCATAAGAGAAAAATATTTTTCAATTTATAATTTTTGTGTACCTCATTTTAAATTTTTAAATTTTTTTAAAGTTTAAAGGGCCGCCATTTTGAAACAAGATGGCGGATGAAGCTGGCCAACGAACTCAGTCGAGACATTGGTATGCACTATGTACACAACAAGTTATATCCAAATTACGAGAGTTACAGTGTGACAAAGATCAGATTATATATATATATATATATATATATATATATATGAACGGAGGGTGGTTTCGGTGTCTGGAGGGCATGATCGATGAAAATATACCAAAATTTTTCGGAATCGCTTTTTTGTGAACGGCTGCAATAGGTAGCTTTTTGTAACGAAAGCTACCTAAAAGGGGAAAAAATCCTTTTCTAATACACAAACCTACGATGGTTGTGTTTTTTAACTTTTAATAATTGATTTTTGGTGTATTTTTTAGCGCTGAATCCGAAAATGACCATAATTTTTAACCATCACATAAAGGTTTTTTTCAAATCGTAAATTTTAAAGAAAAAAAGTAAAAAGGTAGCGAAAATCTGATACTAAAAAATAGCGGGAGTGGTTGTGTTTCTTAACTTTTGATAATTGATTTTTATGTATTTTTTATCGCTGAAACCAAAAATGACCTTCACTTTTAACCATCATGCGAAGAATTTTCGCTAAGTGTAAATTTCAAAGCTAAAAAGTCAAAAAATAGCAAAAGTCTGACAATATAAAATAGATTTAAAACTTTTTTTATTCAATTTTATTTTATTTTATTCAATAATTTATCCAATTATTTGGCTTATAATGGGGATTATTACAGCTAAACAGTTCAGGTGTCCAGTTAGGGAAACCTTTTTAACTTTGAAATTTTCTATTTACGAAAACGGCTGAGGTGATGGTTAAAAATGAAGCTCATTTTCGGATTCAGTGCTAAGAAATACATAAGAATTAATTATCAAAAGTTAAAAAATACAACCATCACATCTATTTTATAGTATCAGATTTTCGCTATTTTTTTACTTTTTAACATTGAAATCTACGATTTGCAAAAAATCCTTACATGGTGGTAAAAAAAAGTGAAGGTCATTTTCGGATTCAGAGCTACAAAATACATAAGAATCAGTTATCAAAAGCTAAAAAACATGTCATAACCGAAAATTTATAGGCCAATGATGTCATTAGAATTCGCCTCATTGTGTATATCACACTTAGTATACAGCGAGACAATGTTAATTTTTAAAGTGTTTTACAGAAATATTTACCCATATTGAATATGACATGGTTATGAAGGTATATCTGAATATCAAAGTACCAATGGTCGCATTGTAGAACTTTTTAAAAGATAAAAAAACTGCCAGTTGGACGAAATGGTGTTTGTAGTTACTATGCGGTGGTAAAGTGAGAAAAGTGCCACTTATTTATAGCCACCCATTTCTCACCGACATAAATTCATATTAAAGCAGTATATAATGCATCTTATTCATATAATAAATATAATTGTAATTCTGCAGAGTTTTACACTATTTCACTTTGAAATATGTTCACTTTGTCCATGCCACATTGTGTAACAATTAAATTGGCAGAAAAAAAAAATTCTACATACCTTTCCCTTCGGCTTTGTTCCAGTTACGCCCATGGTTTTCAGTGGAGAGATGATTTTCAGTACACGATATGTGTAAGAGTTAAACTTAAATTCAATTAAACTGAAGATGTGTGTACGTTAATATAATTTATTGAGTGCATTTCTCTGTCTAAACACTCTTGAATTCGTGCACAAACTTAACAAATATTTGAAAAGTTAATTTTTTGTTTTAGTTAGTCTCTTTTTTCTGAGTTTGCAGAACAATGTTGAAAAAAAAACACGTTTTCCCAGATATGAGTGGATTCAAACGTAACGCAAATACGGCTACAAACTAGTAGGGCAATTTCGTAAGTTAAGAACTTCAGAAACTTGAAATGAAATTAGCTAGTTGAGAATCAGACGAGCAGTACTATTGCCGAAGTTTATTCATAGATGGCGTTAGGTGTCATAACTGACGCTATCAATTAGCAAGCGATTGTCATTCTTGTTCGGCATTATAATAATGGGAACGTTCAGTCATGGAAAAAAAGTAAACACCCCCTCCTAACTCCTCAACAAATCATCGTAGAAGAAAGTTACTGGTACCGAACGATTGGAAATAAAGCCTAAGTTTAAATGACGTATATAAAGTTTGCTTAGGGAGCCATCTACATATTGAAGACAAGCCAAACTTCCTTTTTTTCAATGGCAATACACAATTTTAACATATTTAAGATATTTCAAATCTTATATTTCAAATCTTTGGTTCAAATTATGCATAGACACCAAATTTCAAGTCTTTTGAATTATAAACACTCAAAATTTATTGCTTCTAATGTTAAATTACATTTTCATATTTTTATTTATATCTCCTGAAATTATACTCCTAATGTGCTAATTTTTTGTGTAGCGATAACACTAATATACCCAAACATAAA
Organism: Maratus speciosus; assembly: GCA_963932465.1. Lineage (NCBI taxonomy): Eukaryota > Metazoa > Arthropoda > Arachnida > Araneae > Salticidae > Maratus > Maratus speciosus. The sequence continues at coordinate 369,744,592 of OZ010790.1, read as the reverse complement.
TACGTTAAATTTGGAATTTTTATAATTTTATGATATGAATTAGGAATTAGGAAATTATTATTCAAAAAAATTATGAATTGCAACCTACAATTTTTTTATGCATTTAGATTTATTAAGTCCTGCTTTACGGAAATCCCAAATTTCACATTTTTCTTCCAAGTAGTTTTCAAATTATGCTTAAAAAACGACAAAATGGTGGTTTAAGGGGCCGTCTATGATAGACGTGACTAGATATTTTGAAATTTCTTCTGCTATCCTGTAATCTAGCAGTCTTCATTGAGTGCTTAAGAAGCCTTGATCAAGAAGGAACTCTCTCGGTCAACAATCCAGTACCCAGTATGTTTGGTTTCAAACATGCGTTTTTTTTCTAATTTTTAGATTAGTTTCGATTTGGTTTCGAAGTACCAAATTAAGCAATTAGCTTTTTCGCTGGGAGCTGTCATTTCTGTGTCACAGCGTCAAAATTAATATGAAAATCCGAAAAAATGGATGTTTGAAACGAAACATACGGACAAGTGGCGCCATCTATGATCGAAGTTTGGAACTACATTTTTTCTTTCGCTTGAAGAAAACTTTTCATCGTGAGAAGCATTTTAGTTCAAACCGCACTCCTGTAGGACAATTACTTGATTTTATGTTAAATTTCAAAATGTGTTAGGGACATTTGGGACACACTGTATATATATATTATTTTAATTTCTATTATCCTTCTATGATTAGAACAGAAGCTAAAATCTAAATCACAGAGAAATATATGTGAAAATAATTTAAAAACCTCTGACAAAACTAACTTTAAATGTAAGACAAATAAATGGTCTCAGAAAACATAATTGTTTTAATTCAATAATCTGTTTTCGTTAAAAAAATATATCGGCAAAAGAAAACGAATCAATGCGAGAATGATCTTGCATTTGTTTTTAAAATAAGAAAGATAATGGGGGTCATTTAAATTAACCGATAAGAAACCAATTTTCTTTGGTATTAAGTTTTTTTTTACGTTACAATATTTTTAAATATGCTGTCTTATAAATTTGCTTCCTTTTTAATAAAGCTGAACAGTAACGAGAGTTTCAACCAACGTTTTGAATTAACAAATCGTGAGACGTTGAAAGACAAATCATAATGTAAAAATCTGTTCTTTTTTTATTTTCAGTATTTCTTAATATGTATTGATTGTGATTACAGCAGTTATTTTTATGCCAAGTGACTGACATGAACATTTTTTTTTTCGTTGCATCTAGTTGGTCTTTAAATCTTTAATTATATTCTTAGTAATTACTGTTATTCTTGGTTTAAAGCTTAAAAAAGAAATGGCTTTATTGAGTTTATTGTTAATGAACCAAAATTGTAATGAAATAAACAATCATAATTAATTTATAGTACTTTAATAATTTATTCTTCAAAACCTATGAGACATTTTTTTTCTTTTTAGAACTACTAAAGTAAATATATATATATATATATTCAAACATGTTCCTATTTTTTCGTTCCAGTTGGAAGAGCAAATACATTCGTAATATTTTTTATTCATTTGTTTTATACATAAAAATAAATTGCAAACTTGAAAATTATTTTTTATATTCTGCTTGAAATAGGATTGTTTAAAATAGATAACTCTCTTTTGTAAAGTAAATTTATTTAAAAGCCATTTTAATTTATTTTAACTTTAATGATGTTGATCTAAAAGTCCTTAAACATATTTAATACGAAATGATCAGTTGTAAACGGCATTCAAAATTTATGTACAATAATAGAAAAATATTTCTTTTTCTGTAATAAAATATTTATTTTTATAAACTTACATACATTCGGTGTCAACTTACATAAATTCATAAACACTCTAATCTAGACCAGAGGTTCCCAACTATGCGCCGCGGAGCCCTAAGATCTGCTCGTGAACTTAAAAGGGGCTTAGCCGTTCCTTAGAAAAAAAAAATGAACGAAATCGATATATTTCAAGCAGGTGATATTTTCAAAAAGATGTACGGATTCTTTTGCTACTAAAACATGTATACTTTGATGTCAATGTTTAACGACTCTTTTAAAAGATAAATTTATATTTTTTGTAAACATTTCCGGTGCAAATATTAATTTCTACTACTGCTCTAATTATGAACTCAAAAATTGTGATAAATGGCGTAATAAAAGGTAGGTTTAATGTAAGAAAGGGAGAAATTGCATTCAGAAAGAAAATTTGCCAATTTGAATTTCTCGACTTCTCTCAGTAGAATTGCGGAGTAGGTTTAACCGTTACCTCCACATTTCATGCTCATGTGCGTCATCATTTGGAAGAAAAACATTCTGACTTGAAAGATAACTCCGCTGTTTTTTTCAATATGACGGACAACATAAAATGAGATTCAAAATAATTTATCACACTAACTCGACTAATCGCCTATTGTTTATTATTATAATTATAAATTATGTGTAAAACTTTAGAAAGATTGAAACACTATTATTTATAGCAAGAAGCTTTCAAGAATACACATTTAAAAATTTTAAATAAAAATATTAAAATATTTAATTTTAACATTTAATTTTGTATTTATAAACGATGTTATAAATTAAGCACATATCCGTGAGTAAAGCTGATATCATAATCAGAGTGGCACTGAACTGAGCAATCAATTTTGCTTTTTTTGCGAATTAGTTACCTTCTAAGCATCGCACAATTTTGATACTTGAACCGTTGAGTAGGAAAACAAATTACTTTGAAATGCAATTCGTTTGAAAATGTTATCACAAGTTAATGATTTTCTACGGCTTTTTAAACAAATTTCAAGCATGATCTACCGTGTACAGCTCGAGTACGGAAGCCGTTTGCCTCTAAATACAGATACACACATATGATATACAGAATGTTTCATAAAAGATGGGCAAAAATTTAATAGGTAACGAAGAACTTTTCTCAAAAAATTCATGGTCGTAATTAAAACGCAAAGGTGCTAGAGGGCTCAAAAGGTGATATTGCTATATGAGACAAAAACACAAACCGTTCTCCGTACAATAGTTGACACTCTAAACCATTTCCATTTGCATTTCCCTAGATAAAATGCATATAAGCCTTTTTCCTATTAATTAAGGGCAACATCTTCCGAAGCGTTCCTACCGCGATTAACAGTTGCACACGCAGTTCAGCGACTTTTATGTATTACTCGATGAGAAATTTTGCATACTCGTTCTTCTTCACCATATCACATTTGCATATTAGTGTCGTTTCTCTCCCTATAACTCACAACAGGAATGGAGTTTTAACGTTTGCATGGACCAAGTTTCCAAATGCTCCAGTACCTTTGCGTTTTATTTCCGACCATGCATTATTTGATGAAAATTGTTTGCTTGGATGAGTACTATCACCTGTTAAAATTTTCCCCATCTTTTATGAATCACCCTGTATGTATGGTTTAAAATGCGTAATTCTATAACATAATTAAAACTTAGCCAAAATAAATAATAAAACACAAGTTTAACAGATAGGTAATCTAACAAACACTCAAACTGAAAGCACGGAAATAATCAGAGTGAAAACAGTGGATTAAAAGAATTGCTATAAATACTGAAATCTTTTGCGATTTCTTTTTTTTTTTTTTAGCCCCGATATGTTATTTTTTTCTCCCAGCAATTAAAATGTCGTCTCCAAAAAGTAACGTTCCGTTGTATAAGCCAGCCGAAAAACAAAGCAGATGTATCATCGTATTGTTAAATACTCTACTGCATTTTTTAAAACTTCTACGAAAAAGAAAGCAGATGTATCATCGTACTGTTAAATACTCTACTGCATTTTTTTAAACTTCTAAGCATCGCACATTTTCAATTTTTATACCGTCGTATTAGGAAAAAAAGTGCTTTTTAAAGCAATTTGTTTGAAACTGCATATCAATTTACTTTGTGAGATATTAATTTTTTTTTTGTAGTTTTTAGCGCCATTTGTTTAATTTTGGCAACTCAAGAACCCCATTTCCATAGAAAGTAAAAGAAAAAATAGTTGGAAAATAGTAATTATATCTTCTTCTAATATCTAATTATGTATTATATACAAAATTTTTCACTGCAAAAAGGTTAGAAAAATAAGAGTTATTTATTAAACAAAATTTAGCGTTATTCCGATTAGTATATTTTGAGAAAAGTTATTAATCTACAGTTCATTATTAATTTGACTTGAAAGTGGTAAAAATGAAAATGTGGTTAGAAAAAAAAATTAAAGAAAAAACTAAAAAATTTTTAAACATAAGTATATATCACTTTGTTTTCTGTAAAAACAAATTATTTTAATTCCTTGTATATTTCTGCATGCACAAAAGAGTATATTGTTAATATACAACAAATCACAATACCTAGAAATAAAATACATACTTTATTACTAGGTTGAGCAAAAACTTCTGGGAAATTTGTGAAAGTAGCGTTGTTATGCGCAAATTAACAACAAAAGCAACAAGGACTATTCTTTAAAGTAGAGACCATCATAGCCCACGACTTTCTGCCACCGTTCTGCCAGATTCCGGGTTTGCTGGCTAAGTTGTTCGCCGTTACCAGCACCTTCATTCTCATTAATCTCATCGACGGCTTTCAGAATCGATAGGCTTTTTCTCTAATAATGCCGGGTCAACACATGCAAATCATACTGTTCAATATGCATTTTGGATCCAAAGTTCCTGAACTCCTATAAATATACCACAAGTAATCCTATATACGATACAAATTCTAGTAACTATTAGATTAAAAATTTCCCAGAACATTTTCCTCAACCTAATAAACTGCTTAAATGTGTTAAATAAGAATTAAATAACAGTACAGAAGGTTAAAATAAAAATATTACTTGTTTCGGCTTCAGAGAAGCCGTTATCAAAAAATTTACTTAAGAACATTCTATATTTTCACATTCTGTAATATATAACGTAATGGTTTAAAACATCATCATTTGATTTTAACCGCCCGCTCTCAAATTACAAACATTATTTTACTTTACTAGGGGGCTCGGCCCCCTACGAGCTACGCTCGCCAACCCCCGTCCAGACACCGCAGGCTCTAAATGCACGCTAATTTGATCGTCTTTAAAAAGATTTCGAAAGAGTGAATTATAATTTAAAAAACAGTGGCGATCTCCCTATAAACGAATTTCTATTCATTTCTCTTTGATTGGGGAATTTTAACGCCAAATCCGCTGCGGTACTACTTGATTATCTCGTCGGCCAATTTCGCCAAATTATACAAATCGCCAAACCACTCGCCAAATTATACAAATTGACATAATTTTTATTTTAAATAACGAAAGAACAAATAAATTCGTACAACATTAATAAAAATACAAATAAAACGACGAAATAAAAATAACTTGATGACGTAGACACGTGTAACAACATTTCAAAATAAGCTAATATAAAAGGAATTAAGTAAACAGAGTCTTTGTCTCCTGGTATTTTTTAACAAAGTGAAAAGAAAGTTCATTTAAATGAGACATTTTAAATTAATCGTTTTTAATCTGACGTAATTTTTACCAAGCTATTCATTCTCTTTTAAATAATCACGTGAAAGTACTTTTGTTAGCAATTAAACATTATTTGCGCTTTCCTAACAAAAATAGTTCAAAATATCCTCTCAAAATATTAAATAAATGTCTAGCGCAATTTCTAAATTTAAACATTTTTGCAATTTTATTTTGTGTTCATTTTATGTAATAGCTATAATGTGACGTAAATATGACGTAATTTCTCCTAAGACTTCTAACGCATGTTAATGAATTTATTATTTTACAATATTCTTTCTCCTTTAAAATTCACGCGTATACTTTTTATGACGTAATTTTTAATAAGTTCCTGCTTTTTATTGTAATTATTTAATTCTAATTTGAAAGTTTTTTTCCTGCTTATAATAGTCACGTGTAAATAAATTTTCAATTTGAAGCAAACATTATTGCTTGCACTTTTTATACAGTTGGCAACAGTTTAAATTAGTGCAATTTTCTGAAATCTGTAAAAAATATCTCTAGAAATGCTGAAAATTTGAATTTAAAATAGAAATAAAACCTGAAAAAATGAGCCAAAATAAAAACAATTAATGCAATCTGCACTCCGGCAAATTCTAAGGCATAAAATGATCTAAAAATGATTACACTGCCATGTATAGTTTTTGCTGCTATAAAACTTTTTTAGTGGAACGATTTTGTCCAACTTTAGCATTAAATATCTCTTAAAATAATTCTTCGATCTGAAAACTGTCTGCATCAGCGTGTTTATCAAACATTTCTGTATAAAACCACCGATTTTCATATTATTGTATGCATTATTTTTCTTAATATTAACGAAGAAAGACCTCCGGTGACAAAAAATTCAAAACCGGCGGTGGCGGCGGCGGCGGTGACAGCGGTAGTTACTTTTTTTTAGAATAGAGAGATATTTACTTGGATATTTATTTCCATATTCGTAACTATTGAATAACTCAACCCGTCATTTTGATAAGTTAAATGACGTTGCATCGTTACATATTAAATTTTTACGTGTTACAACTTCTATAGTTTCGCTTACAATGGTTGGATAATATACACCGGAGGGGGAAATTATCTTACTTTCACTGAAATGTATTTGGTTGGTTTCTTCTTGAGATATATATGCAGTTCAGAAACAAAGCACAATGTTATAGATCATATTTCAAATTTCATTTTTAAACTTTAACTATGCGTTTTAATGACATTTGTGAGCATAACCAAACAAAATTATTCGTGTACTTGTTTTGCATGAAATAAGATTAAGATTTGCAACAAAAAACATAATTAATATACAACAGTAGAATAAAATATTAATATGAAAGAGCAATTGAAAACAGTAGAGTTTTGGAATTTGAAATGAAATCTAACATTTGGCTTTAAATCTTATCTTTATGAACACAAAATACTTTAATTTCAAAATAACTTCAAAATTTAATCTACTGATTTTGAATGCTCTTATTTTAACCAAAATGTGTGATGTCACACATCTTCTTACTCCCTCTCACACCCTTGTCACAAACTGTCACACTTTCACGAATTCTTCATTATCAAGCAATAATATTACTTTCTAAGTTTCGTTAAAATAGCAAATAAGCAAAATAGTAGTTTCATGTTTCTTTCAGTTCAAAATACTCAGCTGTATGTTTTTCTGTATTTACTTCGATCTCAAACCATGTGAACTAAATAATTGTGAATGATATATATTCTCTCTTTATAAATATGTAATCGGATGTTCCAATCCCAAACCTTTCGTCTATCTCATACATGTTAATACTTTAAATTCGCTATAACAGTGCCAAAATTAAATGACAATCTATGCTCATCATCAGGATTATAGTATATCAAGAATCAAGTATATAGCATATAGAATACAGTATATATAATCAAGTATAGGTTCGCTGACTTATTTGCATTAAACAACAGATATGAGCATCGAATCTTTCAATCAAATCATTGAATTTCGGCACACACCCTTTTAGATGTTTGCAACCAGAATTCTCAACCCAAAGAACATAAAACAGACAGCTGTCGCGTAGTATACACCTAAGCATAATAAGGATCTATTTGTATGAAAGTGTAACAAAATATGAAATTTCATTAAATTCCGTGCATTGTTTTTTGAAATATGGCTATCGCGAAAAACGTGGAAAATGCAGCATATAAACGCCACATGTTATATGATTTACAAAAAAAACCTAATCAGCACCAACTTATGTCAAGGTCTAACAGAATGTGAAGTTTGATAAAATTCCGTGCGTTAGGTCTTGAGATATGGCTATTGCTAAAATCAATGTAAATCCCGAAAAATACAGCATAGCCGCGCCACCTGGCGGAAGAATTAACCAAAATCTAACTTATGTCAAAGTCTAACAGAATATGAAGTTTCAGGAAAATCCATGCATTAGCTCTTGAGATAGAGCTACTGCGGAAATCGCGAAAAATGCAGCATTGTATTGCCACCTATTAGGCGATTTACACCAAAACCAAATCAGCAACAACTTATATAAACATCTAATTGAATCTGAAGTTTGATGAAAAATCCGTGCATTATTAGTTCTTAAGAAAGAGCTATAGCAGAAACCATGAAAAATTCCGCATAGCAGTGCCACCTGTTAGTAGATTTACACCCAAAACCTAATCAGCAACAACTTATGTCAATGCCTAACTGAAACTGAATTATAATGAAAATCCGTGCATCAGTTCTTGAGATAGACCTATTGCGGAAATCACGAAAAATGCAGAACAGCAGCGCCATCTGTTAGGTGATTTACACCAAAAAATTAATAAGCACCAATTTATATAAAGGTCTACTGGAATATAAGGTTTTATTGAATTCCGTGTATTAGTTCTTGAGACAGAGCGCCCACAAAATTTGTGCCACATACAGACAGACAGACATTTCCTAAACACAGTCAAATCGTGTTCAGGAAATTCTAAAACGTATAAATCCTTCGAAAACAAGAAGCTGAACTTTTTCACGAATCACAATAATTTCTTCTTTTAAAGATAGAAGAAAGTAAAATAAGTCCTTTTCGCTATGCATACGAATTTCCGTTTAACAAAGTAATTATCAGTTCATTTGTCAGGAAAGTAGTGTGAAATGAAGTCTTACAGGAAAAATAAAGATTTTAGAAGTCCTGAAATGTAATTTTCTTATTTCTCATCATCAGCTTAAATGTGCTACTAATTGCATGCATAAGTGTGGCATTAAAAACAAAAATAAAGTGACTTCTAAACTAACACATGTTAGAAAGGTACACCTTATTTTAATTTGATAAAATCAAGTCAAGTATGTTCAATGTGTTGACCCTCGGCAGCAATGCACTGACTGAACATGTTTAACTTGATTTTTTTTTTATTAAAATAAATTGCACCTTCTCTACATGTACTATTTTGATTATAAATTATAAATACGCCTTATAATGGCCACACTTTCGCATACAATTATAAGAATTTATAAGTTGATATAATAAAATTGTATTTCAGAGTTTCTACTAAATTTATTTTCACATGTACGGTATCATTTCATACTAAATCAAGGACACTCTACAAATTTCTTATTTGCTTTTTTTCTCCGAATCTCGTACCGTTTTCAAGATAGGAGCGATTACTTGTTTCTGTGCGTGTTTACAGAATTAGTAGATTAACACTAGATGTAAATAAAACTATATTAACAATTGACATGTTACAATTTCTTGCATGTGCACAGGAAATAGAGTTTGCAGTTTACAAGGACGCTTGCAGGTTACAAGGACCGGGAATTTTGTTACCCGGCTGCGAAAATTGCGAAATCACAGCTAGAGAGATGAGCTGTTGCGTACAGTCCGAATGCTTGAGTTCAACTGCCTCTTCAAAATGTACAGTCACTGCAACCAGGAAGTGACCTTGATTCCTTGATCAAAAACCATAACTCACAATAATTATTTTTAAACAACTGAGGAGATGAAAGTATCTTGATATAATAAACAAAATTGGATATAACACCATTTCAGATGATTCATGGTTAATTGCTAAAGAGATAATATCAATAAAGGTTTTCTTAAATAAAAGTTAGAACAATAAATCACTCTAAAGTGATTTTAGTTGAAGTAAATGGGTTGTCATAAATCTAAATTGATAAAATGTATGTTCACTGAACATGCTCCCCCCCTATCAGGGCTTTAGTCCTGATGCTGAGAGAGTAATACCAACTTGTGCACTGGGCGTTTGAAGAATGAAGACCCGCGTTGCACAGTCACCACTCGGTTGAGTCCATCACTGCCTGGGTGGACCTCCGTAATACGACCCAACGGCCAAGTTCCAGGCGGTTGATTTGCGTCCAGTAATAATACTACCTGTCCCACCTCGATGTTAGGCGTGGCGATCTTCCACTTAGCTCTGGGTTGCAGCGAGGCCAAGTATTCTCTGGTCCAACGTTTGGAGAAGCCGGCTTTCATGTCTTGGAGTAGCTCCCATCGTTTCTTTAGATTGGTTGTAGTGGTTGCTGACTCATCGGGCATAGAGTGCAAAATATCCCCTGTAAGAAAATGTGAGGGAGTGAGAACATTTATTGATTCAGTATCATTATCGTTTAAATGTATAAGCGGCCGCGAGTTGAGCAAGGCTTCTATCTGCGTGAGTAACGTGGTTAGCTCTTCGAAAGTGAGCAATGTCTCTCCTATGACTCGCTTGATGTGATACTTTGTTGATTTTATCGCAGCCTCCCAAATCCCGCCAAAATGAGGGGCAGAAGGAGGAATGAAATGCCATTCTAGAGAGTTTTCAACTTGATAATGTGACATAATTTCATTATCTGTAAATAAACGCCACAATTCATAAATTTTGTCCAACTTTCTGGATGCACCGACAACATTGGTGCCATTGTCGCTGTAAAGATGCCGTGGGGTGCCTCGCCTTGCACTAAAACGTCGAAGGGTGGCGATAAATGCCTCAGCTGTCATATCACTCACAGCTTCAATATGCACCGCTTTTGTAGCCAAACAAATAAACAAAGCTATATAGCCCTTAGTTGTTTTTGCACCTCGACCCTTACTAAATTTAATAGATATAGGGCCTGCGTAATCGACACCGCTGGAAAAAAATGGACGTTCCAGGGTTACTCGATGCTGTGGCAAATTCCCCATTAGTTGAGGGGTTGCAATGGAACTTTTATATCTGTAGCATTTTAAACATCTATTGATGCATTTGTTAATGATCTTTTTTCCACCAACTATCCAATAAGATTGTCTGATGATGTGGGATAGCAGTGAAGGCCCAGCATGTAAATGGGCAATGTGTTGTTGCTGTATTAATAACTCAGCCATTTTATGCTGTGAGGGCAAGATTAAAGGATGTTTGTGGTTGAAAGATAATTGTGAATTTTGTAAGCGTCCTCCCACCCGTAACAGACCCTTATCATCAATAAACGGGTGGAGGGATTGTACCGTACTTTTATCTGGCAAAATTTTCTGTTCTTGGATACATTTAAATTCTTCCTGAAAGTAAGAATTCTGAATCCAACGAACAATACTCTCTTCAGCAGCTTTTGTTTCTTTGTAAGTAAGATGTGGTGAAGAAATTTCTGTTTTGTTTGACTTCTTGCATTTTTTGATAAATCTTTGGCAATATGCCAAAATGTGAATAATTTTTGCAAGTGAAGAGTGCTTTTGAAACAAATTATCAAATAGATCATTTGATGTGTGGGCGTGAAAGGAAAAAATTGGATCAGACCTTTGTTCGGCTTTGATTTGATCATCAAATTCCTCAACATTTGAGTCGTCCTTGGGCCAATTGGATGGGTCTAAAGTTAGCCAACTTGGCCCCTTCCACCACAAATCACAACCTGGAAAACATTTTGGATCAATACCGCGTGAAGCGATATCTGCGGGGTTCTCTTTGGATGGTACATGTCTCCAGTGCTTTGTAGGTAGAATTTCGGTAATTTGAGCTGTCCTATTCGCGACAAAAGTCTTCCATTTACGCGGATGTGCTGATAGCCAAGAAGTGTGTGCTGATAGCCTTTGGAGTCCGTCCAGGCGAAAATATCGAACTTGTAACTCTTTAATGTTTCCATGACGGAACGGAACAGCTTAGCTAGTAAGTGCGCACCGCAAAGCTCTAATTTTGGCACTGAAATCTGTTTGATTGGAGCAACTTTAGTTTTAGAAACTAAGAGAAAAGAGTTTATTTTCCCCTTATAACTTTGTCGGCAATAAATTGCGGCAGCATATGCCAATGTTGAGGCATCAGAAAAACCGTGTAATTCAAACGGGTTACCGGCTGAAAGCGTGACACATCTAGGAACAGACAATTGATTTAGTCCGTTAAAGGAAATTTGAAATTGTAACAATTCGTCTGTAAGATGTTGCGGTATAACAGAGTCCCAGTCCCCTTTTGTAAGCCAAAGTTTCTGATAAAATACCTTTAAAGTCACAGTACAGGGCGAAATTAGACCTAGCGGGTCGAAAATCCGTGCAGACTCAGCTAAAATGTGTCTCTTTGTAAGAGGTGGAGTGAGTGTTAATGCAGTTATGAAAATAAAACTATCTGATGAAGAGTTCCAGCTTAAGCCTAGAACTTTGGAGCTTCCGTTGTCACTAGGAATGATTTCAAAATTTGATTCAGTGCTAGAAGAATCTATAAATTCGTTAAGAAATGCCTGTGAATTTGAATTCCACTTCCTCAAGTGGAAACCATGCGCGTCTAAACAATCTGTAATTTCTTTGCAAGTTTCTATTGCTTCCCTAACAGTATTCGTACCGGATAATAAGTCATCCATGTACATATCCTCTTCTAACATGCGCGAAATGCAAGGATTTTTTGTATAATCCTGAGCGATTTGTTTTATACATCTAGTTGCCAGAAAAGATGCTGGCGCTAAACCATATGTGACAGTCTTAAATTTGCAATTTTTTATTTCCTCATTAGGATTAGACCTCCAAACTATTTGCTGATAAATTTGATCCTCTTCGGCAACCAAAATCTGGCAGTACATTTTCTCTATATCCGCTGAAAAGACTATTTTCGGAAATCGAAAATTAAGCAAGATTTCGAAAATGTCCCGTTGTAACTTAGGGCCTACACCCAAAATAGAATTCAAGGAAACACCACTTGAAGTTTTGCATGAAGCGTCAAAAACTACCCTTAATTTAGTAGTGATACTAGAAGATTTAATAACCGCATGATGAGGAAGAAAGTAGTGTTTGTTTTCATAATTATTAATGTCATTTTGCGCAACTAATTCCATGTGATCTAATTCTTCATATTCGTACATAAACTCTTTGTACTGATTTTCAAATTCTGGTTTTTCTCTAAATTTCCTTTCCATAGCAAGCATGCGAGAAATTGCGGCAGGTTTAGAATTACCTAATTCTGATTTAGATTGAATAAAAGGTAACTTAACCACAAAACGACCCTCGGAATTAATTGAATAATTTTCCTGAAAATGTGATTCAACAAATTGCTCTTCAGGTGACAACATTTGAGTATTCTTATTAAATACTTCTTCTACTTCCCAAAAACGCTTTAACTCTTTATCAATATTAACTTCATAAATGTGTAAATTATGTATTGAATTTGGAGATGTACTAGAATGTGGCATTTTCCCTGATACCAGAAAGCCAAAAATTGAATTTTGAGCAATTAAATTGCTCTGAGTATCTGTTACTTGACCAGGAAGCAAAATAGAAAAGAAATAATCAGATCCTAGAATAATGTCTATTTTACTTGGTGTCCCGAAATGTGGATCCGCTAAGTTTATATTCTTTAAATGCGAAAAATGCTTCTCATGTATTTTTTCCGCAGGTAACGGAGCAGTTAAATCATCTAAGATAAATGCCTTAACAGACAACTTGGTGTCTGCATTATAAATTGATGTAAGATCAACCATTACGTAACCCTTAGTTACTGCGATCTTTGAGTTAGACAGACCTTTTAAGGGGAACCTGGCATTTTTCCTTTTAATTCCTAACATTTTCATGTGGGATTCAGAAACAAATGTACACTCTGATCCACTATCACACGTGATTCTTAAAGTGTGCTTTTGACCCATGCAATCATTAATATATACACTAGCAGTGGGCAAAAGTGCGAAAGATGTTTGAACTGCATTTATGGAAGGAGAAATTTCCTTTTTATTCTCATCCGGAATCGAACCGGCCTCTGAATCAGGTTTGTTTTTGCGGCTCTGTTTTTCATTTGAACGAGAAGTTGATATTGCGTAATTTTGCAGCTTATTTTCGCATAAATTAGTATGATGTTTCAGCTTGCAATTATGACAAGAGTAAGAGGAATTGCATTGCCAGGTAGTGTGCTTGTCAGACAAGCAATTACTGCATAACTTGTTTTTCTTAACAAACTGTCTCCTATCCCTGATGCTTAATTCTTTAAATTTAACACACTTGTAAAGTGAGTGATTAAATTTACACAATAAACATTTGCTAATGACACTGGAAAAAGATCTATTGACGTTATACTGTTTCTCTTGTTTATGCGAACCTTCATTTTCACTTTTATACAATTCTAAAGATGAACATCTATCATTTATAAACTGAATAAATTGATCAAAAGACGGAAAGTCTTCGCTTGAGGTCAGTTTTGCCCATTCCTCCCTTGTTTTAGAATCAACCTTTTGTAATAAAATATGAATTAGCCATAAGTCACGGCCAGATGCCTTTTCATCGATTGATTTAAGGCCTCTAATTACTTCATCTGATACATCTGCTAAACAGCGTAAGCTAAATGCATTTACTTGAGTAATGGGGGGAATGTCCAAGAATGTTTTAACTAAAGTGGAAACAATTTGTTTTTTCTTATCATATCTCGACAGCAATTTTTCCCACGCTTCTGAATAACTGTTTTCAGAAATAGGAATATGTTTTATAATAGAGGCTGGCTCTTCCCCTAGTAACCCTCTTAAATACTGAAACTTCTGTATATTAGTTATGCTGGCATTTTTATGAACTAATGATAAATATAAATCTTTAAATGATAGCCAGTTTTTAAAATCACCATTAAATTGCTCTATATTGAGCCTAGGCAATTTAAAATTGTTAGAAATAGTAGAACTAACAACTGGAATCTGATCATTTATAATTTGAGGTGCATGCACATTTACGGTAACTTTTTCAAGTTCCGTTTGCAGTTTGGCTTTCGTTTCATAATATTTCTTTTCAAATTCCTCAATTTCATATGCTTCAGTTGGTAATTGAGCATCTTATTTATCAAAATCGGAGTAAACTGTCTCTAATTTTTCTAATTTATTGTACAAGTCATTTTTTTTGAAAAGCTTGCTCCGAGTTAATGAAGTTGTTTATCCTTGTTAGAGCAGATTTAGCTCTGCCACGTAAATTTATAGCTGCCTTTTCCAATTCTTCAGCAGCCTTTTTTGCGGCTTCCAAGTCGGTATTCATTATTCAAATAATGATGTGAATAGCGTAAAAAACAAAATCCAAACCGATAATAATAATAAGATAAAATGTACTTATCTGTGATAAATGTGATGCGAGGTGCTCCGTTGTCTGTTGCAATTCCACATAAAACTGGTGAAAACACTATTTAGAACATTGATATGATGAGTGTACATTAATCCAATCTTGAAAAGGTATCCAAGATCTCGCAGCGGTGCCTCCAGCTTTTATGTTTCTGTGTGTGTTTACAGAATTAGTAGATTAACACTAGATGTAAATAAAACTATATTAGCAATTGACATGTTACAATTTCTTGCATGTGCACAGGAAATAGATCTTGCAGTTTACAAGGACGCTTGCAGGTTACAAGGACCGGGGATTTTGTTACCCGGCTGCGAAAATTGCGAAATCACAGCTAGAGAGATGAGGTGTTGCGTACAGTCCGAATGCTTGAGTTCAACTGCCTCTTCAAAATGTACAATCACTGCAACCAGGAAGTGACCTTGATTCCTTGATCAAAAACCATAACTCACAATAATTATTTTTAAACAACTGAGGAGATGAAAGTATCTTGATATAATAAACAAAATTGGATATAACACCATTTCAGATGATTCATGGTTAATTGCTAAAGAGATAATATCAATAAAGGTTTTCTTAAATAAAAGTTAGAACAATAAATCACTCTAAAGTGATTTTAGTTGAAGTAAATGGGTTGTCATAAATCTAAATTGATAAAATGTATGTTCACTGAACATGGCAATTTTCTAGCAGTGGGCACTGCTAGGTACGGTCTTGGAGAAAAAAGTAAACATCCATTACTAACTTTGCAAAACATTATTGTAGAAGAAGGTTACTGGTACCAAACGATTGGTAATAAAGTCTACTTTTAAATGATGTATAAAAAATTGCTTAGGGGCCATCTACATATTAAAACGAACCATAACTTTACTTTTTTTTTCAATAGCAGTACACAATTCTGACAGCATGAATGAAATCTACACCCTGCAATTAGCCTAAAAACAAATTTTTATGCAATTCGTACGATAAGTTTCCGAGATATTAATTATCTTAAAACGAGCGTATTTTAGGGGCTGTATCCAAATTGAAGTTCGGTACTCGATTGTTGACTGAGAGAGCCCCCTTTTTGATCAAGGTATCTTAAGCGTCAATCAAGCAGTCACTGAAGGCTGATAGATTACAGGATAGCATAAGAAATTTCAAAATATCTAGTCACTTCTATCATAGACGGCCCCTTAAACCATCATTTTGCCTTTTTTTAAGCATAATTTGAAAACTACTTGGAAGAAAAATGTGAAATTTTGGATTTCCATAAAGCAGGACTTAATAAATCTAAATTAATCAAAAAAATTGTAGGTTGCAAATCATAATTTTTTCGAATATTAATTTCACAATTCATTATTCATATTATATAAAATTATACAAATTGCAAATTCAACGTATTTATGTTTGGGTATTTTAGTATTATTGCTATACAAAAAATTAGCACATTAGGAGTATAATATCAGGCGATATTAATGGGAATATGAAAATGTAATTTAACATTAGAAGCACTAAATTTTGAATATTTATAATTCAAAAACTTATCATTCAAATGACTTGAAATTTGGTGACTGAGCATAGTTTGAACTGAAGTTTTGAAATATCTTGTTAATTGGATATTGCCATTTAAAAAAATGAAGTTTGGGTTTATTTTAATATGTAAATGACCCCTAAGTAAATTTCATATGCATCATTTAAAAGTAGAATTTATTTCCAATCGTTCAGTACCAGTAAATTTCTTCTACGATAATTTGTTGAGGATTTAGTAGTGAGTGTTTACTTTTTTCTTTTTTCTTTTTTTTTTTTTTTTTTTTTTTTTTACGACTGTGCCTCATAAAAGGAACATACAATGCTCAACCGCACAGTTTAGTGCATTACTATTTTACCATAGACGAAAATAACTCTGCTCCTGAGTTATTTCAGGCGAGATGGAATTCAGGAGTAACCCTGTATATATGTAAATTTCTCTATATAAAAGATAAAATTTATATTACAGATATAATTATACAGTTTACTTTCAAAATTGCATTAAAATATGCAATCTTTCATTTCAGGTTAATTTTAAGTTGAAAGGCTTCGGGTTCCTATCGAGCTTCGGTTCAATATAAAAAAATGTCGGGTTCGGATCGGGTTTACTGTTAAATTCAAATGAAACTTTTTCGTTCGATTTGGGGTTGGGTATGAACAACCCGTACAAGTACCTTGTGTGCAAAAAAATATTTTTCCACAAAATACGAACGATAAGGAAACAATTCCTTAGTGTCGGTTATTTATTTTTAATTTTTTTTCAGTTTTTTTTTTTTTTTTTTTTTTTTTATTCTTCAATACCTCTAATAGAATTTAAATACTAAAGGTAGAAAAATACAATTTCTGACTCGCATTTCTGGAATAAATATTTCTCCGAATAAAAATATATTCAAGCATTTATAACCAAAGGATGCCATTTATTAAATATTTTCTGAAACGCAATTCTATTTTGCTTTAATAAAGTATCTATTCTGTTTTTATTCTACCATGGAAATTAAACATTTGTTAATATTTGTTTCGTTATTCAGTTTAGTCTGCCTTTTCAATAATTTTCTATTAATCTTTTATTCAAATGCAACGATTAAACAAAAGATTAAGCAACGATACAAACTGTTATATTTAACTTCATCATCACAATTGCGTTTTAAACATAATTGTTTGAAAATAAAATAGTTTTAAATTTACAAATTAACGTTAGGGCTTTTAATTTTTCTGTTGTTGAAGTATATTTTGTGTTACAAAATATGGCTTAAGGTTTAAAATTTTTTGTTTAGTATCATTTCACTTATTTACATACAATTTCATTTTTTAACATAGACGAAGCATCATACTTATAACAATGTACAGGCATAATCGGTTTTTTTATTTCCTTTTTTAAAGATTAAAAAAAATAGTTAGAAACCAGAAAATATATCATAAAACATGGTAGTCAACTATAAAAATTATGCATTTTTATCCATTGGAGTAAGTTCTTCTAATAGAATGGTTAAGGGGTGTCAGGACTCTTAAAATTGGAAAAATCGAAAAAAAAAAGACGATTTTCAACATATAATATCTTAAAATGTAATTGATTTCAAGACAAAATTTTATATTGGGATGAAAGATATAAGTATCTTCGTTCATTTCATGTATTTGAAAAATTATAAGATGCAGAAGTAGAATTTACAGTGGGCGCCAAAATGTCAGACATTTGACGAGTGGGAAAATCGGCATAACAGATTAAGCGCACTATTACAAAATAAATTTTGCAAGTAGAAAGAAAATTTTGGGTCCTACTTATGCTTCACATTCTAATAATTACTCTGAACCTAAATAAATTTGTATTGAAAGGATTTTTCTATTTTTAATACAAAGTTGTATTTGGTTAATGCAAAATTTAGAAATTTTCAACAGTATAATCACCTATAAAGTATATATTTCTGAACAATAAGAAGGAAATTTTAGGTTCAGTTTATACAGACTAACATGAAACATATGTTTTGAAAATTTCATGAAAAAAAATTCAGAAGTTTTTGAGATATCGTGCGCGTTATACCCAAAAACGTCATTTGTAGAAAATTGACTTCAAAGTTCGCTTCAGCTATTGAGCGTGTATAATTTTAAAAGCCATAACGTCTGTTCTAATAGGAATTTCAAGGAAATATTTATACCAAAATGTTCAGAAAAGATGGTAGTTTAATATAAAAAAAAATTAAAATTTCGAAAATTTTAAAGCCTTAAGAGTCCTGAGACCCCTTAAACAATATATGTTTCATTAACGTTTGGGAAAAGCTTCATAGTCCATGTTGTTGTTTTTTTCAATCCTTCTTTAGTCATATAGTAATTAAAATTTGTGCGTAAAGAAGATTGTAAAGTATATAAAGTAAAGTTCACATTATTGTGTATTTCTGGAATCATAAGGATATGTGGTAAAACCATTACGAAAAAAATTATCGCGCCTAAACATTTCTGAGGTAAATAACTGTATAGTAAAATTATATGTACCAATCGACAAAGAAATGTATTAACTATGAATAAATTATGCTTCGGAAGACGTCTGCATATTTAAAAACGTAACAAAATTTCATTTTTGAAATAGTGACACCCACTTTTAACATTTTATTTGATTTTCTTCGATCAAATATCCCGTAAAAGCATGTAGTACTATTTCTAAATAAATATCTTTTTATTCTAAAGACAGCAATGTACATGTTTTAAACATCATTATTATTCCAATGCAATAGTAAACTGACTATTTTATTTTAATTTAAAATGACATAAAAATGTTATGTAGAGTAAATATGGATGTAATTATATTTTTAATATGTGAATTTATGAACATTTCCTAAATTACGTATTTTTCTCACACAATTAATTAAATTTGAGCAGTAAAATTATTGAAAATAAAAAATAAAATAATAATTATGAAATGCATTTAGTCGAATACATAAAACATGAAATATAATAAAAAATAAATATCAGAACTAATGTAGAAAACATATTTTAAAACATAGATATTAAAATATTGTGACTGGGCTGATTTATTCTTTTAAGAAGTCATCTTTCTTTCAGTAATGTAGTTTGATGTATTCATATATATGTATATATATATATATATATATATATATATATATATATATATATATATATATTATCATTTCTTAAAATATTTTTTTCAAGTTCTTCACTAGTGTTTAATTCAATATATTGTTTCTTAATAACATGCAAGAACATTTCTAAAATTAGAAGAAATTTTTCATTAAAAGAAACTACACAAAATTAAATTTTTAAAGTTTTGACTTTTTGAAAAGTTATTTCTTTTTTAGAATAGAAAGCATCATATTTCCTAAATATGGCCCTTTTTAAATTACTTGGAGAGAAGAAATTTATTACTTTGTATCTATAATGTAAAAAAAAAACATTTTGAGATACATTTTCTCCTTTCTTAAACTTTTAAAAGGTAATTCTTCAAATACTTCAGAAATTTGTTAACCGTAGATATTGCTTTTAAAAATTACTTTTAAGCTCTTTACTTTTTTGTTTAAATTTACAGTTTGTCCTTTCAAATATATAGGTCTCTTTAAGAAAATTATTTTTAAAAATCATGTAGCATGAATTGTACTTAAAACTTGAGACTATATTTTTTCAGTCAAGAATATTGTATAGCTCTTTTAATCAATGACGATATTTTTTTTATTATTCTAATTATTTTTCCTTAACTTCAGCATTTTCAAAAGTAATTTTGTATATTTATATTTTATATTATTTTTGAGATCGTTTTACGGCTCATATATATATATTTTTTAATTTATTAGATTTCGAATGCATTAAACGTTACTATTACATTAATATTTGAAAAAATGAGTAAAGAGACACTTAATATAATGCAATTTGACTGTAAAAATTATATTAAATATTTGTTTAAGATGGAAAACTTTAATGAAAAATTAAAAGTATATTATTGTTTTTTAAAACAAAATTTGCATGCAATTTTATCCGATTATAAATTTATTATCTAATTTACATTAATATTTTAAAGAATTTGATAGATCAAGAAAGAAAAGTCACCTAAGGCTAGTGTCAGACGAACGTCTTTTTGCACGCTTTATTCCCTACACATCATCCCTTCACAATGCTAGCGGCATTGCGTAGGGATGATGTGTAGGGAAAAAAGCGTGCAAAAAGACATTCGTCTGACATTAGCCTAAATATATTATACTGTGCAAATCTACAAATTAAATTTTCCTGCAGTTTTTAAAAAAGCATCTTTTTTTAGGTAGCTTTCATTGCAAAAAGCTACCTATTGCAGCCGTTCGGAGGAAAGCGATTTCAAAAAATTTTGGTATATTTTCATCGATCATGACCCCCAGACCCCGAAACCACCCTCCGTTCAAAATTGATATATATATATATATATATATATATATATATATGACCTATGTCACACTGTAACTCTCGTAATTATGAACCGATTTCGATGTAATTCGGTGTGTATCGCGATGTAATTCGGTTTTGTTTCAAAATGGCGGCCATTTAACATTTTTAAAAAATTTTTAAATTTGAAATGGGGTACCAAAAAATTAAAAATGGAAAAATATTTTTTTCTTATGTATTTGACCTTTATACAAAGATTCCGGAGCAGTTTTTGTTTCCTCTATATCTTGAAAAATGGCTGAGTTATAGCATTTTGAATTTCTAGCGTGGCTGACATTTTGAAACGTCCTGAATTTTGTTACGCGATAAAAGGCGTATTTATGAACCAATTTCGATGTAATTCGGTGTGTACATAGTACATACCAATGTCTCGACTGAGTTCGTTGGCCAGCTTCATCCGCCGTTTTGTTTCAAAATGGCGGCCATTTAAAGAATTTTTAAAAATTTAAAATTTGAAATGTGGTAACAAAAAATTAAAAATGTAAAAATATTTTTTTCTTATGTATTTGACCTTTATACAAAGATTTCAGAGCAGTTTTTGTTTCGTCTATATCTTAAAAAATGGCTGAGTTGCAGAATTTTGAATTTCTAGCGTGGCTGACATTTTGAGACGTCCTGAAATTTGTCACTTGATAAAAGGCGTATTTATGAACCGATTTGGATGTAACTTCGTTTATACATAGTACATACCAATGTCTCGACCGGGTTCGTTGGCCAGCTTCATCTGCCATCTTCTTTAAAAATGGCGGCCATTTAAATTTTTACGAAAAATTTAAATTTGAAATGCGGTACCAAAAAATTGAAAATTGAAAAACTATTTTCTTCTTATGTGTTTGACCTTGATAAAAAGATTCGGGAGCAGTTTTTGTTTTGTCTATATCTTAAGAAATGGCTGAGTTACAGCATTTTGAATTTCTAGCGTGGCTGACATTTTGAAACGTCCTGATTTTTGTCACGCGATAACACGCGTATTTATGAACCGATTTGGATGTAACTGGGTCTGTACATAGTACATACCAATGTCTCGACCGAGTTCGTTGGCCAGCTTCATTCGCCATCTTGTTTCAAAAGCGTTGCCATTTAAAAAAAATTAAATTTCAAATTTAAAATGAGGTATTAAAAAATTGGAAAATGAAAAAGATTTTTTTTATGTGTTTGCCCTTGATACAAAGATTCCGGAGCAGTTTTTGTTTCTGAAAATTTGTTCTTTTGCTATATCTTAAAAAATGGTTGAATTATAGCACTTTGAATTTATAGCATGGCTAACATTTTGAAACGATCTTGTATTTGGCACGCGATAACACACGTATTCGCCTATTTCGATGTAAGAAGGCAGGTGGATAGTATACATCAATACCTCGACCAAGTTCGCTGGCCAGATTCATCAGCCATCTTGTTTAAAAATGGCGGTCATTAAATTAAAAAATGTATATATATTTAAAGTGAGGTGCAAATAAATTAGAAATTGAAAAAGGTTTCTGTCTTAAGTATTTGACCTTGATATAAGGATTCAGGAGCATTTTTTGTTTGTCTTTACCGTAAAAAATGGCTCAGATATAGCAGTTTCAATTTCTATTCTGGGTGACATTTTGAAAAATCTGATTTTTTGCATGCGACAGCACTCGTATATATCAACCGATTCCGATGTGGGTGAGCATGTTCACAGCAATTACTAAGGTCTCGACCAAGTTCACTGGTTAGCCTCATCCATCATGTTGTCTTAAAATGGCAGGCACTTTAAGAAATCGCCGAATTTGGCAGCCAAATATAAGTTACTTTAAAGAAAAGCAGCTTGGATAAAGCTGACTAATTTCGTGAAATTCTCATTCATTATATTGATAAAAAATAGTATTGAATCTCCTATATTCTGTTTCCACTAAATTGAGCTTCGTGTGTTTGAATGATATAAGTTGGCTTTTTTAAAATAAGGAATATGAAAGCTACCTCTTCCTCCCGGCACTGGCCGGAAGGACTTTTTTATCATAATGACACTTTTCTATTAGGCTGAAATAATTTCCTTCTGTAAAAAAAGCTTTGTAAAATATTTCTCTTTAATGAAATTGTTTCACATAAGCGAACAAGGTAGAGCTATGTAGGTATATGTATAAAAACACATTTTGAACATTTAAAATCATTATTTTTACTTATTTTAACGTACAAATGCGTCGTTTGGACTCGCATTTCTTCGACGCAACGTTCCACGGTATCGAAGATTTTTCTGAACGGTTTTCATCTGAAACCAATAAAACGAACAACATTAAATTGTATATAATTTTCTAGCTCTTGACCGACTTTTTTTTTCCAACTAAACACTGATTTACTAAATATCAGTTAGAAAAAGAAGTGTGAATTAGCAGAAAATCTTACTTTATTTTGTTTAAGAAATCGCAAATTGAAAAATTTTAAAAAGCATTGGTTGAAGACTAGAGAAATGCATCTAGTCCAGGGGAAATGTACCAAAAAAAGGGGGTTACCTTGCAAAAGGTCGGGTAGAAGATTTTTTTTTTTTGAATTGTTTATAATGATGCCAACATGGAAAAACCAAGTTTTCTAACAAAATTTCTTAAGGCTAAACTTTCTGTGGACAAAAAACGAAAATTTTGGGACCTTTTTGGGTTTCTTTGAAATATTTCGAGACCCGTTGCCGTAGCATATTATTTGTCAATTACAATATTAAAGATGATAAAATTATCTACAACTTTCATACTTACAACATTTTTATACACTCAATAGCAAGCGCAGTACGCCATTTTAAAAATACGACATTTTTTTTTTTCAATTTTCTTAAAAACCGTGAAAAATGCAGTTCTGCCGCGATTATTCAAATGTCTCCCACGGATTTAATCGTGTATGTCAACTTCTATATATTAGTAGCAGTAAATTATGTGTTTCGGGGTTAAAACTAGGCTTGTTGCACCTGTGGCAAACATGGATTTTGGCGCCCCCTCTCACCCCCTCTTTTAAAAAGAAAATTTACCGTGGAAATTTTAATAAATCTCTAGTAGCCAGATTCTGAAAATTTTAAATGTGTAAGCATTAAATACGTAGTGCTGAACTACATAATCAGCTTTGCCAAATATTGATTCATTTAAACCTTGAAAACTGTACCGAAAGGAACCGAAATATATTCCGCTTTAAACAGGTTTCCATCTTAGCAGGTATAATTGTCCATATTCTTTCTCTTGAAAAAAAAATATATACTTTTTCTTTAAAGACCGAATTCCGTATATACAGATTTTATTTTCAAAGATTTTACGGTAGTTGTCGTATTGAGGCGTTTAAAGTCACAGTTATGTGAATCATGGGACTAAATTAGTCACTCGAAAACATTCGCAAGGTAATATTAAACCTATGGGAGCGTTCTTGACAAATATCTCGCTCGCAGTTTGTTACTTTTAAATATTTTTTTTTCATGGGATACCTGAGATGAATATCTAATGTTGTGCTTTTGTACTTTTTCGGGTTTGGTTGCTTTATATATATATATTGAAAAATCCAAATTCATATAATTTAGTACACGAAAAAAAATCTAACAAATTGCAACTAAAACAATAATTAACAAAACCAAGAGTAACTAAGAAAAAACTAAATATGAAGACAAGTGGTAAGGCTTATGACTTGCTCTGCGGGGTTAAACATGTTTTACGTGCACAACATTCCCCCTTACTTGCCAAGACCAAACAAATAGAAATTGAAAAAATGAAAACCACAAACTAACCCAAAAGCCGTCAAATGAAGTCCGTGAATATCCTCACCGCTAAGCTATTTTTGATAGGAATCACGTATCGATAAATCACCATCATCGAACAATTCCAATGTTTTATTTCGATAGCTTTTTTTCTTGATAAAATTGAGAGTTAAATCATTCAGAAAATGTATTGGGTAATTTTGTTTACTGGCGTTTATGTAAAGGTTAAAAATTTCACCAACCAATTTATCAACATTTGAACACAAATTTGCAATACGATTTAAACCATTTAAATATATATTTCTAAAAATTGAAACATGCTCGTTACTATTAAAGTTTAATATTTTTATTGTATCAAAATCAAAATAATTTCTTTTATCATAAATACTATATACTAAAATTCCGTTTATAATTTCCAACTTAACATCCAAGTAGTTGACGGTGCCTTGATTATCCGAAGCACACTTTAAATATATATATATATATATATATATATATATATATCGAAAATAGCTTAGCGGTGAGGTTATTCACGAACTTCATTTGACGGCTTTTGGGTTAGTTTGTGATTTTCATTTTTTCAATCTCTATTTGTTTGGTCTTGGCAAGTGAGGGGGAATGTTGTGCACGTAAAACATGTTTAACCCCGCAGTACAAGTCATAAGCCTTGACCACTTGTCTCCATATTTAGTTTTTTCTTAGTTACTCTTGGTTTTGTTAATTATTGTTTTAGTTACAGTTTGTTAGATGTTTTTTCGTGTACTAAATTATATGAATTTGGATTTTTCAATATATATATATATATATATATAAGGGAGAGTAGCCGAATTTGGACCACTTCACTTATTTTCTGGTGTAACTCACTTAGTTTTTGGAATATCTGCAAAAGATCATTACACAGGGTGAATCTACTCATCTGCTAAATAAATAAATATTTAGATCAATTTCTTTTTGAAAATCTTAAATTTTATTTTAATTTGAAAAATTTGTCAAAAGTGGTCCAAATTCAGCAACTGGCCGCCTAAGTTGGACCCCCAGTCTCCTAAATTGGACCAAATAATATCAGATTGTTTTAATGACTAGGGAATATACCTAATTTTATTAAAAGCAAAGTTTGCAATTAATGAAACAATCATATACAATACTAACAATGAAATATAATGAAATCAAATAACTGAAAATAAGAGTAATTTTTTAAAATCAAAATGTATTCAAAATATAAATCAAAGTTATCGGTAATTAAGAATAGAAATTATGGAGCTAATTGTCAGTTACTTGAATATTATGTAAGGAGTGATGTAAAGCTTATACATGAATTTTGTTTATTGTTTTCCAGCGCACAAAACATGGAACCGTATATGGCAATCTGAACACTGAATCATTTCTGCTATTTTATTTTTCTTACAAATTAGGCAAAACAAATCATCACTGTCTAGATTTTTCTTTTTAGATTCTGAATTATCAGACTTTTTTTTTGTAACTTAAGTTTTCTTTACATTGTGTTTGTAGTTCTTCTCTTCCATAATTTTCTTGTTAATTACATTACGCCTATTTTTTTAAAACACGATGTTCCAATTGCTTTTGTGCTGTGAAAGCTTCCTTTTTGTCTTTTTTTATTATTATTCTTTTCAATGTTTTGTTTATATGGCGATGATGTTAACACAACTGTTTTTTGGCTCCCTCTGTACTTCTGATTTTTGCCTTTGAAATTTGGAAAGGGAAATAACATTGCTAATGATTTTTTTTTGCTTTTGGGGAGGATTTGTAACTGCAGCCTTGTTGCAGGACAATTTCTTCACAACTTACTGTCGGTTTTTTGTTTCCTATATCTTTAACAGCTTTTGCTGCTACGGGTGTTTTTCTTCCAGACAGTCTATGTCTTTTTCAACATTTTCATCAAGGTTTGAGATTTTATGGCAAAAAAGTATAATTCCACCCTTCAGAACTGTAAAAAGTCTTCCATCACAAATATCCTGCAGGAGCAAAACGTTTGAATTCAACACTGTAACTCAAATATGCCGTAGGATTAAAGAATTCAAAGAAAATAAATACAATTACATACAAGATAAAAGACATTGCAAACAAAATTTATTGCATAGACATGTAAAAATATTTCTATGTTTATATAGGCCTAAACTGTATAAAAAAATTAATCCAGATATACAAAAAAAGACTTGCATGGAGATAGTAATCCATTATAAAATATAAAAAAAATAGCGTACAAAGCGTACCGTCCTTGAAATTCATTACTTACTTTTCAAATTTATGATCGCGTATCTGGTCCAATTTAAGCAACTTCAGTTGGCCCAATTACGGCAACTGCGCCATTTTTTAAAACAGTTAATTTCAATACTAAGAACAAAAACGAAATCAAACAAATCCGCGTGAAAGATATGCGCAATAAACAGATGAATTCATATATGTATATGAAAACATAACAACTTACCTTAGTTTTAAAATATTCACTTACGTTTAGTAGGATAAAATTAGATAAAAACAGCTAACTTTAGGTTTTTTTAAATTGTCTGAAAACAGCACGTGGTAGGCGGCTGCTTCTTCTAATCACGAGTGACGTCATTCTGATGAGTATGATTTCAGCGGTAGATGGAGTCTCTTCCTGTAATTAACGGCAGAATGGCAACGGTCCAATTAAAGCGGCCGTCCAAATATGGCTACTCTCCCTATATATATATATATATATATATATATATATATATATATATATTCGGACACTTTCATTTTTGGAAAACTGTTTGGAAACCAGTTTTGAAATTTAAAGTATCCTGTTTGAGCTTTAAAGAAATCGATAGAGAATCTTAAAGCTTTATATATTTTTGAATGCTAAAATGCTATATTATCTTGTTATATTTATTTATATAAGTGTAAAAAATCGACAATATGTTTTTAAAATAATCTTTTAAATATTTTTTTTTATAAAACTAGTGATCTCAGCTGTTTTATTAACAGAATTTATAAATTTTACAAGATATAAATGCATAACAATAGTTAGTAAAATAATCTGGTGTCATTTGTATTGTAGCTATTTTATAAGGTAAAAGTATTTCTTACATAAAAGATGTTTATCATTTGAGTCCCCCCCCCCTTTTATATGGAACTACAATTCAATGTTTGCTATCTTTAAAACAGTAAAACATTAAAACATATGTTATCAATAATTGGTAAATAAAATATGCCACTATAGTGGGGAATAAAATATGTTTTTCGCAAACTTTCATACCTGGTTGATTTTCAAAAAAAGTGTCATGTTTTACCGCCCTTTCACATTTGCACAGAAAAATAGTTAAATATCATAATTTTAATTACTGCAATTTAACTATCACGTTTTTAATGATAATTTACAGATATATTATTATTTATAAAAAAAAATTAAAAATAAGAAATATATTCTTTTGTAGTCAATATGTTATTACTGTAGGCTGTCCCAACAAGCAATTTATTAGGTAAAGATTTGACAAAGTTCTATTTAAAACAGATGGTTATAATTTTTTATACATTTTTGTTTATTAAGATGCTACCACTTAAAAAAAATATTTATTTTCATGAATTAAACTTATCTATAATTCTTAATAATTTTTTTTTAAACCGTGTCCCAAGAAAGAGTGTCATTGTCACGTTTCTGACAAAAATTCCTCTGGATTTTTTTTTAGAGGACAGCACATGCCTTTTTATCAAGGCAAAAGTACTTCTTAAAAGTCAACTTGTTATCAGGTATATGTGAATAGAGTAAATAGTTTTATAGTTTCAATAAAACAAGCAAAGACTTTAAATGTTTTGGTGAGTATTCTTTTGTAGGTCATTACCGTACCCAATTCTAATTTATAATTAAATGAACTTTTATTTCTTAATCTACTTTTATTATATGAGAAATAGAAAATCATTGTATGGGCCAGAAGATAAATGGCTGCCATTTATGCCTGGGAAAAATAAAAATATTCTGCTTAATTTGTCATTACCGTGCTCACTTATGTCATTTTACCAAGGGCATTAAAATTTAAAAATTAGTTTTAAAATGTTAAATCAGTAATTTGGTCTCTGCTGATGCTTGTATATTAATGTTTATGAAGTAAGGTAATTATTTACAAACAATTAAAACTTTTTGATTATTTCTAAAAATTTGATTTTGTTATTCCGAAACATGGACAGATTTTGAAAAGGACCCACCTATTCCATTGATACCTGGAAAAGCATGTATGCATTATAAAAATTATAAAAATTATAAAATTTATTAAAATTAAGCAAGAAATCTTTTTTAATTGAAACTATCGTGCCAATAAGTTACTATATATTGAAAAATTCTTTTAAACAATGCTTTGAAGTTAACATTGCGTACACTTAAAGTTACTGTCCAAATATGAAAATCGTCTCATTCATCTACACTATGCCCTACTTTTAAAATTGTATAAATTTATTGAACATAAAATGTCTGTTGAGATGAAAATAAAGACGTGAGTGCACAAATAATAGATAATTTACTACTACCAATTTTTAGAAGTCTACATACACAATTAAATCCGCGGGGAACATTTGAATAATCGCGGCAAAACTATATTTTTCACGGTTTTAAAGTAAATTGAAAAAATTGTCCCATTTTTTAAATAGCATACTGCGCTTGCTATTGAGTGTATAAAAAAGTTGTAAAAATGAAAGTTGTAGAGAATGTTATCCTCTTTAATATTGTAATTGACAAATAATATGCTACGGCAACGAGTCTCGAGATATTTCCAAAAAATCAAAAAATGTCCCAAAATATTGTTGTTTTTCGGCCACAGAAAATTTAGCCTTAAGAAATATTGTTAGAAAACTTGGTTTTTCCATGTTGGTATCATTATAAACAATTTAGAAAAATAAAATCTTCTACCCGACCTTTTGCAAGGTAAAATGTACATTTCCCCTGGACTAATAATATTTCATTAAAAAAAAGAAAAGTAAAGCGCTTCGTCTATTGCCGAGATGTTTTAGGTACAGACTTAAAAAGGACTGTTTTTTGAGAAAATCGCGTTTAATATTTTTCAATACGTACTCGCAATCGCACTGACACAGGAAGCGACAAAAATCGTTCTTATTTATGTTATAATTTTAAAATATAATTAAATTTAAACAAAAAAAAACATTTTTGCAATAATATTTATGAAATATCAGACGACGTTTAAAAGATGAGAAAAAGAATGTGTATTTTTTTTTTTCAGAAAACTTCATTAGCCCTTAAATTTCTAGGGTTAGAAAACTAGAAATATTAAAAACATAAGTAACAACAGACACATAATCGTAAAGAATGAAGGAAAATTTAAGTAAAAGAAAGGAGTTTTTTAATTAATAAAGTAAAATTACATGCGACTGTTGTACAAAAATAAATTTTAAGCATTCCAGCATTTAAATAATGCATTTACATGACGTTCATTAACTCATTAACCCTTTAGTGAGCAGCTTTGCATATATGCAAACAACAGTGTTTTGAATTTAATAGATTTTTTTTATTCGTATTTACCTAACTCACATCAGAAAATTAAAACAGCAATATCTCGTTTAATTAATAACAGATATTCCGTTTTTAAATAAAGTGAAATTAACCATTGAAACTTTTCTGGTGTAAAGTAAGATTCTCTGAACTACGTAATTTCTAGAACGTATTCTATCAAGGGAATTGAAGGGTTAAAGTTTAAATTTTATAAAATAAATAATTATTATATAAAATAAGGTATTTGGAGACATATTTATTAAAATATTTACTACTTTGAATTATTTTAGCGTAAAACAGACACACGACAGTAATTTTTAGTTGTATTGCACATGTGCAACATAAAAAAAGATTGACGTATTACATGAAAAATGTATCTCTGATATTTTTCATTATATTTCCTGTGTAAAAAACCTTTCAGGGAATCATATATAATTTTTTTGAAACAAAATAAAAAATCGCGCATTTAAGGGTTAAAGCCTAGCGGTACTATATGGTACCAGAAAAGTTTCAACCATTTTTTTGTTTGAATATCGGTATTTTGTGAACGGACACATGATCTTTATTTGATGGCTTAAGCGTCGTGATAAAATCAAATAAAAATTGCAATTTAAAAAAAACTGGTGTGGAATGCAAGTTTTACATTTTAAAGAGGAAAATTATTCCAGCTTTAATGGGTTAAGAAAGCAGTTTATGATTTTTGCATTTATTTTTGTCACACCTATATTGAATAAGTTGAAAGAAATTAGGTATAGGGTTTATTTTCTGTTGCGAGCTGTAAATTTCTTTTAAAATATATAACGCTTATATCATAAAAATGCATTTTTGCTCATTTAATTAAACTAATTTATTAAGAGATTTATTTCTAAGATGTAATGTTTTCTTAATCTAAATTTTTAAAAATACTTAAAATTCGAAATTTTTAACGAAATATGTCGATTTCGGGCTTCACTTTCTGAAAGTGAACACCGAATGTTAAAGAATATATTAAATATCTAGTCAATTCCTTAAAATATTTTTTCTGGCCTACAAAACTGCTTATTTGTTAGGGAAAAATCAACTTTATTATATTTATAGCAGTTGAGGGCATATTTTGTTGTTACTAAAATTTATCATTAACACTTTAAGCGTCCAAACCGTTTTCCTTCATATATATTTTATTCAATGGCTACTTAAAAATATTTATATTAATGTTACTTTTTTACTCTGGACAAGATAGATAAGCATGTAAGGTAATCAAATACAAATTTCCACAACAATTCTTTTCATAGTTATTATTTTATGAATCGTTAAAGAAACATGGCAAAAATCGCGAAAAATGCAGGATAGCAGCACCACTTATTATATGATTTATCCAAAAACCTAACCATTACCAACTTATCTCAAGGTCTCAAGGTGAATATAAAGTAAGTGGTAATAACTTTTATATGAAATCAGATTTCATACTGATGCAGTTCTCTAAAAAGAAAAATACAACCGCAAATATAAAAGAACTTGCTAAAATTGTCATTCTGCCACAAATACCAAAAACCTACAATACAAATACAGAAATACAAAACAAAAACACCACGATCAACTTTCCAAATCTTTTTAACTCTAATGTATGCTCGGTTGAGTGGATAAAACAGTAAAATATTTTCAATAAAAAATACCACTGCGACGCTTTTTGCTTTTCTCACTATCTTAAAGATAAAATAAAGATAAAACTTTTAAACTTTACATCAGAAAAAGTACTGCTAAAATTCACATAGAACGAAATGTTTGAAAAGAATTGTTTTTCAAATCTCTTAAATTCTTATAACTAAAATAAATATTTTTTCGGAATTTACAGATTTTATATATTTTACATGGAGAAGAGAAGTGCTTCGATTATAGATTTTTTATATATAAATTTTTTAATATGTTATAACTTCAATTATAATTCAAAATTTTAAAAGTA
Source organism: Maratus speciosus (assembly GCA_963932465.1). Classification (NCBI taxonomy): domain Eukaryota; kingdom Metazoa; phylum Arthropoda; class Arachnida; order Araneae; family Salticidae; genus Maratus; species Maratus speciosus. The sequence goes on along the minus strand of OZ010790.1, from coordinate 369,712,618 downwards.
CATATTTAATTTTTATTCAACACCATACAAATTTGCAGAAAACTGACCTAATATAGCAAAATGCTCACGAAAATTCAACGTACCATCATTATTACCATGGATTACGGAAACCCTTCCGTTATGATCCCCCGATATGCTATTTCTTTCTCCCACCAATTAAAGTGTCGTCTCTCAAAAATAACGTTCCGTTGTATAAGCCAGCCGTAAAACAAAGCAGATTTATCATTGTACTATTACCACATTTTCAATTTTTATACCGTTGTATTGGGGAAAAAAAGTATTTTCAAATGCAATTTGTTTGAAAACTACATCTCAGTTTATTTTTGAGATTTTAATTTTTTTTTTTTTTTTTTTTTTTTTTTTTTTTTGTAGTTTTTAGCACCATTTGTTTAAGGTATCCGAATACCTTTAAAAGTCAATTTTCGGTCAAAATATCGATTTTTAGATTTTGGTATAATATAATAGCCGGATTCTTTATCTTTCCAAATCTGTTTGAATTTTGCTTATATCTTATTTAGAAGTCAAGTTATTGCTTTTTTAAAATTACTAAGTATCAGTATTTCGAAACCGAAAGTATAGTTCTGCTCACCGGAAGTTCACCTCTGCTCACCTATGTTTTTCAATGCTATGTAAACACAAAAGTAAAGAAGCAGAGATAATTATTATAAGAATTTTAAAAAGAAAAACAGCAATTGTTTTAAACAAAATAGATAACATAGTGTATAAATTGAGTAACATATTAAGGTTTACTTTTCAAAATAAAGGTAAGATTTTGAATTAAATTTCGTTTTTGCGTTTTCTGAAAATCAATTTTTTAACATTTTATGTTTACACAAAACATCATAACGGAAAGAATTATGAATGAATCTCTTTCAAAAATTTTTTTGTATGCTTTGCAAAGTGCAATAAAGGGAATGAACTACACTCGTAACAGTAAGTGTATTAGTTTTTTTTTTAAATTATTGATAAAGTTTCCGATTTGCAATAAATTTTTAGTAATTTTTGCTTCATCACTGATTAACTTTCTACATAGTTTTAAATATTTGACTCACAAATATGAGGGTAGTTCATTCCCTAGAAAAAGGTTTAGTAATTATAATAATGTTTACAAAATAAAAATATCTTGATTTAAAGTTGAGTTATGATGTTTTGCGGAAGTTATTATTTTCGCTGTTTTTTGCTTATTTTTTCCCCAAAATATAAAAAAATAATTTGAAATATATAATTTTTTCTGTTTTATTTTACTTTTTTAATCACATCATGATATACAATGCAAAAAAAAGTCATATTTTCAAATAATTTTAAAAAAGACCCCCGAAGGTCATCGGATATCTTAATTTTGGCAATGTAAGTACTCCAAGTCATGGAGGAAATAGATATATGGAGATACAGTATCCTGTAAAAACGGATTGCAATGTGATGCGCGTTATCGCTCAAATTTCATGGCCCTCATTCGGTCCAAACAAAGCAAGCACTAGGAACAGAGACCGAATTCTTTGACATCACCCGTGCATTATTTTCTCGAAATGAAAATTATATGTTTGTATCTACGCATTCTAAAGTAGCATTTCATTGTATTATGAATTATAAACTATATTACTAAAAGTTTTCTTTTTTTTGCGAAAGCACGTGGTTATGTTTGGGCCGAATGTAGCGGATTTTAGGGTCACATTTTTGGCGTCAGCCCCGCCACCACACTTCATCTCTATTCTTTGTCTTTACTCGATGGTAAAAAGTAAAGGAAAAATAGTTAGGAAATAGAAATTATATCTTTTTTGTTTCCATTTTCACATAATAACTGAAAAAAAGTTATTAAAATATGTGTTATTTTGAAAAAATATAAATGAATGATTTCTGATAAAACATGGAGTTATTATAAACTATATTTAATTTTAAGTATTTATATTAATGTTACAAACACATAAAGGCATATGAATCATTGGATAGCCGATTTTTTTTCGAGTTTCTTGAATGACCAAATCTCTGTTTTGGATTTGTGCATTATTCAGCGATAGTGACGTTATATCATACTTTACTGTAGATGTTGTTTAAGACTGGATCGTAAATGTCGAATTCTTCAGCGGATGCGAATGACGTTATTTTATATAAAATAAAAGCGTGTGATTCAAGTATTAAAACTGAAATATGTTTTATACTATCTATATTTATATACACTAGAACTCCAATTATCTGAATCAATTGGGACCGGATTCCATTCGGATAATCAGAGATTCGGAAAATTGGATTTTTTTCCGAAAAAGGGTCTATTTTAATTAATTATTGTATGTATGGTGAAAATGGGAGTAAAAAACTATTTTTAAAGAAAAAGAGTTTTTAATTAATTAAATGAAAAGGCAACATGTTTATATGTTAAGCATACTTACAAGTGCTGTATATTAGTACCGTATGTACGTACCGTATTGTAAATAAAAGTCATTGTTTGTAACGTTTGGCGATAAAAAGATTGTTTTTAAACTGGCCATTCCCTCTTTTCAACAATTCTTCGATAGGATGAGTTGGTGTATTATCAACAATCAAAAGCACTTTAGTGCTTTCTTTACCAAGACATTTTTGGTGCTTTTTCACTTCAGGGATGAAAATTTCGTCGTACCACTCGGTAAACAATGCTACAGTCATTCCAACCTTTGGTTGGTTTTTATAAAAGAGGGAAGCTTTTTCACATTTTTAAATACTCTAAAGCTTTTTGATTTCCCTGTCAACATAAGGGGTATTTTATCGCTTCGCGTACAGTTCGCACAATTAAGCATCGTAAGTGAAATTTTGATTTTTTTTTTCAGAAATTCTGAAAGCGATCCGTATAATCAGCGATTCGGATAGTCGGAGTTCGGATAATTGGAGTTCTACTGTACGTATATTTTTTTTTCATCTGGGGCGAAACTAAATTCTGAAAAAGCAGAATTCATGTTTTCTGGTATTAGAACTATATTTGAAAAAGATCAATCATAAACCTTAGATAACCTTTTTTTCGGCGCATTATGTCTCTTTGGGCATCTTGCGCCATTAGGCTAATATCAGACGGACGTCTTTTTGCACGCTTTTTTCCTTACTTATTAGCCCTACATAATACCGCTAGCATTGTGTAGGGATAACACGTAAGGAAAAAAGCGTGCAAAAAGACGTTCGTCTGACATTAGCCTTAAACCTCATCTACCTATCTGTTCATCCATAAAACTCCAAACAAAGTACGTTACTATTATATACAGGGTGGCCATAAAAGAATGTCCCAGATATAAATGTCAATAGTATCAACTGTAAGTGTTGTAGAATGTTGGTTCAAGGTCACACATACTAAAGCGTAACTCAAAAAGTTTTAAATAAGCACATGCGCGAGCATGGCGTTGTTATTGACTTGCTTGCAGTGCCACATATGCAAAATGACGACTCCTGAGGGTAAAGCATTTTGCGTTCTACAATTAGCTAAGAGTGAATCTGTAATTTCAGTTCAACGTGCGTTTCGTTTAAAGTTTAATTGTGATCCCCATGTGGCAAAAACACCCGTCAATTGTATAGACATTTCGAAACGACCGGATGTGTTTGTAAAGGGAAAAGCACGGGACGACCACAGAATTCTCATATAAGTAGACCCTAATTTGATAACCTTTTCTTGAAGCCTACATTTCTGCCCTCCATCATGTGATGGAGGGCAGAGTTGGGCGCCAAACCGGTTTTACTCCCGGCAAAAGCTTCTCCCAATCGCTCTCCGGAACAACACAAAAGGACATCCTTTTGGCGATGAAAGAGTGAAAACATGTTGGCTTAAAAATCTGCATGGAAGAATAATGGGGTTTGGTCTCTACTCCTATCTTTCCTCTGAGGGGACGACCAAAAGTGCTTGTACAGGATGTTGACCCTGTCAGAGCAGCTTACCTGCACAGTCCTAAGAAATCTGTTCGAAAAGCAAGCCTTGAACTTCATTTGCCAAAGACGACAATGTGGAAGGTTTTAACTACACGTTTACACATGCGTCCATACCAATTACAGTTCATACAGGCTTATGGGAAGAATTGGACGTTAGGTTGGATGTGTGCCGTATAACTCAGGTGCACATATTGAACATTTGTAAGAAAAACTAGATTAGTTTACCTCCAATTTGATGTAGGATTTGTTCTAAATAGTCTAAATTAAAGCTGTTATAATATGACATTGAAACTGGTACATTCTTTTACGTACACTCTGTACTTAAGATTCAAATTAAAAATCACTTTTCTGTTATTTCGTGAGTGATAAATAAAGTAAGCCAACGATATACGAGGGTAGGCTGATGAGTAATGCACACATACTTCTAGAGCACGAGCGAAACGACCTTCGAAAGCGCCTCCGGTACCATATGGAAGGAAGTAACATTCCCCCTCTATACGCATGTGCAGATTTGAAGTCATTGAATTCATCCAGTGTGTTCCGAGAAGCGGAAGTATGGGGAAGTGTTCTAGTACTATGTGAACGCAACTTAAACAGCATGCCGTTGTCGAATTTTTGACAGCTGAAAAAAGTGACTTATGCTGAGATTCATCGTCATTTAAAGGCTGTTTATGGTGAGGATGCTGTTGCTATGTCTACTGTAAATCGACCGGCAGGAAATTTTGTGATTGCGAGCCTAGAAAAGCCACAATTGTTGATTGAAAGCGCAGCGGACGTCAGGTCACTACACAGACGATAAACATTGAAAATTCGTCGGCGATTTGATTCAAAATGACCGGCGAATTATACAAAAGCATATCGCAATCCATATTGGAATATTTAAGGAACATGTTGTCGTCATTATTGAACAAGTGGGATACCGTAAAGTCCGCATTTGCAGAGACTCTGCGAAACCTGAAGTTTCAACCAATTCCACACCCTCATTACTTCCCCGATCTTGCGCCTTTTATTGTGCCTTGCGATTTCTATTTTTTTCCTCTTCTCAAGAGAGACCTCAAGGGTAATCATCGCACCTCGGACGATAAGGTGAAGGCAGCTGTAAAGTCCAGGATTCGAGAAAAAATGGGAGAAATTTTGGACGGAATAAAAAAACTTGTTACACGTTGGGAGAAATTTGTTAGCCTTAACGGTGACTATGTTGAAAAATAGCTGTATGATTTTGAAGCTTAAGAATTGTACTTTAATGTACTTTTTTTCCAATCTTGCTATTTGTTTTTATTCGTGTTCTACAAGCATGTGTGCATTACTTTTCAGCCTGCCATCGTATTTATTCATTTCATGATGAATATCGCTACCCTCGTTAACACATAATTCGTATAGAGTCATTCCGTACAAAATGAGCAAAATTTTTTAAAAGGTCTTAGCTACATAGTAACCGATTTTAATAAAATTTGGTACACAGATTCAGTTTGTATTTAAATAGAGCATTGCAAAATATCTCGACAAAAAAATTAATTTTTTTTGGCAGTTGTGGACATTTAAAAAACTTGTGACATAGAATGACATGAGTGCAATCGTTCAAATTTGAAAGTTTGAAATAACATAGCTTCAAAACTATTTAACATAAATTAAATCGTTTTATAATGTTGTAACCTCTGGAAAATTATCTTCATATTTATTTAGTATAATAATTTTGTAACGCCATGGTTAATCATACATTAGTTGTAAAAATTGAAAATTTACCAATTTTGAGAAAATTAAAAGCGTTATAAAAATCAAAAGAATTTAAAAACATCTGTGAAATTGGTGCCTGATGTAGAGTTATATATTAAGATCGAATTGCTCAAGTTTGTAAGTTGCCATTTATTTCCTTCATCTTCAAAATAGCTTAGAAACTTTTAAAAAAATTGCAAAACCACAATTTTTCTTCTTATACAGGGTGCAATATGTTATCTATCGCCGACCTTTAATTTCACAACCGTTGGTCGTAGACATATAGTTCCAATTACAAAAACGTTTCAAATGAGGAAAATATTCATGTTGTGGCAATATTTAAAGTCAAAAATCAATTTGATAAAAATTACGAAATCTAACTTTTTATACGGTCCCCCAGTCCCTATAGTTATATTTAGTAAAAGTTTACACATATCATAACAGATATAACACAAAAAGTTTGACATCTGTACAACAAAAATTGACACAGTTATTAAATTTCAAAGTTTGAGATTTTTGCACATGATTTTGTCTTTCATTGAGGGATCAGTTAAAAGATGAATTAACGTAATTCTAGATCAAAATCAGGGTGCAATGTCCTTTTTACGGCGGAGCCACTTTTAGCCAGTATCGTCAGTACTTTTGAATGTTGTTCGACCAATAAAAGTTAGCTCAAAATTTTAGATGAAATAACCCTATTTGGTGATTCCCCAATTTGGTTATACCGGTTAAAGGCAAAAAAGACATTGCACTCTGATTTTGATCTCGAATTACTTTAATTCATCTTTTAACTGATCCCTTAATGAAAGACAAAATCATGTGCAAAAATCTCAAACTTTGAAATTTAATAACTGGGTCAATTTTTGTAGCACAGATGTCAAACTTTTTGTATTACATGTGTTATGATATGACTAAACGTTTACTAAATATAACTATAGGGACTGGGGGACCGTATAAAAAGTTAGTTTTCGTAATTTTTATCAAATTGATTTTTTACTTTAAATAATGCCACAACATGAATATTTAGCTCATTTGA